>CM060890.1:151190128-152390128 GCA_030762935.1 Hymenopus coronatus
AAAAGGGGCAGACGGCCACGCATGCCCTTATTGTGTAGCGTATGAAGTATACCGTACCTCCAGCAGGTATCATACGCCTTTTCCAGATCAAAAAATACCGCAACCGTCGAACTGTTCCGTAAAAAGCCATTCATGATAGACGTGGACAGGGACACCAAGTGGTCGACTGCGAAACGGTAACGACGGAAGCCACATTGGACGTTGGATAGCATATCGCGAGATTCGAGCCACCATCGCAATCGCCCATTAATCATACGCCCCATCACCTTGTAAAGGCAACTGGTGAGGGAGATCGTACGATAGCTGGAAGGAAGATGGGGATCCTTACCAGGTTCTAAAATCGGAACGATGTTAGTCTCGTAGAAACCGCAGGAAACACTCCAGAGCACCAAATGCTGTTGTAGAGCCGTAACAAAAAGCGTTTGCCGGTAGAAGAAAGATGCTGGAGCATGGCAATATGAATTCGATCTGGCCCAGGAGCAGAAAGCCTAGAGGACAATAATGAGGTTTCTAGTTCCTGTGTACGAAAAGTCGAGTTATAGCACTCATGATTAAAAGATCGAAAGGAGAGAGCCTGAGACTCCACCTCGGCCTTAGTAGTACGAAAAGCTGGATTATAGTTTTCGGAACTTGAGACAAACGCGAATGTACCACCAAGGGCGTCAGCAACAGCTACCGGATGGACGACGGTAGCAGCTCACGTGTGAAATCCTGGTGTGGAAGAGTTAGCCTGCTTACCGGCAACACGGCGGAGCTTCTCCCACACAACGGACAAATGCGTTGACTGATTAAAGGGGGCAACAAACGAAGTCCAGGAAGCTCGTTTGCTACCCTGAATAATGCGACTGGCCCTTGCACGAGCTTGTTTGAAACAGATCAAATGGTCCAACGTAGGGTGATGGTAAAATACCCTAAGAGCCCTCCTGCGCGCACGAATAGCCTCGGGGCATTCGGCACTTCACCAAGGAAGCGGAAATCGTCTGGGATGGGAAAACGACCAAGGTATAGAGAGTTCAGCGGCGGAGAGAATGATAGAAGTGAAGTGGTTTACCATATGGTCGACTGTGGCGAACTCATTGACACTGAAAACAGCTTTCGCTGAAAAGAGGGCCCAATTCGCTTTCGCGAGCTGCCAAGTTGCTGCTCGCGAGGAAGAAACACGGTGGTCCATACGGGTAAGCCCTTCGCCATGTACAACCCATTTTACGCCCCTACCACAGGTATAACCACCTGTGGCTCCCCTCTTTAGGCCATGCTGCGTAATAACGCACACATGGATTCAAGGAACTTGTGGTTGATTACACCGGGTTTCCGTTAGCGATAACACGAACGGTCCGTGATTCTAGCCCAACGAGCAGCGTTTGTCGGGAGATTAAAACGGACCGAGCCACTAAAGAGGCTACTTGGGTGTACATAACGGTATGAACGGGCTCCGCCCTAAGGCTTACACATAGGGGCAGTAGGAAGGGTCCACTCAACCTTCACGCCTGAGACCTCCGAAGAGCACATATGTTGGAAGCCGCGCTGGAACCGTGGGACAGATAGGATAAAGATCACTGTTGGTGAGGCAGGAGTAAATAAATCTACAGCCTTAAAACTAAATATGTAAGGAATAAGCCTAGAAGAGGAAGAAGAAAACACTCGCGCTCACATAAGTCAAACAACAAAGGACATATCAAAAGAGCGTGCAGTAATATTTTAAGTAATGTTTTGGGCAAGATGTTTTGCTGGGTTTGTTGACACCTGATCATAAGTTGCAAAGAAAAACTGTTTCTGTTAAGAATGTGGAGTTCTACCGTAAAAATCCCAGTGAACTTTTGAGACGGCTTATTACCAAGGATGAAACTTGGATACATCACTTCACTTCAGAAAGTCAATCACAGCCAAAACAGTGGATTGCGCCAGGTGAACCAACTCCAAAGAAGGAAAAGTCAATATTGTCAGCTAAGAAGGTTATGGCGAGTGTTTTCTGGGATCCACAGGAAATTATTGTTCTTGATTTCTTGCAAAAGGGTAAAAATATCACTGCAACGCAAGCTTACTGCAACGTTTGAGTGACGAGGTGAAAAGAAAAAGACCTCATTTGGCAAACAAAAAAAAAAAAAAAAAGTTGATCACAACAATGCTCCGGGCTATCGTCTAGTCATTGCAATGGGAAAAATCTGATGTGTACCATTCACATGACTTTCTCTATATCCCTGCAACAAATTATTCTTAAAAAGCTTATACTTCTATTTACTTTATGCTAATCAGAAAAAAAAAATAGCAGAAATAGTCTTATTACTTGCTACCTTGTAAGTAGAAGCGAAATAAGGGACTACCATAGGTTAAAATGATAGTCAATAGCTGGTTGTTATGTCAATGAAGTTCCTTTGTTTATATGGATAGGAGTTGACAAGTTCCTGTATGAGAAAAGTATACGTTTTTCATAGCAGAAACCAAAAATAAGGAATGTCTCAAAAACGACGAACTTTCGAAAAAAATGTACATAACATAACTTGTGTGTTTTAGCGTGCTCTATTTTTTTTTTTGTGTGTAGTAAGTTTTTATCCATTTCTTACGGTTTAGCAGTTATTAAAAATTCAGTAAAATTCATCCAGAATCAACTACTCTTCAGAGGCTATTCCCAGAAAATTCAAGATATACATTTTATTTGTCAGGTAAATATCTTTAATATACGAAATTTTAATCAAAATCGTTAGAGCCATTTTTGAGAAAATCAAAATGTTCCAAAAAAGTTCCATATAAAGGGTAGTTGGGGTGGGGGGATTTTTCTCAAAATCTTCGTGTCGCATCCCTGGAAGATACTAAACTTAAATATCAAGTTTGTTATTTTACCGACTTTTCGTTTTTGAGTTATCGTGTTCACAGACACACGGACACATTGACACATGGACAACACACATACACACACACACACGGACCTTTTTGTGAACATGCTTTTTTTGGATATTGAGGACCCTAAAGCATATATTTCCGGTGAAATCTCGGTATCGAATTTTTGGGTGGAGTGCAATACCTTCTCTATACACTATATACATAGTGCATATAGAGAAAGTAAAAATGTGCGAATTAAAGTTGGAATTGCTTGAGCATCCAACCTATTCGCCAGATGTAGTACTCAGTGACTACCACCTGTTCCCAAACCTCAAAAAATGTCTTGGAGGGCGAAGATTTCACAGCAACGAGGAGGTCATTGATGCGGTTAACAGCTATTTTGAAGACCTTGATAAATCGCACTACAGATATTGGTTTAATTACATTAAAACACCGATATGACAAATATATTAGCCTTTCTGGAGATTTTGTTGAGAAAAAAAGCAAAAGAAAAATTAAATGCTGTTTTCATAGAGGCCGAACCTAGTAAAATGTTTTACACAGAAACGGTAGTTTGAGATGGGTCGCTACTAAACTTTGCAATCTCAGATTTGAGGAACAGAGACACGTAACTTCTGGTTCTCAAAGTGACAGCGTACAAATAAACATTAAACAGTTTTGCTTCCCTTCCCTTACAATAATCCATAACCCTCCACCAGATCATAGGCTAAAGCGATACTGGAAAATTTAAACCGTAAACAAGGAAGGCCTCGGAAATGGTTAAGCTAAAACAGGCGATATAAATTGTGTGATATACATAACAATTCCGGAAACGGCATCCACAATGAAGCTATTTCAACAAAATATCTTTAACATGTAACATTTTACTAAAACTCGTTAGAGGCATTTTTTGAGAAAATAAAAATGGTGTTGGTGAATTTTCTTGAAAATCATCGTGTCACGCATCCTTGCAAGATTCCCAACTTAAAATACCAACTTTAACTGACTTTTTGTTTTTGTGCCGTTCTCTCTCTCTCTTTCTCTCACACACACAGATACTTTTTTCTAAATATTTTTTCAGAGGTACTTAAAAAATGTATTTCAGGTGAGATCTCAGTATCGAATTTTGGGTGGAATGCAATTTCCTCTCAACCTGCTATGAATGTTGTATGAGGTACAGAAAGTAAAACTAAGCGCATCAGTCGGGTCAATCCCTTGTTTTGTAGACACATTACAACTGCATGCTGAAACGTATGAGTGCATTTTAATGTTTCCATATCTCAGCCATCTTTGCCAAGTGCTATAGGTACCCAATCGAACATCCGAAAATTGGGTCCTTTAAAAATTGTCCTTTTTATTTCTTTTCAGAAGTTAACTAGGAAGAAAAGAAAGGATTGTGCAGAGGAAAACATGAAAAAGGCAGTAAAAGTCATTAAAATAAAGAAATTGACTACTTTAATGTGTCCAAAGTGTTTCAACTACAAAAAGCTACACTTTTAAATTACACAAAGGCAGGAAACTCGGCTCTAAATTAGATAGAGGAGGAGACATACCAGCTCACTGTCCAAATAAGCACATTGCTGGTTGTGGGGCGTTTTAAAAAGGTATCCAATGCAAAAGATTTCTGTATTTTACGAAACGTTGCAACCTAAAGTACAAAAGTGAGTAGTGCTGCTGGAAAGACTGTGGCTAAATGATGTTCACTTACTCCTCCCTATCAAAAAGAACTTACGTCACTAAAACGAGTATACAACAAAGAAAATTAAATTGTGAGTCAGAGAAGATTGGATAAGGTGTTTGGGCACTGGGACATATCCTCAATGTAGCAACAAGTGTATAATTATTGTAATCAAATTGGGATTGCCTCAACATTACTTTTGCAATAAACTATATTCCCGTAGGTATGCAATCTTGAATTTTCCTTTTGAAATAAGCCCATCCGAATTAAGAACCACAATATGGGAAATGTTGCACCCTTTAAGAACACCCTCCAAAGTGCAAAGGTTTCTTTGACACAAATTGCGAAATATAATTTGTTGACCTTCGCTACAATTGTCACCTAGTCAGTCATATTTGGAGGGCTTTCAACTGACTAACTTAAATAGGGCACATCACGCCAATAAGCAGGCAGATGCACCCAAAAAGTCTATACCGAGATTTCACCTGAAAGAAAGTTTTGAGAGCCTGTGCATCCAAAAAAGCTGTTTAAAAAAAACCTGTGTGTACCTGTCTGTGAAAGCACAGCTCAAATCAAAAGGTCCATTAAATACTGAATTTTAAGTTCTACATCTTCCAAGAATGCGACACGAATATTTTCAATAAATTCCCCCACCCCACCACCTTTACATAAACAATTTTCGAAGATTTTCATTTTCTCAAAAATGGCTCTAACAAATTTGATTAAAATAGCATACGTTTTACAATATTTTATGCTAAATGAAACGTGTATGTTCCGTTTTATGGGAATAGCCTCTGTTACTACACACTAGCTTGATCGAGAAGACTGCACTGTCTCAGCCTCCAGTTGTGGGCCGAGCGGTAGGCCTTGTGTTCAATTTTAAAATACTTCTGAAATGGAAACTCGTTATTCATTTTTCTCTCTTCTGGTGAGCAAATAATACAGATTTGACTAGTGCATTCCCTTATTACGGTGTAACCGCAAAGAGGTATTTGTGCAAATTGTTATTTTTTTAGGTTAACGTTCTTAACCTGGTCGGTCATATTGGAAATGAATGATGAGCTTAGAGTTACTCGACATTCATCTTCTGAGCATAAAGATCTACTCGACTCGAACAGAATTTCCGTTTACAAAAGAAGGCGAAAGAAAGTATATTTGTTTTACAGCCATTCGCTGACAATCACAAGTTATCAACAATAAATGTAACATATGATTTACTCTTCGCATGCATTAGACGAGCAGAGTAGGGAGCAATCATCTCGTCAGGTCCAACTCTCAAATGTAATATTTGCACATGTTTAAACCTGCGGAGTGCGCCGGCCAACATATAACCATTAATTTATCTTGTACACTCTTACACTGCCTTGTGATCAACTTAACAAATTGCAGTAACAAAGCTGCATTGCCATTCAATTTTAAAACATATTCTAAAGATATATCACATTTTAAGTTTTAAAATCAACAAATATAGTAAGTAGGTAAAATTTTAAAACATATTCTAAAGATATATCACATTTTAAGTTTTAAAATCAACAAATATAGTAAGTAGGTAAAATGCCTGGAGGAATGAGTTGAAACAACTGCTGTGAGTCGCTTGTTAACCTCATGCTTAAGCCAGGAGAAAGAAGAAAAAACGAGTAACGACTTTCCACTTTGGAAAATAACAATAGCTCGGAAATGGCCCACTCCACAAAACTTGACATAAATTGTGTGTTTTGACGAGATCTACTTTTTTGTCTGTCTCTTACAGTTTACCAGTTATATAAAGTTCATCCAGAATGAACAGTACTTCAGAGGCTATTCCCAGAAAATTCAAGATATGTTTCATTTGGCATAACAATGTCTGAAACATGGTATTTTAATCAAAACTGTTTGAACCATTTTTGAGAAACTTCTTCCACGTAAAGGGTAGTTTACCACAGTATGTGATAAGTTGGCGCAAACCATTACATTTATATGACTTTCTCTATTCATTATATCTTGCATAAGCTATTGTTATGAAAGCGTGTAACATAACCATTAGGTAGGCCTGTGTAAACAGACCGACTCGGCAGTCACATGCTTCAGTGCTGGCCTTTAAATTTTCCTTTATCCACATCGTGGTAATCGAGATAAACATTAGCACAACTTCCATTGCATTAGTTGCTTCAAAATAGAAGGGAAATAAGGAAATAAATTAGGCTAAAGCGTTAGTCAAATCCATTAAAAATTGTCGATATGTGATGTAATTGAAATTAGATTTGATTTGCACTGCTAAGAGAGAGATATAAAACGAAAAATGGCCTCCCGTTTGAGAAACGTTGAAGTAGCTTAAAAGTAGCTTGAAAGCAATAATAAAGAATATCTCGGAAAGGTTAACTAAAAAAAAAAGTGTATCTAAGACAAATTGTGTTTTAACGAAATCAACGTGTACTGTGTAGCAAGTTTTTGTCTATCTATTATGGTTTACCAGCTATCTAAAGTTTATCGAGAATGAAGAGGTGTTCTGAAAATTCAAGATATGCATTTTATTTGTCATGGAAATGTGATTATTATACGGTATTGTAATGAAAATCGTTAGCCGAGTTACATTTTTTTCCAAATAAAGCGTAACTTGGGATGGGGAAATTTTCTTGAAAATCTTCAAGTCACATCCTTGGAAGATACTGAACTTAAATATCAGATTTGGCATTTAACGGTCTTTTCCTTTTTGAGCTATGTGTCTACAAACATGGACACATCACACAAATATTTTTCTAACAATGTTCTTTTTTGATTGAGGGGTCCGCAAAGCATTAATTTATGGTGAAATGTTTCAATCAATCTTTTTGGTGGACTATAATACTTACTTGATATTTTCATTTTTCAGTCATGCTGTTCACAAACATCTACAAACTGGCGTTTTTATAAAAATTATTTGCTTAGACCAGGGGAACTCAAAATGTGCAAAATCTCTATATGGAATGTAACACTTAGCTAAGGTGAACTAGAGTATGTGTATCGTTTGCTATTGAACGCCTCATGTTCCGGTATATAGTCGATCGCTACAAATTATCAGTAAGGACCTAACTCCTTGATATTAGAGATGTATGGAAACAATTATTATAGAAAAAACCTGATGATAATGAGTATTATAATAATAATAATAATAATAATAATAATAATAATAATAATAATAATAATAAGTGCTGACGTGATGTTAGATTCACTTTTAAGAAAACTTTATTTGTATTTGCTTCTTTTCGCTACTATTTGAGATTTGTTACTATGTATTTCTAACGTTAACGTTCTCTCATTAGATCAGGGTTGTATTTTATCTCTCCCGAAATTAAAAACAATCATTTACAGGATTAAAGCAAAGACTCTTGAGCTAATTAACTAAATTTTATTGAAGCTCAGAGGTAGTATAATTTACTTTAATAACAGTTGAATTTAAAGGATTGTATATAAAATATGTATAACAGTTATTTCATTTATTTAATTAACTTACTAGATGTTTAGATGTAATGGCACAATGGAACTTACTTGAGGTAGAAACAAAGGCGAAACTACAGAAAGATGGTATTTACCCCACGCCATATGTTAACCCTCGACAATAGTTGCTGCTTTTCGAACGAGCTGTGAAGTGGACTGCAACCGTTACAACAGAACATATATAGTTAAAAGTGATCCATAATGTCAAATGTAGTTCTAGCCAATGGCCGGCCTTCCTAACCAAAGTGGTTTCCCAGCTCCAGGCGAATGCTTTGAGGTTTAATAACCTCGCCGAAGTTTCTGTCAACTGCTTCAGGAATGCGGCTAGGCTCCATTCGGTGTGGTACACCTGGAGGCTCGGGGCGACGTCTTTCCCCTTGGGGTCAAGCGTGATGTAAAGATCGGAAACAGAGGCTGGGCAGTGTCTTGCTCACTGTAGAGGTCATCGCGGTACACCTGGAGGCTCGGGGACGTCTCTCCCCTTAGGGTTACGTGTGACGTAAAGATCGGACACAGAGACTGGGCAGTGCTTTGCTCACCGTAGAGGTCATCGCGTTACATCTGGAGGCTCTTGGCGAAGTCCATACTCGCGTCCCTCCCCTTGGGGTCAAGTGTGATGTAAAGATCGGACACAGAGGCTGGGTAGTGTTTTGCTCACTGTAGAGGTCATCGCGGTACACCTGGAGGCTCGTGGCGACGTCCATACTCGCGTCCCTCCCCTTGGGGTCAAGTGTGATGTACAGATCGGACACAGAGGCTGGGCAGTGTCTTGCTCACTGTGGAGGTCATCGTGGTACATCTGGAGGCTCGGGGCCACGTCTCTCCCCTTAGGGTTACGTGTGACGTAAAGATCGGACACAGAGGCTGGGTAGTGTTTGCTCACTGTAGAGGTCATCGTGGTACACCTGGAGGTTCGGGTTGACGTCTCTCCCCTTGTTGTCAAGTGTGATGTAAAGATCGGACGGTGTTCTGCCACAGAGGCTGGGCAGTGTCTTGCTCACCGTAGAGTTCGTCGCGGTACACCTGGAGGCTCGTGGCGATGTCCATACTCGCGTCCCTCCCCTTGGCGTCAAGTGTGATGTAAAGATCGGACGGTGTTCTACCACAGAGGCTGGGCAGTGTCTTGCTCACCGTAGAGTTCGTCGCGGTACACCTGGAGGCTCGTGGCGACGTCCATACTCGCGTTCCTCCCCTTGGCGTCAAGTGTGATGTAAAGATCGGACGGTGTTCTGCCACAGAGGCTGGGCAGGTCTTGCTCACTGTACAGGTCGTCGCGGTACACCTGGAGACTCGGGGACGTCTATCCCCCTTGGGGTCATGATTGACGTAAAGATCGGACGGTGTTCTGCCACAGAGCCGAAATGCCGAAGGGTAACACTTTCTACTGACGGGATACCATTAAAGGAATTGTTCCTTAAATGTTGGCCCAAAATAGGATTTAATAAAATCTGTGTCTCTTGTTTTTTTGTCGCTGAAGAAAGTTATCAAGCTTTTCCGTAGCTTTCGTTCAGTTTAACGTCATATTCAAATAATTCTTCCTCTAGAAGATTGAGTTAGGTCGTATTGTCTAGCATTCCCTTTATCTTTCATAGGGCATTATTTCACACTGATTATAACATCCTTTACTGATTCGATTTTGTGATTGTTTTTCAGGCCAATGTTATCGGCTGTTTGAAGATAGAAACTTTACGGGGAGAAAAACATTAATGCGATCTGGAGAGGGGGCCACGTTCTTTGCATGTTTAAAATGGGCAGGTTAGAAGCATGGCTGGAGAAAGCGACTAAGACGAAGAAGAAAATGACTGATAAAGTAACCAATAAGTTACCTATGACATGACCTTAATATACCCGCTGTTAGAAACGAAATACGTTGTTGATACGAAGTATCTTTATTACATGCCTCGGTTCGATTAAATATTACAAAAGTTTTTAAGACTGAAGCAAATAAAACTGAATGTGAAAAAAGTTGTAAATTCTAGGAATTTTTTGTACAAAGTGTCTTTTTAAGCGCATATACATTTTTGTGTAGTGAGATTTTCCCTAGCGATTAGTGTTTAGCAAAATTCGAAATGTCAAAATAAACATCTTATATTTCTGAAAAGACGGCCCATGGTCAATGCTGCCTGCCCCTCTAACGGACACAATAGCCGGGTAAACAAAAGCCTTTGTGTGATTCCCTGCAAAATTTCTCGGACTTTTTTTTTAATCCGTATGCACAGAACCTTCCATTTTCAGAGTAATCTCTTTCCAAATGGATAAAATGTGAATTCGAAGCCCGGCTATGGGACATAAGAGAAACCAACAGAGCCAGAAGTGGCTTAAAATACCTATTTAATGTCATGGTGCATGCACAGTTACTTCTGTCCCAAAAGGGTAAAGTGTTCCATTACGTGGACTGTCCTAGTGAAGATAGTGTGACTTTTACAGAAAGTAGTGTTTTCATATGTTACACTGGTGTCAGGAGTGTGATATTTACTCCGAGGAGGAGATGATGAAACATTGTTGGCCGAAATGAAGAAAATGAAAATCGGATTGGAGAAGACGGAATCCGGGTATTGAAGATAGATGAGAAACAGTAAGCTGAAATGGACACCGAGTAAAGAAGATCGAGTTCCGTTTAGGGACAAAGTGGCTCGTAAATCGAAAAAATGTAACTTGGCATGGAGAAGTCGGAAGATAAAATGGAGTCAGCAGTGGAGAACCTGAAAACGGAACTTTCCACCAAAGTCAACGAACAACTTGGCCGGGTTAAGAATGAAGTAGTAAAACTCGGGGGAAAGGGTGGATGAGCTAGGTAGGACGACGAAAGACCACGACCAACGCCTTAATGCCCTGGAAGGAAGAGCCAAGAGAAGCACTAGGAACTGAACACCATGGTACAGAGGATGCTCAATGGGAAGGACTTGAAGGAAGAGGTGAGGGAAGTACTAAGGAGCTGAACACCAAGGTACAGAGGATGCTCAATGGTAAGCTTAAGGACTTGAAGGAACAGGCGAGGGAAGCACCAAGGAACTGAAGATGTTCGATGGGAAGTTTAAAGACTTGAAGTTCGAGACGCCTGGATGCATCACAATATTTGCACATGTCGAGCCATCAAAGTATGACGGCACGTCGGCAATCGAAGTCTTCCGCCGAAAATTCGCGGCGTCACTACTCTCGTTGGACCAGTTACGTCTCCCGGAAGCCACCTACTTTTTTGTTTACAGTATTGGTGACGCCGAGATACGAGAGCTCTTGATGTTCGGCGAATACATGAGGCGCTAAGAGGATGGAGGCGGTTCTGGGTATGAAAATCTCCTATATCCAAGAAGGGTTTCCGCTACGACGGGAGCGGAAGAGAATCAAGGGACGTCGACGTAGATCGAGTGGGGTATGTTGGTGTGAGGCCAGTCTGGACACCTGTTGATGGACTATCCACACCAATCTGAAGAACAAGGAAGAGAATAAGAATAAGTGCCGGCGGGGGGAGGGGCATGTGGGGGTCGACATCTTAATCACCTCGAGTAACATTGGATATCTTGAGTAGACGACTGGATGACAGCCTCGTCATGGACGACTGGATACGTGAGACGTTGTGCCGAATTCCAGTTTACAAGGGAGCCGCCGTGTCCGTAATCAGTCGTCACGAAGGGATTTTCCGTCGCGGCGATTGTGACCGCGCCGTGGACGAGTGCTCAGATCACTCGCCTCTCATCAAGGGTTCGATTCCAGGTAACCGCATGTGGGATTTGTGGTGAACAAAGCGGCGCACGGACGGGTTTTCATGGGTTCTTCGGTTTCCCGCGCCATCGCATTTCACCAGTGCCACATCTTCATTTCATATATCCTCAGTGTCATCGCCGCGGTGCCTTAGTAGTACAAGCGGGCGTTTACATTATACAAAACCCCGGCGGTCGACGTCGGCAGGAGGTCTTGCGAGTCGGGCTAGACGAGGTGACGCTTCGAAGCCCGACGAAGAGCAGTCATTCAGCAGTGATCCTGACGGAAGATGTGGTCGTGCCTGCAAGGAGTGAGATGGTCTTGAAGGTGAGTCTGGAAGACCGTCGATCAAGGAACATGCTTTTGGATTGGAGTATATTGAATGGAACGTGCGTCGCCAGGACATTGTCGCTTTGTTAGGAAGAAGCGTCAATGAGACTATTGGGTCCACTGGATGCCAATCAGAACTTACGGGTAGTCACGGAATTGGGGAAATGTGACCCAGCTGAAATTATATCGCCGTTCGAGGGACCCGGGGGCTAGCTGCAAGTGCGTCGCGGTTCAAAGGGTCCGAGCGGCGGACAGCCACGCAAGATTTGGAGCTCCGGCTGGAGGGCTTATAGAGAAGCGCGGCAGACCATCCGATATGACTAGAACGGGCCCATAGATACTAAGAAAATACCAGTTTCTTCTCAGTCAAGGGGTTGGCGATTATGGGTGAACCGAGTGCGCCATCAAATCGATACAAGAGACATCTGACCAATCCGTCAACCTCCAAGACGTGTCGCTATGGCGAAGCAAGGGTACGACCCTGCTGGGAAACATGAGAACTAGGAGGAGTATAGACCAGTCCGACACTCTTGGTGCTCCCTCGTAGTCTTAGTGAAAAAAGAAAAACGGTAGCTTTTCTGCGTGGACTATATGGAACTGAATGCTATCACTAGTAAAGGGCTGTTTGCCCCTACCCCATACAACTGACACTTTCGACTCCCTCAGCGGTTCTCTACCTTGGACCTGAAGTCGGGATACTGGCAGCTGATTCTGGACCCCTAAAACACAAAGACCGCATTCTCGACCGGCCGGGGGCTTGGAGAGTATACAGTTATTCCCTTTGGTCTCAGCAACGATCCAGCCACCTTCCAGCGCCTGATGATATCGGTGATGCGGTGGCAGACTTACGATGCCTGCCTACTAAACCTGGGCATCATCGTCGTGGACAGCACCTTCGAGGATCACTTTAACATGACCAAGGTGCTACAGATATTGCAAACTGCCAACGTGATGTTAAATGCGAAGAAATGTCAATTCCTCAGTAAGGAAGTCAATTACGCAGGCCACGTTGTCTCCCCTAACGGGTGGCCACCGACCTGAAGTATGCTCGGGCTTGAGAGATTGGGCTTGCCCAAAGGATAAACGGAGGTTGCGCAGTTACCTGGGTCTGTGTAGCTTCTACCGCCGATTCGTTATAGGGTTCTTCAACATCACGATATCACTCAGTCCCTGACGGATGAACATCGACCTTACTAATGGACAGAAGAGACCGAGGGTGTGTACAGGGCGCTGAAGACTACACTCTACAGTGCGCCTGATTTAGAGTTCCCCCAACCGGGTGGAGGATTCATTTTGGACACCGACGAAAGCAACAGTGGTATCGGAGGCGTACTCTCCTACATCCAGGACGGGAAGGAGTGGGCATTAGCGTACTTCAGCAAGAGGCTCTCCAGGGCGGAGAATTACTGGGTTGCTCGGCGGGAACTCTTGGCAGTAGTGAAAGGACTCGAGCAATTTCATTAATACCTACCTATATGGCCAGTCGTTCCTGCTAGGTCTAACCACTTCTCGCCTGCTGTTGAGCTTTAAGAGCTAGAGGGCCAAATTGCCCGTTGGGTCCAGAGGCTGCAGGAGTACAACTTTACATCACGGCCCCGGAGGGGGAAGAACCACTCCAACGCAGATATGTCAAGAAGACCACTCAATAAGGCAGAGGAGAAGGTGCATGCCATATCAGTTTGCCTGATATCGGCGGTGCCGGCGAATGGATGGGAGCCCTGAGGAGGGAGCATTTGGCAGACACCTTTCTACGCCCCCTCCTGAGAGAGGTGGTGCCGGGGCTAGGCCGAACTGGGAGCACCTAGCACGCAAAAGTCCTACTGGGCCTAATGGGACTGGCTGAAGACCAAGAAATGTGTATTTTTAGGGGATGGGAATCATCCGTCGTAAAAACCCAGATGAGAGAGAGAGAGGTTGATTCTACCCCGGAATAAGGTAGCAGAAATCCTGGAGGAGGTACACGTGGGTACCTCAGGAGGACACGTTTGAACCAACCGAACGATCGACAAACTTTTCTAATGGTACTACTAGTTGAGATTATGGGCAGATCCCTAGAAGTGGTATCACCAAGTGGTATCTCTGCAGCGAGTCACGGGCCTCAGACTAGGGACCGGGGTCGCATGGAGCAGTACAATGTGAGGGCATTGCCATTGACATAGCTGGATCGTCCCCTGTATCCGACATGGGTAATGGTAATAAGTGTCAGCTAGTGCCATGGATTATTTCACCAAGTGGTCGGTGATGTACGCCATTCCTAGCAAGAAGGTCAAGACCATTGCGGACTGTCTCGGGAAGAGCTATTTTGTCGCTTCGGAGTGGTGCTCGAACTGCACAGCGTCCAGGGCACCAACGTCGAGCCGAACTAAATGGGGGAGGCCCTAGAGTGCCTTGATGCACAAAGCTGTGCATAGCGTCTCCCCACCCGTGGTCAGATCACATGATAGAGCGATACATCAAGACACTGGGTACACCTAAGGAAGGTGATAGTTAATCACCAGAGAGACTGGAATGTCAGAGTATCGCTTTTATTGCTGGCCTACCACTCGTCTAAGCATGACACTATGGGGTTTTCACATGCCAGATTGGTCTTTCGCAAGGAGCTGCGTCTCTCATGTGACCTGATGTTCGGCAACCAGTAATTGTTTATGACAAGGACCCCATGGACCGTCTTCACGATGTCCAGTCAGCACATCCCGATAACGAGGGACTAGATGAAACTCTTTACGACCGCTAGGCCAATGGTCAATCGTACCAGCCGGGAGACATTGTGTGGTGGTATCGCCTACATGGACCAAGGGGCGTTGCCACAAACTTTAACAGTCGTGGCAAGGACCATATCGATGGTGAAGAGAATCAGCGACGTGATCTACCGCATCCACAGAATGCCCCGAGGATAGATACCGCTAGTTCTCTAAACATTTCTAAAGAAATTATTTTAGTTTTCCAAATCTGTAACATTTTAATTTCCTCCCTATCTAACGAGACATTCCAACATGAAACATATAAATGCTGCCTTATATCCAATGTAAGCTAATATAAATATTAAAAGGCAGACCGAAATAAATCGTTTAACCTGGTAATAGTTTTCCAGAATTATTGGCCGATTTCTGTGAATGTGTGTGCTGAACGGAAGATATTGATTTTGGGAGGAATGTTTGTCAGATAAAGTAAGTGCATCTGTATATTTTATTTGAAGCATTTACAATTTATGCTTTATAAAGCATTCAGTTGTAAACTTTTAATCTATTGCAGCATTCGTAAGACGGCGACAAATATTAAAATGCAATGCGAATGAAACTAGCCATGTAATTTGCTGCTCCATGGGACGAGTTTTATCAGAAAGAAGTTTCATGATTCTGTCAAATTTATATTTCGCGCAAATCACAAAATGAAAATGCTGCAAGAAAATAATAATAATAATAATAATAATAATAATAATAATAATAATAATAATAATAATAATAATAATAATAATAAAGGCACACGTTACACCTCTCAACTTTTCTGTTATTCAGCAGCAATACTAGGTATAGTTGCTGCTCCTTGTAAGCAAATCTCCCAACACTACCAACGTTTTACTCAGTTCTGCTGCTTAATCCAAATACAATAACACATTTTGTGCAAGAGTATTAACGTTCAATTTGCAATAATTCTCCCTTAGTTTACAATTATTACTGAAACATATGTCTCCAAAACTGCGAGGTGAGCCGATGGTTGCCATGTTCACTTAAACACAAAGAGAAGAAATGCATATGACAACATTTATTCTCATACTACCTACTGAAGAGCGCCTGAGAATTAAACCACCTATCGCGCCGTGGATAGTTATTTTTGTGAAAGATAGTACCTTATGTGGTTCAAATATAAGTAAATGACAGCAGGAACCTTAAGGTAGGAAGTGACTTACCTCTTATGGTCTGTACCACTTTTTAGTCCTTATGAAGTGGGGTATAAGTAAATGATACCAGGAACCTCAAGGCCGAAAGTGACTTAACTCTTATGGTCTGTACCACTTCTTAGGTATATTATGAAGTGGGATATAAGTAAATGATACCAGAAACCTCAAGGCCGGAAGTGGCATAATTCTTATGGTCTGTACCACTTCTTGGGTACCTTATGAAGTGACACAAGTAAATGATATCAGGAACCTCAAAGTCAGAAGTGGCATGCTTCTTATGGTCTGTACCAGTTCTTAGGTGGCTTGTAGGGGTTGAGATACAAGTAAATGAGTGACATTATGAACCTCTAAGCCTAAAGTGGCATATTTGGGTTCTATTCTACTTGCTAGGTACTTAATGGGCGCCAGGGATACATCTAGATATCACGGCGTACTAAGTCGGAAGTGGCACACCTCTTATATTTCGGTTCTATACTACTTGTTAGGTACTTTATGGGCGGAGTTGCAGTCCGAGTGGGAAAGAGGACGGTCGTGTTTTGTGTCTTGCTCGTAGCTACCTGGAAGAAGTTCGACAATGGAAAGCGTACGAGATCTCATTGAACAGTTGAGGCAAGAAATGCGTGTAGGATTTGAAAAGTGCAGCCTAAAATCGCTGGAAAGTGCCGTGGAGAATGTTACAGTTCGAATGCGTGCTCTGGAAGAGAAAATGGATTATTTAGAGAACCAATCTCGTAGAAATAATATTGTGCCATATGGTGTGACGGAAGAAGCGGGAGAGAGTTGGGAGATGACGGAGGAAATAGTGAAAAGGGTCATCTCACAAATAGGAATCGAACTCCGCGAGTTTGACGTGGAGAGAGCCCATCGTGTAGGTAATGTAAGGCGACCTATTGTGTGTAAACTGGCCCATTCTAAACTCAAGGTGGCCATCCTTCGAGATGCTCGTTATTTACGGGGAACGGGAATAAGCATTAGCGAGGACTTTAGCCAGCGTGTAAGAGAAGAGAGAGAATTCTTAAAGGGACACATGTTCGAAGCCAGGAGGCAGGGCTGTCATGCCGTATTGCGCTATGACAAGCTCTTCATTAACGGACGAGTCTGGAACCGACAGGAGCGGGAGCGCATGGAACAGCCTAGAAGTAGTGCGGAAACCGAACCCAGGACAGGGCAGCTAGAGCAGGTAGCCAGTGCATCAGCCCAGCAGGTAGCAGGTCCCTCAGCAGAACATCAGGTGCCTCAAGTTATGTCGACAGGGAGGGGCAAAGAGGAGAGAAGGGTGAGACAGTCTTCGCCGGAAAAGCCAACAACAACGCCCCTCCGTGCCCTTAGGCTGACAACAGCTTGACAAAGGGTCAGCCAAGTTGTAGGAAGACCATCAGCAAGGAAACAATAGGACCCAACCCCTTCTCTGAGGATTGTCACATGGAACATCGAAGGCTTCAAAAAAAGGTTGGGTAGCGAGAATTTCTTGTATTTCCTTAGTTATTTTGACGTTGTATGTTCAACAGAAACTTGGTTGAAAAACGGAGAAAATGTAACACTTGCTAATTTCCGTAGTTTTAGTAGGGGAAGGGAGACACGGGGAAGGAGGGGAAGGTGGCCAGGAAGGGTATCAGTTTCATTCAGGTCTGAGCTGGAGGCTGAGATAACTAAATTAGAAATCAGTTTGGAAGGGGTGATTGCTGTATCTTTGGCACAGGGGGAGTACAAATAATAGTTATAGGATTATACAACCAGCCAGCAACGTCCAAGTATGCAAACAGGAATTTCTTCAGTGACTTAACCGAAACGTTAGTGCAGTTACAGGAAAAGTTTCCAGGAACTGAATTAATTCTCTTAGGAGATTTTAATGCGAGGTTAGGAGGGGAGAATATTTCTCTGACGGGGGGTCATCAATGGGGGGAGGAATTCCGCGAAGGTCAACGAAAGAGCAAGGATAGTTTTATTAATGGGGAGGGCAGACAATTACTTGTTTTCTGCGTTGCCTTCTCTTTAGAAATAATGAATGGCAAGTACGGTGAGGATCGAGAGGGAGAACTCACTTTCATAAATGAAAATGGGGGTAGTGTAATAGATTTTATTTTAATAAGTCAGGGTTCAATTGGCAGAATTAGAACTTTTTGGGTGGGGGATCGTATCGAGTCGCATCACTGTCCGGTTGCCCTGGAACTGAATATAGAGACGGCCAGGCGGCGCTAGCACCTGAAGAGGGGCAGAGGGACGAAGGGAGAATCATTAGTAAATTTATATGGAAACCGATAGAAAAAGAAGTATTTGTTGATAAATTAGAAAGAAGATTAGGGGAAAGGAACGCAGGCACAGCGGAGGAACTAACGCATATAATAGCAACGGCTGCGGGGACAATGAAAGTCCAAATGCATGGTAAGGTAAAACGATTCAGTGGTTGGTATGACCAGCAATGCAGAGCTGTAAAGAAACAAGCAGAGGAGGCTCTGTCAAAATTCAGAAGGGAGAAAACTGTTTACAAAAAAGCGAAGGGAGTATAAACAGCTCTTACGGGAAAAGAGAACTATGTGGCAAGACAAAATACTCAGAAAATTAGTAATATGTTAACACGGGGAGATAACGCTGAGATGTGGCAAGTAGTAAAACATTTAAGAGGCAACCGTCAGGTGCCCAACGAAATTTCTCCCAGAAAATGGGCAATACATTTTATGGGAATATTCGGGAAAGGTGAAAGGGAAGGAATTTTTATAAAGGAAGTGCACATTTTGGGAAATCTTGGGATCCCAATACTGGACAAAGAAATATCAGCACAAGAAATAGCACAGGCGCTGAGGAGTCTGAAGGAAGGCAAAGCTCCAGGGTTGGATGGGCTGCCCCCGGAAGTTTTTAAAGCCGCAGCCAATGTTCATGAGTTTGGTAGGAGTATGCTCCAGATATGTAACAGATTGTTTATTGAGGGGAATTACCCTACCTGTTGGGGAAAGGGCATTATTCATCCCATTTATAAAGGGAAGGGAACTTTTGGAAATCCGGATAACTATAGGGGGGTTACTCTTTTGCCAATTATGGAGAAAACGTATTGTAGACTGTTATATAACCGAATAAAGGACTGGGAATTTAAATTTGGCATACTTTCAAAATTTCAAATGGGTTTCAGAGAAGGACACAGTACAATAGATGCCGCTTTTATATTAGACACTTTAAGGACGAAGCAACTGTTGGTTAAGCGGGGAAAGCTTCATTGTGCTTTTGTGGACTTTAAGAAGGCATTTGACTCTATCAATCGAAATGCATTATGGTACAAACTAGGCAGAAAGGGTTTATCAAGTAAAATGGTTAGAGCATTGTAGGCAATGTACCAAAATGTCGAATTCTGTGTGAAGTACGACAGAAACAAGAGTGTCCGAGAGCTGCCGAAGCTATATGGGAGTGAAGCAGGGTTGTATTTTATCTCCCTTGCTATTTAATCTCTTTGTGGATGATATTACTGATACAATGATAGCAGAGAATATTCAAGCGCCAGTAGTAGCGGATTTGCAGATCCCAACACTTTTATACGCAGACGATTTAGTATTGTGCTCTACGACAGTAAACGGATTGCAACGAGGACTGGACAAACTTAATAACTATTGCGATGAATGGCTACTTACAGTTAATGTGAATAAGACTAAGGCAATGACTTTCAAAAAGGGTTGTGTTTATAGCAGGGAGGAGACTTGGGCATATGCAGGACAGATACTGGACAATGTTAAATCTTTTGTGTACTTAGGACTCACATTTACAATGAACGGAAAATGGACAAAACACATTGACATTGCGAAGCACAAGGCAAGGGTGAAAGCGGCGGAAGCTCTCCGGATACGCTGCAGAATTTCGAATATCTCCATAACCTTAATGGAAACTGTATACGGAGCGACAGTTAGATCCACGATGACATACGGAAGAGAAATATGGGGGTGGGAACAAACAGGAAATCTGGATCAAGTGAGGACCCAATTTTTGAAAGGAATTCTGGGTGTAGGGAGGGGTACGGCAAACTGCGGAATAATGAGGGAATTCGGGGCACATAGTTAAACGATAGAGTGCAAAATCAGAGCAGTTAAATATTGGATGAGAATCGTTCACGGAAACCAATCTCTAAATAGGGCAGTCTGCTACCGTGAACAGTTGCGAATGGAAGGTAATTTGACGTGGGCATCAAAATTAAAGAAAGGGTTGGAAACCATTGGGATGGGAGACATTTGGATGGCGGGGCAGGAAAACAGGCGAAGTATTTGGAGAAAAATTAAGAAACGTCTCTGTGATATTGACAGACAGCAAATGATTGCGCAATGCACAGAGAAGGTGTCATTAGAAGTACAGTCTGGGCTGAAATCGGAGTGGGGTATGGAGCAATACATCAAAACAGGTACCAAACTCATTAGAGAGGGGCTCGCGTGGATTAGACTAGGAGCATGGAGGAGCACGAACATTTCTGACGAGAATGGTACGAGAATCTGTCCCATTTGCGAGGAGGAAGAGTCGTGGACTCACATCTTGACAAGATGTAGGGGTACGGAGGAATGGCGGGAAAAATATTTGCCGCGATTTTTTACCACTGCGAATGTAGGGATAGAGGCATGTTGGCCGCTACTGGCAGGCACGGAAAACATGGACGGGCTAGGTAAATTTATACTTAGGCAAGACAGCTGAGATCTGAGGAGGCTGCCAATAGAGAAGGGGGGGGGGGAATAAGATCAACTAAACAAAAGTGACTACAATGTTCAACATACATATATATTATGCCATACTTAGGTCACTGTTGTGCTAGGGTTGTATATATTATGTGTATATATGTCTTTTAAGTGTAATTATCTATTATAATGGGGTGCATTTATGAAGGTGTACTCTGTGCTGTAAATTTAAATTGCTATATTTTAATATCTTTGTATCTTTATTTTCGGATTCACTCTTAATTTTATTGTTGTTTAATATTGCTTTTGACTGTGTATTTCCTTTGTCTTTTTATTTTCGTGTTTACTCTTCTAATTCTTTGTTGTGGTTGTTGTTTTAATATTGCTTGGAATGTGTATTACAAAAGCACGTACGGTCTGTGGACCCGTGCGACTGTTGAAATTCTATGTATGATATTGCTATGTTAATAAATACACTTATTCATTTATTCATTCATTCATTCATACTTTATGGGCGCCAGGGACACATCTAGATATCACGGCGCACTAAGTCGGAAGTGGCACACCTATTATATTTCGGTTCTATACTACTTGTTAGGTACTTTATGGGCGCCAGGGATACATCTAGATATCACGGTGCACTAAGTCGAAAGTGGCACACCTCTTATATTTCGGTTCTATACTACTTGTTAGGTACTTTATGGGCGCCAGTGATATATCTAGATATCAGGGCGCACTAAGTCGAAAGTGGCACACCTCTTATCCTTTGGGACACTGCTACTTCCTAGGCATATTCCGATGTATTTAGTCTCCACAGAGCGTTTAACATGCGATTTCAAGAAGATTCTAACCTTACAGAAGTCCTATTATTTTCCTTTTCTTCGCATCTAACTGCGGCAAAATTTCCATCAACTCCTTACTAGACATGCAGCACGAATTTGTTTCGGATGACGGAGTCGTGTAAGTCCAACTTGCAGATATAAAATAAGAAACTTTACTAGTTTTTAACGCTTGGTTTTAGGATTAATTCATCGACATTCTTTAATTTTCGCATTTTTGAGTCTTACAATTTGCAAATTAATGTAGCTATAATATATGCAAAATATATAAGAAAGTAAGAATAAAAGGAGGAAAGTAAGCAGCGTGTACTACCCTCAGCGAGCTTGCTTCAACAACCACAAGTGTTACCTAATAATGTTTAAAATATGCAATCCTTTTTTTACCTTCACAAATACGGACGTGCTTAGTAATAAAACTTCATTTACACTTTATTAAAACCTACCATGATGGTGTGGTAGAGATATGACTGAAAAGTGAAATCGACTTAAATAAGTGTATTTAGAAAACAGACATCACAATAACATGATATGTAAGTGCTCAAATAAGCCATAAAGTGTTGTTGTAGTGCTACAATCTCCTTGATTACACTTGTTTAGAGATGCCGTACTAACATTTATACATAATAAAAAAGTAATGTTCGCAATAAACTATTGTTTTATTCTATCTACTGCGCACAAATGCTTTTAAGACAGATCTTCTTATGGTTTCAACGAGATACACTAGACTAAAGCGGTAGCCAAGTCTTTTAAGACCTGATCTCTCTGTGATGGCCTCGATACAACATTTTCTTTCCATTACCAAGTTGAAAATTTGAAAAAAGAAAGATAGAAAGAAAGAAAAACGAATGATGGCTTCTCATTTACGAAATGCATGGGTATTGCAAAGTTTAAACCAAATCCAAGCAACATTTCGGAAATCGTTAACTCCATAAAAATATGACACTAATTCCGGTGTCCTAACGAGATCGACATTTTCTGTGTTTTTATTTATCCCCTATGGTGTACCATTCTGCAAAAAAAAAAAAAAAAAAAAAAAAAAAAAAAAAAAAAAACACACATACAGATGTAGAAGGAAGAGGACTTCTCTTCAGGATATACCTTATATTGCCGGATGAATGTCTTTTAATATACAGCATTTTAATCGAAATCGACAGAACCACTTTTGAGAAAATCGAAAAATCTTGCAGGTAAAGTACAGTTTGGAGTGGGAGGATGTTCGGTGTTGCATCCTTGGAAGATTCTCAACTTAAATACCAAGTTTAAAACTGAACGTATTTTGGTTTTTGAGTTTTGCTGTTCACGAGCATTCAGGCAGACCTTTTTCTAAAGATTATTTTTGGGGTGATTCACGGGTTCTCAAAGCAGAACGTCCATTGAAATCTCGGTATATACTTTTTGGATAGAATGCAATACATTTTCCACTTATAATGTGCATTTTACATGAAACAAAAAGGAAAAAGGTGTAAAGTTAGAACAGAAAAGAATACTGAGGCTACAATCACGTTGCATCTATTTGTTACAATAAAGCATAACCAACAGTGCTATGGTGCTGATTTTGTACGCATCGTACTCAATTACTAACTATAGGGCAATATTTCTGCGTTCTAACGCTATTCTGTTTAAAATCATTGGGTTAAACCCTTCCTAAAGAGAATCCATAAAGTGAGTATGACTATTTAAATCGACCATAGAGGGCATAAGAGACACACCAGCAGCAAACAAAATGGATTCTCAATCAAAACTAAAGACCAAATTATTCATTATTAAAGTAAAAGAGGGCCTAACATGGATCCTTGTAAAACCCTAGAAAAAATGCAAAATGAAAGATTTGTACACGACACTTGAATAAGACTATTCAAACATCTTTTAATGAAATAAATTTCCTTTTTTCGAATTCCGTAATGTAATTGCGAAGGAATTGTTTAATGGAATATACAATCCAATATTTTGGATAATTCACATAATAATGGTAATGTAGCTTCTTGTTTCTAAAATCCAGCAATAATTGTGTGTTTTTGAATGCATATGAAACTTAATATTAATATTAACGTGGAAAGAAATATACATTAGCTTACAGAAAAATGGCCTGTTGTGTAACATTTCAACTTTTTTTTTAAATTTACAATGTAATTTTCTTGAAAAATGTAGGTAAATTGGTCTAATGGTGAGTTAACAAGAATGCCCCAATACTACATGCTGTTCAATTGTATCTGAAATGAGCCAAAAGCTACTCCCGCGATGCTGGATACCATCTTCCGCAATACAGCCTTACATTTTGGTTACCTATTTCTGTATAGTGAAAAGATAAATAACGCTGGACAGTCTAACTTATGAATAACACTGAGACTAGGAGCGGCTTTCTTCAAAGCGATTCAATATACAATGAACTAACTAAAAGTTGCAGGTGTCCTGGCTTCATTTCCCGGTTTCATAAAGAGGAATCCTCTGGCGTGTAAATGTGTATTTAATAACTGTGCACACATTTATCTGTTTTTGAACACACAAAACAGGGAGGCGGACAGTGAGTGTAGAGATATCATCATTCAAACGATACCTCCATTACACAATGACATTAGTCCTCAGGCGTGCATTGCTAATGAGTTCAAATACAAATGAACAGCTATGAGGGAAAGAGATGTTGTAGAAGGATGTTGTGGACAAGATCGTGCTGTTTCCTATTTCTTTCTGTGTTTATCTTTTGCAGATGCGCGGACGGCTACAAGGGCCAACGCTGCGAGAATAAAGACGTCTACAACCGTGGGAGTATGTATAGGCCAATTTTCTGTAAATTAGGAATTTCTTCCTCGTTTTACTGCTAAAACACCATCAAGTGAAAATAGAATACCAAAGATACTCGCGGCGCCTCAAGTTTCTCTTGCTACTCTTGTTACAAAGTTTCAGTTGAGCCTTTAGCTTTTTATACAAACACATTATTTATTGTTAATATTATTGACCAAAATAAATAACTTCCATCCAACTCACAACAAATTAGGATTATGCGAACATACTTTTATTTGTAATTATTGTTTTTTTTATAATTATTTTGACACGCGCGCGTTATGTGTAAATACTTGTGTAAAGCCAAAAAAGTAGATTGAGCTAGAAGAGTGAACTGGAAGTTTGCAACAAAGAATGAACAATAAAAGTGCAATCGGTGAAGAGAGCTGATGGAGGGTGAAGAAGACTTTGTGGATAGGTATGTAGAAAAAGAAAGGACTCGTGTATTGCCAAATGCATTTACTCACATCTCTCAGATCTTTACTGTGTCTCTTTATTTGTGATTACTGACCAAAATTTAAGTACTACACCTACAGTAGCAAGTTGTGATGCTGTGTAAACATATTCTCCTCTAACAAAAATAATCTGTTTCTGTTGCTATGTGTAGAATGTACCTATGTGAAAAACATTGGCCCGTGAACGTGGAGCACCGTCATAGCAGGTCCTATATTTGTTGTGAGGAGGTGATAGATAACCTGTACAAAACATGCATCCTTATTTACATAAAATACAGCTTGCTGCTTCTTTGTTCATTTAATGGTAAAGGGCATACATATCCTTTCCTTTTAGTGTTCCTTAGCATCGCAGCTTTGCATTTTGCATGCGGCTGGATATGAGCTAGTAGACTGATCTGTGTAGCTGGCTGCTTCACCAATTCAAAGAAAATTCAAACCAATAACAATAGTTAACTCCACTATAAAATCCATTTATCTGTTCTGCAAACAAACTATTCTGTATTAGCATCATGATAAATGAGATAGACATTAGCAAACTTCGTCTTGTTACTTAGTTCCTTGTAAGTATAAGGGAATACACTAGGCTACAGTGATAGTCATATCTTTTAAAAGCTATCGTTATGTGAAACAACCTGAAATTCAGTTCTCCTTGCCTGGCTAAGAGTGAAACGAATGAGGGATGAAACGAAAGACGATTTTCCGCTTGATAAAAGTTCAATTAACATAAAAGAAAGTAATAACAAGGAAGTTCTTGGAAAAGGTTAACCTACTGAAAAAATGTATATGTACTTGTGTTTTGACCAGATCTACATTTTTATGTAGTAAGATTTTGTCCATTTCTTACGTTTACCAGTTACGTAAAAGTTATCGAGAATGTGCAGGGTTTCCGCGGCTTACCAGAATATCCAATATATATACATACATACATGTTTTCTACTTATTATACATTAGAGAAAATAAAAATAACGAATATCTCGGACAATCAAATTATGAGAGCGTTTTCATGCAAAAAAGAACAACGTTATAGCAAGCTCATTCGTCATAAAATATTTTAAACATATGGTATTTTAATCAAAATTGTAGTCATTTTTGAGAAAATCAAAATTTTCGAAAAATGATTCATATAAAGAGCAGTCTTCAAATAATTCGTGTCAAATCCATGAAAGATGCACAACCCAAAATATAAAGTTTGGTACATAGCTGACTTTTAGTTGTTTTTTTGTGTTTTGTGGTTCACACATACACACACAGACGCGCTCTTTCTGAATTATTTTATTATGGAATCTCAAAATATATATGTGGGTGCAATACTACATGTTTTCTACTTATTATACATAGTAGAGAAAATAAAAATAACGAATATCTCGGACAGCGTTTTCATGTAAAAAGTAGCAAGTTGAGCAAACTGGGCTCCATGTGCCGGTCATGCATATATTGTAAACATATGATATGGTGTTTTAATAAAATTCATTATGACAATTTTTGTAAAAGTGAAAAACACGCAGTTTTTTGGTTTCTTTCTTTTCTTTTACGCATAGGATAATTCATACAGACAGTGATCAAAATCTTCGCCTGCCATCTTTGTAGGTCTGACTCAAGTTTGAAATTTGGTATCTATCCGAATAGCTTTTTAGTTATGCTGTTCACAGAAACGCGTGTAGGTCTGACTCAAGTTTGAAATTTGGTATTTATCTGAATAGCTCTTTAGTTATGCTGTTCACTGAAACGCGTGTAGGTCTGACTCAAGTATGAAATTTGGTATTTATCCGAATAGCTTTTTAGCTATGCCGTTCACAGAAACGCGTGTAGGTCTGACTCAAGTACGAAATGTTGCGTTTATTCGAATCTTCGCTTTTTAGTTATGCTGTTCAAAGGTACACGTGCATCTTTTTCTTAAAATGATTCCTAGAGTTCAACAGACCTAGGCGAAATTTCGATGTGAACTTTTGGGTAGAATACAATATTTACACTACCTCCCACAGGCATGCGGTCATATCTACACTGCTTCTGTTGATTTACTTGAAAACCGGGGTTTTGTGCATCCATATTCAGTGATTTCGGTGACGCCCAGGTGACCAGGTGCTTAGTAGCCGCCTACTGCTTCACGCGTTTTACAATCAATACGATGAATCAACTTCTGATGTGTAGTTGACCATATTGACGGTTAGTTCAGCAAAATCCAAGGTCATTTGGTATTCGTTCACGAAGTAGTGTGTTTGTGTGTACGCATTGTGGAATTCAGGTGTAGTGTAGCGGCGCTGTAAAGGGTACAATGTGATATTCTGCTTAAAGAAATGTGACATCATGCTGCGCCAGGTGTATGGAGCTTGTACGAGAGGTACAAGCAGTTCCATGACGAAGCAAGATGGTACAGTACAACAATGAGACCTGGAAGGCCGCGAGATATTTCCTTAACACAGGTTTTTCCAGCGAGTAACTCCAACTGCCACATGCAATACAGCGCAGCATTGAGGGAAAGCTCTTGTCAGGGCTAAACCAAGAGTTGAAAACGGATGACAGAACACATGACCCTTGTCCCGTGGCGATTGGCCATAACACGCTGCCTCCACCTCTGCTCAGAGGTATGTGATTGTGTACTCTTACTCAGACGAGTCGATTTGTAACAGCCTATAATTCGCAATAGGAACAGGTCATTAAAGCGACATAAATTAAATGGATAAAATTGTGGCCTAATATACCACAAAATACTGCAAAGATCAGATTACAAGCTCATATCATTGATAAAAACAAAACATGCCTTACTGTATAGTCGTACACATTTAGTTTTGCAAAGAAAGTCGACATGGTCCTCAATTCTTATTTTGAGTGAAAATAATGTCCGCAAGACAAAAGATCTGTTGATGCCATTTAGCTGGTCGGAAAGCCTCTCGAACTAGTCGGCGAATCTTGCTCAAAATATGCAGTGTTGCTTAACCTCTATCTTGTCAATAATTCTATCTTCTCTAACGATTACACAACGTTTTGTGCATGAGTCTTTAACACACTAACCAGCAACAGGAAAATGAATGCTGATTATAAATGGGTTTGCTTTATATGAGTAATAGAAACTAACAGAATAGTTTACATGGCTAGAACTAACATGTAATGATAATGATACCTTTTACACGAACCTTTCCCATAAACACATTATCTCTAAAAGTATACATTTCCATTGTATTACATTATTTATTTTTTTTTTTTTTTTTTTTACAAAATAGCAGATTGCGTGAAATGTTAGAAATATTTGTATAAAATAATATTACAGCCTTAAAAAAAACAACAACATGTGACGTTATAGATACACATGACTTTCTCTACCAATGACAAATTCACGCATCCGTTTCCTTATAGTAAACTATATTGGCATTTTAAGCACAGTGTTTATTAAAATTATATTTTCGTCCATTTATTCTAATTTAATTGCATACACAAATTCCTCACTTAGGAATAGTGAACGAAAATATATTGACAAATTGAAGGTTTAAAATACACAAGAATCGTAAGGAAATCAAAATCACAGTTAATGGCACGGTCGAAAATGAGCAAAATGTTTACACGAAAGATTACACTTGAACACATGACTAACTAGAAGTTTCATATTATAAAAATGACAAGATTATAATTTACTTAGAGTAAATAAGAATTCTGATACCAGACCTATATAACACTTTAGGCTTGCTGTAAACGTAACTGTTAATTTAAAACCTAGCTTCATCAACGGGAAGACTATCATGACTGAATTATTGGAAAAGGATATTCATGTTCCATAGGGATGAACTGTTCATGGTACCCCTATTTACACTTACTGCATTTTCAGACCCTAGAGTACACATTGAAACACATTCCTTCAATACAGAAAGCCTCTCAGCTAGTACAAGGTTCGCAAGTTCTCGCACGAACTATTCAGACCCCAGAGTACACATTGAAACACATTCCTTCAATAGAGAGAGCCTCTCAGCTAGTACAAGGTTCGCAAGTTGTCGCACGAACTATTCAGACCCCAGAGTACACATTGAAACACATTCCTTCAATAGAGAGAGCCTCTCGGCTAGTACAAGGTTCGCAAGTTGTCGCACGAACTATTCAGACCCCAGAGTACACATTGAAACACATTCCTTCAATAGAGAGAGCCTCGCAGCTAGTACAAGGTTCGCAAGTTCTCGCACGAACTATTCAGACCCCAGAGTACACATTGAAACACATTCATTCAATAGAGAGAGCCTCTCAGCTAGAAAAAGGTTCGCAAGTTGTAGCACGTACTATTCAGACCCCAGAGTACACATTGAAACACATTCCTTCAATAGAGAGAGCCTCTCAGCTAGTACAAGGTTCGCAAGCTGTCGCACGAACTATTCAGACCCCAGAGTACACATTGAAACACATTCCTTCAATAGAGAGAGCCTCTCAGCTAGAAAAAGGTTCGCAAGTTGTAGCACGTACTATTCAGATCTCAGACAACGAGTACACTTACAACTAGAGCCGGCCAAAACAGGCTTCAATCTCACTCTTATCTCGCAGCCAATAGATGCAGTTGAACGTATGGCTGGCGGCAAGAGAGTTGACTAACGAGCTTACGAGACTCTCGTTTACTCGCAAGACTGCGGTGTAATGCAGAGTCAGAATGCAGATGATTTATATGTTTGTTATAAATCAGTATGTAAACATTATTTGAAGCAGTAATTCTGTTATACGCTCTAATCTAAGCCCATTTGTTTGAGTAGAACAAAATCTTTTCCCCTGGCGCTGGTTTGTTTTAAACACTTTGGTAGGTATGTATACGCTTGGTTACCCTGAAAGTAAAAAGACACCTACTTTAGTTGTATGTTACATCTCCCTTTGACCTTGTGATTTATATTCCCCTTTATTTATCAAATGAAGATGAATAACCGAAAGCAGTGCATGTATTTATTTTGACCTGCATTGTATTACAATAAGCGTCTAACATCAAAATTAGTAATTTCCGTATTTTCTGTCAAAAACAAGCATTAAAACTCAAGGTCAGCACTTTGGAACAATTTCTAGGTCAGGTCTGAGAGATGATCAAGGGAAACGATTAACTACAAACAACGTGAGAACAGCTTCTGCAGCTGCAGGTTCATACGTGTCTTTAATAGTATTTTTGACTGTGAAGTTAGAAAGGGTTCAGCTGCTTTTAGATGCTTCTTATTTTTTCCATGAAAAAGTAAATATGACAAGAGCACATTTCCATTGCATTGGCAATATTGGCACCGCGCACTTCTAGGTTTCTTGGGCACCTCTAGCAACCATTTCTTTAATTATTTATTATTTAACCATTCTTTTCTAAAATGTCGAACATATTGCAAAGCCTTCTGTTCAATTAGGAAATTAAAACAAAGAACGCATTAGCACTGCATTCACTATGCTGAATTCAGAATCCACTCTGATAAACTCACGTGACCTAATACCATAGTGTTGTTTGCGGAGTTGTTCAGTCATCCGAGAAGTTTGTTGCTGTTAGCTCTAAATAAAAGATAGCTGTTACATTGCTTAACAGACAATGTCTTGTATGTACACAAATATTACATCCGTGATAGTTTTTCCTAAAGAAACTCAATATAATATATTACTTAACAGTTGCTAATAATGTCCGTCCAAAAATCCATCATCCGTGAAAACTAAATTTTGCCGTCATATAACTTGGCAACCATATTGCTCACTAAGGGCCGGTTGTACGAACTCGGAATAAATCCTGGAATAGTTATTCTTGGAATACACTATTCACGGTATAAATGTGGCACCGGGTTGTACGATGCAATTTTATTCCTTAGATATCTATTCGACTGTTTGTAGATTTAAAACTAATGTTGGCTATATTACGAGTCATTCATGGCCAGCTTGATACATAATTACTGCTTTATTTTGCTGAAAATGTGCATTGTTTTCACAATCAGCTGTTCCTAAACTATGTATTATTTCTTATTTTAACTACTTACGATACTATGAAATAATTATGAATGTTCACAAACGTGTTCGGATGTAGAATTGCTATACACTTTACAAAACATAAACACACATGTATACTGCGACTTCTTGCGATAGGTTAGGAATATGAAGTGAAACCTTACCATATGTGCAAAGTTGTATCTTGTGCTGATATATGACATACTTCCGTTTCTGTACTCAAAACAGCTAACGTACTTAGCCTGCTCTCTGCATTTTATTCATTAAAATACTTAGTAAGCGAATTTTACATTTTAGTTTTGCCAATGCCACTATCAACTTGATATGCATAATTGAATCGTTGCACCAAGATGAGTACAAAAACAATTTGCTATACAGGTGTTATTAACCAACAGATATATTAGTAGTTATGTCGAATAGTACATTAAACCGTTCCCATAACAGTTCGCACTTTGATGATGGCAATATTTAATACAGCAGCTAGAAATTGTCAACCAAACCAATAAAACCGAGAACATTATATTTTACGGAAGGTATTCTCTATTCAATCAAAATTGTCTCTAATGTATTAAACCTACAGCATATAATACGAAAAATCATGAATTTATTGTAAAATAATATAGCTAGATTTACAAGCTCTGAAGGCGTCTTTTAATCCGGGCATCTCCTCCCTAGATCACAAAGCTTGTAGTATTATCGTTTTTAAACTTGCACATAACCTTCAAAGTCTGAATGTAGTACAGAGTGTCGCTAACATTAACACTTGTGGCTATCTTACGTTTTGAAGCATATTGTCCTAGAAGTAACCTATCCTTTGTATTTCGTCAATAAAACGTAACCTCACTCTTTACAACGCTATGCATTGTGCTGGTGTATTGTTGCTTGGGTTGGATTAAATTTAATTGTTTCCATAAAATTAGAGGTATTTTGATGAAAATATTGTAGGTAGATTTTACTCTTTTATAAATGAAACTTTATTTTAACTATCTTCTTGTAATATTTATCTTATAATCACCAAGTGTCTGTGTGATATCCTTTCTCAACTTTATCTCACTATAGCCGTGTACATTTATCGGACCATCTCTACAACATATTGTATTTAGGTATAATATGCCCTTAGAAACAGATTATAAAGAACTTAATCGTTTATATCGGTCAAATATGGGTCAAAATTGTGTCGCGTACCGAAGCAGCCATTTTCCTTTTTATACTCTATTCTCGGAATATCGGCGTATCCCCGCAAGGAATCACGGAATAAGTTATTCCATGTTTATTCCCTTGATAGTCTCTATTCCGTTGTCGTACAACACAATTTAGCACATAACCATGGAATAACGTCTAACAGAGGTTTATTCCGAGTTCGTACAACTGGCCCTAAAACTTTTGTATAGGATGAAGAAGTGTTATTCCATTTATAAGTCGACACGCTAGACAGTTTCATTTTATTCAAGATCACAGCACTGCGAAAATATGCAAAACTGATACGTCACGAACTGTGTTGACGGGTGCAAGCATCGAGACATAACATACCAGAAGTGATGACAAATGTATAACATTCCTTCAGATGATTAGGAAATAGGGCTAAAAGATGACAAAATTATGCATGTTTATCTAAATGAGAAGAACATATACTAAAGCAACATTTGCCTAAGATCTGTAACTTCTATTATTTCATCTGTTTAAATGATTTGAGATTTAAATAGCCCACAAGACAGGGATGGCATTTAAATAACTCACGCTAGAGAACGGGTTAAAAACAAAATGTGGTATCACAGAATCTGCAGATATAAACGTACGTGGTGTCCACTTTTATTATAAACTAGCTGCCCACCCCGGCTTCGCACGAGGGGTATACCTAATGAAAAAATTTCAGACAAAATCTTCCGTTTACAGTACAACCTTGCAATGAAATAAAATTACAATCAAATAATTTGATAACCCTTTATTTTAATGCCAATTTTCCTTCCGGAGAGAAAAAATTACCGCCGATAGTTTGCCGACTCTCGAGCACGCAACGTACAACATGCGAAAAACACAATTCATAGTTTACACACACTTCTAACGATTGATCTTGGGATTTATTGTCATTGCGAATGCAAGGCGCGCTTAAATTCAAAAGGAAAGTCGGTAGACATTAGTGGTATTCTAGGAATAAGTATATCCTCGCCCTTGAACGTTCCTATGTTATAGTAAATTAAATCAAAATTTTCATAATTTTTTTAACAATGAGTTTTGTTCCGCTGCATAATTTCGGCTGAGTGATATTGCGTAGTATAATTATCACGAGTCAACTTTGAGCTGTAAATTGTGTGGCGGGAATCTGCCAAATCCAATGAATTTATTTACTGAATTGACGACTTCATTTGGATTGGTAATGGAATTGATCGGCTTAAATAATCCATTTGTCCATCAAGTTTACCCTGAATTTTTACATTCAAATCATCTACATCTACAAATTGCTGATAAAATGGCTCATTCGCTCAACCAAACATAGTTTTTGCAATTTGCACCAATATTTGAAAACACTTTCGATTTTCATTCTTCCTTTGACGTTGTGAAGTGACAAAAATTTGATGGAAAGGAAATGAGGCCCGTAGAAGTGTCAACAGAAATATTCCCACTGTCAATGCCTAATAATGCCTTTGTATCTGAAATGATCTGCGCAATGTAGCATATATAGCTGGTATTGCGAAAAGGACGAAGTCAGAGCACTCATAAGGTATTGTGGAAAGGATGACATAATATGCAGTTAGCAGCGTGGTCAACCAAGATGTCGTTGGCATAATAACAATAATGGCAGCATATCCACAGTGTGGAGGGTATGCAGTGGCATAGGTAATGAATTACATTAAGGAGAAAGTCACAAAGTAACATTCATGCTTCTTCCGAATCTCTTTCTTTCCTTTACTCCTAATGATTTCCACCTCTTTCTTTATTTTCTTCTATGTCAACGCAGTCATTTCTAAGGCTAACAATGACGTAACTAAAGAGCAAATAGGTCTGGTTGGGCAATTGATAAGCTTTTATTTGATGATAGCCTTTGTATATTAAATTTCTCCATTTAACCCAAAATATTACTTGATCAAATGCATTAAGAGCACCGCAATTGTAGTGTGATGGTGACGCGGGTATTTTCATGTTCTTTAGCTAGCTCATGTGCCACAAAACGTCAAATAACCAACATCTGTACTAGGAAGTTAAACCTAAAACGGATCTGTTATTTCTCCGCCATTTTCAGATTCCAAGAAGGGCTAATGGTATGTGCATTGTTTATAGCTTAAAGTATTACAACAAAAATATACTTATTTCTTTATTTAAACGATGTGACCAAGGGAACGATAGCTAATATATAAGAAATATATTTGATTTTCACAGTTATCTTGCGTCATTGTCTCCATAACCGGATGTATTCCCTTAGCATTGAAGAAGAAAAATAGAGCAGTAGGTACTATGGCCATCTGGGGGCAAATAATAAGTACGTATTTTAGTGTTCGTCGCCAGGAAAGCTTCTTTATTTTAAACGATAGGAGTAAGGAAAGGACAGTTAATATATAAAAATGTATTTGAATTTCACTGCTGCATTGTATCATTATCTCGATAAACTGACACGTTGCCTTATCATTGAATGGGGAGGGGAAAAATAGCAGTACTATGACTATTTATCAACAAATAACCGTGATACCACTGCCATCTGGTTGCTATTAACCGAAATGCGTTCGCTTGGCACGGTTTTTATTCATATTATGAGATTTTAAATACTTTCCCGTAATATATTTAAACATTTTTCCCATAAACCTTGTGACAATAACGAACGCAACAAAAAGAGTTGTTCAATTTGATGCAGTCGTTCGGAAGTGATAGGCGTACTAACATTTTAGCGATTCATTTATATATATATATATATATATATATATATATATATATATATATATATATATATATATATATATACATGTATGTATTACTATTTTATTATTCCTAAGAAGTTTATGTTGCATGAACTAATTCTATTTTCGGTTTTATCTGAAGTTTGAGTATAAGTAATATACATAGTAACACAAATGATAGATGTGTCATTAACATTAATATCGCTGATTCAAACACGTAAACGTGTTTGGATAATACATATGTGCTGTTAAACGATGAGTTCTCTTGTGTTATTAATAGGGCCCGGAGTGTTAGCTTTTTCTTGGCTTTCAAACAATGCTCTTGCCTTTTTCCCACCTATTTAAGCAAGTCGGCGACAAAAGCCTTTTAAACATAATATAGATAAAAATATGAAAACTATTTTACTTCAAGGAAGGATGCTATTAATATGTACAGCAATTTAAAACAATGTATTACACAGTAAACGCGTGCTAGAACATTGTAATTAATCTATCTATCAAGCACTTTTTTTTAATATACAACACTTACATAAAATAAAGTTCATTTGGTAGCACTGTTGCTATACATGACCAGCCACATTAGCAAATTTTCTGTTGTTTTTTAATATATTCCCATAGGCAAAAAAAAAAAAAATATTTCAACATCGCAAGATATCATTGGCGCATACTTCATTCGCACAATTTCCATACCAAGAGCATTCTTTCCTAGGATAACCCCACATGTTTACTCAAAACAAAACTAAAAGAACTGCTAACAACAATTGTTAATTCAAAGGAACTGAAGAAAAAAGAAAGAAAAAACTTAAGTTTAGGGAGTTTTAGGTCTTAATGTCCCATTTAGCTTTTTTAGGCTGAATAAGATTAGCGCTCGAACCACTTGAAACATAGAAGTACTTTGAAGCTTTCCAATTTACAAGGGGAAAAATAGAAAAATCCTGTCCCTAGTTATTACGTAACCAATTTATTCCACGGATCATACGTGAACGCTTCAGTCCGTAGTCGCCTCGCTCGTGAGCACTAGTTCTCGTTGCCACACTCTCGAGAGTAACGAGCGAGAGCGTGCTCTAGTTAAAACACATTCCTTCAATAGAGCCTCTCAGCTAGTACAAGATTCGCAACTTATCACCCCAACTTGTACATTTGAAATACGTTCCACTAATAGCTGGGCTAATAAAAGTTTCGCAGTTTTCACACTTTTCATAGAGCGACTTCTTCGCCATCTATGGGTTTTTGTATGTAGGCTTTTTATTATTATTATTATTATTATTATTATTATATGTTTATTTATTTATGTATTTATTTATTAACCTCATTCCTGCTCTTGACTTCTGCTGTTCTTCCTTCATTATTTTCTTCTTTTTTCTTTCATTGTTTCCTTTCGTTTGTTAACGTCTTCCTTACTTTCTTCTTCTTTTTTTTTCGTCCTGCGCTTCTTTCCACTTCCTTGAACTCAAAACAAATAGAACTCTTTCGGTACTTCTCCTTCCTTTGCTCTTTTGTGTTTTGGCCAAATGAGAATGTGCTGTAGCCTATTGTACTTATTGGTACAGTAGGAATGATTTTATTTGTCAGTTTGTGTATTTGCTGCAGTACTTTGAACATATTTGCCATGGGTTCCCCTAATTTCATTGTTAAGCAAGCAGCCAAGTTTCATGCTTTCTATGAAGCACTACTGCTTGTTACAAAAAGCTCCCTTCGGTGTCCCACAAACAAGTTTAAGCTGCAAGCATATTTTCTTTAAATGAGTCAGCACGATTATTTTACCAACACTCATTTGAATGTCTTCCTTTCGTCTTGTCAACTCCTCTCGTGCAGATAAAAAAAAAAAAACGATCAAAATAGATAAATAAAAAACATAACTTTTGTAAGTCGCATAACGCCCTCATGAGTTGCTAATAAAACACTGACAAAAATAATTAATCAAAAATGCAAAAATAATACCAAAATTAAGAGAATACAGGAACAAATTTACTATCGCAAAATAACTTCTAGATTAATAATTTATAAAATTATTTGTTGATTGTTTAAATAAAAGAACAATGTAAAATGCAGTTTGAGAAAGGGCTTAAGTGTAAATTTTACTTACTTCAATTTTAAATATCACAAAACTATAATATATATATATATATATATATATATATATATATATATAATAATAATAATAATAAAACATTGAAATTCATCATCTAAGCTTTTGCTAAAACGTTTTCTTTACTTGGTAACGGAGCTTACAACGAACTTGTAAAGTCGACCTCGTCATGTTGGATACATAAGGTTAGTTGGAATAATGACATAGTGATGCTGAAAAGTGTTTAATAAAACTGGAGCGGTGCCAAATTCATGGGAAACACATATAGTGTTTCAACACGCTGCAGTTAAATGAACCAATTAAAGACGCTAATTTATGCAATTCACATGACTTTCTCTACTTATACTGCAACAAACTATTCTTACAAAAACGTATTCTTCTCTCTACTTCAGACTTACCAATAGCGGTAATCAAATCTTTTGACAACTGGTTGATGTGTGAGGGCTTCTCCATGCACGACCACTACAATGGCCAATTCTATTTGAGAACGGATTGTGTTAGAAAATTTAAATAAACCAAGGAATATATCACGAAAATGTTAACTGCACTACAATGTATGCTTTAACGAGATCTACATGTTTTCTCAATAAGATTTTGTATACCACCAGTTATGTAAAAGTCATACATAATGAACAGGACTTTCTTCATATGCTACTTTCAGTAAATTAGATTAAACTTTTATATATCAAATAAATGTCTTTAATCAAATCATTAGAGGCATACATGAGAAACTAAAATTTCGAAATGTGCCACGTAAAGAAGCTTTGTTGTGAGGGAATTTCGTTGAAAATCTTCGTTTGGTACTTATCAAAATTTTCAGCTCTGAACTATGCTGCTCTCATACACGTAACAACACAAAGATAACAGTTTTTTTCTAATTTTTATGTTTAAGGGATCTCCAACAACGTATTTTCAACAAAATCTGAGTACATTGTAGATGATAAAGAAAGTAATAAGATTTAAGACAATTAGGGATAACTATAGTAAGCCACCATTCCATAGGACGTGAAATACCTCAATATCAGGATTAAGGCTCTTTTACGTGCCGTAAAACTTCAACATTGGACAACCACTCCAGCACGCCATTCAGTATGAATCAGCGACCTCGTGAACTAGATGCTAGACCACCTTTAAGCTCAATGGTCATAACGGACGCTGAATAACATCCGAGTCTCTCCGTGGTTAGAGTTGTCCCTGCTTCTGCTAGGTACTAACCTTCTCTGTATCACCTTCGTGCTTAGAGTTGTCTCTGCATCTGCTAGGTGCTAGCCTTCACTCTGTCCCCTCCGTGGTTAGAGGTGTCCATGCTTCTGCTAGATGCTAGCTTTCTCTCTGTCACCTCCGTCGTTAGAGTTGTCCCTGCTTCTGCTAGGTGATAGCCTTCTCTGTGTCACCTCTGAGGTTAGAGTTGTTCCTGCTTCTGCTAGGTGCTAGCCTTCTCTCTGTCATCTCCGTGGTTATAATTGTCCCTGCTTCTGCTAGGTGCTAGCCTTCTCTCTGACATCACCGTGGTTAGACTTGTCCCTGCTTCTGCTGGGTGCTAGACTTCACTCTGTCACCTCCGTGGTTACGGTTGTCCCTGCTTCTGCTAGGTGCTAGCCTTCTCTCTGTCATCTCCGTGGTAAGAGTTGTCCCTGCTTCTCCCAGGTGCTAGCCTTCTATGTGACATCTCCATGGTTAGAGTTTTCCCTGCTTCTGCTAGGTGCTAGCCTTCTCTCTGTTACATCCGTGGTTAAGGTTGTCCCTGCTTCTGCTTGGTGCTATCCTTCTCTGTGTCATCTCCGTGGTTAGAGTTGTCCCTGCGTTTGCTGGGTGCTAGCCTTCTCTGTGTCACCTCCCTGGTTAGAGATGTCCCTGCTTCTGCTAGGTGCTAGCCTTCTCTCTGTCACCTCCGTGGTTAGAGTTGTCCCAGCTTCTGCTAGGTGCTAGCTTTCACTCTGTCCCCTCCGAGGTAGGAGTTGTCCCTGCTTCTGCTAGGTGCTAGCCTTCTCTCTGTCAACTTCGTGGTTAGAGTTGTCCCTGCTTCTACTATGTGCTAGCTTTCACTCTGTCCCCTCCGATGTTAGATTTGTCCCTGCTTCTGCTAGGTGCTAGCCTTCACTCTGTCACCTCCGTGGTTAGAGTTGTCCCTGCTTCTGCTAGGTGCTAGCCTTCTCTGTGTCACCTCCAGGGTTAGATTTGTCCCTGCTTTTGCTAGGTGATAGCCTTCTCTGCGTCACCTCCGTGGTTAGAGTTGTCCATGCTTCTGCTAGGTGCTAGCCTTCTCTGTGTCACCTCCTTGGTTAGAGCTGTCCCTGCTTCAGCTAGGTGCTAGCCTTCTCTGTGTCACCTCCGTGGTTAGAGTTCTCCCTCCTTCTGCTATTTGTTAGCCTTTTCGGTGTCACCTCCGTGGTTAGAGTTGACCTTGCTTCTGCTAGGTGCTAGCCTTCTCTCTGTCACCTCCGTGGTTAGAGTTGTCCCTGCTTTTATTCGGTGTTAGCCTTCACACTGTCAACTCCGTGGTTAGAGTTGCCCCTGCTTCTGCTAGGTGTCAGCCTTCTCTCTGTCACCTCCGTCGTTATAGTTGTCCCTGCTTCTGCCAGGTGCTAGCCTACACTCTGTCCCTTTCGTGGTTAGAGTTGTCCCTCCTTCTGCTAGGTGCTAGCCTTCTCTCTGTCACATCCGTGGTTAGATTGTTCCTGCTTCTACTAGGTGCTAGCCTTCTGTGTGTCACCTCCGTGGTTAGACTTGTCCCTGCTTCTGCTATGTGTTAGCCTGCACTCTGTCCGCTTCTTAGTTAGAGTTATCCCTCCTTCTGCTAGTTGTTAGCCTTCTCTCTGTCAACTCCGTGGTTAGAGTTGTCCCTGCTTCTGCTAGGTGATAGCCTTCTCTGTGTCACCTCTGAGGTTAGAGTTGTTCCTGCTTCTGCTAGGTGCTAGCCTTCTCTCTGTGACCCCCGTGGTAAGAGTTGTCCGTGCTTCTGCTAAGTGCTAGCTTTCTCTCTGTCACATCCGAGGTTAGAGTTGTCCCTTCTTCTACAAGGTGCTAGCCTTCACTCTGTCCCCTCCGTGGTTAGAGTTGTCCCTGCTTCTGCTAGGTGCTAGCCTTCACTTTGTCCCCTCCGGGTTAGAATTCTCTGCTTCTGCTAGGAGCTAGCCTTCTCTGTGTCACCTCCGTTGTTAGAGCATTAGGACACGTGACAGACGCAGATACCTGTCTAAGACCAAGCTAGCTGGTATCAAATCTACGGTGTCGTGGGTTGAAGAGCGGAGCGGAAGGCACACTGGTTGGTAAAGTCCATAAGCTTTGTCAAATGTTCTTCTGCAGTCTTCATATACCGCTCAACCATGTTGTCCTACTGTAAGGTGCAGAGGTGTTTTGCGTGCACTGTGTACGCCAATATTGTGTAGTTCGGGTGGGGGATTTTCTTGAATACCTTCGTGTCGCATCCTTGGAAAATACTGAACTTAAACACCAAGTTTGGTATTTAACGGACTTTTCGTTTTTGAGATATGCTGCCCACAGACACACACAGACAATATTTCTAAAAATGCTTCTTTTCGTTTCAGAGGGTCTCGTAACACATTTCTGATGAAATCTCGGTATCGAATTTTTGGGTCCACAGCTTTCCGGTGGTAGTAAAGTTGGGAGCTTTATCCATGTGGATGCAAACATTTTTGCTATCTTCACCATACAATCGTGGAATCACTTCATCAAAAATGGGCTCTGTTTCCAAAGCTTTCCCGTGGCGGTAATGCTGGGAAGACTGTGTGCTTTACCTATGTGGATACAAACATTTGGAGCATCTTCACAATACAACCAGGGAATCACTTAATCAAATTTGGGTCTGTTTCCACAGCTTTCCTGTGGTAGTAATGCTGGGAAGACTGTGTGCTTTATCTATGTGGATACAAACATTTGGAGCATCTTCACAATACAACCAGGGAATCACTTCATCAAAATTGGGTCTGTTTCCACAGCTTTCCGGTAGTAGTAAAGGTTTGTGCTTCATCCATGTGGATGTACACAATTGTGACAATCGGGGAATCACTTCATCACAGCTTTACGGCAGTAGTAAAGCTCGGTGCTTCACCCATGTGAATGCACACAAGTGTGACAATCGGGGAATCACTTCATCACAGCTTTACGGCAGTAGTAATGCTCGGTGCTTCACCCATGTGAATGCACACAAGTGTGACAATCGGGGAATCACTTCATCACAGCTTTCCGGCGGTAGTAATGCTCGGTGCTTCACCCATGTGAATGCACACAAATGTGACAATCGGGGAATCACTTCATCACAGCTTTCCGGCAGTAGTAAAGCTCGGTGCTTCACCCATGTGAATGCACACAAGTGTGACAATCGGGGAATCACTTCATCACAGCTTTCCGGTGGTAGTAATGCTGGAAAGGCTGGTGCTTTATCCATGTGGATACAAAATTTAGGGCATCTTCACCATACAACCGGAGAATCATTTCATCAAAATTGGGTCCATAATATTCCTTTGATAGGCTGTATTAATTTTTACATTGTTGACAACCTTGTGAATGCCAAATTGCCCCCGAGAGCAAGAGCCTGCAACCACCATGAATCCCTTGGAAAACTTTTCCTTGATCTCTCGAATGAAGTTGAAGCATCACTTTTAGCTCACTTGATGGCAATAATTATCCGGAGTTCGTTTGTGTAATGTCATGACTCATCTAAAGAAACACCTATTGCCACATTTCACCTGCCAGGTGGTGTTCATAAAGTTTTCTTACGCTCTTTCAAGGCACATCCATGTGCTTTATGGCGCCGTTCTACACCTAGATTATTGTGTTCTTTTAGATATTCCAATGCTTCTTTGCGTTGGTCATCCTGGCTTCTACTTCTTTAGGCCGTGCTGGTTGTGCCCTTTGTCTTGCTAGCCTCATTTCCTCTGTGTTATACGGCCCACAGGCGACTTACTTAAGGTAAAACCTTTTTGTTTGCATACTTCCACTGTCAACCTCATATGAGTTGGAGGGCGATCCAAAGTCCTCCGAGCTTAAGTGGGACAATCCTCCGCACATTGGCTTAATTTCTTCTTTCTTGTTTTTATTCGTAAACAATAACCACATGTGTTGATTCTTGTAGGGATGGAAACTTAGAAACTCATTTGCCATTAAGGAATTTTATAAATTTTTCCCTCATAATTCCAAAACTATTCAATAAAATTTTGATTCTTTTTGGCATTGTTAGTGTTTACATAATCTAGCAATTAATCAGAATTTGTTTTTCTCTGATATTTTATCTGACACAATAGCTATAATACCTAGAAAATCCATTAGCTATGACAGTTTTATAATAAATGTATAACACTGTTCTGCTTATGCAGATAGAAGTCTGGTTTTCATATTTTCTCCCAAGTTAAAGTTATGTTTGCAAACTAAAAATAAATAAATAAGTAGTGGCTCAGTTGATGATGTGCTGGTTTTCTGATCCCAAAGTCGCGGGTTCTAAACCGGCCAAGACTGACGATTTTAAGGGTAGTTAAAAGCGACAGCCCCATGCCAATTAAATTTACTGGCATGTAAAAGAAATCCTGCGAGATCCTGGTAATTAACAGCACCGTATCCCAACAAACTGCTCTTAGAGCGTTAGGTGCTGAAGTGAGAGTCAAATCAGTTAAACCCCTCTGTTTATTACATCTCGAGAAATCAATAATCAAAAATATTCTGAAAATGATTTAACGTCTCAAAAACTACTTCGCTTAAATTGGGTGTTTTAACGAGATCCGAATTCTTTGTTTAAGAAACATTTGCCTATTTATTAGGTTTTATCAACTATAAAGTATATAACAAAATTCACTCTGGATGAGGGTCATAATGCCAATATTGAAAAAAACATTAATATACTCTTTTTATTTAAATATATTTTAATAAATGGCATTTAAATAAAACTCCTAAGTCATTTTTCAGAAATTGAAACATTTCGAAAATTGTCCATGTAAAGGGTAATCTTGAGTGGAGTGAATCTGTTGAAAATCTGCATGAAACATCTTTGAAAATGCTCAAATTATGTATGAAGTTTGCTATTTAACCGACTTTTCGTTTTGAGTATGCTGTTCACAGACACACGCACATGCAAATACACAGACAGACATACAGACAGACGTAAGACAGACAGACAGACGAATGGATGGATGGATGGATGGATGGATGGATGGGTGGATGGAGAACCAGACACACTGAAACATTATTTTTTTTTCTGATTTTTTTTTTTAATTTAGAGCATCGCAAAACATATTTGCTATGAAGTGACTATTTATGGAATGCTTGTTACTGTATATAGTAGGGAAAGTGTTAGGAATGCTGTTGAGTCCAGGTCTCCTCGCTTGTCACATGTCTTTCTCTGCCATCTAGTTGTTGCTAAGGCAGTACTGTCATTTAATGTTTGCTGCGGTCAAATGGAAAAGCGAGCGCTGGGGGTGTCGGATGGCATACAGTAGCAGATATCACCTGGGCAGTGATATTGTAAATTACAACACATTTTCCAAGATAATTTAGAAAATTCTGTCGGCGTTTATGCATATAAATGAAACGTCATCGTCCATTTGAGCAGCAAATTTGATATTTGAATAGTTAAAACACAAATATCTCCGTGGGCAAGTTGAGATGGCCATCTTTCTATTAAGGTGATTCAGTGATATTAAATCTTTATACAATTGTGCAGTGGGTATTTAATGCCAATAATATGTAATGTGAGGCAACACTTGTGCAAGCGTGCGGTATCGTCATTGTGTTCTATGGTTGCTGTTTACAAACATCTCGGCCACTATATATTTGTGTTGCAGAAAATTACACATTTTATATATATATATATATATATATATATATATATATATATATATATGATTTACATTATTAGTGCAATTGATGCTTAATAAGCAACTTTGACAGTGTTGTTTGATTGCATCACTGGAACTCTTTGGAACAGTGTAGAATGAGGCATGCATGTTACCTGTTCTGAAGAAACAGCTTTACCTTCACTTGATTGTTATATTCAACCCTACTCCGCAAGTATGCCAACATTCACTGTGCTCTTTGTATTCAAATGATAAACACAGTGAGGCAAAATTCGGTTAAATAATTGTCACTTTGCACAATGTACACGTTCTTACATCCCATTAGGTATAATAGAAACCACGTGGCAGCCTAAGCATTCGCTGTCTTGGATGAGTATCAAAATGCACGGATTTTGCTTTACCGTTAGTTTCTTAAATAATAAAAGAATACGTTAAGCCAATAATAATAATAATAATATAATAGATTTCATTCACTTACTCGAATCTAAATATTTTTGTCACATCAAATTTCTCATATGATCTACATATATTTGGATTGCACTTCTCCAAGAAATTAGGAAAATGCATTGTGATTTTATCACCTTTCGCTACATAATCCAACAGCTCTTTAAATAATATTAGCTAAGATTTTAACGTCATTCTTTGTTCTTTACAAAGCCAAACACAGAACAAGGACAGAGATTGTGAAATTTGAACCACATAGTAGTATGCAGATAGAACTCCTTTTATTACAAATATTGTTCTTTATGCAGGTGCAAAAGAAAACGTTAGTCACAGAATATGGGGAAACGCTCTTTTCCTGTTTGGACTGACCAGAGTGAACCTCTATAGTAACTTTCTATTGTGTTTTCTAAGCTCTCAGAGGTCTCATTCATAATGAAAGTTAAAAGTAAGTAATGCTGAAAACTTATTATGCGTATTGTGATAAAACTGTTCACAATGACTCAGTAAATATAAAAATAATCCTTGAGTTAAACGCAAAATTGTAGGTATGTAAGGGGCAAGCTTTCAAGTTTATCTCAAGCACAAATGTAACAAACTAGCGAATTATCAAGCCATCTCCGACGCGTATCTGACATATTTATAGAAACAAATTGTATGGTACATAGCACTTTTTCAAGCTCGTGTTTATTTATTCATATACATAACGTCTTTTGTCTCTACTTTCAGGTCGCCACATAACATCAGTTGGTTCATCTTCTCTTGCGATTGGCTGTTATTTATATTTTCGTTTGTGGTTGTGACATCGACATTATGTTTATTTTAAATTGTAAATTCCACCATAATGTGTATTTCATATCTTTACCCTCATTTGTAAAAGCTTATAGTGAGTACCGGTCCACGATAACGAAACAAAGATCATTATAAAAATAATTACGAACTTTCTCTAAAATAAATATACCTGCTGATTTGGATTCCCTTCTTTTCTTAGTGTTCTTAATAGTTTTATAAACACAAAAAGGAAGAGAGTATCCTAGAACAATAGCTTCCCAACAATTTGATTCCAAGCTGTATCCTACCCCATGTTAAATACCACCAATTTGATCTCCAGTCTGTATATCTATATGGCCCATATTTGATTTCCAGGCTGTATAAACGCCCCATGTTAAATGCCAGGTTCTTCATATCCAGGCTGCACAAATATCCCGTGTTAAATACCAGCTTCTTGATTTCCAGGCTGAATAAATATTTCATAATAAACGCCAGATATTGGATTTTCAGACTGTATAAATGTCCCATGTTAAATACCAGCTTCTTGAGTTCCAGGCTGAATAAATATTTCATAATAAACGCCAGATATTGGATTTTCAGACTGTATAAATGTCCCATGTTAAATGCCAGCAACTTAATTTCCAGGCTGAATAAATGTCCCAGGTTAACTGTAAACTAATTGATTTTCAACCCGCCTGGGTAGTGTGGTGGTAGCGTGTCTGCCTCACATTAAAAAGGTCGTGAGTTCGAATCTCACTTAGGGTGAGTTACCCGGATAAGGCTTTTTTCGGGGTTTCCCCTTATCCTGAGAAGACTAATGTCGAGTAACTTTAAGCTCCGTGGACCCCAAGATTATTTGAGCATCATTTCACCAATTTCATTCATCGTCCGATATGACCAACCAGGCTAAAGGACGTTAAACTAAACTAAACTATAAAAAAAAAAAAAAAAAAAAAAAATTCATATGTTAAATTCCAGCATTTTGATTCTCAGACTGTATAAATATCCCATGTTAAATGCCAGCTAATTGATTTTCAGGTTGTATAAATGCCCCATATTAAATGTCAGCCATTTGAATTCCAGGCTGCATAAATGGCCCATGTTAAATGCATGCGATTTGTTTTCCAGGCTGTATAAATCTCCCATGTTTTATCAGCTCCTTGATTTCCAGGCTGTATAAATGTCCCATTTCAACTGTCAACTACTTAATTTCCAGGCTGTATAAATATTACATGTCAAATGCCAGTTATGTGATATCCAGGCTGTATGAATACCCCATGTTAAATTTCAACTACTTGATTTTCAGGCTGTATAAATGTCCCACGCTGAAAAAAAATGTAAATGGCGTGTTATTTATGGACGCTCTTTAACTACTATGTTTCTCAGCGTCCCATTTTATACTGGGCGTGATAGACCGCTTAATTTTGCTCAGAGGCCTCTCTATCAGGTTTGAGATCCTTTTACATGCCGTAAATCTACGACACGGGACCAACGGCTTTACTTTCCTTCCAAAGGAAGCCATGCTAAGAATTTTTACACCCAAAAAATCCATCGTCCTCCGCCGGGTTTGAACCCGCGACTATGCGTACATGAAGTTAGCATGATAACCATTACACCACGGAGGGTGACTCCCATGCTCAAAGTCAGCTACTTGATTAATAGGAATATTATTGCCCCATGTTGAATGTCACTAATTTCATTTCTAGAATGTATTAATGTCCCAAGTTAAATGCCATCAACTTGATTTCCAGGCTGTGTAAAAATCTCATGTTAAATGTCAGCAATCCGATTTTCAGTCTGTTTAAAGACCCATTTTGAATGCAAGCTATTGACTTCCAAGCTGTATGAAGATCCCATGTTAACTGCCAGCAATTAAACTTCCAGGCTGTATAAAGATCCTATGTTAAATGCCAGGAATTGGAATTCCAGAATGTATAAAGATCCCATGTTAAATTCCAGAAATTTGATTTCCAGGTTGTATAAACACACCATGTTCAATGCCAGCAATTTGACTTCCAGGCTATATAAAAATCCTATGTTAAATGCCAGCCATTTGATTTCCAGACTGTATAAAGATCCTATGTTAAATGCCAGCTATTTGATTTCCAGACTGTATAAAGATCCCATGTTAAATGCCAGCCATTTGATTTCCAGACTGTATAAAGATCCTATGTTAAATGCCAGCTATTTGATTTCCAGACTATATAAAGATCCTATGTTAAATGCCAACCATTTGATTTCCAGACTGTATAAAGTTCCTATGTTAAATGCCAGCCATTTGATTTCCAGACTGTATAAAGGTCCTATGTTAAATGCCAGCAATTTGACTTCCAGGCTGTATAAAGGTCCCATGTTAAATGCCAGTCATTTGATTTCCAGACTGTATAAAGATCCTATGTTAAATGCCAGCCATTTGATTTCCAGACTGTATAAAGATTCTATGTTAAATGCCAGCAATTTGACTTCCAGGCTATATAAAGATCCTATGTTAACTACCAGCAATTAAACTTCCAGGCTGTATAAAGATCCTATGTTAAATGTAAGCAATTTGAATTCCAGAATGCATAAAGCTCCCGTGTTAAATTCCAGAAATTTGATTTCCAGGTTGTATAAACACCCCATGTTAAATGCCAGCAATTTGACTTCCAGGCTGTATAAAGATCTCATGTTAAATGCCAGCCATTTGATTTTCAGGTTGTATAAAGATCCTATGTTAAATGCCAGCTATTTGAGTTCCAGGCTGCATCAATTCCCCATGTTAAAAACCAGTAATTTGATTTCCAGGCTATATAAATGTCCCATGGTAAATGTCAGTAGTTTCATTTCCTCACTGTATAAATACCCCGTCATAAATGTCAGCTTTTGATTTTCAGGCTTGTCAAATACCCCACATTAAATGTCAGCAATTTGATTTCCAGACTGTATGAACACCACATGTTAAATGCCACCTATTTGATTTCCAGGCTGAATAAATCTCCCATGTTAAATGGTATATACTTAATTTCCAGGCTGTATAAATATTCCATGTTAAATGTCAGCAATTGTATTTCCAGGCAGTATAAGTTTCCCATGTAAAATTCCAGGTATTCATTTCCAGGTTGTATCAATATCCTATATTAAATGTCAACTACTTGATTTCTAGGCTGTATAAATTTCCAATGTTAAAGGTCAATAATTTAATTTTCAGGCAGTGTAAATCTTCTATTTTAAATGCCAGCAGCTCTATTTCCAGGTTGTATAAATATCCCATGTTAAATGTCAGCAATTTCATTTTCGGTATGTATATAGGTACCATGTTAAACACCTGCAATTTGATTTCCGGTTGTATAAATATCCCATGTTAATCATCAGCTACTTGTTTTCCAGGCTGTATAAATACGCCATGCTAAATTCTTGCTATTGAGACCGTATTAATACCATATTTTAAATGCCAGCAATTTTATTTCAGGGTGTATAAATATCCCATGTTAAATATCAGCTCCTTGATTTCCAGGCTGTATAAATGTCCCATTTCAACTGGCAACTACTTAATTTCCAGGCTGCAAAAATATTACATGTCAAATGCCAGTTATGTGATATCCATGCTGTATGAATACCCCATGTTAAACTTCAACTAATTGATTTTCAGGCTATATTAATTTTCCATGTTAAATGTCAGCAATTCTATTTTCCAGGCTGTTTAAGTGTCCCATGTTAAATGTCAGCAATTTGATTTACAGACTGTATACATGTCCCACGTTAAATGCCAGCTTCTTTATTTCCAGGCTGTATAAGTGACCCATGTTAAATGTCAGCAATTTGATTTTCACTATAAAATGTCCCATGTTAAATGCCAGCAATTTAATTTCCAGGATGTATAAATACCCCATATTAAATTCCAGCAGTTGTATTTCCAGGCTGTATAAATGTCTTATGTTACATTCAGGAATTTGATTTCCAGGCTGTTTAAATATCCCATCTTAAATGTCTATGATTTCCAAGCTGAATAAATAGCCCATGTTATATGATAGAAGTTTGACTTCCAGCGTTTATATAGTCGCTTGTTAAATGCCAGCAGTTTGAATTCCGGGCTATATAAATATCCCATGTTAAATGTCAGCAATTTGATTCCCAGGCTTTATAAGAGCCCCATTTAAAATTCCGTTTCCAGACTGTATAAATGTCAACAATTTGATTTCCAAGCTGTAAAATGTTCTATGTTAAATGCCAGCTATTTGATTTCCAGGTTATATAAATGTCCCATGTTAAATGTCAGCCACTTTATTTTCAAGCTATCTTATTTCCAGGTTGTAAAAATACCCCATGTTGCTGTCAGCAATTTGATTTCAGATTGTATAAATGTCCCATGTTAAATGCCAGCTACTTTATTTCCAGGCTATATAAGGCTCCCAAGTTAAATGTCAGCAATTTGATTTCCAGGCTGTATAAATATCCCATGTTACATGTCAGCAATTTAATTTCCAGGCTGTATAAATGTCCCATGTTAAATTACAGCAATTTGGTGTCCAGGCTATAAAATGACCCATGTTAAATGTCTGCAATTTGATTTTCACTGTATAAATGTCCCATGTTAAATGTGAGCAATTTGATTTCCAGGCTGTATAAATACCCCATATTAAATGCCCGCTACTTGATTTCCAGGCTGTATGAAGTCGCTTGTTAATTGCCTGAAATTTGATATCCAGGTTGTATAAATATCCCATGTTAAATGTCAGCTATTTGATTTTCAGGCTGTATAAATATCCCATGTTACATGTCAGCAATTTCATTTCCAGGCTGTATAAATGTCCCATGTTAAATGTCTGCAATTTGATTTTCACTGTATAAATGTCCCATGTTAAATGTGAGCAATTTGATTTCCAGGCTGTATAAAGTCGCTTGTTAATTGCCTGAAATTTGATATCCAGGTTGTATAAATACCCCATGTTAAATGTCAGCTATTTGATTTTCAGGCTTTATAAATATCCCATGTTAAAGGTCAACAATTTGATTTCCAGGCTATATAAGTATCCCATTTAAAATGCTCGAAATTCCATTTCCAGGTTGTATAAATGTCAACAATTTGACTTCCAGGCTGTATAAATATCCCATGTTAAATGACAGTTATTGGATTTCCATGCTGTATAAATTTCCCAAGCATCAATTTTCATAGTTACATTTTCCCCTTAGTACCTTGACGTATTGCTAAATCACAGCTTTTGTGTTTGTGTGTGTGTGTGTGTGGATGTGTGAGGTCTGTTTCTACCAAAAAGCGCAATAAAATGTTCAGTTATTCTGTTACAAAATGATTTGCATATGATTTTATAAAGCATATTTATTGTTGTTTATTTTTGTTTTTATATGATTTTATTATCATTAAATTTTCTGCCAGAGAACTTAAAAATTGCATCGCGTGGATTATTTTATGGTCAAGGAGGACCTACACTTTTGAGAGTCAAAAATAGTAATTTTTTAATTCATTTAAGATTGAAAACTTTTTTTTCAAATGAGTGTTTTCCGTGAAATTGCTATTTTAAGGCTTTCCCACTTAACTCACACAGTTTTTATGACACTGAAATGATATTTGGCGTCCACCTACTTTTCATAGAGAGGAAGAAAATATGCTGAAATTAATGCTTCAATTATCTTTATCCGAAAATTTTGCATAAAAAGTGTTAATGAAAACAGTACGCTTTAGAAATAACTACGTAAAAATATGTATAATTTTTACACTTGAATGACTGTAATACATCTTGTAACTACAACATTAATCTATAGTATAAAAGAAGCGTCATTAAAATATTAATATTTCTGTAAATTACTATCCCGGAAAATGCCAAAACAGTCCAATATATACAACCGCCATTTTGAATGCAGTTACCTTTAACGACAAATGTTGGATAGTATATTATCAAAATAGTATTTGTTTTCCATCCAAATTTCATAACTGTAATATAAAAAACAACTTAAAAGGATAAATATTCATTAGCAATGAAATTACAATGATGCAATAGGATTCACACGGATAATTTTATATCAATTTTCCAAAATTTTAAAATTCATTTCACCAACTTATTAAGACATTTTCTGTGAATAATCGTGCAGCTATTGTAAGCATAGCGGACCATAGTAATATTTTGGCTGTGTGTAAGTGTTTTCTCATGTTTCAGGCTGTACCAAGTGAAACACGCATTTTATTTCGAAAAACTTTTGTTGACACGGTGTTATGCTTGTATCGCAGATGTGCGCAAGGATACGTGGGCTCTAGGTGCCAGTACGCGGATGCTGCCGTTATACTAGGGAAAAAAGCCAAGAGTACGTATTCACAATATTAGACTAATACTTTAGGTGGCGGCATTAAACCTCCTAGACGCGTGTACCAAAATAACAAGCGTAATTTCCTTTTCGAGATCAATAGCTTCAAATGCATACAATAATTCGCTCATTCATTTATCAGTTGCTATTATTTTTAAATATTTGCCCACTTATTCGCTACATAGAACAATATTTAAATGCACATATGCACCTCCCCCTCCAACTTGCAGACACTAGAGAATGCTAACACCACAGCACAATGTATTTCTGTATTCTTATGATTTTACCCCTTTAACCTTCAATCACCCAGGTGTGGTCTGTTGGTAGTATTGTTTTTTTTTTTTTATTTGAAACTAGCTGAGTTACACAGCTGCGCAGACTCATAATCCTTCATTGTTGTCAGCTAGTGCCGGAGTGTTTGTTTCGTTGCAGTTTTCGTATTAGGTGCGGCTTTGTGGCTTGTGCTTTTTCCTGCGTGGTCTGACAGACCACATCTGGGTATTAGCTATGTCCTCGAATAGTGTCGCAATGGTTAAAGGAAGAAGTAAATGATTGTGACGATGAATTTGTGCAGGACACTGATCATGATTCAGCATCTGATAGCGATGATGAGAGAAAACAGAATGAGCAGGCTTTGGATACTAACACTGATGGATTCAATGGAATTCCAAGAAATTCAGCTAAAGAAGCTGTTCCTTCATCTAGAGCAAGACAACACAACGTTATTGTGGTTTGTGTCGCCAGGCACGAGTGACAGATGAAGATACTCCAAGCGAGCTATGGAATTTTCTCCTTACAGAATCTCTGTTACAGGATGTAGTAAAATGGACAAATACAAAAATTAGCAAAGACGGGGACATTTACTATGTTCACGAAACCGATTTAGTGGAGTTGAAGACATTCAGTGGTCTTATTGCTATACAGTACAGTATTCAAATCCAATCATAAAGATTTAAGGCTTTTGTTTGCCACAGATGGAACCGGGAGGAATATGTTCCGGTGTGTATCACCAAGAACAGGTTTGACAACCCATATGACAGTAAAGAGAGAGAGAAAAAGCTGTCTATTAGCTCCGGTTGCAGATCTTTTTGCTCGGTTTATACAGAATCGCCAAGAAGAGTATACCATAGGAAGCTGTGCCATTGTGGATGAAATGTTGGTAGGTTTCCAGGGCGATGTAAATTTAAAACGTATTTTCCTAAGAAAACTGCCGATCCTGTGCCTGTCTGATGCACGGAGTAGATATCTTCACAATATGTACTTAAACACTGGGAAGGATTGAGGAACCTAAACTTCTGAAACATACACAGGCATTCGTCTAACAAATCATCTTGAAAATTCCAACAGGAGCTTCACAGCTGATAATAGGTTTTGATCCATTGAGCTGGTGAAAATACTGATGGAAAGAGGACTGACATTTGTAAGTGCTCTGAAGAAAAACAAGAAAGAGATACCGCATGAATTTCTATCACGAGAATTCAGAGCTCTATGGGCTCAGTCTAATGTGCCATTGATCACTCTAGAGGCAACGACAGTGCAAGTGATAACGAGAGATCATTGCTTACTACAATGATGTTGATTCCCTGGATGCAAAATGTGCTCCATATAACTGTGGTCGTCCAACTCATCAATGGTCTATGGCATTTTTACAGAATCACTGGCATGAATGCAGTAAATACTTATGTGATGTATAGCTCTTACAAGAACATACGCCACTTTCGAGATAAAATTTCACGAAAATGCTTGTACAGGAGCTCGTTAGACCGTTTATGGAAATTCGAGTTCCTAATAAACACCTCACTATTGAAACTTGAGCTGCATTAGGAGAGTTTTGGGCATTCAAGAGGAACTACCAGCTTTGAGGAGAAACCTCAGAAGTGGAAAGTGTGCTATACGTGTCCTTCCGGCAAAAGAAGAAAAACTGCATACATGCGTCGCTCATGCAGGAAGCCTACATATATGTACTGTAAAAACGTGTCAAAATTGTCACCACACATGAAAATATGCCTCTGTTTGTGTGTATTTGATAAGAAGTGCAAAGAAGACTTGTAATTTTGTTTATTGGTAGTATATAACAGACAGAGCGTATTGAATTTGTATCCTTAATATGTTATTTTCAGTTTCATTGAAAAAGCGTTATTATTCTCAAATTCTTACTTGAATTGAGTCAATGTATTGTTAAACTAACAATTTGCATAAATAGATAATAAAAATCAGGATTAAAATCATAACACACTGAGGTTTATCATACCTATGAAAAATAATCTTACTTTTGTCAATGATGATTAATATTTAAAGTTATTAATTTAAGTTGTTTTTGAAGTTTCTATGTTATGATTCATGTTTGATGCATTTGAAGGAATTATTTCAAAAATACTCAAATGTTCCACGGCATTATTTAATTTATACATAATAAATATTTTTTAGGTCTCTCAGACCACACCAACATGAGCAATATTCTACCTAGGTTACTTTCTCAGTTCTTTGATTTGTTTTTCTTTGTTCATATTCTAGTACCTATAGTTCTTTAGAGAAGGTAAAAAACATTTTCTTAATATAAAGCATAGTTTGCGATTTTAACTTTAATAATATAACCCATTGAAAGTGATGTATTTATCATTGTTTCAAGGAAAGTTTATATAAAACTTAATCTTTGATTGTTAGGAACTATGTTAGAGAAATCGTATGTATAATTTATAACTTAAACCATTTTAAAATATGCATCATTCCTGTGTTTGTCATTAGGTTCTTTTTATGAAGAGTTAAGTAATAGGATCACGAAAATTAATTTATTATAATTATATTGACTAATCAGTGACTCAGTTTAAATTATATAAATGAAATTGAATGGCGAATAACATTGGATGATTGTTTGCTCTAAGTGTTTACGGGGTTCTAGCCAGGTAAGTATATGAACTGACTCCAACGTTTCGAAAATGTACGTCATCTTCAGGGTAAACTCATGGCTTCAAAGTCTGGGTTCGCGTATGTATAGTGCACAAATGAAGCTAGCATATGATTGGTTCGCATGTTTTTTGGCAGTGAATATTTTTTTTCCGAGCGGAGAGAGAAAATCCAAGGACTAACTCGGGCTAGGTCTCCAGACTGGTAGTGAATGCTGCAGTACCGCTGTTGCACCCGCGCAGTCTAAGTAAAGATGAACCGAGGCCCAGCCATCCCCATAGCGTGAAGGTAAAGTTGGAGAGCTGCGTGTTGCTCCACGAATGTCATGAAGTTGCTTGCAGATGTTGGCGCTGCAGCTCTCGAACACACGCGACCCAGCCGCGAGGACCAGTCGTCGCTGTCCTGGACAGGTGGGTGCGACAGCTTGCATTGGACAGACCCAAGCACCTCGTCATTGTCGTCTGCTGCTGCTGTCTGTTGATCGGCCTGCATTGTCGCGAGTCGTTCATTGGTTTCATTCCTCGAAACGGAGCCCGAGTTGGTGGGTAACCGTCAGGATGGCGACAATGCTCTGCTGCATGGATTCTATGGCGTCCTTCAGGAAACCGTCTGTTAGTGACATAGTCTTGTCGGTGATAGTTGCTGGGTGAAGCTCTTGTGATGGCGGCAGGGGTAGGTGTTGTCACTCGTCTGGTTGGTCCGGGCTGGGCCTCTGCGTTGGGTGCTGTTCCGGGGATACTGCGTCTATCCTGCGAAGTGCAGGTGGTGCCCTGAGCAGGTTGCGCAGAAGCGGCGCCTTCGGCGCAGATCATGTTGGAGGCAGGCTGCCGTTAGGCAACCCGCCCCGCAAAGATTGGCACCTGAGTGCAACGGTGCAGACCTCTGCTGTGGGCCCGTTAGCATAACAGCGATGGCTGGGCACCGGCAGTTTGCTTCTGCTGACCTCAACGCACAACCGGTGCCCTAACAAGGACAGGAGAAACGCTAAGGTAGCTTCCACGTCCGAAATGGATCTTAGATGGAGCCGAGCCAGCGGTGAGGTGCCCCGGGCCGGGGAGATGCGATTGGCTTTTTGAGCTGAAAGCCAAATGTGTCGAGCAGCTTCGAGCACGAAACGTGCTAGCAGGTCCCGGGAACCTGGCAGATGACCACCATGTGATGGCGTAGTTGATCCTAGTGGCTCTCAAGCAAGAAGGCCACCGAGACTACGAAGCGATGAGAAGATGCCGGGTGGAGAGATCCCGACGGACTCCCCTAACGACGGCACTGTACCGGGGCAGCGTCGAATGCGACTACATCCGCGGCGAAGTAGTTGCGCTCGCTGCAAGTAATGTATCGGCAGCAGGCGGTTTTGAGGGCGAGCACAGCAAATAAGATGCGCTCGCCGCCGGTGAAGTGGCAGGCGGTGAAGATGCCGGATGCCGGAGGAGCAGTGGCAGCTGAAGATGCAGCTGGTCTACGCTGATTTTTTTTTTTTTTTTTTACCGTAAAGGGAGAGAATGCGTTATGCATTCGACCCCTCCCCCAGCTGAAGTATAATGGCTGGGAGAATATGTGGGGCTCTCCGCTTGGCTGCGGCACATCGACTAAGAAGCCCCTCCACGTATTAACGCCTATGTTGTTGCCTAAATGTGCTGCTGCAGCTTAGCGCGGTCCCGCGTAACACCCGCGTTAGTAAGTGAAAGATGGGATCCTGCTGCACAATGTGCGCGAGCAGATGATAGGTTGATGATAGGCTACAACCATGAAACCTGCTGCAGCCCAGGGGAATGAAGGTGAAAGTATGTAGGAGATTGACGGAGATTGTAGGTTAGGATGTTGGAATACTCATTGTAGCTTACTTGTGTTTCTGCTTCTCCATTTCCTGGCGAAGTCTCGTGCATTTCGCCGCTAGGGTGAGGTCGTGCTCCGTAGGGGCCCACTTCCCGTCCGAGGTAGTGAGTCTCGCAGAAGGAACGGCTCCGGGATCGGAACAGCTCTCGGAGTAGGCTGCTTGCTGGGCTAATAACCTGCTTTAGCTGCGATGAGATGCTGCCTAGCCGTGAAGATAGATTCAGCTGCAGTTGTTTGGCGCATGGAGATGGCGGCAGTGGTGGAAGCTTGCAGTTATTGCAGCTTCAGGTTCATGACACTGCTGCACATCTCTTCAAGGGCAGATAAACGAGCGCCGAAGTTCAGGATCTCCGCGTAGAGGTCCTGAATGGCGTCGCTGCGTCTATCGAGAGTGCAGGTGGCGTGGCGTCGACGATGGTCGGCTGCGGTGGTGTAGTCCGGGCTGGTGGTGATTAAGGCCTGCTCCTCGGACAAAGAGGGCACTGGACTTGCCAGGTGACACAGGACCAGCAGCGGCGTCGTAGATCATGCCCAGTGCAGTCTGAAGTTGCAGAGTTGGCACCACAATAGTGGCACCGCGGCGGAGAGGAACAGGCGTCTGCTGTGTGTCCATAGGCTTACATGTGTAACATTATAAAACAAAATTTAACATTTAATTCGCAGTACTTTGAATACACTAAATTAGATCATCTGTCTAGAAGGTACATGATTACTTTTCAGATTATCTCGCAAGTGTTGCCCTTTTGCCAAAGAATTCTGCTTTTACTGCATAGAGTTTGAATGTTCCTGCTCCTTTACTCTCGAAAAAGTTCCTTGGAAAATACAACTCCCTATCTAGTTTTCCTGCCTGTTCTAGGGGTAGCACAGCTAGCATCTGGTTACGGTCGCGAGTTCAAACCCGGCGGTCGGCGATGGGTTCTTTCGGCATAAGAATCCTTAGCAAAACTTCCTTCGGAAGGGGAGTAAAGCAATTGTCCCGTGCCAAGCCTAATAAATAAGCCTCTGAGTAAAATTAAGTGGTCTTTCACGTCCAGTATAGAATGGGACGCTGAGAATCGCAGCAGTAAAGAAAACTCAATGTAATGTAATTTACCCATCATAGATACTTCCATGGCGCGTTACAACAAAGACCTTACAGACACTGCAATTTATCGTCATTTGTGCCTCATTCTACATCACAATAGATCAACGGTTCCCAACCGGTGTGCCCCGGCACCCTAGGGTGCCGTGTGATTGGCTAAAGGGTGCCGCGAGATATTGAGATAAACAAAAAGAAATACCTTCTACTGAAGCCTTAAGTCTTGTAAGGTCTTGAAATAAAATAAGTCAAATCAATTACTCTCATGCACAGCAGATGGTGACAGTGGTCGATTCATTTCAATAATTCAGTTATACTAGTATCCCACAGATGGCATTACAGCTATACCCTGCCCAACATTCCCGAGACTACTCGCTTCCTCACGAACATTCCCGAGACTTCGACAGATGAGTATATAAAAGTTTACTGCGCTTGGCGCTTTCAGTTGTCTTCCTCGCGTTTATTCACAGTATTTAGCTATGGATAAGTTCATTGTTAAACGTAAACGCCAGGACAGTGAAAGTGAACAGTCGGCTCCTACTGCTTGCTTTAAGAAGCCAAATCTCATAGTTTCTCCCGGATCGTCGAATTCACCACATAAAGAAGACAAACGAAAGAAAAGAACATACCAGGACAGTTACTTAGCATATGGATTTAAGTGGAATAACAACGAGGAAAACCCTATCCCTATGTGTTTAGTTTGTGGCGAAACCTTAGCAACGAGGCCATGGTACCTAGCAAACTGAAGCGGCATCTTACAACAAAGCATCCTAGTGTGTCACAGAAAAGTGTAATGTATTTTTCACATATATTAGAAGGGGAAAAGAAAACAGCTGTGCGAATGGTAAAGAGAATGACCATAGGTGATACTGCTCTTGAAGCCTCATTTAAAGTAGTAGAACTGATAGCTAAAAAAAAGAAACCTCATACTCTTGGAGAGGAAATCATTGGCCCTGCATGTCGAGTTATAGTTTCAACAATACTTGGCGAAGGAGCAGCTAATCAAATTTCGAAAGTTCCTCTGTCCAACAACACAATCAGCCGCAGGATATCTGAAATGTCATGCAATATCAACGAACAAGTCACGGAGAAAATAAAAACTTATAGAACATTTGCTTAGCAAGTAGATGAGAGTCTCGATATTGGTGACAAACCGCAACTCCTTGGTTTTATCAGATATATTGATGAAAAAGATATTAGTGAACAGTTTCTGTTCTGTAGACCGCTGGAGACTACAACCACAGGCCATGATATTTTCGTTTCTATTAATTCCTATTTCAATGTCCATGATCTTTCATGGAAAGACTGTTGTGGTATATGTGCACCATCTATGTCTGGGAAAATTAAAGGTTTTACTGCCAGAGCTCTCAATGAAAATCCATCCATAACTCACTGTTTTCTGCATAGAGAGGCATTAGTCGTGAAAGCGTGTAATGAAGATTTTGCTGAAGTGTTTAACCAAGTTGTGAAAATGGTGAACTATATGAAGTCTCGACCTTTAAAGTGCAGAATTTTTGAACAGTTATGTCGCGCAACGGATGCAGCTCATACCTCTTTGTTACTTCACACAGAATTAAGGTGGTTGTCGCGGGGTCGTGTATTGAACCGGTTTCTCGAACTTAAAGAACAGCTAAAAACATTTTTTTAAGGATGAAAATCAAGACACATTTCATGATCTCTTACTAAGTGATTCTTGGTGGTTTGAACTGTCGTATCTGGCAGATATTGTTCATAAGCTGAATGAACTGAATGTTTCGATGCAGGGTCGACATGAAACAATAATCTCCTCAACCAATAAAATGAAAGGTTTTAAAAGAAAACTTAGTTATTGGAAGTCTGCAGTTCAAACAGGAGATTTGTCGAACTTTCCATCTCTTCTTAATGTGGCAGGAGATAAAGATCTGGGTAAACTGAAAGACCGCATTTGTGATCACTTATCAAGATTGCAAGATGCAATAGATGCGTACTTTCCAACTATTTCCACTACGAATCTCGACTGGGTTGTCTTACCATTTGATTTCGTAGATAGTGCAGAGAAAATAGATTTCACTGCTTGCGAACGAGATGAATTTATTGATCTTTGCGCTGATTTCACACTCAAAGGTAAGTTCACCAAGAGTGAGGCGTCGGTGGCTAGTTTTTGGCTTCAACGGAGAGAGGAGTACCCTAACCTAATGAAGAAAGCAATTAACGCACTTTTGCCCTTTTCAACATCTTATCTATGCGAGCAAGCCTTCTCTGCTATGGTGACAATAAAATGCAAAGCAAGAAACAGACTAACCTTGAGGATGATTTGCGTGTTTCACTGTCAACTGTAAGACCCGACATCACATATCTGTGCTCTAAGCATCAATCACAAGTTTCACATTAATCATTAATCGAACAAAATTTATTGATGTATTTTTACTCAGTGATTGTAGTAAAGTTTACTGTATTGTGTTATGGTGTACGTTATTATTATATAATATTTCAATAAATTAACATATTAAGCTTAATTTTCTTTTAATTCAAGGAAGGGTGCCCCTAGTGTTTAATGTTATTCCCAAGGGTGCCATGAACTTCAAAAGGTTGGGAAACACTGCAATAGATGGTTCCAAATATGGACATCATTGCGGTTGTGTTGCGAACTGATACTATGGACCGAATGGTCTTGAGCCATTGCAAGCTCGCTGATGTTGCACGACCTCTCAGCTCAACAAGAAACAAACTCGTCATTTCTGCTCTTATTCATTGCTACCTTCTGTCCGGTGATCTACCGCAACTATTGCAGCAACCAAATTAACAACTCTTGCTAATCCAGCTTTCTCAAAGAATGTACTGAACTTTGTTAATGAAACTCAATTATGTAAGGAAATATAAAAATTATTGTATTCCGATTTGATCCTGTTAAATTGGCATTAAATAAATAAAATTTAAACAAATCATCAACATACAGCGTGCTGCTAACGAAAGGCGAAAATGTTAAACTGCACTTATTGCAAAAAATTTGCTAATAAACAATTATACGAACAATGCCTTTATCTAAGACATACTGTTTTTTTTAAATCACGCACTGCTAGCGACGTTTCGTAATAAAATGTGTCGAAATGATGTCCCTCTGCGCGGCTCACACCACTTTCCCAGACTTTAATGAGACATTTTCCCTGAAAATGGTGATCTTTTACTGTGGAACTGATACCATTTTCACAGTCTGCAACGTTCTGCTTCTTATTTTATTGATCAACATTACACATTAGAAACAGTACAAAGACACTTGTTTTCATAAAACGTGTGTAAACTCGGAATAACAACTAATTCAATTTTGTTTTCTCCAGACATCTTCTTCTGTTTGGGTACGTTTGTTTGTTGTTGATGGCGATACAACTGAACCAACGTTATCGATACTGAGTGAATGCGGATTTGTTATATCTGAAGGGCGCATCTCCTATCTCGTTTCATTTTTCCTTGATTACAACTATTGACACGAACTTTTCTAACAACTTAGAAACGGCGACACAAGAGATTGTCTGTATAAATTCAGCTTAAAATGTCACATATGACTCAGGAAATATAAACACATGGTGTTTTGATAACAGCCCGGGTTTCCCTGAACCGCCTGAACATCCATCTTCATATTCAACCGAAAACATACTTCGCTGCCATCTAACCGCCATTTGTCTGTTACGGAGCAAGGTGGTAACAAGTGACATCTAGAACGAAAATCTTATGGTAAAATGATGAGTTGCTAAAGCTTTCTGTCCACCACATACCTCCAAGGAACACATCCGACAAGTTAAAGCGACGTAAAATAAAAAATGTTTTAAAAAATCTTATGTGTTCCATTCACATGACTTTCTCTACATTTTTGTAATAAATTATCGTTAGTAAGGTTATTCTTCTATTTACTTCATGATAATCGAGATAAACATTAGCAGAAACGGTCTTATTACTTAGTTCCTTATAAGTAAAAGGGAAACAAGGGAAAACACTAGGTTAAACCGGCAATCAAATGTTTTAAAATATGGTTGTTATGGGATTGAAATCCGCTTCTTTGCGTGTCCAGATGTTGACAAGTTCCTGTGTGAGAAAAGTTTGTTTTAAAACTGAAACCACTAACAAGGAATGTCTCGAAAACGGTAAACTTCAGATGTGTATGACACAAAATCTATATTGTGTGCTTAACGGTTTATCAGTTACACAAAAGTCATCTAGAATGAGAGGACTTCAGAGGCTATTCCCAGAAAATTCAAGATACACATTTTATTTTTGTTATAAGTATATTTTGGTACTTGTCCCACTTTTCGTTTACATGCATATACGTATATGCGCGAGGGGTTTTTGGAATCAGGGATTCCGGTGTCCCACTTTTGAGTGAAATGTGTTATATTTCAGGTAGGCCTAAAGTCATAGTGAGGAATTTCTCTACCATCTGGGTATACCCGCCCCGGGGAACAGAACTAATGTCAAATATTGAGCAATTCAAAATAGTATGTCGCAAATAGCTAACGGCATTCAAATTATTTAAAATACATGTTATCTTTTTAAAAATATCTACATATTTTGTGCAGTACGTTTTCGTGTATCGCTTAGTGGAGAACTTCACAGGCTATTCGCAGAAAATCCATCATAACTATATATTTGGTGTTTCATAGACATAGATTTAATACATGACATTTTAGAGCTATTTTGAGATAACCAAAATTTTAAGAAAAAAATTCATGTAAAGGGTAGCTTGGGGTGGAAGAGTTTTGTTGGCAATCGTATCGAATCATTCGAACTATTAAATCTACTTCTTCTTCATCATTTTATCTGATTTTCGTGTAGCAATGTATTCTTGTAAAAATTTGTATTCTTCCATCTACTTCATGCTAATTAAAATAAACATTAGCAGGAATGGCGTCTTACATAGGTAGGTAAGGGAATAAGGAAATACACTGTTCTAAAGCGATACGGAAATCTTTTAAGAACTGGCTGCTATATGCTGTCACTGAAATTCCGTTCTATTTGCATGTTCTGGATGAAAAATGTGTACAAATTCTCACCTGAAAAAAATTAAGTATTGCCAAATACATGTAATTAACAAGGATTATATCGGAAATGGTTAAATGTACCCAAAACATGCATTTGATATAAATTGTACAGCTTAACGAGATTTATATTTTCTATACATAAAGTTTTCGCTAGCTCTTATGGTTTACCAGTTATGCAAAAGTCATGCAGAAATAAGAGGAATTCAGAGGCTATTCCGAGAAAATTTAAGATTATTATTCATTTGTCATCGACATAAATATATATTTTAAGTAAAATATTTGAAGAACATTTTTGAGAAAGTCAAAACTTCCAAAGTAATTTTCATCTTAAGAGTAATCTGTGCTGAAGATTTTACTGATTTTTGTACTGCTCAAAGCACACAGGGAAACTTTTCTAAAGTGCTTCTTCTCAAAATGGGCATTTGCGGTGAAATCTTGGTATAGTAACACGCATTTGATACGTATCAGCTGGTTGTACTGTTATGTAAATAAAATCCTTTTTGTTACACGTACTTGGAGCATTGATAAGATGCATCAAAGAAAATGAACTTACGATTAAATCCCTGTCACTTCACTTGTGTGCTTTCCTTTATTTGCTGTAGTACCTGCACATGGTCTTCCCACAACAGAAGCAAATATCCTATCCTGAAGACTTAGCAGCCACCTTTGACGAAATGTTTCACCAATTCTAGCTCGCTTTTGGGTTGCGAAGCGCACAAAGAGTAGTCAGGTGTATAAGGAGGGTAATCTGTTCCAAAAGTACCTCATTACATCTATTGCCATTATTTGCATGGTTTGAGCCCACGAAAAGACAGTATTAGTAAATAAACACGCCTTGCACTTTACGAATAAAACTACAAAGCTCGAAACAAAAAATTCAGGTCAATAATGTGCAGAGCTTTAAAACAAACAAACTCACTCGGAATTCACTGCAGTGAATTATAAGATACATATTTGCCTTATCGAAAGAATGTTTGAATCATCCACTAGTTTATTCAGTGTCGAACGCCTACCTTTTTGGTAGGTATTTTCGACATTATTCGATGTCTACTAGCAGGAACTGAACGAGGCCAGGCTAGGTAGTCCAACATGTTTCGAAAAGGGCTATAGAGACCACGCCTATACTCTGTGTGCGCAAGAACCTCAATCCGGCAATTTCGTGAACGCGGACCGAGCTCTAGACATCACAACACTTAATGGCAACCACGAAGAATGCTACAATGAAGAAATAGCAATGGACGAAATCCTGAAAGTGTTAAAAACATGTTCTTCATGTGCATCTTCATCAAACAACGAACCCTACGAATTCATAAAACAATACCCACAGGTAAGGCTTATTTATCTAACTGAGCTCTATAACTTTATTTGGAAATTTCCCTTATCAATGGCGTCAAGCTATTGTTGTCTGAATTCCGAAACCGAATAAGGATCAGTCACTTCCCCGAAACTTTTGCCCAATTTCCCTGATTTGCACAATGTGTAAACTTTTGGAGAAAGTTGTGAACAAAAGGTTGAAACTCTTCCTATATAAGATACAGTTCTTTATAGATGTTCAAAATGGCTTTCGAAATCACCACTCAACTCTTGATCAATTAGTGCCTCTGGAAATGAAATAGCAAATGCATTTATCATTAATCAGTCTGGATATAGAAAAAGCTTATGGCACAGCATCGAGACGTCATATATCGGGATGTCCACATTAAAGGAAATGTGATTCATTCTGTGTACAATTTTCTCCAGAATAGCAGCTAATGGTGCAATATCAAAACAAATGAGATTAAGAATGAAATCAGCACTTAGTGCAACTTAATTCCTTTATATCAATAATATGTTGCTAGTTACCTAAGTACAACTATGAAGTCTTGCTTGTATGCCGATGACCTAACAGTAAAGCCCCGGTATTTCGAAGTTCCGCGTACTTCGAGCTGTGAAGAAAATCAATATTTTACACAAAACTAGACTAAAATCCCGTATTTATACGTCTGCTGGTACGTGTTACTTAGTTCCGAATGTGTTATATTTTGAAATTTGTTTAAATTTTCCACGGACAATGCAGGTAAAACAGTCCCACTTAGGTTTTCGTTCATAATGCGCAGAAATAGCCTTGACCTCAGATTGCTAATGCATTTCTATTGATTGACAAGTACCGATTGATTTGGAAGAGTGCGCTTGCTCTTTCTTTGTCAACCCTTCACTAAATGGGATCTCGTGACAATAAACTGTACGTGAATACCTTCCTGCATTGATGCAGTAATCCCTACTCGGCACAGTGGTCATTAAAATATGCTTAAGTAACAAATACACATTGTTTAGCAGTAACAGATTGACCGTTATTGTAGATGGCATGTAACTGTACATACTGCAATGTAGTGAGCCCACCATAAAACACAGGTATAGCTATATTGCTTTTTAACCATTATTGTCCTTATTAAACGTCTGTTCATTATTTACCCATAGATTTTCCGTATGATCTGAGTTTTCTGTAATTCGAGGTAGTCTCAGCCCCAATTAGCTCGAATTTCCGGGACTCTACTGCATTCTGTAAAGGTTATAATTTAACATCTAGCAAGCATTACTCCAAAAAGGTCTTCAACAACTTCAGCAATGGTCATCAGACACTGGCCCTAAGTTTTCTGTCTCTAAAACAACAGTATTGCTTACTCCAGGAAATAGATCTAATTATGGTGTGTAAAGGCGCTCCAAGTACTAGGTCATCAGCGCCCTTATGAACTAAGTCATGGCAAAAGCCAGAATTACAGATAGATAAAATAAATCATAAATATAAATAACAGCGAAAGTTAAATATAAAAGTCAATGTATATAAATCTAACCATGGAAATAGCCACAGATAGGTGAATTTAGAAAACAATTTCGAAAAGCTATACGAAAAAAAGGATAAACATAACTACATCCTCAGCAGAAACAGTTTCTTTGATAAAAATGTAGAAACCTTATCTACCGCTTGGTTATCGTCCACCAGGACCTCTGCCAGACTGACCGGTAGTTGCACAGGTTCCTGAATATCTGATAGATGGACATACTCTAGGAATACATTACGGACCACATAGTGGACATGTGGAAAATTACAGTGGCCAATACACAATCAAGCCAATATCACCTCCTAATAGACGAGGAAGCCACCCAGTCTACCAGAAGGTTCCTAAGCCTGCCTCCGGGGAAAGCAGACCATTCTTCACGCCAGAACGAAAGCGCCACTCTTCACACAACAAGGTCAGTATCCTCCGATGTTACATAAGAAATTCCAGCACTGGGCTCCGCGGCTGCCGTTTCCGCTGTTAATCGGCAAGCCAACGCAAACAGGGATCCGCGCAATATCCACACCAACGCCGGAAGTATGCAAAGGTTGATGCGCTGCATGACAGGATAACAATTGTATGCTCACCAAGGCTCCAAAATGCACTAAGGGAATCACTCACAATAAGACAGTCACCCAAACCCCGAAAGCGAACGTGCTTGGTACATTGCATACAGCTGTGCACCACAAATGGATATGCCACCACGAAAGCTCTATGCAAACTGCTCGGTTCTATAAACAAAGGCACATCCAGCACCCACAAAACATTAAGAGAATGGCCAAAACGTGCACACAGCAGTGCAAAATGCGCGACCAACACAGTTTTACACCGAACACCATTCCAAGGAATCCCGTCCCATCCGCGACTGACTGTAAAACCAGACGATATCGCAGTGAAAATGACATTCACCTTCCGCGGCGTTAGAAGCCAACACAGAGCGACCCCTCAGCCGAGAAACTGAATCCGTTCTCAGAGCTCTAATGCAAATGATTGTCCAAACACTGTCGTAGACGATGATCTAAAAGCAGTTCACGCTGAGAGGCACAGTAGAAGGCAAAGTCGTTCACGAATAAACAGGACATTCCCGGGGAAACACACCTCGAGATATAATTACCATAGCAAATAGCGTGGCGCCCAGCATCGACCTGCAGCATTCTGCTTTCTTAAACAAAATTATTCGAGAAAACCGAGTCGACCCCACCCAAAAACGTGGTCACCCACAAACTTCCGAATGAACAATGGTGAGAGCCCATGCATGTTGCAGTTGTATAGGGAACACAATATCACTGCCAACTAACACGCATCACAAGCTTTCTCTAGGTACAAAGAAAAACATCCCAACTGTTTGATAGCTGTTCATGAATACGCCCATGATTCGCGTTGAAATCGAGACAAGGTGGCCACCCACCGAAACCCGCAACGGGTACCGGTCAGCAGAATGTAAGTTTCCAGCCACCACCAACCGTCCATCGATCCTGCGTTCCATCAACCCGTAAACACAAATGGTGAGGAAAGTAGCCGGACGGAAGAAGACGTCCCATCTCCCAAAATAGGCATGATGGCGCTAACCCAAACACACAGACCTCTAGCAAGAAAGCCTCACTCTCAGGAGAGAGATGCTACAATTGCAGGACGTGGACCCAATCCAGATCCAGCCACAGCCCCGCCGTCTAACTCCGCCTAGGCGAAGGGGCCCAATCCTCAGGATTTCCAGAACGAACAGAGAAACACCAAGACTCTACTGGAGCCCCAGCAGAAAGAACCTCATGTGAATAACTATCCGAGTCAGATACCTGAGCAAATGCACAGCCAAAATTGCCAGCTAAGTCAAACGCATCAACAACAGCTTCCGTAGCCACTTCAAGGCTAACTACTAGCACATAAGTCGATTCCCCGGCCATACGCCCCAATCCACCACATACGGCAGAAGGTGTATATCAATTAAACGAAACCACAGCACCGCTCCATGATGTCCCAATGCCATCCTCAACAACCCGTCTAGATCCGTCACGCATCCTCCTCACACGGCATTAGGCTATCCAGTGTTGGGCAACGCCGGAAAACCCTGTGATCACGCCCGCGACTATGAATGGCACTCCTGCACCCATCCGCCCACCATGGTGCCGGAAATTGACAGGTTTGGGCAGTCGACCATGGAATAGATCGCACAGCAGCATCAATAATTGCCTCCATGAAACGCTTGACCAAAATATTCACAGAGTCGTGCTCGCTGTAATATAAAAACAGCCAATCTGGAGCAAAAGTCCCAGTTAGCCCGAACAGAACGCCATTCAGTCAAACACACGGAACATGCATCCCGTGTTAAGAGACCAACAGGACATGGTAAGTGGACACTAGAGTGTAAATCAGAGATGGCATGCCATCGTAAGGAAAATGCCAACCATGGTGAACACACCGCTAGATCTAGGCTTGAAAAAACAAAGCATAAGAAAAAATGCAGGCCCGCTCAGGAGAGCCAGACCATAACCGTCCAAGAAATCGGCAACTAGTCTACGCCTCGCACAAATATGCATCCCGTGTTAAGAGACCAACAAGACATGGTAAGTGGCCAATAGAGTGTAAATCAGAGATGACATGCCACCGTAAGGAAAATGCCGACCGTGGTGAACACCGCCACATCCAGGCGTGAAAAAACAAAGCATCAGAAAAAAAGTCAGCCCCCCGGTGCTCAGGAGAGCGAGGCCATAACCGTCCAGGAAATCGGCAACTAGCCTACGTCTCGCACAAACCCGAGGTGAGCACCAAAGTGGATGGCTGGCACTCACGTCACCCACAAACGGAAAATTTGGAAAACTAGACCCTACAAATCAGCGAGCGAGATCAGACGAAGGCAGATACGCACTACAAATTGTGAATATAGTGGTTGGAAGCACAAACACCACAGCAACCGACCGAGTGCCGGACTGCTAGGATACGCATTCCGCGAATATATCATGTCTCATAAGCACCACAGCGCGCCCTATGCGCAGAAACACCCTTCCGGCTACAGGCCAAACATCTCAGGGTGTACCACCTGATTTTAAAGCTGTATTGTGGACGGAGCTTAGTCTCTTGCAAACACTGACCAAAAAATTACTCCGGCCTAGCAACAGTTCAAGCTCTGGTCGATGCGTTCCCATTCCGTGCATGTTCCACTGTAGGACAGTCATGGTCCCCCACTAAGGGATGATTTCCAGCCTGCGGTGATTTCTACTTTGAAGGTCGTAATGGCCAGCTGAGTCCATACTTCTCATAGTTCCTGGCCAATATATTCCACAGCAGGACGGTCCCGCCTCTTTGACACTGTCCTTCTGGCAGTGAGGGCAACATCCCTTCGCTCCACCCCCAACGGGTAGAACGCCCTTCCAACTACCTCGAATCGACTGTAAAGAGATCGGCGATTATGAAAGCTGCCGAACTGAGCCGCTCCAGAAGAAGCACCAGAAGAGGATCACCGTGGAGATTTATTTGGACTCTTGTTTCCCTTCCTGGCTTTGGGAGTAGGTCCCACGCCTTCCTTGAGGAAGCCGGCTCTCTCACAGCTGGTCTTGAACTTTATTTCACATGCATTATATATTATCATCTTGCTAGTCTTATATATTTGACGTCGATTGCTCTGGTGGCGTTGTAGTTGTAGCGCTTTTTATAGTTGAAAATGTAGCAGAAAATGTTGAAGTCGAAAACCCAGAAAGAGATCTGAGAGAACCCCCTCCTCCCGCAATAGTGGCCCCGCATCGCAGGTCTGTGCCGAGTCCTCCCCAACCCGGCACCGATCTAGGTGCAACCAAGCTATAGCAGACCTTGGGACAGAGAACTGGCGAACTAGAAAGAGCCTCCAGGCTTCCAAAGAGGCACCGTCTCTAACCCGAAGCACTAGGATCGTCTCTTCCTCTGCAAAACGGGGACAATTATGGGAACTTAATGGATGTGCACCGCTGCACTTAACGCACGTTGGAGCCGACGTAGGCTCCGTCGTCGGAGATATCACCACATATACTGTCTATCATCAGATACTGACTGATATCTATCTGTCTAATGCAGATAGACTCGACGTTTAAGAACTCGCTAACAAAAGTGTGGACAAAGTGCTAACACTTACAGCATCGCGGATTCGGTATATATAGTACAGTCTCGCTGGATTCACATCCTCCATAATCCTCTTTGGGAGATACACCGATCAAAGGTAAGAAATAGGACACGGACAAGCACGAATTCTCCATTCGACCTTCGTTGAACACGATGCATAGATGTGACGCCTTGATCAACAAGATTTGCTTGAATTTCCTCGCTGGTCAAACCTTGCAATGCGCGGGTGTTTATCACTCCGCGTGAAGAATTCAAGGTCTTGTACTCGTCGACCTTCAGAGCATAACTGGCTAACATATTGGCCTTAAGTATTTTCGCAGCCTGGTTTGCTGATTGTGCTTCTACCAGAAGCTGCCCTTACGAGCTCTAGTGAAGATTTTACAGGGCCAACAATTTTATCAAGACCACTTTGAATCACAAATCTACGAAATCCAACGAGGGTTCACCCACCTAGGGTGATAGGGCTACACAGGGGATATAGAGGGTTTCGCCATCCCGTTCACCCTGGAGCTCAGCACAGTACTTAGTCCTGGCCGATTGACTAGGTGTGCGTTAGTCCCTAACCTCCCTGGTCACTTGTTCAGATACGCAACCCTCAATTAGCCAGGAAGCGGTTCTGCTGACTCATTCACCACTCACAGGAACCCACATTGAATGAGTCGGGACCCCGGGTGCACCAAACCCGTACCTGTAGTAGGCCTTTTGGAGAAAAACGATTCCAATGACACAGCAATTGACAGCATCGTTAACAAACAGAATATTTATTTTTCAAGTTCCTTCTAATGCAGCATATACCTAGCTCTTTCCAATTAACTCTTCGTCGAGATCTTCTAAACAGCGTCGCATACGTGCTTTCCACGCCAGAATTATGGAGTATAGCAATGAAGTACATTTTAAAATGCTCACCTTCGTGAAACGAGCATACCTCCCTGCCGCCTTTTGCGCCCAACAATCAACATTCAACTTCATTGTTACACACCAAATTTCATGTACAAACGAATGTATAACGCTCTGTTCTAGATATGGTATGGATGTTTTACAAACGAACGACACCGTGGCTGTGCAGTAACACATATCCTACCAACACCATGGTCTACACACTACACAAATATTTGTTCATGTTCTCTTGTGAAGCTTTTGCAATTAAGGAAACGCTGCAATACATCATTCAAAATGCTTATCACAGACACAATATGTAATTTACACTAATACATTAAGCAAATTCTTCCCACTCGAAGGTGGCATAGTTCATCTATATCCTATCATTCAGCGCTGAGGAACGCAAGTAACCTCACCTGATACAAACATGAAAACGCAAAGGAAGCCACCCGACATCCTATCAGTGACCATGGAATAAACTGAGTATAAACATCCCACAGCAAACTGCCTTATCCTGCAGCAAAATACCAAACAAGACTTCAGTGAGTACCAAGTGCTCTAAACCACCAAACAATTAAAACATTATACCATTTATAAGAAAATGTAAACTTTTTGAATTATTGTGAGGTAAAAATGTTACAAGTTTGTATTGTACCATTATCTAAAATCTTATGTTATATATAATTTGAAAGATCCGATATTACCATGCTGTTAAATTGGCCCCAAATGAATTACACTAAAAAAAGAAGAAGAAAGAAAAACTTTTTCTTGTATTCCGTTAGTTCATTCACATAAAAATTTGACTATAAATTATCTCAAACTAAGAAATACAGGCATGATTGCTAGCAACATACCAAAAATAAAAAACAAGTATTCGCACATCGTATCAACAAGAATCGCATTAGATGCTTTACAGATTTCGCAAAACAATTTAGACTTTTAAATTTAGCATATTCTTGCTCTAATACACTTCTTTACAAATGATAATTGAAAGCAACCTTTTAATGTTCTAGAAACCAATCATGCCAATCCTGAATCCAAAACTATAGTTGATAACCAAAACACAGGCTTTTTAGATATATTTATTTAGTTTAGCAAAGCTAAAGCCGTCTGGTCTTCTCTTACACTCAACCAAATAGAAAGGTGCTGAACTCAGCGATGGTACAGGTAAAAAATCTTATGTGTTACATTCACATGACTTTCTCTACATCTCTGTAACAAAGTATTGTTAAAAACCTAATGCTTCTATTTACTTCATGCTAATCGAGAAAAAATTAGCAGAAATGGTCTTATTACTTGCTTCCTTGTAAGTAGAAGCGAAATAAGGGCAAGTCAAAGGGAAAGTGACAGCCAAAAGCTGCTTGCTATGTGTCTGAAGTTCCTTTGTTTGTATGGACCGCAGTTGACAAATTCCTGTATGAGAAAAGTATAAGTTTTTCAAAGCTGAAACCAAAAACAAGGAATATCTTAAAAACAATCAACTCCACGAAAAATATGTATATAACATAAATTATGTGCTTTAATGTGCTCTACATTTTCTGTATGATACGTCTTTGTCCATTTATTACGGTTTAGCAGTTATGCAAAATTCCGTAAAATTCATTCAGAATAAAATAGTCTTAGAGGCTAGTCCCAGAAAATTAAAGATATACATTTTATTTGTCAAGTAAACATCTTTAATATGATATTTTAATCAAAATCGTTACAGCCATTTTTGAGAAAATCAAAATTTTCGAAAAAAGTTCCATGTAAAGGATAGTTTGGGTTGGGGGGAATGTTCTCAAAATCTTCGTGTCGCATCCCTGGAAGATACTAAACTTAAATAACAAGTTTGGTATTTTACCTACTTTTCGTTTTTGAGTTATTGTGTTCAAAGACTCACACACGGACCTTTTTATGAACTTTTTTTGGATATAGGGGACCCTAAAACATATATTTCTGGTGAAATCTCGGTATGAAATTTTTGGGGTGCAATACCTTCTCTATACATTATGTACATATTACATGTAAAGAAAGCAAAAAATTTTTGTGTTCCAATATCATGACTTTCTCTATATCTCTGCAACAAATTATTGTTAAAAAGCTTATACTTCTATTTACTTCATGCTATTCGAGAAAAGAAATGTCAGAAATAGTCGTATTACTTGCTTCCTTTTAACTAGAAGCGAAATAAGGGAATACCATAGGTAAAGTGATAGTCAAAGGCTGGTTGCTATGTGACGGAAGTTCCTTTGTTTGCATGGACAGGAGTTGACCAATTCCTGTATGGGAAAATATAAGTTTTTGAAACGTGAAATAACAAACAATGAATAACTAAAAACCGATCAACTTCACGAAAAAAATTATATAACATAAATTGTGTGTTTTAACGTGCTCTACATTTTCTGTGTAGTAAGCTTTTGTCTATCTCTAGCAGTTAAGCAAAATGCGGCAAAATTCATCTGGAATAAAGAGGTCTTCAGAGGCTACTCACAGAAAATTCAAGATATACATTTTATTTGGTATGTAAATGTCAGTAATATACGGGATTTTAATCAAAATCTTAGAGCCATTTTCAGAAAATCCAAATTTTCGAAAAAAAAATCCATTAAAAGGGTAGTTTAGAGTGGGAATTTTCTTGAAAATCTTCGTGTCGCATCCTTGGAAGATACCAAACTTTAATACCAAGTTTGGTTTATAACGGTCTTTTCGTTTTTGAGCTAGGCTGCCCACACACACACACACACACACACACACACACACGCACACACGCGCGCGCGGACATGTTTCTAAAAATGCCTATTTTGGATTCAGGGGGTCTTAAAATATATATTTCCGGTGAAATCTCACTATCGAATTTTTGGGTACAATGTACATAGTACGTATAGAGAAAGTAAAAAATCCAAATGAACACACGATAGAAATAAGACGAACAAGACATGCGTCGTATTCCTTTAGTTGCAATTAATCATTCTATTATTTCTTTATTATTGTTATAGTTGGTAATAAACATAGCTGGGACAATCATTTTACTGAGATTAGCAAAAACGTTTAAATGCGCCCCTGTCTAGAAGTTTATGACAATGCTTCATTTCCATTATTGTGATTCCCTCCTCACAAATTCAAGATAATATGTCGCGTAACTTACAGATGATTAATAAAACGTGCATACACTACATCTGTGATGTGAGGTGATATATCGCCTAAGTTGCAGCTAGCTCATAAAACGTGCATACACTACATCTGTGATGTGAGGTGATATGTCGCATAAATTGCAGCTAGCTCATAAAACGTGCATACACTACATCTGTGATGTGAGGTGATCTGTCGCATAAGTTACAGCTAGCTCATAATACATGCATACACTACATCTGTGATGTGAGGTGATCTGTCGCATAAGTTGCAGCTAGCTCATAATACATGCATACACTGCATCTGTGATGTGAGGTGATCTGTCGCATAAGTTACAGCTAGCTCATAATACGTGCATACACTACATCGGTTATGTAAAGTGATCTGTCGCGTAGATTACAGCTAGCTCATAATACGTGCATATGTTACATCGGTGATGTACTAAACTAATTCACACTCCTTACCCTACATGCCAGTTTGTCTTCGTCTCAAAACCTTCACATACTCTCATTGCCACTTCACCGTGAGCGTTGCTAAGCTCTAGAATTCACTGCCACAGGCTCTTCCTTGACAAGTTCTATGTTCAGAGGCTTCCTGGCCTAAAAGAACCTACAGAATGCTTTCTAATCTAATCTAATGTCAGAGGCTGTAAAACTTTAAATGCTTTTGTCATAGACTGCATATTTTAGTTAAATTCTTGCTAATTTAGAGGCAATATCTTTATTCGAACATTTTTATACATACACTCGTTACGTATTACTTTTAACGTAAGTTTCTGTAAATAATTATATGTTCCACCATAAATCCCTATGATTTTAAGGGACAGACAGCAATCCAGAGACCACGTGCTCGAGATCTTGGTTATACTAAAATGTGAATTTCAGTCTGCGTCCGAGAACGTTATCCATCTTCATAAAGTATTGTAAAATAATGTACTTATTCACTTAAAAAAAGATTACAAAAAGTCTTGAATTCACTGTAACAAATAATTCACTCGTTTCGACGCGTAGACAGTTGCCGGCCTGAACGCCACTGCCTGCACGCTCAGTCGTTCACAGCACGAACGCACACAGGCTTACAATTCTTGCTCCTTTTATAGGTAGAAAATGACGTCACAGAACTTTCTCGAAAGTTATGAAAGCTTCTGGATGAATCTCGAGTGTACCATACATGTCGCATTCCAAAACCTCGATTATCGTCGCGCCGCACCTTCTGTGTGGTTAAGCATAACAAGGTCTTCAACAGCAACGTAAGAGCAGCCACACACACGGACAGGGCTGTAGTTCCGACCAGCACCAATGTAGTGGGCTAGATGATCCAAATGTATTAGCAATTTCTTCCCTCTGTATGCAGTAGACGACATCATCTATCTGCTCTACCACAAGGTAAAGGCAAATGCCATGGTTGTTGAAGACTGGGACAGCGTTCCTTGGTGCGGGTAGGACGATATGCCCTAACAAGCTCACCTTGCATGAAAACCTCGGCTGTGGGCCTGATCATAACGGGCCATCACCCGACCGCCCGTTACCTGGATGTTTTGACGGCCATCATCTCACGTGAGTCATAAGTAGAGTTTACAAGATACTTCACGAAGGCGACTGCTGGTTGTTCTATCGAAGGGGCCTAACGAACATCAGGTCGCATGGTAGACGCAGCTCACTATCAAGGACCGAAATATCTGGTGTCGGCCCGGTGGTGTCGTATGTTGAAGAGCGGTAGGTCAGCAAGAAAAGCGGCACCCTTCACAACCTTCCTCATATGTTCTTCTAGAGTCTTGATGTCCCGTTCAATCATGCCATCTGACTGTGGGTAAAGAAGTGTTGTGTGCATCTTGAGCACTCCGAGTCGTTCCAGTGATGCCCTCATGACGTTTCTTTCAAATTTAATTCCTGATCCTGTGTAGCTCCGTTGGCACCTATAGCGACAAAGTTATTCTATTAGACCGTTTGCGATGCTCTTGGCCTTGTGGTTAGGAATGGCATACATCTCCGGCCACTTGGTGATGTAATCCATGACGACCAACAGATCCGTTGACGTCTGACGGAGGTAATAGCCCAGCTACATTAAAGGCGTTCGAAAGGTGCTCCCGCGTTACTGCTGTATGCTATCCAAGCTCCTCCTTGAGCCGATGCTTGCCGTACACACATGACATAGGCGGCACTACCTCTTAGCGTCATCCGGTAGTCTCAAACAGCAGTAGCGTAGTCGGAGCTTTCTGTGGTTCGGTTGGATCCCAAATATCATCGCGAAGTCCCTGCATATACTTCCTCCAGAACTTCCGTGATCTTAATCCGAGGGAGAACCAGCTACTCTCTCTCTCTCTCTCTCTCTCTCTCTCTCTCTCTGGGGATTCCTTTCAGGTGACTCCCATACACTGAACTGAAGGGCAACCTGTCCTTGATTTTCAATAAATCCATTGGGGTCAGCAAGATTTGTACACAGTATTTCGTGGTTCGATGCCCTCCCAGCTCGGTCTAGTCCCTTCCTCCACTTCTCCCAGGAGTGGCTACAAGTCGGCGTTCCCCAGCTGCCCCCTCCTCAGCCCTGCGCTATCCCATGTAGCTGCAGGTATCGCAGAAATAACATGGACAGCTGCGAAAAGCGTATTCTATTCAACCTTAGTGCAGTGGCAGCACTCCTTTGGACCTGGCATTCGTATTTGTGTCACTCCTTCCTTTACGATGTTCTGATGTAAAGTTGTACTCTTTCAGTAACTGGACCTAAGTGGTTGTCTGCCCCCCCCCCCGGTTTCTGAAAACTTAAAAGTCAGGTGAGGGCAGAGTGGTCAGTTCTCAGGTGGAATGACTGACTCTACAGGTAATTGTGGAAGTTCTCTAGCGCCAGTAACTCTCGCTGGGGAACACTTTTCTTTTCTGCGTTGCAAAGCGTCTTCGTATAGTATACTATTACACGCTCCTGGACCTGGGAAATAAAATCGCCAATACCGGTGATGCTGGTATCGGTGTCCACAACAACGTCACCACCAGGTTGTGGAAATACCAAAATAGGAACACTGCAGAAAGCTGACTTAAGCGCCTGGAACGCGGTTTATGCATCTTTTGACCTCGTGTAAGGCCGGTGCTCTTCCATCAGACGAGAAGTGGTTTCGTGATGTTGGAGAAACATCTGACGAACCGACGGTAGTAGCTGCATAGCCCAGGAACTTCTCAGCTTTTGCTTGTCTTTCGGGTGAGGCCAATCTCTCACTGCTCGAGTCTTCTCCGGGTCCGTCGCCACTCCAGATGGTGAGACTATGTGATTAAAATAGTTCACTTCCGTGCAGTACAGTAGGCATTTCTTCATGTTCAACTTCAAGTTAGCTGCCTGTAGTCTTTGCAGTATTTTGGTCAAGTTCTCAAGATATTCTTCGAAATTACAGCCCATGACGGTGATGTCAACCAAATAGAGCACATAGGAGTCATAAGTCAACCCTGTCATCACTGATTCCAAGGCGATGAAAGGCGGCAGGCGAATTGTCGAGGCCAAAGAACAAACCGTAAATTGCCAAAGCTTTTGACCAGTCCAAAATGCGGTCTTCTTGTCTGAGACCTGAAGTAAGCTAGAGTCACTTGTCAGTATCCCAATTTAAAGTCCAAAATCGAGAACCACTTGCACAAGTTCTTCACGCCGGCCAGGTTTTCTTTGATTTTGGTGGGAAGATTCGTTTTAGCTTCTACATTGTCGACTCCATTTTTACTTTCTCTGGCACGTATATACATACAATGTGCAAGTTGCTGGTGAAGGTCTTGTATTCATATCAAATATTCGATGTCGTAATTTCACCGAAAATATATCTATGTTTTGAGGTTTCCTGAATCCCAAAAAACGCATTTTTAGAAAACGGCCCATGTGTGTCTTTGGACACCATAGTCCAAAAATGAAAATACCGTTGAATATCAAACTTCGTACTTTTGCGTAGTATCTTCTAAGCATGCAACACAAAGATTTAAAAGAGAATCCTTCCCCCTACCACAAACTACCCTTTACGTGGAATTTTTTTTAAATTTTATTTTTCTCAAAAATGGGTCTAACAATTTTGATTAAAATGTCGTATAGTAAACATATTTGCATCACAATTAAAATGTATATTTTGAATTACTTAGGAACAGCCTCTGACCTGTTTATTCAGGATGGATTTTGCATAATTTCGCTTAACGGCTAAACCGTAAGAGATAGACAAAAACTAACAACACGAAAAATGTAAATTTCGTTATAACACAAACTTTATGTCATACACGATTTTCTTGTAGTATTGGCCGTTTTCGAAATATTCCTTGTTATTGGTTTTAATTTTAAACTACCTAATTTTCTCAAACGTGACCATGCAAAGCGAACCGATCCTCAATTGCTTTACAGAGCGACGAGCTTTTAAAAGATTTGATTGTCGCTTTAGCCCAATGCATTTCCTCATTTCCCTTATATTCACAAAGAAGCAAATAATAAGAAAAATTGTACTACTGTTTAAATAATTTAAATATCTCAACCAAGTATTAAAGGCTCACAGTAACAGTACATCAATTGTAAAAGGAATAACCCATTTTCACAAGGACAAAGGAATCATTTGTTTAAATACCTTCATCAGCATTTAACCATACTTTCTAAGACATAATAGAGAATGTTATTCTGTAAACAGTTATCAATGTTCTGTATGCGTAATTTCGACATGCGATAAGTACCTAGTAATATTTTGTTTCTTGTGCAAGTCTATTTCTGTGTAGAGTTATTTTATATCAAATTAAGAATATTGAACATCCTGTATGTATTCATAACACACAATCTGTTTAGACAGATGGGTCCCACCATCAGTCGTGCTGAGTAAACAGTGCCCACACCACACATGTCCTTGTTGTGCATGATTACATCACATCTGAGCTACCACCAATGAAATATATGTCCACCTGATTCAGCTATTCCATTGAAGCTTCCAGATGCTCTTTAATATTACAGACACAATACTATAATCTGATTTTACTGTACAAAGTGATTGATCTGACATCAAAATACTGATTTACTACTCAAGGTTAAGGATGCCTATGACTCACATTTTAAGAATTTCGGAAAAAGTTGTATTTTTGAAATGTTTGTCTTAACAAGAAGTTAATTTCTTGCTTTATCATAAAATTCACCCTAACTGCATGCCATTGTCAACAACTCAATGCTCAAAAATGGAAATTTCTTGGTGTTTCTTCAACAAACAGCATTATAAAAGGAAATTCATAAATACCACAAATTTTTAACTGAGTTAAATAGTTGTAACATTCTGCCACCAACATAAAACTTCAAATAATTTGAAAATAGCTTTTCTCGGGCTATCAGTCAGGTAAATTCTGGAATAATTTCCAAGCTTTCAAGAGCTAACGTCGCTCTCATCTTCAGGGAATGATGTAGTTTTTTTTTTTTTTTTAATTTTCGAGTGGATGGGAAAAATCCACCTTATGAACTAACCCGGGCAAGCCCGGAGTGTCGGGGTCTCCCATGTGGGCATACCGACTAAAAAAAACCCTCCACCGGTATTAGAAGGAAGAAAGGAGAGGCGGTACCGCATGATTGCACCCGCGGATTCAAGGCGATAATATAACTGACTGCAGGGTGTAGTCAGAGGGGTGAAATGAGGACCGGGAGACAGACTTGACCGAGGCCCAGACTGCCACCGCGGAGTATTCGGGGAGAGGAATGAAGGAATTCTAGGGTGAAGGATGGAGTTAGTGCTGGTTGACTCTGTCGAGCCAGTTGTATTCTGGGACGTTTTCGAGCCTAAGCCTTTGGCGTCTACTTTGGATGTTGAACTTGGAAGTTTGAGGTGCCGACCTCCAGTAGAGCTCTCACCTCCTCCCTGAAGATGAGTCGGATATCGGTGACTGCTGTTGCTATTGCTTGGTGAAGTTCTGTGTGTGAAGTGGTGCTGTCCTGTTCCTGAAGCCTGTCCTCCAAGGCCGTCAGCTTAGCCGTAAGAATCAGGACCTCCGCGTGGAGGTCCTGAATGGCCTCACTTAGGCCCTAGATTTCCTGCTGCAGGATGGTTGGTGTTGGTTGTTCAGTCTGGGGAGATGGTTGTGTAGATGATGGTGTCCGGCTGGTTTAGGCGATGAGTGTTTGGGTAGCTGGGGCACTGGGCACAGAACCGGCGACGGCGACGGAGGTCGTGCCCAGTGCACTCCGAAGTGTATGCGTTGGTGCCACAGTAGTGGCACTTGGGCGGCGAAGAGCAGTCTTCTTGGCTGTGCCCGTAGGCACAGCAGCGACGGCAGGGCCGGTGTCTTTCCTGTCTGCTTGCCTCAACGTGCAGAAGTCGCCCTAATAAGGGCAACCCTGACGCCAAGGCAGCCTCCAGGTCTGATCGGTCCTGTAGCTCCACCCTAACTAGTGGTGTCGGGCCCCGGTCACAGATAATTCTAGTGGCCCTCGAACATGAAGGCCATCTAGATTGTGCAGCGGCGAGGAGGTGCCGGGTGGAGAGATCCCGAGGGACCCCCCTATCCACGGCACTGTACCGGGGCGGCGGCGGCGTGGAGCTCAGCGGTGGCGGCGATGTAGTGTTGGCTGCCGGTGAAGCAGCGGCGGCGGTCGGCGGTAGTGGTGATGGTGAGCGCGGCAAAGGTGCAGCGCTCACTACCGGCGTAACGGCAGGTGGCGGAGATGCCGGTGAGCGCTTCCTACCGGCGGTTGCCGGAGAAGCGGTGGCTGCTGTAGGAGCTGCTGGTCTGCGTTGTTGCTTCCTCTTCGGCATCTCGAAGCGAAGTCGCGATGTAGAGTCTCCGGGTTCGCCTTATATATAGTAGTCCGCTGGGGGGGGGGGGGGGACCGGCCAGATGCCGCTCTGTGATTGGCCCGGGTCCGGCATGGGAGGCGTTGACTAGGAACCAATGGTCTCCGTTGCCGGGACGGACTGCTCTGATTGGCCCGCTGCCAGATGTGAGCCTGTATTAAAACTAGGGCTAGCTTTTGACAGTTTCACAAATCTGTGTGAGTGTTTGCTGAGCACCGAACTCCAAATACCATTCACCTGCAAGCCGCTGTCTCTGTTGATGTTATTTTCTTCGTATTTAATAGCTATGGCTTCTTTGATGGAGCGGTCCCAATAGCTTGAAGACTTAAACATGGTGGTTATGTCGCCCAGTCTCGGTCTGTTCCTTCTTGGATGCAGTGCTCCGCAAGACTAGATTTTTCTGTGTACATCAGGCGGATGTAGCTCTCATGCTCTTTGCATCTTTGTTCAATCGTTCTCCCCGTCTGTCCGATGTAGGCTCTACCACATTCACATGGAATGCGGTATACCCCAGGAGTCTTGAGGCCGAGGGAATCTTTGACCTGTCTTAACATATTTCGAATTTTATTGGGTGGTTTGGGTATAGTCTTGATGTTGTATTTACGCATAATTCTACTCAGTTTACCAGACAAATGACCTGTGTATGGGAGGTAGGCTTTACGTTATTTCTTTGTGTCTTTTGACTAATCTAGCTGGGATGCATTACGCTGTGCACAGTTTGTACTGACAGAGGCCCGTTTTAGTGCCCGGCAACGGAGACCATTGGTTCCTAGTCAACGCCTCCCATGCCGGACCCGGGACCATCACAGAGCGGCATCTAGCCGGTCCCCCCCCCCCCCCCAGGGGACTACTATATATAAGGCGAACCCGGAGACTACATCATTCCCTGAAGATGAGAGCGACTTTAGCTCTTGAAAGCTTGGAAATTATTCCAGAATTCACATGGCTGATAGCCCGAGAAAAGTTATTTTCATACCGCCGCCAGGAAAGCTTCAAGTCATGGTTCACACACTCTACGGGGAGGCAGTCTACCACAGTATTCGTCAGTTTGAAGACCTACGTTTGAAGAAGGCCAATCAGCCGGCCAATCTGGCCTTCCTGATGAGATGCAGAGACCGAAACGTGGTTCCACGATTCGCCACTTTACGATACCCAGTCCACAACAAGACAGTGGAGAGGATCCTTCGACGCACCAGCATGACACTGGTAAGAGAGAGACTGCATTATGCACGATATGTTTTGGATAAAATTGACGGGGACCCATTGGCCCTACACCTGGATATTGCTACGCGCTTTGTGCCAACGGATTGGGATTGGATCGATGCTTCGACATCAGCACGCGCAGACTTACAGCTATCTAAATCAACGGCCAGGCAAACCAGGAAGTTTGCGCGCCTAGCCGTAACGCAAGATCCCCAGCAACATTAGAGCATCATCGAGTCGTCATCAACTTGTCAGACAAGGAACTGGACTCGGACTCGATTTCAGTACTAGCGAAGGGGTTGAACTTCGCACCGGCTCCACGGAAAATTCCTGTGATCGACATCATCAGCGGGGTAGAACAGGCAATTCAAACATTGCCTAAAGAAATTGCAGATGACATCAGGCAGGAAACAGTGCTACCAATAAAGAAAGCAGTTCCGCAAAAATTCAACATCACCAAAGAGGAAAGAACAGCCCTGAAATCTCAACGAGACGACAATGTACTCATTCTACCAGCGGACAAGGGAAACGCTGCAGTGGTTCTTTCCTGTGAGGACTACCACAAAAAAATTTCACAATTACTACAGGATCCAGCATATCGGCCACTAAAACGTGACCCTACGGCATTCATCGTTAAGAAAACTTCATCTCTTCTGAGGAAGACACAATTTCCCGCTGAAACCATCAAGGCTCTAACCACACCTGCAGCTGTTCCTCCGAGACTATATGGCTTGCCCAAGGTGCACAAGGAGGGTGTGCCACTTCGACCAATCGTCAGCGCTATTGGGAGCCCCACTTACAACCTTGCAAAACACCTCACTAAGTTGCCTCAGCCATTGATAGGAACCTGCCCTCATCATGTGGTCAACTCGTCAGCATTCCTAAAGACGAATCAGACATTAAGGGTGAAACCGAGTGATTTACTGGTCAGTTTTGATGTGATGTCTCTGTTCACCAGGGTCCCGCAGCTAGACTCTCTCCAACTCCTAGAACCGCACTTCACTCAGCAGGTCATTGCATTATTCTTGCACACCTTCACGTCGACCTACTTTCTTTACCGCGGACAATATTACGAGCAAACAGATGGAGTGGCCATGGGCTCTCCTCTCTCACCAGCCATAGCTGATTTTTACATGGAAGCGTTTGAACATCAGGCCTTAGATTCAGCAACTTTAAAGCCGGCTGCCCTCTACAGATACGTGGACGACACCTGCGTCATCTGGCCTCACGGGGAAGACACGCTACAGGACTTCTTGAACCATCTAAACAGTCAGCATCCAAACAAAAAGTTTACTATGGAAATTGAACAGGAAGGGAAGATACCATTCCTGGACATATTAATACGCCGAAAGCCCGATGGTTCCCTGGGCCATAGTGTGTACCGGAAGCCCACACATACCGATTATATTTAAACGCAAACAGTTGCCACCACCCAGCTCAAAGAAACACAGTTCTATCGACGCTTGCACACAGAGCAATAGCCATCTCAGACAGTGAAAATCTCGCTAAAGAATTTCAGTATCTCAGAACCAGCCTAGAGAAAAATGGATATAGCAAGAGCAGCATCAACAAGGCACTAAAACGGGCCTCTATCAGTACAAACTGTGCACAGCGTAATGCATCCCAGCTAGATGAGTCAAAAGACACGAAGAAACAACGTAAAGCCTACATGCCATATACAGGTGAGTTGTCTGGTAAACTGAGTAGAATTATGGGCAAATACAACATCAAGACTATACACAAGCCACCCAATAAAATTCGAAATATGTTAAGACAGGTCAAAGATTCCCTCGGCCTCAAGACTCCTGGGGTATACCGCGTTCCATGTGAATGTGGTAGAGCCTACATCGGACAGACGGGGCGAACGATTAAACAAAGATGCAAAGAGCATGAGAGCTACATCCGCCTGATGTACCCAGAAAAATCTGGTCTTGCGGAGCACTGCATCCAAGAAGGACACAGACCGAGACTGGGCGACACAACCACCATGTTTAAGTCTTCAAGCTATTGGGACCGCTCCATCAAAGAAGCCATAGCTATTAAATACCAAGAAAATAACATCAACAGAGACAGCGGCTTGCAGGTGAATGGCATTTGGAGTTCGGTGCTCAGCAAACACTCACAAAGATTTGTGAAACTGCCAAAAGCTAGCCCTAGTTTTAATACAGGCTCACATCTGGCAGCGGGCCAATCAGAGCAGTCCGTCCCGGCAACGGCGACCATTGGTTCCTAGTCAACGCCTCCCATGCCGGACCCGGGCCAATCACAGAGCGGCATCTGGCCGCCCCCCCCCCCCAGCGGACTACTATATATAAGGCGAACCCGGAGACTACATCATTCCCTGAAGATGAGAGCGACGTTAGCTCTTGAAAGCTTGGAAATTATTCCATAATTCACCTGGCTGATAGCTCGAGAAAAGTTATTTTCATACCGCCGCCAGGAAAGCTTCAAGTCATGGTTCAAATAATTTGTATAAAGCTCACGCAATGGTTCTTGTGCACCGAGAGAGGATAAATATTTTACTATGAACACAAGGAATTACACTGTTTCTTATACTTAAAATTTGACATTTTCACTGAGAAGATCCTGTTACCAGTAATCCTTGAACCTAGAATCCTACAGAATGCTATTTCATATCACACTCATGGTTTTCTCATTCATTCCCATGATTTTCAATTAATATGTCATTTTTATCACGGCTCTTATCATATGTGCATGTGCAGATTTTCCTTAACGTTTGAGTATATCTCATTCGTTTTGAGATATAAATTTTCAAAAATATTTTTGGCCACCTTTGGAGAGTCTATCCTACACTGAAATTTTTGAAATATTTAAATTATAAAGATAGCCATTTTAAGTTAAATATTTTTTATCTCGGTAGTCCTTATAGCTTTCTAGAAGAACATGTGGAAGGTACTTATTCTTGTTTTAAATAATATAAACCCTAATTAATTTTCTACTTTCTCTACACACATTATGCATACAGTGTAGAGAGATGGCATTGTATTCCACTCAAAAATTTAATGTTGAGATTTTATCAGGATAACCTGTTTTAGGATCCACTATATAAAAAACAAGTATTTTACTATCTCTTAACCTGATTGTACAATATACATAGTGGATAGAGAAGGTATTGTATTCCACCCAAAAATTCAATGTCAAGATTTCACTAGAAATATATGTTTTGAGGTTCCATAGTCAGAAAAAAAGATTTTTAGAAAGAGTTCAGTGTGTGTGTGTGTATGTGTGTGGACAGCATAGCTCAAAAATGAAAACACGATTAAATACCAAACTTGGTATTTGGCTTTGTATCTTCCAAGAATGTAACAAAGATTTTCAAGAAAATCCCCCTTCCACAAACTACCCTTTATTAAGAAAGGTTTTTGAAAATTTTGTTTTTCAAAAAATGGCTCTAACAATGTTGATTAAAACACTGTATTTTAAAGATATTTACATCAGAAATAAAATATATATTTTGAATTTTCTGAGAATAGCCTCTGAAGACCTCTTTATTCTGGATGAGTTTTGTAGAATTGTGCATAACAATTAAACCATAAGAGATAGACAAAACATACTAGACAAAAAATGATCTTGTAAAAACACATGTTGTCAAATGTTTTTATGTACAACTGACCATTTCTGAGGTATTGCTTCTTAAACTACGTAAACGTTTCTCAAACCGAAAGTAATGTTTCGTTTGATCTCTCTTGTTATAATGCAAAGTGAACTGAGCTTCAATTATTTCACATAGGATCAGCTTTTAAAAGATTTGACTATCGCTTTAGCCCTTCTATTTACTAGAAAGCAAGTAATATGACCATTTCTGATAATGTTTACCTTGATTAGCATGTCAGATAAAAGAATAATCTTTTGTAAGGAAACTTGTTTGTGTAACAACTAGAGAAAGTCACGTGAATGGAACACATCAGATTTTTTAGAAAAAGGTCCATGTTGTGTATGTGTCCTGTGTCTGTGAACTGATAACTTAAAAATGAAAAGTCTGCAAAACACTAAACTTGGTATTTAAGTTTAGTATTTTCCAAGCATGCAATACAAAAACTGAGGAAAATTCCCCCACTGATACCTACCCCTTTATATGGAAAAAAATTTGAAAATTTTGATTTTCTCAAAAATGGCTATAAAGATTTTGATTAAAATACTGTATATTAAAGATATTTGCATGGCAAATAAAATGTATATTCTGAATTTTCTGGGAATAACTGGTGAATACCTCTTTATTGTGGATGAATTTTGCATAACCGTAAAACATAAAACAATTTGTTATAGAGATGTAGAGAAAGTCATGTGAATGGAACACAGCAGATTTTTAAAAATAAAGCCATAACTAGAGAGTAAAACATAATCTTATGGGTTACATCCACATGGATTTCTCTACCTTCTGCAAAACAATTGTTCTTACAAATGCTTATTCTTCTTATTAATGCTGATCAGATAAACATTAACAGAAATGGTTTTATTAATATTGTTATAGATTCAAGACAAATAACAGAATACACTAGGCAAATAAACAGTTAAATTAAATATTTTAAAAGCTGGTTCCTATATTATGGCTTTGAAACTCCATTCTATATGCATGACTAAGAATTTTTTCAATTATATCAGATTTCCAAGTATCAACATTTGCTATATAATGTCACTACCAAGTTGTTTAATCACACCAAGTATGTATGTCATTATTTTGTGTAAGATAAGCAGCAATCTCTGTAGCTGTTTTCACCAAAACAGAATCTTAATGCTAAAATCAAATTTGGTATGTTTCTTATTAAGCATTATGAATAATAAGCATGAAAATTAAACAAAAAGGAACAAGAAGGATCTCTTTAATACAGTTCTAAAACAGTAATAAAAATATTGAATCAGCACTACCTCAAAGTGAAGCTACCTTTTGTATACAAAATCAGACAAGTAAACAAGACTTCGCTTGCAGGGAAAACAAACAAAACTTATCCCCACCAGAGTATGTCTTGGTCAACTAATCCAAAAGTAGCAGGTTGCTGATGGTACACTTACAAATACATATTTCAAAACAGTGTAAAATTGCAAAATGGAGGATTTTGAAAATGGCTTATGCGACCAAAAAATTATTTTTACAATTGCCATCTACAAGTTAACTAATAAAGTTCTTATATCCTTGGATACCAAACTTAATACACTAGGAATATTTGGTGATCTATCAAAAGTGTTTGACTGTGTTGATCATAAAATACTTCTATCAAAGGTATCACACTTTGGTATCAATGAATTGTATCTTACTTATAATACAGAAAACATAAGGCTATAATAAATACTTCAAATAATAGAACAGCACATTCTGAATTTTCTGAAATAAAGCATGGTGTCCCACAAGGTTCTATTCTGGGTCCCTTATTATTTTTACTGTACATTAATGATCTACCTTCAGTAATAAACAACGATGTTTATCCAGTTCTTTTTGTGGATGATACAAGTATTATAATTAAAGAACACAAAACCAGTTAGCTCCCAGATTCAACTAATAAAATCTTCAGCATACAAATAATTGATTCAAAATTAATAAAATTTGTATACATTTTAGAAAAAAACTAACTACATTAAATTTTGCACAAAGCAAAGAAGCATTTCAGACTTAAGGATAGAATATGAAAGTAATCAAATTGCAGAAGCTAACAATATAAAATTCCTGGTCTTATTATAGATAATAATATGAATTGGAAAACCATTTGATTATATCATAACCAAACTGAGCTCAGCTTGTCTTACAATCAGACCATTAATTTCCTTATAAATAAAAGAGTACTAAAAACAGCTTATTATGCTTATTTTCATTCATTGATGACCTATGGAATAATATTCTGGAGAAATTCCGTACATGCCGAAAAAAGGTTTATTATGCAACAAAAGGTAATAAGAATAACAGCAACTCACTGCAAGCCACAATTGCAATATTGCCATTTTGCTGTGAATGTATTCTAGTTGTATTGTTATTTGTAATAAATAACCCAGGAAAGTTTACAAAAAATGCAGATATTCATAACAAATTATATCGCCAACAAAGTAAGTAGAGGTATATTTATGTTACGTTTTTAAAAGATCATGTGTATTCCAATGTTTTAATATCAATTTATTATGCAAAAATCCCTAGTCATTTGAGTTATGGTATTTTATTTTGGGGCAACCATGCTTTACCTAAAAAGATACTTTTATTGCAGAAAGAGGAATTCAAATTTTATGTGGTGTAGCTCCCAGAACTCATTGTAAACCTTTATTTGTTAAGTTGAGTGTTTTAACTTTGACTTCATTGCTTGTGTTCCACTACCTGTTATTTGCTAAAATAGTCATAAATACAATCTATGTTCCGAAATTCATCTTCATCACACCAGAAATAGTTCCAATATTTACATAAATAGATATAATATAATAAGATAAGAAATTCCTTTGAGACAATATCATTAAATCTATTTAACAAACTTAGTAACAGCACTAAAGCTCTCTCCATTGAATCTTTTAAGAGGTCAATGAAGCACACTTTGATTTTAAATCCATTTTATTGTCTGGATGAATTTTATTATACTGCCAATTGTTTTTCATCCTAGTTGTATTTGACATTGCTACACAGTGTACTTTGTAAATAAAATCAATCCATCCATCCACCCATCCATCCAAACCATCTGCCCATCCATCCATCCATCCATCCATCCATCCATCCATCCATCCATCTATCCATCCATCCATCCATCCATCCATCCATCCATTCTTCCATCCATCCATCCATTCCATCCTTCCGTCTATCTATACACAGAACAAGACTAATATAGACCAACAAATAATTTGCAGACATTCCAAAAAGGGATTTACTACAACGGTATAGCTTTATTTAATTCACATCCACCTCCTATAAAGGAATTGCATATGAACAAAAGAAGTTTAGGTCACAATTAATTATGCACACCTTCTATACAGAGGATGATTTCATTGAATCAAAAGGTATTATAATAATTAATGCAGTGCTGTAGATGTGTATAAAGTACATGAATACTCATAGAATACATAGGTTTTTGGAAATGCACATGTATTTGTAAATTATGCAAAATTGACACCTCTGAAAAATCCTATATCAGAATTAATCTATAAACGTATTAATAATTATTAAAAATAATCCATAAATATAATTTCTACATGATCTACATCCTAGAATTGGACTTTGTCTAATATCAAAACAGGATCCACAGCTAACAATGTAATATAATGTAATTGTATTTTTAATAAGCTTCAAATTTCTTCTGCAGTAAATTCTTGTCTATTTATTATATGTAGATTTCTAACTAGACTAACTTATACAAATTCAATTAATTAAAGGGGCCCTCACAAGCTATTCTCAGAAAATTTAAGATATGCATTTTATTTACATTCAATTATATAAAGCGAGCTTCACAGACCATTCTCAGAAAATTCAACATGTATATTTTATTTGTCATGAAGATATTTTAAACCTGGTATTTTAATAAAAATTTCAAAACATTTTCCAAGTAAAGAGTAATTTGGGGTGAGGGATTTCTCAGAAATCTTTGTGTCACTAAGATGGAAATTGTTAACTTTGGCATTCATCTGACACTCTTAAGTTATTCTCTCTCTCCCCCTCTCGCTCTCCCATTCCAACTCTCTCTCTTGCTCTGTCTTGGATCTTTTTATAAAATTATTTTTTTTTATTCAAGGGACATCTAGTGATGGATCATCTGGTGATTTTTCAGTGGGATACTTACTTAGTGCACGGTAGAGAAAATCAATTTCCTGGTTGATGTTGCAGTTGTCTAGAATAAGCTTAAAATCCCCTATCAACTCACCAGCATATTGACTATGTAAATAAATCTGAAGAGCACATAAATGTAAAGGAAATTGAAAATATAAATAAATTACAAGGCTTATGTACTTTTAATAATAAACAAAACATGGTAATTTGAAATATTTGACAAGATTCCCATAAAGAGATAGAACAAGAAGAAATCTCAAATTTGCTGTCCTATCTTGTTTCCTATTTGCTTCTTTAAACCATTGTTGAGTAAAAGTAAGAGGTGAAGTTTTCCTGATGATGCATTAACTCTATATTTTCTTGGGCTTCTAGCCATCTTTGAAACACAGTCAATCCATGTTAGATTTCATTGTTGATTTGCTACCTAAAGCAAATATAACCAGGAGACTTGGAAGCCAGAAATAATATTACATCATAGCATGTCTGCCTAGTTTAAACAAACAGTCCCATGCCTCAACTACATATTTAGGTATAAACAAAACAATTCTCTGGAATTTGTGGATTTTGAGAAAAACAAATTGCAGCTCACAACAGAATGCTCAAATCTGACTGTGATTCGATTTTAAGAAATCTACTCAGTTTTATCAGACTATATCTCACTTGCCAGAATCACTTAAGATGTTAAAGGTGGCAAATAAAGGCAACATTAGTTACATTCACATGTCTTTAACAAATTATTTTTCTGTCTACTTCATATTACTCAAGATAAACATTTACAGAATTTCTTGTGGGTACAATGTGGATAGCGAACACACTAGGCTTAAATGATATTCAAATCTTTTAATGCCTGGTTAATAGGTGATGGTTTTGAAATGTCATTCTCTTTGCTTGATCAGGAGAAAGAAAAATCAATAACAACTTCCCCTTTGAGTTAACAATAAGTATTGGAAAGTAAAAACCAAGTTGATATAGGGTAGACCGGGGGAATACCGACACCTTAACACATTTTTATTTTTATATTTTTTGGTATGATAGTTACGTTCTGCATATTAGAGCACAAAATAATTTGGAATATAACCTATGCATTGCCTATATAATGCTGATATATTACTATAAAGTTAAGTGTGTTTCACACGTTTATTGTCATTGCTACTATGTGTCGGTATTGCCCCGCATACAGGGGCAACACCGACACCCTTGCCGGGCAATACTGATATTGCCTGAAGATTGAGAAATGAGCTGTTTAGAGTTGAACATAAAATTTGTTTTATTAACACAACATCAACTAATGCATTATATAAAGAGTAGGAACAATATGAATAACTGAGCTGATTATGTGCTTTAAAATGTAAACATCTCAAATTCTCAAAGAGGAAAACCTAATAACCCATACAACAAAAGTCACATGTATAATTCTTAGCAGTATCAGATCCACTACATTCAGCATGGGCCCACCTGCCACAAACCACACATCTAAACCACAGCTCTGTTGCACCAAACTCACCACAAACTAAGCACACCTCTGGATCGTTTGCAAACAGATCAACATTGTCATCTGAATCACTATCGTCACATAACTCAGCTTCATCTACATCTTCTTCAGAAGTTTCTTCAAAAGATATTTGTCTGCGGCATGTTTTTTTTTTTTTCAATTTCTTAGGTTTTAAAGTTGAATTTTTTTCACCCCTGTTGGTTTCTTCGTTTTTTCCAATCTGGACCTTTTTGGAGTTCTTTTCTTTTTTAATTCTCTTAAGTTTGTTTGATGAGGCTATCTTTGGGTTTTCTAATAGCTTCTCTAGTCTCAACTTTGCTTTTTCATCTTTTTGCATCTTTTTCTTCTTTGTTTCTTCATAGGAGTAGCAGTCAAAATTACTGAGTGTGGTTTTTTGTTACCATTTGATTTGTGTTGATTTGCTTTTCTGATGATTGCAGAGGGGATGTTGATTGAGGTTTTTCTTTAAACTTTTCAGCGCTAGGACCACATTCATCTGTGATTGTTGGCTTACAGTTTCCAGAGTTGAGACTTTTCTCAGTAGTTTCTTTAGAACTGACGTGTCCAGAAGGCTGTGAGGCTTCAACATTTAGGCCTACAGACTCCTGAATATCAGCATTACTACTAATGTCACCAATTTCTTCAGTTATAATTTCCTGATCAATGATGACTGGAGGCTGAATCTGCCCTTCAGGAATAAAATCTTCTTTAGCAAATTTATCAGGGTTTGGTGGAAGAATTCCTGCTTTTCTGAACCCGGAAATTCCTTTCTCCATTGTAGCTACTTTCATGTAATCTGCATTAAAAATTGATGCTATATCATAGACGGTTATCCTTTGGAACCGGTTAGCCTTTAAAAACCTGCCACATTTTGTGTTAAATACCTTCTTAAGAGGCCCATAAGAAGTCAGATCCAGAGGTTGCAGCCTATGTGATGTGTGTGGTGGTATGGAAACGACATGTATGTGATTGGCTCTACAGAACTCGTTACTGTCTAAGGTGATATGGCTGCCATGATTGTCCATAATCAACAACACTAGGTCCTCCTCGGTAGGTTTAGTATTGTTCTTAAAATGTTTCAGCCAATCATTGAATAGTTCTTCATTGGACCAACTGTTGTGGGAACACTTATACACTGCACCATGGTCCACCTCTTTCTAATAGAGGAGACATTCTCTTTCTTGGATAAATGAACATTGGTGGAATGTATGTTCCAGAAGAACTAAAAGCACACACTACAGTAATATTTCTCCCTCTTTCCCAACTTGTTACAGAGCCCACCTGTTTTTGACCTTTTGCAGCTAGTATTTTGCCCAGCTTTTGCACGGTTGATATACCTGTTTCGTCCATGTTAAACACTCTTGTAGCCAGAAAGGTGTGTTTTTCATATACCTGCACCAAGTTGAAATAAAGTAAATCTACTTATGACTTATTGAACCCAATAACTCTATTCACACTTGTTGCTGAGGGCTGCCTTAAGCTGATGGTAGGATTTCTTTTCTTGAATCCGGCAACCCAATCCTCTCCAGATATTCGGTTTTCTATATTAAAAGTGTGTTTCAATTGTAGCTGCTCTGCGAGATCATAAGCAAGTTGACGTAGCTCAATCAAAGTGATGCCATAGAACATGTTGGCTAATTGTTTAACATGATTAGCCAATACAGCTTCTTGGTCGGTTGTGAACACAGATCTTCTCCCTAAGGCTGGTTTTTTAGCAGAAATGGATTTTACACGGTTATAAAGGGTGATTCTTGGGATATTTAATTCAGCTTCTACATTTTTTACAGATCAACCACTTTCTACTAACTCAATTGCTTTTCCAAGGTTTTCCTGGCTCCATTTACCCCTCTCCGTTGTCCTCTTTCTCGATCTAACCATTTTAAAGGAGATAAAAGCCAACCTTTAGACTTTGGGAAACCCATTTGGAAATAAAACGGGTTGGGGTAATACCGACACCCTGTCGATATTTTCCCTTACTGAAATGTCGTTATTACCCCGGAAAGACAACATGGCGATAACAAAAGCTGGCGGGTAAATAGTACGTTAAGCTCTAACAATATATATACTAAAACATTTGCAATCATGTGTAGTTTGTGGTGATTTATTAGTTATGCATATAAACAAAGTGGTTAAATGCTTATCTCTCTTTATCTGTAACCCTAAATTTACTTCATAGTCAGTAGAAATAAACTTTTTTACACCACGTGAAAACTGATGTGCTTCAAGAATAGCAACGCAGTGTGCACTAACTGTTACGTTGTCCGCAACGTAGCAGCACTATCCAACTGCGACTAGAGTTGAAAACACGGCTACAACACGGGGTGTCGGTACTGTACAGGGTGTCGATTTTCTCCCGGTCTCCCCTATCTCAGAATTGCATTTGACATAACCTGTTTATTTTAACAAGATCTACATTTTTCTATAGTAAATTTTTGGCTATCTCTTCAAGTTTAGCAATTGTGTAAAAGTCATTCAGAAGCTATTCCCAAAAAATTCAAGATGTGCATTTTAGAATGAAAATATTATATATTTACACATGTATATGCTATCTTAATCAAAAGCATCTTTTTGAGAAAAACAAAATTTTCTAAAATCTCTCCATGTAAAAGGGTAGTTTGGAGTGGAAGACTTTCTTAATATTCTTCATTTCATGTTCTTGAAGATGCTGAGCTTAAATATCAAGTTTTGTATTCAATTCACTTTACATTTTGAGTTATGTTATTCTATCCCCCACTCACTCACTCACTCAAACACACACAAAAATACAATTTATTTTCATACTTCTACTTTTTGCATGATTCCACAACAGAACAGCAACTTATTGCTTACTAAAATGTGTATGACACATTCTTTAAAAATTAATTCACACTAATAATGATGCATCTATGATAAACTGTTAATGCTAAAACAGATAATATTACACAAATTGTCTAAACATTATCTACATGTCCCTTTTCTGGATAAGTTTTTCCACCTTCGCTTGTACCAAATTATATAGTTTATTCTGACAATTCGAAATGCACATTTATTTTTCTTGCAAACTTAACATTATTTTAATCCCATTTTTTAAAAAAAATAAAAAATAACAAAACTTTTCCAAGCAAAGTGTAGTTGGGATTGGGGACATTACTTGAAAATCACGATACAACCTTATAAAATGCCCAACTTAAATTGCAAGCATTTACATGACTTTAATTTTGTTATGCTCAAAACCCCTTTTGGGAAGTTTGGGGCTAGGGCACCTCCTCACCAAGTTACTGAATACATTTCAAAAGACAGGACAAAATATTAATAAAATAAATACTTGCCTTACCTGGCTTACTTCTATACAAGAGCCTAAAAAGTTGAGGTTATGCTATCGTCCTCTATAAACATTTACTGGGGGAAAAAAACCAACAGAAAGGTGGGTTTTATTATTTAAAAAATGATGTAAAAAAAGTGACTTATTCATCGCTTAATTCACAACTAGTATACCTTTCCTAGTCTAATACTTTTATTTAGTGGTTCAAAATTACTAGTACATTTGCCCTCTTTTACGATAGATTCCCTCAAATGTTTTGGTTGGGGGTAGAAGAGTCCAGTCATCTCATCATTAGGCTACGCCATGACCACTTGCCTCTCACCTTCAATCCCAAACGACTGCATGTGAGATTTGTGGTGGACAAAGTGGCACAGGAGCAGGTTTCCTTGTATTTTCCAGTTCCCCCTGCCATTGCATTCCACTGGTGCTTCATCTTCATTCCATTATCATCAGTCATCGCCTGTGGTGCCACAAGTAGTGAAATTGGGCATTAAACATTATCAAAAAAAATCTGATCAAATACATCTTCCTATTCTATGTGACATCTCAATGCAAAGCTATTTCTGGGCATGGGTTTGGGTGTAAAATCCTTTGGTGCTGTGTCATAGAATCTCAAGCTTGATAAAAAGGCATCTGAGCAAAATTTAGTGTTCTTCCAGGGCCAATATAGAATGGGACATTGAAAACTATAGCAGTTTAAGGGCAACCACAAATAAAAATAAATTTAATTGAAGTTTCTCTGCTGCTTAACTCAATAAGTAGATGAAGTATTGCATTCTCTCAAACATTTCATACTGACATTTCAGCATAAATTCACATTTTGAGGTTCCCAAATTAAAGAAAAGTAATAAAAATAAGCATAATTTATGTAAAATTTTTTATAGCACTAACCATTTTTATAAATTACTTCTTTAAGTGGTTGTAACTACTCATTTTTTACTTTAGTCACTTCAAAGTCATTCATACAGTGATACTCTGACTGTAAAAATCTTCTTATACCTACTATAAGATGTTTAATATGTAATTAAATTTATCTCAATTAACAGAAATCTGATTTGTTACATTTCCATAATTTTCTCTACCCATTCAACAAACTATTCTTCTTCTCTTTCATGTTAACTTAATAAACGTTTTCATAAACACGCTTATTACATACTTCCTTGTAAATTCAATTAGGCTTAGGTGATAGTCAAGTCTTTTAAAAGTTGGTTGCTATGTGATGGCTTTTTTCTTTGCCTGACCAGGAGCAGGGAAAACAAATGACATCCCATTGAGAAAAATATAACTGAAAAAAATGAAACAAAAACAAAACAATACAAAAAAGCTATTGGATATAAATTGTATGTTTTAACAAGATCTACATTTTTCTGTAATAAGTTTTTGTCTATCCATTATGGTTTTCTAGTTATGCAAAAGTCATCCAGAATAAAGAAGACTTCAGAGACTGTTCTCAAGAATTTGAAGGTATACATTTTGTTTGTGATGAAAATATCTTTAATATATGTTACTTTAATCAAAATTATGAGAGCTATTTTTGAAAAAATAAATAATTTCAAAACAAAATGCTGTATATAAGGAATACTTGGGAGTGGGGGTATTTTCCTCAAAATCTTGGTATTGCATCTTTGGAAAACGCTAACCTTAAATAAGTTGGGAGACACATGCACGCATGTGCGCACACACACCATTTTCTAATTAGGGTTTTTCTTTGAATTCAGGGGACATCAAAACATGTATTTGTTCTAAAACCTTTCCCTATTTTAGCATATGTAATAGAGAGAAAATTGAGTAGAGAAAGTGATGTGAGATAATGTGTTAATGTGAGCAGAACGGAGAAGAAAGTGTTGCAGCAGCAATGAGCATCAACACATCCGACATCCTGGACGACTTTGTGCTTCCACCAGATCAGCGATGCAGAGACACTCCTTGCAATGGGTCACCTAGCGGCACATCCAAGGTAACTTATCATCCACATTTGACTTAAACATCTTACTTTTAATAAGAAGCATTAGAGCCATTTTTAGAAAATCAAAGTTTAAGGTCATTTGGATAGAGGTATCTCTTGCAAATCTTTATGTTACATTCTTGGAAGATACTGAGCATAAATATCAACTATAGTATTTAACAGAGTAATGCTTCACATACACATACGCAGGTGCATGAACGCTTTCTAAGACTGCATTTATTAAGTGGTTCTCAAAACATGTATTTGTTGTCAAATGTTGGTATGAAGAAGTAAAACTGGATTTGCAGTGCACCTGTTATTATATTGCAAGTGTGACCCTTGCACTTTTCTCAAAATGCTTTTTGTTCTTCCCCTCTACTTTATAACCTGTGTGTATTATACTATGCATGTTATATGTTTGGAATAATTTCAAATTGAGCATTAATGTTATATAAAATATGCTGAAACAACTTCAAATATTTTGCTGGCTTAAGGGGAAGGAAAGCACAAACTTGGAAGTGTTTTCCCAAAGAACTGACACATGGTAGTGGAACAATTACATAACATAAAGAAGGGTGAAATCTAGGCTTCTAAAGCATAAGTTTAAAATCAAAGCAGATTAATCTACTCTATTGCTATTAGACAAGTCTTAATTCTTGCCACGCAGCCCAGTTTGTGTACCAGCCTAAACAACAATGAGTTCATTTCCTACAAAAGAGTTCAGAAACATGAGAAGGTGAGTTTTGGTGTTGCAAAACATCAGTCAACCTTAAGTACAGCTTTTCATTATGAAGGTATGTGAATGAAGTTTGCACAAAGCTAATCGGTGAATAACATTTATCCATCACTGTTATAGTGGCACATTCACAAACTAGCTGGGTAGCTTGCAAACAGTCTACAAAAATCTGTAGAATTTTTCTTAAACTAACTCAAATTGAATAATAATAATACAAAATTCAAATTACTCTAATTGTTTAAAAATTTCTTTAAAAGAATGAAATGATTGCAGAAAGTAATTAAACTAGAATGTGAAATAATTTAATTATAATTCCCCTCTTAATCGCCAACAAGCCCAAAGCAGAGATGGTTTCCTGTAATAAAGTACTATACAGAATGTATTTCAAATGGCTTGACAACTTGATGGTTATAGTGTAGCCCGTGGGGCATTACTTAAATAATCTAATTCACCAACAGATAACAATCCTCAATGTTTGGATTGCAGATTGATTTGTTCTGCATTTTAACACATCACCTGCATTATTGGGTTTACAATACAGCTATTACATCTTAACGTAGCTGTTACAGCAACTGCACAATGCCAAAGCCAGGATTTGAACCATGGATCTTGTGGTTTCCGTGCAGTTGCTCTAACAAACTCAGCTACCATGGCAATATGCTAGCATGACATTCAACTCCCCAATTGACATATTTTTCCTAGTAAACTATATAGAACCTCTCAAAATAATTTTGAGATATATTATTATTGCTGTCAATTGCCAGGATCATATCAGCACTGCTGTTTGAGGAGTTGTTTAACATGCCAGTAAACAATAATTAATAAGTCAAGCAGAAGATGCTTACTTGCTTTCACTGAATCATGCTGTATTTCCAGTGTCAAACTCTAAGGAGAAAGTAAAAATGCTATCAAGTTCTGGGCACCATTCTTTATTCTTTACTTTTAATTGTGTGTTTCAGGAATGGTTCAAGCAGAAACACTGTAAATTTCTGGTGATGTCACCCAAGTTCTTCCCCATTACTATGGCACAATGAAAAAGGGAAATGAAGAAATTCAAAGTGGAACAAACAAACAAACAAACAAACAACACAAATAACAAAGAAAATGAGATCTTTCTGCAGTTTCAGAACATAGGCAAGCTCCTTCAACACATGAATAAAATTAAGCTTTTATATAGCTGTTGGATTCTTTCTTTGGCATTAGCTTTTATACATCATTTATTTAACTTTTATAAAATCAAACATGAATTTAAAAACATATTTTTTCTTTTTTTTTAGCTATTTACACTTTCTAATATTTCTTACTGTTAGAGAACTTGAAATCTCCAGCTTTAAGTGAAATTGTTTAAGGATGCAAAAACTGAAACTCCAATCAAGAAGCATGCCATATTTTTTTTTTTGAAAGTACATAATGCCTCCCACTTGTGTAGCTGTTTGTAACTATTTACAGCAGTGCTAAGGTATTTGAGATGTTTGTACATAGTTAAATTATAAGAAAGGTAAACTTATCCAAACTGTGAGGAACTAAATTATAAAAGTCTCTCAAATTTTAAAACTGAAAATTAATAAAATTACATTGAAGAACTGTAATGGGGAAGTGTGGATAATGTGTAAAAAGTCTTTGTATAGATACTTCTTTTTGTGTGATTATCAAAATATCTAAGTCTATGGAAACATAATATAAATACCAAAGACTAATATTAATTGTTAATATTTATGTTGGGATGTAATTTTTGTGGATTTATTACGCAGTTGTAAAACAGCAGTAAACTTAAATTATTCCTGAAATGTATGTATAGATGCACAGTTTAACTTAATATTATAACACTCGTAACCACATTAGGGAAGGGTAACTGGCAAATGCCAATTCTGACTAAACATGCTTAAGACAGTTGAAAAGTTACAATATTTTTCTAGAAATAAGTATCACATTTATTGTGGTATGGTGTAAAAGACTTATTGTCCAATGGCAAAATAGACATAACTTCCTTTATAAATTTTTATGTCTAAATGTTACAGTTTTCAAATAAGTTGGCAAAGGAATAGAAAGTCCTTTGCTAGCAACATAAGCTTCTGTTCATTATGATACATTGCATATACAGGGTGAATACTATAGACAATCTTGAAGATATACAACTGTGATGTCACTTTTAATACTCCAAGCAAGTCCAAAACAAATGACATAATTAATACTGTAACATGCATTTGATATTGGTAAATGTATTGCACCAAAATGTTCAGTTTCCATGGAATTTAGTATTCATCCTGTAAATCAATCATTATTAAGAAAATTTACTTAACCTTCACTCTACTGTTTCTTCTTTGTTCTGGAAAGCTATAATGAAATTCAAAACGCTTTAAATATGTCTATAAAATATTTTAAATATTTAACTCTTAAAATGATAGGGCTTCTTTAATTCTTCATACATGTGTTAATCTTGACAGTGAAGTTAAGGACATTAAAAATTTCCTTATATTGCTAAAACCTTGTTTGTCCTTTGCCAACTAATATTTTTTTATACTAAGTAATTCAATAAAACATGTCATCCATCACCTTAGAGGTAATGTTGCTACCCCACTTGGAGAGAAAAAAGTGAAAAATTGTAAAATCCTCTTTGTAATGCAAAACAGCACATTGAAGGATACAAACTGTGTGTGTTTCTTGAGATGTTCAAGAGAACATTCTAGATCAATAGATCTGAAACAAGTGATTCTACAGTATTGTTTTTATAGTTAACAGGGAAGATTGTTCAAGATAAAAGATATAACAATAAAGCATTTTTTGCTTTGCAATAAAAAGACTCTCTTTTACAATATTATGTATATAATTAAAATTATAATATTAGAAATTTTACAGATATACGAGGAAGATAAAAGTATAAGAGCTGCAAGAGAGATTATAATATATAAAATAATGTTACAAGTTAAATAATGCTCTTGAAGGTCTTCATCTATAAGTCTAGCCCCAGAATGTGTTACTTTACCATACTTATTGACATGACATACCGGTGGAAGGGGTATAGATGTCATCTCTTTCGTGAGATGAATAAAAATCACTACTTTATTGTACACATTTCATTACATTGTAATTCACACACATACTTTATTTGCTTTTGGTGGGTGTTTAAACAAAAAAAGGGTGAGTTTTGCTTCCTCTTAGAAATGTTTAAATTAAATAATTTGGAGAAATTGAAAAAGAAAAGTCATAAAAAAGTGTTATGCTTAATAAGCTTTTTCATCTGGCTGTCATTCTTCTCTTAGTGGAATGAGGTAATGCCAAACATCGACCAGATCATATGGGGAGCTTTGGTTATTAATTATAACTGGGTCATTCCATAATTTTGCAACACTTCACGCTTTCTTAAACTTTCAGGATTGGTACCATGTTATATAAAATTTCAAAGAAACTGTTTTTGGTGACATTAATGTATTTAAGGTGGTAATTTCGTCTCCGACACAATCAAAATGTGTTATAACAGAGCAAAAAATTTGTAAAATATTTACACTATTTTATGCTCTGAAAAGATAAATTAACCATTACACAGTCTTATTATTATAAATGCATATTCTGTGGTTTGTTGAATAGGAAGTAGAATAATTTTAGAGCTATTGAAAGTATAGGTTTGATATCCTGTGTTTATCATAAAAATGGACTTAAACAACAAAACATTAACAGAAAATTGAAGAAGCAAGTATATGAAAGCTATAACAATGACACAAGAAATAATTTTATTATACCATTTTTAAAATGATGCATCGTTCTACTATTAAAAGTAGTGACTAGCGTAACATTAATTTGGGAAACATGTAACTTAATTTTTATGACAACAGTTATGTTATACTAAAGTTAAAATGCTTGTTAACATATTACCCATCCCACATCATACATTGAATGAGCACTAATGTTCGAGTTATGCTACTGCATAATGTCTGGTGTTAATGAGATAAATCCAAAGTGAACATGAATTATGTTTTGGACTGGGGTAGTAGTCTACATTTGTTAGACAACAGCAGAAGCCTCAACTGGAACGGGCTATACTACAATTATTAACCTGAATATATTTGTGTTCTAGTGTTAACAAAATAATAAAACCTCAAGTAAATTCAGGATAATGATTTCTGAGCAGCATAATATTTAAAGCCCAAATTTATTGATAGTTCCATGGTACTCCCTATAAAGTTATGTAAAGTATCTGTCAGTTCAGTGGAATTTTCTTTCATTAGTTCTGTTGTCACTAGAGGTCTTGCAGTTTTTTTTCATGTATTACTTCTTCATGATTTACGAAAATGGAGAGCAACAAAGGCTTCAGGTGTCCTAAATATTTCATTTATAATGGAGTCACTGACTCTGTTTTAGTATGCAACTTTATTTGTGAAACTTAAATCCAAAGTAATTTACTGAATGAAGTGTTCTTTTGTCCTATTTTGAAGCATTCAAAAGGAACCAAATGTTATGTTAATCACAATACATGAATTACAAATTACTTTTTTTTTACAAATATAATGTATTGCATGCGTTATCAAAGTTCAAGTTAAAAGGGCTTAAATTAAATAACTCAGAAGTTTGAGACAAGTGAAGTTTTAATCAATGTGATGTTGAAAATGAGTCGGAATAGTAACACTCACCTCACTTATATGTAATTGTTCAAAACATATGTTTCAAGGGCAATCGCCCTCTTCTTCAGTTGAAGTCGCGGGTTCAAATCCGGCGGAGGACAATGGATTTTTTCGGGTGTAAAAATCCTTAGCATGGCTTCCTTCGGAAGGGAAGTAAAGCTGTGGGTCCTGTGTCGTAGATTTACGGCACGTAAAAGAACCTCAAGTCTGATAAGAGAGGCCTCTGAGCAAAATTAAGCGGTCTTCCACACCCAATTTAGAATGGGACGCTGAGAACCACAGTAGTTAAAGAGCATCCATAAATAACACGCCATTTCCATTTACACCTGTAACAAAGAATGAGTATGTGTTTGTCCTAAGCTCAGCATATGTACAGAGTCATTCTTAGAGAACGATCCCAACATTAACTTTATGTTTTTAATGGGTTTGGTAGCCAGATAACACAAGTATCAAGTAAAGGCACAAACAAATTAGCCATTCAGGTTATTTGAGGTGCTGAAAATTAATTATAAATAAATTTACTTGTTGCTACATTCTGTTTCTTTATCTTGAATTTTCCTACCATATTTTTTTTTTTTTAAAGCTACATAAGGTTTGTTATTTTTAAAATTGGAATACTGATTTATTTAGGAACATAGACATGATTCTCAACTTTGTGTTCCTTTGTTAACAGTTAATTGTTTATAGCAATATTAATAAATCATGTTGAATAACAATGCTTTTCAGTTATTTGCATTTTTATCTAAACATTATTCATTAACTTTTGAATACTGAATAGTAAAATATTATATAATTTAACTGTGTTTCATTTTGGGTTTTAATTAGACAATTGCTGTAAAATGTGATTATGTAGGTTAACTTCTGTTGGGAGTATTTCAGACAGCACGATGCACAGTGACAATATCTCAGAAAAACAAGAGTAGATGTACCTATGTTTGCTGGAAGTTACCCAAACTACACATGCTACTCTTCTCTAAGCCATGTTACAATAATGCTTGCATTCTAGACTCTGGCTTCCAAGTAAGGAACTGAAAATATTAGGATGTGCAAGAAAGTGTAAGACAATGATCAGGTCAAACTGCAATTTTTTTACATTATCAAGCTCTTGTAGTTGCTCCTTTGGGTGAAGCTGTGCTTGAATAGGAATACTGTTGACTTGTCCTGTACAGACCTGTGCGCAATGCCCAAAAACAATAAACATTCAAGATAATATGCCATGTTTACAATTATTTTGATTCTTGATGGAATATTATTGCTACCTCTGATGAGATGAAATAAAATATGCTCCATTTTAAAACTGGTCTTACAGCTTCTATTTAATAACGGGCTCAGTTCTATAAGAATCACCCTGTACAATATGAAACATTCATTGTACAAAGTTAATGTTTTTCTGCCACTTGGCATTTGAGCACAGGCAAAGAATGTTTTTCTCTCTGAATTTGCTAGTTCTAGTCACGCTTTATGACATTTCTTATTTCATCAATATTTAAAATGTTTCTATGAATTTTTAAAATTACATTAATAATTAGTACACATTTAAACTGTTATTTCTTGCATCAATAGCTTATTGAATAAAGCATTTGATTTTTAGTATCACATTGCCAAATTTACATTTTCTTCTACTGTTTGCTATTTTTAAATATAAGTCTCAGGAAACAATTTTACAAGTCACTCTTACTAGTTAAACTTATCAGTATTAACTTACATGATTGAATGCCATTTTAGGCAATTATCTTCATCAACTATCTGTTATTAGTAGAAAGTAAGAATTGTTTATTTGTTATTTTTAATTATGTTTACTCGTATTTTTCATTGCCAGCTACAATATTATAAGTTTATCATTGTCAATTAGGTACTTAATTTTTATCATACTTTTATCACTTTAAAATACTTGATATTATGTTATTGTTAAAGATTATTATTGCAGAATGTTATGTAGTAAATTAAATGCAGTGAATGTTCCAGTTGAAGACTTAATGTTGGAATATCTTCCATAAGAAAAATTTTAAGGCCTTTCTGTTTGTTACTGCAGGTTTAGTGCACCTTAATACTGGTGATTACAGATCTCACAGTGGTCAGATGGTTTTATAGAAAACATGTGAGGTTTTCGGTTCCATTTTTTGACGCAGCCACTTTCAACATATTTTTGTGATTTTGCGGGCAAATGCTGACAAGGTTTCTCTTATTCTATGAATTTATTTTCCCTTGTTTTCATCATCCTCTAAATACATTTGGTGGGTAGATACTTTCCATACTCTGTCATTCAGAGGTTCAAAATTTAATTAATATCAGATGTAGTAATGTTTATTTTGTTTTGCTGAACTACCTTAAAGTCTAAATTTTTAAAATGTTGTGGGAAAAATCCCCTAACAACTTAACAGTATTTACCCACTCACAGAAATTCTTGTCTTGACCTTCTCACCTCAGGTTGGCCGGGCTGTGGTAAACTCATGAGAGCAAAGGATATGGTGCAGCGTGAAATATCCATCAATAACCAGTTATAGTACCACTTGTTGCTTGTGAATTGACAGTTCCGTTTGCTCATTAGCTTTGTGTTTCTTTAGAGGCATTTAAAAAGTATATCACCACTCCAGAATCATACTACAGGTATATCTAATAATGTATTATTTCTAAACTGGTACTACAAAGCTTTAGAAATTCTTCAGGATTATTTTTGGTCATTAAAGTTCAATGCAACAAATGATTTATATTCAAATACACCAAAAATGGTTTGTTGTGCTTGGTGAATGACAAGTGCAGAGCTGCCAGTATGCTTCACCAAAGTGTGTGTGTGATTTCCGTACAATCCAGGCACCAATCTAATAAGTTACATCCACAATGATTTTCTTAGCCACAGTCACATTTTCATTATTTCTGAAGCAAGTGTCTGAACAGGGCAGGTGCGGTGTGTCGATTGACATCATGGTTTTGCAGTGGATAATGCAATTTATTTTTAAATACTTTATTTGTCCTGAGACATTTGTGAAATGTCATCAATCCATTTAAACAGTGACTTAATTAAAACTCTGAGGACAAGAGAGCATACTTCCTTGACTGTCGACAAAATAATATAGGGTCATTACTTTATACAGTAACCCAATCGCAGCCTTCTCTCTTTTATTACTCCCACGCCATCTGCCAGCACTTTGGACTGTCAATTCCTGTTTGTCACCATTTGTTTAGTTGAGTCAGTTATGTGTTTCTGTCGCTGAAGTAAACACTTAACTGTGGAAGAACATGTAAAATTTACCTTTAGCATGAATATGTGTGCAGTCAGTTTACAAGAAAAGCTATACATGCGGTCGGATTCAGAGTTGTACAAGAAACATTCTAAGAGAAGGTCAGTGTTAACAGAAAATAAACTGGATGAGATTGGTTGCCACTTTGTCAACAAATTAGCGCACCAAACAGGTGAATCTCCATCTTCTGCTAGAAATGCTATTCGTCTGTTGAAACTAAAACTTATCGCTACAACATTAAAAGCAAATGACATGATAAACATGTGAATTATTGCAATTGGTTTTTCCAATCTGTAGAAAGAGGTTTCATTGACCCACAAGTTTTGTTTTTTCTGATGAATCTTGGTTTCACTTAAATAGGCGTGTGAATACTCACAACAGTCGATACTGGGCTCTAGAAAAACCTGTGCTATTGGATGAAACACCTCACTGTGATCAGAAAATTGGAATTTGGTGTGTGATAAGTGTTAGAAAAAAATAGGCCCAATTTGCTTTGATGAAACAATAAATGCACAACAATATCAAAGGCTAATTCTCAAACCATTTTTCAATGCTTGATAGAAGAAGAGAAATCATAAGGTTGGTTCCAGCAAGATTCTGCAACAGCACACATGGCTGTTGAATCATTAAATACAGTAAGGAGAGATGTTTGATGACAGAACTACTGATGTTGATTTGTGGCCCCCTCATTCTCCTGATCTAACAAGTTGTAATTTTAGTTATGGGGTTCTTTAAAAGACAAAGTACATCATTCCAATTCTTGTACACTAGAGGAATTGGGAGATAAAATAGTGCGAGAAATCACACCAATTTATGCTGCTGAGCTCCAGTGAGTGAGTGATAACATTTCTTAAGAATAGGATGCTTCTTTGAGAGCAGAAGCACCTATTCCAGCACCTATTATAAACTAAGGATTATAGTCCACCTCTGCCTGCATAGTTTTATCGGCAATTCCCAGCTCTCATGTGCATTGTTAGAGAGCATGCAAGTGGGTTACCATATAAAATAATAGCGCAGTATGTATTTCTAGTTTACATTGGTAAAAGCCAAAATTATCTTGGTAATTTTGCTTCAGAGGTTGATGAGTCATGGCATATGCTTTTAACGAGCAATGTCAGCTACCAACCGTTAAGCATAAAAATTGCTGTAGCTAAAGGAAATGAAGATTTTGGTGGAGCTGTAAAAATACTAGGTAAAGTTATACGAGAGTACCATCATATAAATATATCTTTAAGAATTGAAACTAACCTCATAACCCACTTCAGAGCATTCAAGGAGGTAATATGTTTTCATCTAGAATTGAAATATCCCTGTAAATACTCTTTCTTAAATAGCAAAATTCATGAAAATTATCATGGTGGAGGAAGATTTAACAGCTGTTGCTAGGCAGGAAGTAAGCATTTATGGTCTAGAAACAATGAAATGTGTATGCTACCAACGTACATAAAGTTACCAAACAAGAAAGACAAAAAAGTGAAGCTCAAAAGTCACCAACACTCACACATTAACAATGGAGTGCTAAGGCTCAGTTGGTGAAACCGGTGGAAATTATTACAACCAAAGTACAGGAAAGTCAGTTTACTGATACACACTAATCTAACCTAACACACCTAATGCTTCCTTTGCTCGCATGCTTTGGTTGGAACAATCGAAATGATTAAAACCAAAGCAGACGAAAACTAAGTAGTTTATTTAACACACTGACCTGAACCTAAGACACCAGTGACAATTATTAAAACCAAAGTACATGCAAATCAGTATATTTACACACACACTAACCTAAACCTAACACAGCGCATGCTCGCATCGCTCGCATGCTTTGGTGAAACCAGTGGAAATTATTGAAATCAAATTACAGGAAAAATCAGTTTCTTTACACACTAACCTAAACCCATTACAGCGCATGCCTCGCTTCGTTCGTATGCTTTGGTGATACCACTGAAAACTACTAAAAACAAGTTACATGAATCTCACATATTTACACAACAATAATGGATTCAGAACTCTGAAAACACAGAATCACTTTTAGAATCAGCAGGATGGCACATCGCGGTATTTTTTGTAAAAATGTTGTAAATCATTGTCATGATGTAAAAAAAGACAGCTCATACCTTAAAATCAATTATAAAGCGACTCTAGTGATCTAATAACAAACCATCAATGATGGTGCCACAACCTTTTAATGGCTAGTGATAAGCAGTTTTCAAATATTGGTAGTTCTGAATTTTGCAACATGAACGTCAACTACGAACGATTTAGACACCACCTGTCTGATAGCTAGTGAAACAATAGAAATTGTTCTAAAAAAGTTAAGCAAACGAATACTTTTGGTATATTTCAATGTAAATCGCGTACTTTGTTGAAACTTAAAGACCAAAAATAAACAATATATGTTTTTAAAAGTTAGTATTACAATGTTACAATGAGTAAAAGTGAAAAAACTAATACCTAAATAGCTTTAGTGGTAGTTTAAGTGGTGAAACCAAGATATAGTAATAATAAATACTATATGCTATGGTATAGAAAAATGTGAAATATTAAATAAATACAAAATAAGGAGCAAAACAGTATATAATTACAATTTTTTGGGTGCAAAATTATCATTTCCTTATACCTTAAAATTTAAGGTATTACAAAATATATTATAACACTGTAGCTTCTAGATGCTTCGCAGTGGATAATAACAACTGCGTCACTTCATAAATGTGCTACACAAAGCATCTATATTTTCCTGGCACCATTCCTTTGAAATTAGTGCATTAAAATCTATTCCTTTTACGTGCAAAACTATCCTTTCCTTGCACCTTTAAAATTAATACATTGCAAAACATAACATTGTGGCTTCTACATACACAAGTATAATTTATTTGATATTCTATTAATAAACTATTTAATGTTTGTAATTTTGAAAGGGATCAGTAAATAATAAGATCACTTTCACTTCTGAAATGCACTACATTAGCCATGTAACCAATATAAACTGTTACTTACTAGGTATGTATACAAAAGCACTTTAACAACCAAAAAGACCACAGTTTGTAATAATAATTTCCCATTAGTGACCTTCAGGTTGTTATATTATGCTTGTCTCATAGTTCTTAATAGTGAACATTTCAATTGGGAAGAAATAAACAGTTTAAGTAATGTCAATATAACCTTGTTTATTCTTAATAAATACATACATAGCAAAACAAAACAAAAGAAAGACAAAAATTAATGTACAAATTGTTATTTGAGCTCTCATCATTGTCATTGAGAAAGATACAGATGGCTTGGGTAGGTATAACATGAAATTAAATAATTAATCCTGTGAAATGGGACGCAATTTTAAATTGTAAGTTGGACTATGATTTCACCTTGTGTCAAAAGGTATCTCTGCAAAATTGGTCGAAATCAGTGCTACAGCATGGAAATTTATAGCAAAAATACATACATACCATACATACCATACATACCATACATACCATACATACCTTACATAACATACATAACATACATAACATACATAACATACATAACATACATAACATACATACATACATACATACATACATACATACATACATACATACATACATACATACATACATACATACATACATACATACATACATACATACATACATACATTTCTCATTACAATGTATGTTTTGGTGTCTCTCTAATGCAACTGAACTGAACTTTCTGATTATATGGAGTAGATATCATTATTGTACGTGCATATTTACACATTGTGACAGGCATGCCCTACAGATTCAGTTTCATATCTTGCTATCAGAAAGGCTGCACTGACAGTGGGTCTTTTTTACATTGATGATCCAATATTTATTGTGGAAAATACCCATTTTTTGGCTTTCTCTCGCATGGGGGCCCTAACCAGTAGATCAGCTGCCTTGTGGTGTATAAAGTGCCAATAATGAACTTTGCCCACACCATGACTATAAAGACTATACTAAAGATAACTTACAATTAAGATTTCATGATTTCAACTCCAAATCAGTCAGAATTATGTTTAATTGTTTTTCCCAGTAGTGGGTGCTTTCAAGGAAAGCATTGAAGCAATAAAAATTGCACATATGGAAGTTATTTCATTTAATAATTTTTAGAAACCAATATATGCAAGGAATTAGATATTATTAATGAATCATTGTAATTTGTAAATAAGCTTTCCCTTGTCAAACTACAGAAAAGCCAGACACACATATTTTTATCTTTGATCTAATTTCAAAAGAATTCCAGCTAGATCTACAACATCAATGTGACATTAGCCACACATTTTCTTTTTTCTTTCTTTTTAGTAGCAATATATTTGTAATGTAAAGTAAATTGTAAAAAAATTTTACCAACAATACAAATTAAACGTAAAATTGTCCTAAAATTGGCTTTTGGAAATGACACTAAACAGGGGTGGCAATGCAATACTTTGATGTAAATCACTCACTCTCACTGTTAGGTTTCGCGCAAGAGGAACTTTGGAAAACAGGGAAGCAAAGTTTGGTCATCCTAACCAGCACCACCAGCCTCTGGATAGGGTGGTAACTCTCAAGAGTGTGCTCATGAGTGAGGCGACCCAAGTATTGTCGTAACTACAGATGAATGATCCGTAGTATAAACTGCTTACATAATAACGAGGTTTTGGCCTTTTTTTCCCCTTTTAAGTTAGAACGTTTCAAAGTACTTTTATATTGCAAGCTGTTTGGGTGCTAATGTGTGAATCTTAAAAAAAAGCTAAATGGGATATTAAGACTAAAAACTCACTAAATTTAAGTTTCCTTTATTTATTTATTTTTAACTCAGTAGAAAATGTTGATAGATTTTCTTCAGTTCATTATAATTACAAGTTTTGTTTAACAATTTGTTTAGTTTTGTTTTGAATGTTAGCCGGGGAAAGAATTTATCATGGGTTTTATCTTGGTATAGAAATTGCATGTATGTATGAAATAAATGCCAGCAATATCTTGCGATGTTGAAACATATTTTTCTGACTATAGAAATATATTAAAAAACAACAGAAAATTTATAAATGTGTGCAGCAAAACTACTTAAATGTGAAGTTTATTTTAAATGAGTACTATATATAAAAATACATACTAAATGTTTAGTTAAAAATGTTTGTAACTGCTCTGGTGGCTTAACGCATAACACAGGAAGCTTCTATTCCAAAGGTAATGAGTTCGATTCCTGTTAGAATAAATTATTTTTTAACTGCCTTCATGGTCGAGTGGTCAGCGAGCTGGCTTCTCACCCGGAGGTCCCGGGTTCAATTCCCGGCTGGGGTGGGGAATTTTTCTCTAGCCAGAATTATCCCCTATCCCCCACAGAGTCTGGAAGTTTGTATGTGAGTGTGAATGTGTGCATGTTTGAGTAAAACAAAATGATTTACACCAACGTAAAAGTACCTACATACAACAAGGTGTTTCAAGCGAAAAGCCCCCGATATGACCTTAGATGTTAAAGGGGGCTATATAAATGAAACAATAAAGAAGAAGAAGAAGAATGTTTGAGCGCAACTATACTGTGTAATAAATTACCTTAAATGTCAGTACATATTAATAGCATGCTTCTGTGAAGTAAAATAGTTTTCATATTTTCATCTAAATTATTTTATAAAGGGTGTTTGTCGTCAACTTCCTTAAATAGGTAATAATATTGTTTAAAAAAAAAAAGTAGGAACATTGTTAGAAAGCTAGGAAAATTATTTTAAAATCTGAGGAGGCTAGTAAAAGGCTAAAACTGCATTTATAAAAAGCTAAAAATCTGGGCCCTAGTAACAACACAAGATGACTCGTTTAATAGTACATGTATCCCAAATGTGTTCACAGTAAATGGTTTGAATCAGCAAAATGACATACCTTTACTTTGTCTTACTATGTATAAACATGTTCAGATTACAACCGAAAATAGAATTACTTCCAACACCATAAACGTCTTAGGAGTAATAAAATATATAGACACTTATTAATAAAAGTGGAGACCATGTACACATATCTGCAGATTCTGTATTACCACATTTCCATTTTTAACCCTTTCCCTAGTGCAGTTTATTTAAATATCATCTTTATCCTGGTAGGCTATTTAAATCTTAAATCATTTAAACAGATGAAATAATACAATTAGCAAGACTGATTATGTGAGTTTCCACTCACTACACCACATTCTTGCTATTGGTGAGACTCAAGACTTTCGAGATTCCCTTACGCTCTCTCATGCCAGCTGCAACTACTGACTGCGAGAGGCAGCAAGACTGAAAGCTGACTTGACCAGCGCTAGTAGATGCCATAATTAATGCTCTTCACCAGGAGGATTCAGCCAGCCATAATGGGTATTCTTCATCCAGTCACTCTCTATCGGGATGTTTTGTATGTTTACGATTCCCCCATGTAGTGCTCCAGATATTAGATCCCATTACAAGATGCAGAATCCTGCCAAAGGCCAAGCTGGTTCATGTTATGGTTTGAAGGCCAGCAAGAAAAGCAGCACTCTGACATCTCAATCTCTCTGGTGATTGGCCATAACCTTCCTCAAATTTTCTTCTACAGTGTTGATATACTGCTCAACATCTGATGGTGGATGGCAAGTTGCTCCAGTGTTCCCATCATCAGGATAGATTCTTCTGCCAGGCAGTTCTTGATAGTTTTGGTCTCCTGGTCATAAGGTAAAATAATCCATAACTGTTAATAGATACCTGTTACCCCGTTGTAGTGCACAATAGAATCACTGCCAGGGTGTGGAAATCCCAAGACAGGTACATTGCATAGTGCTGACTTAAGCTCCTGGAACACCTTCTTGGCCTCTTCTGATTAAGTGTAAAGCTCATGCTCTTCCACCAAAAAATAAAGGGGTTTTGTAATGTTGGAGAATCCTCTCAGAAACTGATTTTAGTAGCTGCAGCCCCAAAAAACTTTATAGTTCTTGTTTATCTATTTGGCAAGGCCAATCTCTCACTGCTTAAACCTTCTCCAGGTCCATAGCCATCCAAGATGCTGAGACTATGTATCCAAATAGTTCATCTTGCAGAAGAGTTAGTACGTATTTCTTCATGTTAAGCTTCAGTTAGCTGCTAGTAACCTCTGCAGAATCTTAATCTCAAGATCATCATCAAAGCTACACATGATAATGATAAAAGTTCAGGCTTTCACGGCCAGCATTGTCAACTTTATTATACTTGTTTGTCGGGCTTAGTTAAACTGATAATGTCCAGATGTAGCAGACATCTTGAGTCAGAGCTCCCATCACTGATTACATGAGTCACTGGAATGCTGCAGAGCCCAAACGACATATCTGTAAATTGCCAAAGCTCTTGGCCTGTTGAAAATGTAGTGTTCTCCATATCTCTGGAGTCAGAGCCATCTGCCAGTATCCCAATTTCAAATCCAAAGTCGAGAACCACTGGGCTCAGCAAGTATGTCCAGGGTGTCAATTCAGGATAAAGGAAAACTGTCCTTTCTTGTGACAAAATTCAGCTTCTTGTAGTCCATGCAGAAGAGTAGCTCAGCATTATTATTCTTCACCAAGACTACAGGAGAGTAGAAGGATTATCATACTTTACAAATATTCCTCCGGATCTCATGTTGTCCAGAATGTTCTGAATTCCCGCTTGTTCGGCCAGAATAATGCGAACGTCTTCGTGGTTGCCGGATGGTTCAGGCATCTCCGATGTTGATGTGATGGAGTACTCGGTCAGTGTGGCCATAATCGACGTCCACTCGGCTGAAGATGATTGGAATCGTCTAAGTAGACCTCCAGTAGGAGGTGGTCTGATGGTCGCTCGCTCTCTTTAGCAGGACCTTCAATCGAGGCTCCAAATCCTACGAAGGTGCAGGATCTTCGATATCGCCGCACGGTGATACACTAGCTGCTGACTCGCACTACCCTAACTCCGTCCCGGCCTGGATGTCCTGATCGATATCCATTGGATTCAGCAGCAGCCTCACGGGCACTTCCGGGAGGCAAAATGTCCGGGCAACGCACAATCCGTTCAACGGTATCTTTCGGTCTAAAACCAGGTTCCTTGACCTTGGCCCTCCAGATGCTTCTTACGGGCACAACTACAACGCCAGGATCACCCTGCGGGGTCTTTGGAGCAACACCTCGTCTCGGCCGAGTTGCCAGAACCTCCGGCCGACGTCGACCGTCACGTCATGACTCCCGAGGACATCCAGTCCCAGAATGACATTCTCAGCCAGCCTCGCGATGACCGCTCACAGTATCAAGTCCATCTGGGCTTCCTTCTCCACAGGCAAGCTATCTCCCTACATCTTCCTTGTTGGTAGGACCGACCGGGTGCTCGTTTTGATAAGTCCAGCTGGGCTTCCTTCTCCACAGGCAAGCTATCTCCCTACATCTTCCTTGTTGGTAGGACCGACCGGGTGCTCGTTTTGATAAGTCCAGCTGGGCTTCCTTCTCCACAGGCAAGCTATCTCCCTACATCTTCCTTGTTGGTAGGACCGACCGGGTGCTCGTTTCGATAAGTCCAGCTGGGCTTCCTTCTCCACAGGCAAGCTATCTCCCTACATCTTCCTTGTTGGTAGGACCGACCGGGTGCTCGTTTTGATAAGTCCAGCTGGGCTTCCTTCTCCACAGGCAAGCTATCTCCCTACATCTTCCTTGTTGGTAGGACCGACCGGGTGCTCGTTTCGATAAGTCCAGCTGGGCTTCCTTCTCCACAGGCAAGCTATCTCCCTACATCTTCCTTGTTGGTAGGACCGACCGGGTGCTCGTTTCGATAAGTCCTTCGCCACGTCAAATGCGATTGAAGTCACGCTGTACCTGTATCTACTAGTTTTCGGCAGGGTTTTCATTGTATCCAGCCGTCTGCAATGAGGCTGTCATCCACTGTTCTGTCCAAAATACGCAGTGTCATTCGGGAACGGGGGATGGCTGAAGACGCCCTACGTGTCCCTCACCATGTCAGTCCTTACTTGCTTTTGGCTTGTCGGTCAGTTTAGTGTGGACAGTCCTTCACTAGATGACCTGACTCGCCACACTCCCAGTACAGACCACTTGAAGGTTGTCGTTGTCTCGGAGTTGATTCTCTCTCTGTCGTAGCGATGTGGACGCTGCTGTTATCAAGACCGCTTCCATCGACAGCGCTGCCGTTAATGCCTCATGGAGTGTCTTATATTTGTCGACCAATAGGCGCTTTTGTATCTCGGCATTGCGCACTCCATGGATGGAGTAGGCAACTTCCTGAGACACGCAACTAGGCGGCAGGTTCATCAGGGCTTTGTTCAATTGCTAATGCAAACTCCTGCAACAACTCCCCTGGCTGTTGTATCCTTCACTTGAGCTGATTGCTAGAGGCTGCAGCCAAGCATAGGTTTCCAAACCGGTTCGCATTCAGTATTTCTACTGCTCATTCCTGGAGGCTGGTTAATAGCTGGACAGCTTCGGTTGTCAGTGGCAAAGGCGGCGAGAGACTTTGAAGGTTGATGTATTGTCCTACGTGGATTGCTTGCTGTGTGCAGATATTATAGCATGTCCCGGCATCTTGACTTCCAAGTCCTTAAGCCTTCCACCTAACATCTTTTCCAGCATGCCATTTCATTGCTTGGTATTGTTTTCTATTCTTCTCTACAGAATGTTAAGCCATTCCCCAACATCCTTCAGGGCAATCATTCTTCGATGTGTACCATGGAGTTAATTCGTTGGTAATAGTTTTCATCCTTCTACCAAGCCTTTCCATTTCTTTAACGTGGACAGATGCTCATCAATTTTATTGGTAAAATCTTGGAGATTTCCATCAATATTTCTGTCTGCACCTTCTCACCTTTGCACAATCCAGATTCTGTTTTCCCCATTTCGAATTTAATTTCTTCCATTCTAGATTTCATTTTCCTGTCCATCTTCTACATTCCAGATTTCATTTGTCTTCATTTTTTCCATACTGGATTCCATTTTAGTTTCCATTTTCTCCATGCCATATTTCTTTCCTCCATTCTGGATTTCATGGTCTTCATTTTAGCCAGCAATGCTTTCATTATCTTTTCCTTTTTGACATCCTATCCCACTCCTGGCAAAATCTCTTTATTTCAAATTCTGATGTTACAAATTGTCTTTATTCCATTGCTGCAGGACAATTTATCGTACATTCCACTTTTGGCTGTCTCTTTGATCCAACTGTTCTCTCCAAACTCACTCTCCTAACTTAACTGAATATGCAGGCCAGATTTTCTTCTTTTTATATCTCCTGATAATGTGGAGCAAAGCATTTTATTGCATGTGTGGCCATGCAGGGCCATCTTAGGATTAGATTAGATTAGAAAGCATTCTGTAGGTTCGTTTAGGCCAGGAAGCCACTGAACATAGAACTTGTGAAGACATATACATGTATACATATTAAAATAAGAACTGAAGCTTTCCTGGCGACGAATTAATTCAAAATCTTCTCGGGCTTCTAACCAGGTAAAAACTTGGCTTGATACCAACGTTTCGAAGAAGTGCATCTTCGTCTTCAGGGTGATCAGTTCAAGTATCAAGCCAAGTTTTCACCTGGTTAGAAGTCCGAGAAGATTTTGAATAATGTATGCATATGTTTATATACTATGGAAAAAAAACAATGTATAAAGCTCGTGCTTAAAGCTTGGGTTACAAAAACAGCAGAGTAGACATACAATCATACCATTTGTATTTAAGGCCTCTACTATACTTAATGTGCTCTATAAAAGCACATGAATTTCCTTTTTTTTTTTTTTTTTTCAATCACATAAAAACAAAGAGTAACAAAAATTAGTGTTAAAATATATAAATAAATATAATTTCATTATATGTAACACTGATGTAATGTCAAATGATAGTTTTCTAATTATTGACATATTAGTTACTACTAGTAATTATATAAAACTAAAATATGATTATTGCATTATGTACTCTTCATAAATGTCAACAAATTACAATAAATATTTACAAATATGTTATAGAATTTCCAATGCAAAAATTTACAATTATGCACTAAAGTGTAAAATATCAAAGCATTAGGCTTTACAGACCTTATGTCATTATTAAATACTAAAAAAATTCATTTGACACATTCATGCAAGTCAAAGTATACATCAGTTTAATTTGAATATAAAACACACATACTAATATACACAAAATGCAATACATTATAATACTTATAAATACAATGATTGTTGACAGTATTGTCAGACAAATTTGTCACTTAAATATTCATCTACAGATTAAAATGATTTATTGCAAAGGTACTCCTTAAGAAAGGCCTTAAAAGCCCTGAAATTCCCAACATTTTCTTTGAGATTACTGGGGAGATCATTAAACATCTTGATTGTTTCATAATATACACCTTTCTGAAAGCAACCAAGATTGGCATTGGGATGATGAATATATCCCTTTTGTCTAGTATTAATGTTATGAATTTCCATGTTTGTTATAAAACTATGTCGATTAACTGCATAGAATTTTAAAATGGATAATATATAAACACAAGGTAAGGTGAGTATGCCCAATTTTTTAAATAGTTCTTTGCATGACTGTCTGCTATAAGCATTACAGATTATTCGTATAACTATCTTCTGTATCCGGAATGTGTAGTTACTATCCATTGAATTACCCCAGAATATTATTCCATACTCGATGATGGAGTTAAAGTAGGCAAAATACACCAATTTAAGTGTATCAATTGAGTGAAATTTAACCAGTGCACGGAGAGCATAACATGCTGAGCTAAGTTTAGGTGTGATGTAGCTAATATGTGACTTCCAGGCCAAATGCTTATCTATCTGAAGGCCAAGAAATTTGACTTCATTTAGCTGTTCTAACAATGTATCATTAATTCCTATTTCTATGTGTGTTTGTGCTGAGCGAGGAGTTATAAATTTAATTGTTTTTGTTTTTTCAAGATTTACTGAGAGTGTGTTTGCTTTGAACCAATTTGACATACAATTTAGAACATAGTTTAATTTTACTACACAGTCATTGAAATCTTTACTTATTATCTGCAAATAAATAAATACTTGCAATACTGCTAATGTATAATGGGAGGTCATTTATGGAAGGCAAGCCATTCACACAATGCAACAAATCAGGTTGCCAAGATATAGGCATATAGTCACAATATTAATGATCCAGTGCTTTACAGTTGACACAATTTATAAATTTTAAAATTTTGGTTGCAGTAAATGTCATGAAAATAATTGTTGTTATTTATTTCTTGTCCCTTGATGTTTATAGTGGAATTCTTTTATTCTTCCTTCATGTTCTTTAATCTTCAATCCTGAGATTGGTTTGCGGCGATTCTCATCTCTGATCTCTCTGCCTTCCTTTCTAATTCTTCATACTTCATTAACATATTAAATAAAATTTGCTCTATAATTAAATATACCAAGACAGAAGCTGTTGCTTTCCAAAAGAACATGCTGATGCTAGTGGCTGGTTACTGAGAGTAATGCATGCTTCTGCATAGCATGGACCTTTACTACTCTAATAGACTTGGCAGCCCAACCATAACATTTTCTCATGCATTTAACATGCTTTCTGTTCATCCCAAGCAGTATTTCTCAGTTGTTTGTCCCGATAATTTCACACAGCTGCAAAAGCTATTATTTTATCAAACTTTAAGACAAAAAAAACCCAAAGACCTTGACTTGAAAAGCTTATATGTATTTTTGATTATCCTCAGATTGGATGACCATGTATCCTGATTCTTGCACTATAAGCTTTAAGCCCTAAACTCTGAGAATGTTATTTATTAATAGATCAATAAAAGATTGAAGCAAAATATTTCTTTACTTCAGTTTACCACTAAATGTCTCACAAGCATAGTTGAACAAAGAATAACTACTATAGCTCACATTTGGGAGTTCATGGGTTCAAATCTCAACTGTCAGCCAACCTGAATGGAGTTTCTTCATGGTTTCCTTGAGCCACCAGGTAATACCAGATTCGATATTTGATACAAAGTCCTTAGTTCCATCATAGAACAAAATAAATTGAAATAAAGCAGATGGCTGAAGAAAATGACTCTGAAATAGTTTTTAATTGTCATTCACTGAGTTATTACTGGCATTGTTTTAATGTACTACATCAGTTCATTGGCTCTGAGCTAGTTCAATTTCTTCACAACATAATGCAACCTGTTGTTCACTTGCTGAACACACAACCTCTTACTCTCTCACAGTAGCAACCCTCATTGTATGTCACACCAGAAACAACACCTACTTCCTGACTCATTCACTGATCTGAACAACAGAATGCTTGTATATATAGCAAGTGATATCTCTACAGAAAATACTACAAAGTTCTGGCAGAGAAGGAGGGAAGAGATCCCCTGGTAGATCACATTTGGTGGTCCAGAAGTGGGCCTTTATTTTCTGCATTAAGTTAGTTATAGTTAAATGTTTGTTATACAAGTTACCTTGAAGTCTTAAGAGTCATAAACACCATCCATGTCGTAACACAAGTGAATTGTGCGCCATGTTCTTGCACATTTTTTGTGGAAATACTGAAGAGTCACAAGGGTGAAGGCGTGTTCCATAGCAGCTTGAAACTCCTGCATTCTTATTTGTTGCTTTATGAAACCCCAGAGAGCATTTTCTGGTGTCGTCACATTGGGACTTCTTGGAGGCCAGGTGAATGGACAACCATTAACATTGCCTCTGAAGAAAAAAGGTCCAGCCCACATCATGGTGGGTTTCTCTCCAGCTCTTCGTTGTCTGTGAAGAGGGCTGCAACATGCGCTCGACAGAGTTGTGCATGCTTCAGTTTCATGTGAGTCATCATGGTGGTCTGAGGAACGTCTTTTACATGTTGATTTTAAAGATTGCTGCCACTTCTTGGCACGACCACCTCAGGGAAGGTCTTTCCCACCCCAACATTGCTTTCTTGGGGATTAATATCAAAGCATTCTTTAAATTTGTTTTCAATGGTGTCACCTGTGTAATGTCTTTCATGTAGCCAAACCACAACAACCAATCTTTGTTCAATGCTATGTGCACTTTTATCATACCTCCAACTTAAGTCACCAAGAAAAAAGTGAATGGAACATGGCAAGCAATGTTACCAACATGGGCTAAAAAATAACTAAAAATTAAGGGGGGTATGCCCACTTCTGGACCACTCTGTAAATATTTTTCAATAGTGCAGTGTTTGCGCTGGGCAAGAGATTGATTATCTTTGTTTATCACTCTGACTGCCACTGCTTCACAATATGTATATAACCACAACATAGTAGACCTTAATTGTTAATGTAGCAATAATAATAAAACAAAGTTAATCTTCATTCAGTGATCAATGTTCAGACATTACAGTTTTCCCATAAAGTACCTATAAGATTATTTCAAACTTATTTTCTTCCTCTCTTTTTCTACATAGACGGATAAGTTTTTTTTTGTTTTTTTTTTTTTTGTGAACAACAAATAGGAGCAAATGTATCTATATCTATCTGAACAAGGTAACAGCTTAATAAATTATATTCATTATTATTATTATTATTATTATTATTATTAAGATCCCAGAAACCAAAGTTTTAGAATAATTGACTGTTAACCTGATAACATGTAACTTTTAGAAAGTATAATACTAGGTTTGTATCAGTTTCTTCACATGATTTATATAATGCAAAGTATATGCAGATACATTACTATTTCTAGTTAAGAGAAATTCTCAAGCTTCAAGTTATTGAAACAAATCTAAGAAACATTTGAATGACTAGTTCATGGTGATATAAAAGTTTCTACACACAAAGAATGTTTGTACAATTGTATTCAGTGAACAGCACATATGATCTTCATTAACTCACCAAACCTCAAGTGTATCAGTAATATTTGAATAATTGTTGGAAAACGTGGAAAAAATGCCATAGAAACATATTCAGATGACATTGTGATCTTGTCTACGAGTTCTCTCTTGTATGATAAATTAAGATAATATAGTTTTGTCTAGTGTATCTCAAGTGAACAGCTGTTATAATAGTAAGTACGAACACCAATTATTTTATTTGTGTATACAAAAACGACATCTGTAATTTTGTCAGCATAATGGCCAGAAATCAGAGTAACCAACAAGGAAATTCAAGTTATGTATCTATAGCATCTAAAGAGCAAGTAATAGAACAGATACCTCTTAAAGATTACGTCATTTCAGTTGCAGTAATATCAGATATATTTCCTGTATATCTGTATGTACCTTTCAAACAAACAGATGTCTCAAATAATCCAAGATTAAAAGTAAACAACATGTTACTAGAAATGAGGCCCCCTCATAACAAAGAATGTCAGAGTAGTAATATCCAATGCAAGCCCAGTTATCCCTGGCCTTGGCGTAACATCAATATCCCAGCTGCAACCAATAAGAGCAGGAATTTCAGAACCCGGTTTTGCTCATGCTTTGAGCTTCAGAAGGCAAATGTTGATTCACCCTACAGATGTAACAAATTTGCCAGACAGCATACAAATTAGATATGAGGAAACAAACTTCTGGTGATACAGATACTTCCATCACCTGCTTTATATGCAAACAAGAGGGACATCTAGCCAAAGAAAAAACAACCAACAGTTTAAACTTAAAACTTGCTACAGAAGAATTTCCAGTCAGTAGGACTAAATACTGTCAACAGCCAAAGAGCTCCCTAACCTCAATACACAGATCACTTCAAATATGCACTAATCTAAGGACATCTTCTAAACTAACAACCAAAAACCAAATGTTAACACCACCCATAAAACGTACTTACTCACCAAGCAACTCAACGTCTACCTCTGCCATTAATGTAAGTGTTAATGCTTCTTCAAATGACTCTGGTTGTAAGGCATCCTCTAAGCCTGTCACCAAGAAACCTAAGCCATTGGACAAAAAAAAAAAAAAAACAAATTCTTGAAGGACTAGTGCCATTGAAACAGATCATAGAAGATAATCCAGAGGACTACATTCTCAACTTCTCCCAGCTTACTGGTTTCATACAAAACACAATTGGTGCAACAGAAGCCCTAAACTACACACAAAACATTCAAGGCTTAGTATAAACACTGCAAAAGCTGCATAAACTCCTCAGGGATAAGGGAGTTAAAAATAGATTCACTTGAATAAGGAAAGTGCTTAATTCTGCCCTAACTTTGAAACATCCTTCTCCAGAGGTAATAGAAAACAGTTCCTCAAATGGCCAGTAAAGTATTATCTTTTTTCTTTTTAACACACCACCATGGCTCTTTCAATATATCAGCGGAATTTAAATAGCTTCACAGCTCAGTTCGAAAATCTGCAACTCCTTATAAACAATTATTCTCTAGATGTAATATGTTTATAAGAAACAAATTTTAAAAATAATTCAATTCAATTTATTAGCCCTGTAAATCATATACATGATATAGGATAAGTCAGTGTTTACAGTTAAGTAGAAACATATTTACAATTTAACACTGAAGCTGTTATTGAGATAATTATTATCTTTGAATATATTTATCAAAATAATTATTTCTTGTACATAATTAGGTAGTTACCAATGAATATTTAATACAGTGATTAACTTCTTTATTTTTTAAAAAATACACATTATATAAAAAATTAGACCTCACAATAATTCTCAATTATTAAAATGCATTTTGAAACGATATTACGAGAATCTTTTATGTACAACTGCTGAAGGAAACATCACAATTAAACATACAGAATTTACAAATATCAATGTTTATATAATAGTATAACAGTAATAAATACAGTTAATCACAATTTACCAGTATTACATTTTTACTAACAGAATACCCAAAATACAGACTCTCAGGTCTTATCACTGTAACTCATATATATTTCCACCAAATAGAATTGATTGACATTTAGGAATTTGTGAATTTCCATTTTAAACTTGGTAACAGAATTAATAACTTTTAAGGGATCAGAAAGTTGATTGAATAATTTGAAGCCACTATATTTGAATGATTTCTGAAACAGTTTAGTTGTATGGGTCTTTAAATGCAGTTTGTTTTTGTTATTAGTATTGTGTGCATGTATATCTGAGTTTGCTGTTATTTTACTCAAACCACTTTTAACATGAATTAACATTTCTTTGATGTACAGACATGGAAAGGTAAGTATATTTAGCTTCTTAAATGCTCTCTACAGCTTTCCCTGGGGGGAATCCCCAACATTACTCTCAACGCTCTCTTTTGCAATTTAAATATTGCATTACTGTAACTAGAATTTCCCCATAGCTTTATTCCATATGACAACAGTGAGAGAAAGTAAGCATAATAGCAAGTTTTTAATACCTCACACTTTAATTGGTAGAGGATAAAACACACTCTACTTTATTTATCAATGTCTCCACATGTTTGTCCCACCTGAGATATTGGTCAACCTACACATACAAAAATTTAGCTTTCGTTGATTTATTTTTGATCCAAATTTAATGCTTGGCAGTCCTTGATTCTTTAAAGTACTATTATGAAATTGGACAGCTTATAGTTTTATCCTCATTGAATATTAGTTTATTTACTTTGAACTAGTTTTAAATGTTATTTATGGTGCTTGATATGTTTGAATCAAGCTTCATACTGTCCTACCCACTTATGCATATACTTGTATCGTCAGCAAATAAAGTAATTTTTACATCAGATTCACTTTTTATTTTCTCTATACATACTATGTACATAGTGTATAGAGAAGTTATTGCACTACACCAAAAAATTTGATACCGAGATTTCACCGGAAATATATGTTTTAGGGTCCCCTGTATCCAAAAAAATCTGATGTGTACCATTCACATGTCTTTCTCCATATCCCTGCAACAAATAATTCTTAAAAAGCTTACACTTCTATTTACTTTATGCTAATCAGAAAAAATTAGCAGAAATAGTCTTATTACTCACTTCCTTGTAAGTAGAAGCGAAATAAGGGACAACCGTAGGTTAAAGTGATAGTCAAAAGCTCGTTGCTATGTCAATGAAGTTCCTTTGTTTATATGGATAGGAGTTGACTAGTTCCTGTATGAGAAAAGTATACGTTTTTCATAGCAGAAACCAAAAATAAGGAATGTCACAAAAATGACGAACTCCACGAAAAAAATGTTTATAACATAAATTGTGTGTTTTAAAGTGCTCTACATTTTTTGTGCAGTAAGTTTTTGTCCATCTCTTACGGTTTAGCAGTCATTCAAATTTAGTAAAATTCATCCAGAATAAACTACTCTTCAGAGGCTATTCCCAGAAAATTCAAGATAAACATTTCATTTGTCAGGTAAATATGTTTAATATCCGAAATTTTAATCAAAATCGTTACAGCCATTTTTGAGAAAATCAAAATTTTCGAAAAAAGTTCCATATAAAGGGTAGTTGGGGATGGGGGGATTTTTCTCAAAATCTTCGTGTCGCATCCCTGGAAGATACTAAACTTAAATACCAAGTTTGGTATTTTACCGACTTTTCGTTTTTGAGTTATCGTGTTCACAGACACACGGACACACACACACACACACACACACACACACACGGCCCTTTTTGTGAAAATGCTTTTTTTGGATATTGGGGACCCTAAAACATATATTTCCGGTGAAATCTCGGTATCGAATTTTTGGGTGGAGTACAATACTTTCTCTATACACTATGTACATAGTGTGTATGGATAAAGTAAAAAGCATTTTCAGAAAAAGGTCCATGCGCGCGCGAGTGTGTGTGTGTGTGTGTGTGTCCATGTTTCTGTGAACACAATAGCTCAAAAACAAAAAGTTGGTAAAATATCAAAGTTGGTATTTAAGTTTAGTATCTTCCAGGAATGAGACACAAAGATTTTGATAAAAATACCCCCACCCCAAACTACCCTTTACATGGAACTTTTTTTGAAAATTTTGATATTCTAAAAAATGGCTCAAATGATTTTGATTAAAATGTCGTATATTAAAGAAATTTACCTGACAAATAAAATGTATATTTTGAATTTTATGGGAATAGCCTGTGAAGAGTACTTTATTATGGATGCATTTTACGGAATTTTGAATAACTCCTAAACCATAAGAGGTAGATAAAAACTTACTGCACAAAAAATGTAGAGCACATTAAAACACACAATTTGTTATATACATTTTTTTCATGGAGTTGATCGTTGTTTAGATATTCCTTGTTTTTGGTTTCAACTTTAACAAACTTTTCTCATACAGGAATTTGTCAACTCCTGTCCACATAAACAAAGGAATTTCAATCACATAGCAACCAGCTTTTGACTACCACTTTAATCTATGGTACTCCCTTATTTTGCTGCTATTTTAAGGAAGCAAGTTATAAGCCTATTTCTGCTAATTTTTTCTGAATTAGCATGAAGTAAATACAAGCATAAGCTTTCTAACAATAATTTGTTGCAGAGATATACAGAAAGTCATGTGAATGGAACACATCAGATTTATATATAATGAGGCAGATCATTAATGTAGTTCAAGAATAAAAGGGGACACAGAACTGATCCTTGGGGTACTCCAGTTGAAACCTTTCTTTTACTTGAGAATTCCTTTTTGAGTGTTGAATTTGTTGTAGCAAGACACTCAATTTGCTCTATTTGTTCTCTCTTTTCTAAATATGTATTAAACCAGTTATAAACAATACCTCTTATTCCATAATTATTGAGTTTATTTAGTACAATTTGGTGATCTACCACATCAAATGCATTAGTCAAGTCAAGAAATAAACCCACTCCTGGCTCACCTTTATCCATTTTATCATAAATACTATCAACAAAACTCATAATTACAGAACTATTCGTTTTAAATTTCTGGAAACCAAACTGACCAGAATTTATTATATTGAATATGGAAAACAATTGAATATTCCTTCTATACATGACTTTTATCAATGATTTTTGAAAATGATAATAACGTTATTGGCCTATAATTATTGATTTCAGATTCATCTCCTTTTTTAAAAAGAGGATTTACTATAGTTTTCCTCAAAGCTTTTGGAAACTTACCGTTATCCAGCGATTTATTGGTCAAAAAGCAAAAGGGTTTTATTACATAAACACTACATTTTTTAATGATTTCATTTGAGCTCACATCCCATGTCTCTGTTTTTTTATTTTCTCTATACGTATTATGTACATAGTGTATAGAGACTATTTGCATTGTACCCAAAAATTTGATACCAAGATTTCACCAGAAATATATGTTTTGAGACATCTTGAATCAAAAAAAAAAAAAAAAACATTTTTTAGAATCATGTCTGTGTGTGTGTCTGTGTGTCTGTGGGCAGCACAGCTCAAAAACAAAAAGACCGTTAAAAACCAAACTTGGTATTTAAGTTTGGTACCTTCCAAGGATATGACACAAAGATTTTCAAGAAAATCTCCGCATGCCAAACTACCCTTTACATGGAACTTTTTTCAAAAATTTTGATTTTCTAAAAAATGGCTCTAACGATTTTGATTAAATGTTATTACTAACATTTACATACCAAATAAAATGTATATCTTGAATTTTCTGGAAATAACCTCTGAAGACCTCTATATTATGAATGAATTTTGCCGAATTTTGCATAACTGCTAAACGGTAAGAGATAGGCAAAATCTTACTACACAGAAAATTTAGAGCACGTTAAAAGACACAATTTGTTATACAAATTTTTTTCATGGAGTTGATCGTTTTTTAGTTATTCATTGCTTTTGATTTCACCTTTCAAAACATATATTTTCTCATACAGGAATTTGTCAACTCCTGTCCATGAAAACAAAAGAACTTCCGTCACATAGCAACCAGCTTTTGACTATCACTTTAACCTATGGTACTCCCTTATTTCGCTTCTACTTAAAAGGAAGCAAGTAATAAGTCTATTTCTGACATTTTTTTTCTCGATTAGTATGAAGTAAATAGAAGCATAAGCTTTTTAACAATAATTCATTGCAGAGATATAGAGAAAGTCATGTGAATGGAACACATCAGATTTTTTTATTTTTTAATTCACTAACGATAGCCAATACTTCATTTTCAGTGGCTGGTTTCAAAACAATTGAATTGTCATTTGTAGGCACATGAATGTTCTCAATTCCCTTAGCACAGTTTGTATTTTGCATTTTCTTTGTAATTTCCACAAAATAATTATTAAAAACATTAGCTATTTCCTTGGGATTACTAATTACATGGTCATTAATTTTTAATTGAATATTTCCTGTAGTTTTTTTCTGGTTGGTTTCCTATTTTATTACATCCCACATTGCCTTTTGTTTATTCTTTAAGATGCTAATCTTTTTATTGTTACTCATTAATTTTGCAGATTTTATGACAGAACTGTATATTTACTGTAATATATTTTGAAAGTTAGTGATACATTACCTTTCTTGACAAGTTCACTCAGCAATCTCAGTTTTTCTTTAGAAGTTGTTATACCTTTAGTTATCCATTTTGACGGCCCAATCATTATTTTTCACTTAACTATGGGAAATTCCAGTTCATAATAGTAATTAAAAATATTTATGAATTTATTACATATTTCATCCACTAATTCCCCTGAATATACTTCTTCCCATGTCTCTTTGCTCAAAAGATAATGAAAATAGTCATGATTTTCCCTATGCATTTGACAAACTTTTTTTAAATAAAGTGTTTGAATTAACAATCTTTCGACTCTGGTTCCATTTCAATGATATGGTCTGGGCAAAGTGGTCTGATAAACAAGTGTTAATTACATTAACCTCATAATCTTTTACACCATTGTTTATTATTATTTGATCCATTGCACTACTTGAAGTTTTGGTAACTCTTGTGGGTACCTCAATTTTTGGCTTTAACCCATACATATTTAAGACCATTATAAATTTTGAGTTATCATTACTGTTGGTTAGAATATCAATGTTCATATAATCTAAAATCATAACATTTTTACTAGTCTTATACAGTTCAAATGGGACAGAGTCCAGTTTTTCTAAAAAATTAGTTATGTCGTTTGTTGTATTATGATATATACAGATAATAACTATAAAAACTGAAGCTTTCCTGGCGACGTGTTAATTCAAAATCTTCTCAGGCTTCTAGCCAGGTAAAAACTTGGCTTGACACCAACGTTTCGAAGAAGTGCATCTTCCTCGTCTTCAGTTCACCCTGAAGACGAGGAAGATGCACTTCTTCGAAACGTTGGTGTCAAGCCAAGTTTTTACCTGGCTAGAAGCCCGAGAAGATTTTGAATTAAGATAATAACTAATTTGTTAAAAATTTCTATGATACTAGCCTCAAAATGCTCATCGACATTCAGTCTTTCAAGCTTCATTATTGGTTTTACAGACAATGTATTTCTAGCCATAATCAGAGAACCACCATTCTTTTTAGTATTTCTATAATAACCATGTACAATGTTAAAGTTTGGTATTCTAAGTTCATTAAGCTCACAACTGTTTAACCAATGTTCTGTTATACAAATTATATCAATATGCTTCCAGTAACTGTTTAGTAGCACTTCTAGATTGAGTAATTTATTTTTTATGCTTTGAATATTTTGATGTAGTACATGTAAAGATGTATTGTCAGGACTTCTTTCTTTCCAATTATATCTACCCTGACTGATTTATTTGGGTGTATCTGTTTCTTTACATATTGACTATATTCGAACTTATATTAGAAGTTGGGCTTTCACAATTTATCCTACCATTATCACAATTGACTAGTTTTTTGGAATGAGGTCTATTGCCCTGTTTAAGAGATTAGCAAACTTTGCTACACCTTTCCTGTTCAAGTGAAGCCCATCCCTACCTAAACCCATATCAGCTAACCACGCATTACTCTCAACAAATGTACAATCATAAAGATTACAGACCCAGTCGAATGTAGAGTTGATTCCATTCGATGTAATGGACAATTAGTAAAATTAAACATTATGATGGCCATAACAAAGATCTTTAAATGCTGGTTGTGCTAGTGGTGGTGTATGTTAAAGATTCATTAGTAAGTAAGCAACTTGTTTTACACACAACTTTAGAGGCTATAGCAGTTCTTATTATTTCTCCACTTGCAATCTTTATATACCAAATAGTATAGAATTAAGCTCAGATATATTAAGAGAGCTGATTAAGCAATATTCTTGTCGGTGACTTCAATAGTCATAACACAATATGGGGTTGTAGATCTAATGATAGAAGAGGGCATATTATTAGCAATTTTGTTGAGCGGAACATATAATTGCTGGTGAACCAACACATCTTAGTTTGCCTCACAACAACTTTACTGTACCGCGGATATAGCTCACCTATTTAAATGGAATGGGAGTGACCATTTTCCCATAATTCTAAAAACATACACCTCAAGTCCATATGCCCATTTACAAAATTCAACTACAAGAAAGCTAATAGGGAAAAATTTCAAAAAAGTTTAGATAAAAGTATAGAAAATTTAAAGCCCCCTGGGAATTCCATGTAATTAATAACGTAGTGGAATCTTTCTCAAATTGCATAATAGGAGCTGCAGGAAATAGCATACCAAAGATAAAGTAAAATTTAAATAAAAGAACAGTTCCATGGTGGAATAAGACTTGTAAAAAGGCAATTAAAGATAAAAACATTGCATACAACAAATATAAAAGAGATACTATCTTGAGAAACAAAATTAATTTTCAGAATCATAGAGCTGCGGCCAGAAAACAAATAAAAGAAAGCAAACGTTTATCATGGCTTAACTTTATATTTATGCTAAACTTCCAAACACCACTTCCTAAAATTTGGAATGAATTAGAAGAGTTCAAGGAATCAATACCATAAGTCAAATAAATCGCCCTTTAAACCCAGAAAATAAAAAATTATCAACTATAACCTGAGATATAACAGATATACTAGCTAAAACTTTCTCTGGTTCTTCCAGTGACACAAATTACAACCAAGATTTTCTGAAAAGAAAATATGATAAAAAGCTAGAAACACATGTTGTACACGAAGACTTAAAACATTAATTTAATGAATTACAATAGATGAATTAAACACTGCACTACAAAATAACACCAGTCAGCCCTGGACCAGACAATATCTTCTATGAACTACTAAGCCACATACCCAAAAATGTTTAAATTATCTTCTACAAATATTTAACTATATTTTGATTCACAAATGTTTTCCAGACCAATGGCGAAAAGCAATTATAGTTATATTAATTTGTTGAGTTGGTTTTTTAACACTACGTCACTTGCATTGTTATTATGAGGGACTAGTTTCGAAAGCCCATGCTTTCATTTTCAACCTCACCGGTCCAACTGCCATTGCTGGCTGCATTTGCTTGTGCTCTCTTCTCTGGTGTAGAAATGATGAACTTCTTAACTAAGCTGTCTATTGGCGGGATTTCAAAGTTTATTAGGCGATCTTTGTTTTTCCATAGGAGGATGTTTTCCCAGGTTGTGAGTTCATTGTGGCCTGACATGCTTTTTAGCAATTTTGGATTTGAATCTAGATTGTGGTTTTCTTTCCAAAAGTGAAATGCTACTGCCGATTTATCTTCTTCTTTCAATTTTAGGTTTCTAAAGTGCTCTTTGGATCTGATTTTTAAACTTATTTTGGTTATATTGGTAATATTTACTATTGAAGGTGAAGTAGTTTTGTTCAATGCACAAACTTGTTAGTTGTATGTTGGCAATAGCCAAATAATAAAATCACTAAAAGACAAACCAGTCATATACACTAAAGCAGACAAAGGGAACAACATGGTAATTTTGGACAAAACTGAATACATAAACAGAATGGAAAATTTATGACAGGATGACCAATACATCACAGTAGAAACCAACCCACTAAACTCTTGCATCCAGACATTAAACAAAGCAGTAAAAGAAAGTAAATACATCAAAAAAGCAGAATCATATAACACAAAAGTAGACAATTCAATATTACCCAGAATTTATGGCCTACCAAAGATTCACAAAACAGGAAAAACAATGAGACCAATCACCAGTAGTATTGACTCTCCAATATATAAATTAGCAAAGTGGTTATTGAATAAATTTGATTCGTTTCCAAAACTTGAAAGTTCCAATCTAGCAAACTCTTTGGAACTAGTTGAAAAAATCAAAAGATCTAAAAATAGACACAGAAGACACATTAGTTTCATTTGATGTTACAGCACTATACCCTAGCATCCCAACATAAAACCTGCAAGACCTATTAAAAAAAGGCTAAATACAACAGAAATAGAACCTGCAGAAGTAAAAGATTACATACAACTAACAAGTTTGTGCATTGAACAAAACTACTTCATTTTCAATAGTAAATATTACAGGCAAAAATCAGGACTCTCTATGGGCAACCCTCTATCTCCATTTTTGGCAAATTTATTTATGAGCAAATTCCAAATGCACATGAAGAAAGCATTTTCAAAGTATGGTACCACTATGTTGACAACATATTTGCAATAGTACCAAGTAGACATTTAGATGATGCCATAAAATTATTAAACATACAGGAAAAAACAATAAAATTCACAATGGAAACAGAAACCAATGGAGAACTCCCATTCTTAGACCTAAGAATCATCAGAAACGGCACAAAAGTAAACTTTGGAATCTACAGAAAACCAACTCAATCAGAAAATTACATTAAAAATGAAAGCTACAACCCATTACCACACAAACATGCAATAATAAACAGCCTCACACATAGATTAGTAAATGTACCCAAGAGCACAACCGAATTCAACAAAGAGTTAAAAACTATAATTCAAACAGCAGAACAAAATGGATACAGCAAGAACCTTGTATACAAGAAACTAAACAAAGCAAAGCAGAAAAAAAATATAAAAGAAATAACTACCCTAACAGCAGGAAAAAGCAATATCAACACATTCAAAAAATTCACTTACCACCCCCGAGTATTTAGAAAATTCAAAAAAATCTTCAAAGAACAAGACATAACCCTGGCTCCAATAAACAGATTTTCTGTCATAAAGTTACTAAATTCAAAAATAAAAGATGAAATTCCACCAGAAAATAGGTCAAGAATATATCAAATTAAATGCACAAATTGTGAAAAGTTCTACATAGGACAAACCAAAAGAAGTTTAAAAATCAGATCCAAAGAGCACTTTAGAAACCTAAAATTGAAACAAGAAGATAAATCGGCGGTAGCATTTCACTTTTGGAAAGAAAACCACAATCTAGATCCAAATCCAAAATTGCTAAAAACCATGTCAGGCCACAATGAACTCACAACCTGGGAAAACATCCTCATATGGAAAAACAAAGATCGCCTAATAAATTTTTAAATCCCGCCAGTAGACAGCTTAGTTAATAAGTTCATCATTTCGCCACCAGAGAAGAGAGCACAAGCAAATGCAGCCAGCAATGGCAGTTGGATCCATGAGGTTGAAAATGAAAGCATAGGCTTTCGAAACTAGTCCCTCATAATAACAATGTAAGTGACATAGTGTTAAAAAACCAACTCACCACATTAATATAACATATAATTTGACAGTCACTGTTACTAAATTCCTCCAAACATCAAGCAATTATAGTACCTATTCTGGCCGAGACAAAACAAACCCACAGAGCTATCGACCAATTTCATTAACATACACAACGAGCAAATTAATGGAAAAAATTGGTAAGGTGGGCCTTAGAACATAATGGATTCTTTGCTAAAGAGCAAAGTGGATTTTGTCAGTTCCATTCTACTACTGATAACTTAATTGCACTGGAATCTGAAATAAGGGATGCACTTGATAATAGGCAACACTCAATTGTTATAAGCTTAGATATAGAGAAAGCTTCTGAAATGGTATGGAACAAATACTATTAAAATATGAACTGAAGCTTTCCTGGCGACGTGTTAATTCAAAATCTTCTCGGGCTTCTAGCCAGGTAAAAACTTGGCTTGACACCAACATTTCGAAGAAGTGCATCTTCCTCGTCTTCAGGGTAAACTCACCCGAGAAGATTTTGAATTAAATACTATTAGATAACAACATAAAAGGAAATATATTAAGTTTCATATATAACTTTCTACAACAAAGAGTAATACAAGTATGTATCAATAATACCCTGTTGAAGATATTACCTATCCCAAATGGACTTCCACAAGGTGCTGTCATAAGTGTAACCTTGTTTTTAATTGCTATAAATGGTATTATGAAAGTGATCCCTAGCCTATTTGTTGATGACCTAACACTGATCTGTAGAGGAAAAGATCAAAACATAGACAACTGTCTAATACAAAAAGCCCTGGATGACACAACAAAGTAGCTCCAATTTAAAGGTTTTAAAGTTTCAAAATCCAAATCCAAATACATATCCTTCAACAGATATAAACACAACGAAAGACAACCAGAATTATACATCGAAAAAGAGAAGCTAGAAACAGTTAAAACAATTAAGATTCTGGGACTCAGTTTTGAAAACAGGTTATTTTGGGTTCCTCATTTAAAATATTTAAAAAATACCTCCGTGCAAAGAATAAATCTATTAAGATCTCTTTCTTTGAACAACTGAGGATAAGATCAGTCAGTGCTTATCAAACCATATAAAGCTTTAATACATTCCAAACTGGACTATGGTTGTGTGGTATATAACTCAGCATCCCCATCTGCTCTGAAAATTATAGATATTGCACAACATTCTGCATTAAAAATTCTGTGTGGAGTCTTCCATACTAGTCCAACAACCAGCATACAAATAGAAACAAATGAAATGCCTCTTTACATAAGAACAAAGCAGTTAACAGTACAAAAGTAGCAGCAACCAGTTGTTCACCTACATTCAAATATCTCTTTTCAAAGAAATATAAAGATGAATACACAGCATCCAGCTACCACCTCACCTAAGAGTCACCAAATATTGTGAAGAAATAAATCTTAATATACCATTAACTGTATCTAAGGGAATTCACAGCTCTACACCCTGGACCCTGTTTAATCCACACATAGTATTGGAAATGGCCAACCATATTAAAAGTGACACCAACTCAATTCAGTTTAAATGCTTATTGTTGATAAGAAAATACTCAAAACACTGTGCAATTTATACTGATGGCTCAAAAACTACAGATGGGTGTGGCTTATCTGTTGATAAAGTTTCATCCTTTAAGCTTCCAAAAACTTCTCAATATTTTCCTGTGCAATTAAACAGACCCTGATACAGATAAAAACCATTTTATCATCCTTTCTGTTCCATGAGGCAATATATAACCCATGGCCTACAGATAAATTGATTGAAGACATACAAATTCCACACCATAAATTGAAAATCCAGCTTAAGGAAATTATTTTCATATGGATACCCTCTCACAGGGGTATATCTGGTAATGAGGAAACTGACAAGGAAGCCAAAACAATAGCAAAAGATCTAGTTTCTACCTCTCACATCAGTCATAGTCACCAAATTCAAAGCAGCATGGACACATCCTCCAGCAAACTACAATAAACAACCAGAGTGTTCACTATAACAAATTGCACAGAAAAGATCAAGTTAAGATACTAAGACTAAGAATAGGTCACACATTCTTATTTACTGTCAACAGAAGCACCACCTTATTGTGATTTGTGCATAAGTCCTCTTAAAGTTAAACATATTATATTTCAGTGTCCAAAATACAGTCATGTCAGAAAACTTTAAATTAACACTTACAGACACAAAAAGTTTAGTCAATGTATTAATATACCTTAAAGAAATCTGTATATAACTCTCAGAAGTATAATTACTGACATGTTATATGTAATTCAATTGTCACTGTTTCTTGTAATATAATTTTAATACTGTTATATTATTTCTACTTAAACCACTGTTTTCATATGCCAATAAACATTAGAGGTACATGATCCCTGTATACATGATCATTTGCTTATAATGTTCAAAATTTTCATTGTATACTGGATGTAAAACTGTACATAAGACTTAAATTAAAATATAAATGGGAATGCACAGTGAAGTAACTAATTAAATAGGAATAAAAACATAGATTACACTCAAACTTAACTCTTAAAATAAAGTAACTTACTTCGGACATGTTTCAGTAGTTTTGCAAAAGACTTTTACATAAGACTTTTAATGTGGTTGCTATATGACCTAGCAGTTCTGCAACCCAAAAAAAAAAAAAAAAAAAAAATTAAAAAAAAAATATTCAAAGTTATTATTGAAAGGACAAATTTGTTTCAAACTGCCAACTCATACAAAGAATTTAGTCTTTTTTTCTCGCTGAAACTCATGGGAAATGCTCAAAATGTATCCCTTTTTTCATAAGCTCATTAAATCAAAATTCCTAAATATTTTGGGATGCTTTTTAGGCCTGCATGACATACTGATCTGTTGTATAAAAGCATTCCAGTACATAAAAATGTGGTTTGTTCCATTCACATGACTTTCTCTACATCTCTGCAATAAATTATTGTTAAAAGGCTTATTCTTCCTTTTACTTAATGCTAATTGAGAAAAAATTAGAAGAAAGGTTCTTATTACTTGCTTCCTTATAAGTAGAAGAGAAACAAGGGATACCATAGGCAAAAGCAATAGTCAAATCTTTTAAAAGCTGTTGCTATGTGACTGAAGTACCTTTGTTTGTACAGCCAGGAGTTGAAATTTCCCGTATTAGAAAAGAACAAGTGTTTTAAAACTGAAACTAATATTAAGGAATATCTCAAAAACGGTCAACTCGACAAAAAAAATCTAATATGTTACATGCACATAACTTTCTCTAGCTGCTATACAAACTTTTTGCAAAAGATTATTCTTCTTTTTACACAATGCTAATCAAGATAAACATTAGCAGAAAGTTCTTATTACTTACTTCCTTATAAATACAAGGGAACTAAGGGAATGCACTATGCTAAAGTGATAATCTTATGTTTTAAAAGCTGTTGTTATGCGATTGTCATTGCAAATTGCTTCTTTGCTTGGCCAGGAGTAGAACAAAAGAAAAATGTACAATTCCTGCCTGAGAAAAGTATAAGTACTTCACAGTTGAAACTAATAACAACGAATATCCTGAAAACGGTAAACTACACAAAAAAAATGTATATTACATAAATTGTGTATTTTAACAAGATCTACATGTTTTGTGTAGTAAGTTTTTGTCTATCTCTGATGGTTTATTAGTTATGCAAAGTTCAGCAAAATTCATCCAGAATAAATAGGTCTTCAGAAGCTATTCCCAGAAAATTCTAGATATGCATTTTATTTGTGATTGGAATGGCTTTAATATGTGGTATTTTAATCAGGGACCATTTTTAAGAAAAAGGCCATTTTTAAGAAAAACAACATTTTCGAAAATGTTTCCACGTAATGGTTAGTTAGGGGTGGAGGGATATTCTTGAAAATCTATGTGTCCCATCCTTGGAAGTTACCAAACTTAAATACCAAGTTTGGTATTTAACTGTCTTTTCTTTTTTGAGCTAAGCTCCACAGACATGCACACACACACACACACATGCTTTCTTTGGATTCAGGGGGTCCTAAAACATGTATTTCCGATGAAATATTGGTATCAAATTTTTGGGTGGAGTATAATACCTTCTCAAACCACTATGTACATTGTACATACTGGGCTAGAAAACGTAAAAATGTATATAACTATAACATAAATGAGTGTTTTAGCAAGCTCTACACTTTTTGTGTCGTAAGTTTTTGTCTATCTCTTATGGTTTACCAGTTATGCAAAATTCATCCAAAATAAGCATATCCTCATGGGCTATTCCCAGAATTTTGAAGATATACATTTTATTTGTCATGTAAATATCTTAAATATAAGATTTTAAACAAAATCGTTACAGCTATTTTTGAGGAAATCAAATTTGATGAAATTTTTTCCACATAAAGGGTAGTTGGGGTGGGGAATTTTCTAGAAAATCTTTGTGTTGCATCCTTGATAGATATTGAATTTAAATATAAAGTTTGGTACTTAACAGACTTTTCGTTTTTGAGCTAAGCTCCCCAAAGACACATGAGCCTTTTCTAAAAATGCTTTTTTTTTGGATTCAGAGGGTCCCAAAACATATATTTCCAGTGAAATCTCTAAATAAAATTTTTGGGTGCAATACAATAACTTCTCTATACACTATGTATAAATAGTACATGAAGAGAAAGTAAAAACTACAAAAGATTGAGGTTGGATGAATGTGAAGTAAACTATCCATCAGCTGATATGATGGTGCTGCATTACCATGTATGACAGAATGAGCTTCACATTCAACATAAACCTTCAGTCATTTCTAGACTTTTTCTCCTTGATTAGATTAGATTGTTTATTCACCAGAAGTATTACATTTGCATACATGGTTTCGTCAAAATCTTATACAGTCCAACTTGATTAATTCAAACCCTTTTAATTCAAAATTGTAAATAATTCAAGCTTTTAGCATGGTCCCTTGATATTCCTATATAGAACAACGTTAAAAAGTCTTCTGTAAATTAAAACTTTTTTTGGATAATTTTGATATAATGTTCAACAAGAGTGAAAAAAGCATAGGTTAGCCACACTTGCTGGATAAATTCCAGGAACTGTACTGTGGTCCCATCCCTTCCCCTGCTAAATTCCAGGAAATGCAACATATTGTAGTTGCAATTCCCTCTCCTGCTGATAAGCAATGTGAGTTACTCAAGCTTCTTGGTGCAATTCCAGGCACTTGTGTTGTACCCCTTTCCATTCTTGGAACCTGTGGTCACATGTTGACCTACATTTGCAGCAAATAACTTCCCCTGCAGTAAAGTGAGCATTTTTAAACAGTTACATCAAAATCATCAGTGTGTGTTTAAGTAGTGAACTGAGCCAAACCTAAACGTGTAAATTGCAAAACTCTTACTTTAGCTGAAAAGGCAGCAGCCATTCACAAAGTGCAAAAAGGTTTAAAAAAAAAAAGTGTGACATCGCAAGAGTCTTTGGAACCCCCCAGAATATATTGTCTACATACCTCAAAAAATACGGATAAAATTTTGAACAGTGTAGTTACAAACAGTGACGAAAGTAAAAAATCTGATGTGTTCCATTCACATGACTTTCTCTATATCTCTGCAAAAATTATTATTAAAAAGCTTATGCTTCTATTTATTTCATGCTAATCGAGAAAAAATTAGCCGAAATAGTCTTATTGCTTGCTTCCTTGTAAGTAGAAGAGAAATAAGGGAGTGCCATAGGTTAAAGTGATAGTCAAAAGCTGGTTGCTATGTGACTGAAGCTCCTTTGTTTTTATGGACAGGAGTTGACAAATTCCTGTGTGAGAAAAGTATAGTTTTTCACAGCTGAAACCAAAAACAAGGAATATCTCAAAAATGATCAACTCCACGAAAAAAAATATATATGATATAAATTGTGTGTTTTAACGTGCTCTATGTTTTTTGTGTTATAAGTTTTTGTCCATCTCTTATGTTTTAGCAGTTTAGCAAAATTCAGTAAAATTCATCCAGAATAAAGTAGTCTTCAGAGGCTATTCTCAAAAAATTCAAGATACACATTTTAATTGTCAAGTAAATATCTTTAATATATGATATTTTAATCAAAATCGTTACAGCCATTTTTAAGAAAATCAAAATTTTCTAAAACAGTTCCATGTAAAGGGTAGTTTGGGGTGGGAGGAGTTTTCTCAAAATCATGTCGCATCCCTGGAAGTTACTGAATCTAAATACCAAGTTTGATATTTTACAGAGTTTTCGTTTTTCAGTTATCTTGTTCACAGACACATGGACACACACACACGGACCTTTTTCTGAAAATGCTTTTTATGGATACAGGGGACCCTAAAATATATATTTCCGGTGAAATCTTGGTATCAAATTTTTGGGTGGAGTGCAATACCTTATCTATACACTATGTACATAGAACGTATACAGAAAGTAAAAATCCATGAATACACCAGATATAGATTATAATGCAATTGCAGCTACTGTATTCCATGACTTGGCCAATCCAAATGCCTCCATGGTAAAAGTCAAAACACTACTGAGTCACTAATGGGGATAGGTGTCCCAAAACTTAATTTGTTGGAGTAGATAGTGTAACCATTGCAATGGTAAATGCCAGATTATCTGTAGGTATATAACGATGGAGTTCATCTGGGGGACTGGTGTTTCAACAATATAAGAATGTTGGACATGGAAAGGATTAAAAATAATTATGTAAAGCATGCAAGATAAGAAGAAAGAGGATGACAGAAAAGGATGCAGATAAAGAACATGGTAGAGCAGATTATGGATATGTTCCAAATTCTTTAAACTCACTTCCCTGCTAATTACATTTTTGTTTATAAGATATGCATTTTCTTAGGAACTGCTGGATGGAATTGCATGCATTTTTTGTGGTTATTATTAGATATATGCTTTTGAAATTGAACCTAAAACTTGATCCATTCTGCTAAACACTATACTATGTAAAAAAAAAAAAAAAAAAAAAAACTTAGAAGTTGAATAAAAAAAATCTTTAAAAATTAATTACAAAATAATTAAAGCACAAAGAGTATAGGTTGAGGAAATTAACATGACATAGTTCATCTACATTTTGGTGTTATTATCATATTCCAATTCCATTCCACACTAAATGACCTTTATCTGTTTTTTTTATTAATGGATGAAACATCTTGTGGAACTACTTGTATTAGGTATAAAGCATTGAAAGGTTATGATTATAAAAAGCACACCAAATTTCAAATAAATTGGGTGTATCTACCCAGAGATATGATATTTTCTGTCATCAAAGGAAAAAATGTATTTTTCTAGTTATCGTCACCTTAAATGACTGCAATTTCTGCCTTTACAGAGTAGTTAATATGAAAAATCTATTCAACAAAGAAATAGCAATAAACCTAACCTAATAATGAAGTAAGAATAAAACAAAATATCAACTATTGTTAGTAATAAATCCAGTTTGTTCTTATAGCTTTATAAGACTCAAGTTTATAACTATATTTTAATATTTCCTTTCATAGAGTATAGTTTAGCAGGAAAGAAATGTTACAATATCTTTTCTGTACTTTCTCAATTCAGTATTAATATGGATATTTAAATACTAACCATACATAAATTAAACATACAAGTGCTTTCACAGAAACATAATAAAATAGTGTTAACTTTGCATCATTTAACTATGAGTTTTTGATCCTTAACTAGGGGATATAGAAGAGATTATAAAAAGTGTGAATTTTATAGACTTGGCTATTTTGTTTACTTTTATGTTTGTTAAGTTCTTGTATTAAGAGATGTATACTATAGATCAGTGCTATAACATATTAATGCATTGCTGTTAGTTATTTTTTGTTATTGTTTATTATTATTAATTTATGGCCTGTCAAATAAGCTAGTGAATGATAATTATTCCTTTTTGTTGGTTGAGCTCAAAAGGAAATACCTGGGGAGTTTTCCCTATCCACCATTTGAAATTTTTGTTTACAACTTTATAGCTTTGTTGTTCATTTAACAAAATAAATCTTCTTCTTCCTCATATGAAGCATGTGAGTACAGATATACTTCTGATGGTGGAATGAATGATGCAGGAAACTGCCCAGATGCCACTTGGTCCATATGCAGTCCCTGCCTTGATGAGCTAACCAAAATGCAATACATAATAAAAATATAATGCAAGTTTGAACATGAAATATACAAACACCTTAAGTATATACTCAAAATTAATAATAATCACTCTAGTATCACTCCTGCAACATCAGCTGTGGTGTCTGCTTCCCAATAAGACCAGGAAGACTTGCATAGGTCAAATGTCAACATTTTAGAATGTCCTCATACAGGAGTGACAATGGAACAGTTCAATATGAAAATAATATTCCTTTCCTGGGAAAGGAAATCACTAATACTGAACTCTAACAATTATGAAAAGGTAGTTCAGAATGCTAAGATTTATCTTCAGTTTGTGTGTTCACAAAATTCTGGTCAGTCAGCCCTGAAAATGTGAAATAGAAATATTAATTATGGTTATAAAGAAACTAATACAGAAGGGATAGTTCCCAAGTCTGGCAAATTTGTGAAGAGAAATTCTTTGTTAAATCTATATATATAAAAATGAATCACCAAAATATATGTACACATATCACTTCCAAACGACTGCACCAAATTGAACAATTCTTTTTCTGTTGTGTTTGTTATTGTCACGACAAGGTTTGTGGAAAAGAAACTGTTTAAAAATATTACAGAAAAGCTTTTTGTCTCATAATATGAATAATAACAGTGCCAAGGGAACGTATTTTGGTTAATAGCCGCCAGATGGCAGTGGTACCATGATTATTTATTGCTAAATGGTCATAGTACTGCTACATTTTTCCTCCACATTCAATGTTAAGGTAAGGCACCAGTTTATCGAGATAATGATGCAACGCAGCAGTGAAATTCAAATACTTTTTTATGTATTAACTGTTCTTTCCTTACTCCTATAATTTAAAATAAATAAGCAAAGAAGCTTTCCTGGCAACAAATGTCTAGAATAAATACTTATTTATTTGCCACTAGAAGACTGTAGTATTGCTCAATTTTTCCTCCCCATTCAATGTTAAAATCACGCAACAGTTTATCAAGACAGTGACGCAACATAACATTGAAATTCAAATATCTACTATTTATTTGCCGCTAGATGGCCATAATACTGCTCAATTTTTCCTCCCCATTTAATGCTAAGGGAATACTCCTGATTATGCAGTCAATAATGTAAGATAACAGTGAAAATCAAATATATTTCTTATGTACTAACTATTTTTTCCTTGGTCACATCTTTTAAATAAAGAAATATGAAATAATTATTTTTGTAGTAATTCTTTAAAATGAACAAGTTATAAACTATGCACATAAGCAATAATCCTTCTTGGAATCTGAAAATTGCGGAGAAATGACGGGACCCAGATACTAAACTGCTTTAGGTTAACTTCCTATTGGTTATTTGAGGTTATGTGGTACATGAGCTAGCTTAAAGAACATGAAGATACCCCGTCACCATCACACTGCAATTGCAGTGCTCTTAAAACAACTTATTTAGTAATATTTTGTGTTAGATGGATAAACTTAATACACAAAGCTAACATCTAATAAAAACTTATCACTTGCCCAACCAGATTTACTGGCTCTTTAGCTATGTCATTGTTAGCCGTAAAAATGGCCGTTTTGGCATAGAAGTAGATAAAGGAGGTGGAAAACATTAGAAGTAAAGGAAAGAGAGAGATTCGGAAGAAGCATGAATGTTACTTTGTGACTTTCTCCTTAATGTAATTCATTACCTATTTCAGCATTTATCCACCTCACTATTGTTATTATGCCAAAGATATCCTTGCTAACATTGGCAATGGGTACATTTTTGTTGATACTTCTAATGGCCTCATTCTGTTTCCACCAAATTTTTGTCACTTCACGTCAAAGGAGGAATTAATATTAAAAGTGTTCCCAAATATTGGTGTAAATTACAAAAACTATGCTTGGTTGAGGGAACAAGCCTTTTTAGCAGCAACTAATAAGAATGTAGATGATTTGATACAAAAAAAATTAGAGTAAAATTCATGGACAAATGCATTCATTTAAGTCAATCAATTCCATTACCAATCCAAATGAAATCGTCAATTATCTAACTGAATTCCTAAATTCATTGAAATTGCCAGGATTCCCCACAGAAGATTGTCTCTGTCATAATTATGCTACACAATCTCAATGAGCTGAAATTTTGCAACGCAACAAGATTCGCTGTTAAATAAAAGTTATGAAAAATTTCATTTAAGCTACTATTATCATAAAGCTCAAAGGCGAGGATGTGCTTATTCCAAGAATACCACTAATGCCAACTGACTTTCCTTTTGAATTTGAGTGCTCAGTTTCCCATTCTCCTTGCATTCGCAATGACAATAGATCCCAAAGTCAATCATTAGAAATGTATGAAATATAACCCTGGAATTGCCATTTTTTTCACATGGGCTGTTGAACATTGCGTGCTCGAGAGTCAGCAAACCATCAGCGCTATTTATTTTCTCTCCAGAAGGAAAATTGTACATTACAAGGCACTACAATAAAGTATTGTCAAATTATTTCATTTTAATTTCATTTCATTGCATGGTCGTATTGTAAACAGAAAATTTTGTCTCGTTTTTCATTAGGTACACCACCCGTGCGAAGCTGGGACAGGCAACTAGTTTATAAATAACAAAGAATGGATTTCTAAACTGAGCTGTTTGTACTCTAGTCGATTGTTATGCCATAAAATGAACTCCTCGTGATAAAACTCAACTCTGTTTGCATTAAATTGTAGGCAGCCTGTCTTCTCAGGCAGGAGAAGCATGACTGACCAGCATGGTATAATGGGCATATAAGTAGGAAGAAACATGAAGGGAGAAGTCATTACAACAAACTTTTTAGGCCTTCTCTCTTGTTATGCAAAGTATGGCCAGCGGGTCTTGAAAACAGATTAAGCAAACCAATATTTGCTGGTAAAGCCAGTCTAGTGATTTTTATTACTAAATATAGGGATTCTTAATTTGCCTAATGGACACAAAATCAGAAGCATTCATTTCAAAAATACATGGAGGTGGTTATCACTTATTTTTTTAACTTTAAACGTCCAGTTAATAATAATGTCAATTCATTACTAGCACATAGGCTCATAGAGCCCTTTGTGCCTCATAAACAAAGCTAAAGGCAAGTCCAATGGTCCCAATAAATTAGACATGTGAACATATTGATATTCGCGTCTCTTATATCCACTAGATCCAAAAACAACAATCCAAGGGATACATACATGGCATGCATTCATATAAAATATCCTGGGAGCTTGCATCATCATCCTGGATTTCCTACACCTTGGGTGCTCATTATTCAAAAGTGTCTTCTTAGAGTGAATGTGTCCAGTGAGATAACCAACAACTACTCTGAGTCTTGCCCTAGTTGTGTTCATCTTCTCAGAGTGTTGTGTCCAGTGAGCTAACCAACAGCCACTCTGAATCTTGTTCTAGTTGTGTTCCCCTTCTCAGAGTGTTGTGTCCAGTGAGATAACGAACAGCCACTCTGAATCTTGCTCTAGTTGTGTTCATCCTCTCAGAGTGTTGTGTCCAGTGAGATAACCAACAGCCACTCTGAGTCTTGTTCTAGTTGTGTTCATCCTCTCAGAGTGTTGTGTCCAGTGAGATATCCAACAACCACTCTGAGTCTTGCTCTAGTTGTGTCCATCCTCTCAGAACACTGTGTCCAGTGAGATAACCAACAACCACTCTGAGTCTTGCTCTAGTTGTGTTCATCCTCTCAGAACACTGTGTCCAGTGAGATAACCAACAACCACTCTGAGTCTTGCTCTAGTTGTGTTCATCCTCTCAGAGTGTTGTGTCCAGTGAGATAGCCAACAACCACTCTGAGTCTTGTTCTAGTTGTGTTCATCCTCTCAGAACACTGTGTCCAGTGAGATAACCAACAACCACTCTGAGTCTTGCTCTTGTTGTGTTCATCCTCTCAGAGTGTTGTGTCCAGTGAGATAACCAACAACCACTCTGAGTCATGTTCTAGTTATGTTCATCCTCTCAGATTGTTGTGTTCAGTGAGATAACCAACGACCACTCTGAATCTTGTTCTAGTTGTGTTCATATTCTCAGAGTGTTGTGTCCAGTGAGATAACCAACAACCACTCTGAGTCTTGTTCTAGTTGTATTCATCTTCTCAGAGCACTGCATCCAGTGAGATAACCAACAACCACTCTGAGTCTTGTTTTAGTTGTGTTCATCCTCTCAGTGTTCTGTCCAGTGAGATAACCAACAACCACTCTGAGACTTGCACTAGTTGAGTTCATCTTCTCAGAGCACTGTGTCCAGTGAGATAACCAACAACCACTCTGAGTCTTGCTCTAGTTGAGTTCATCTTCTCAGAGCACTGTGTCCAGTGAGATAACCAACAACCACTCTGAGTCTTGCTCTAGTTGAGTTCATCTTCTCAGAGCACTGTGTCCAGTGAGATAACCAACAACTACTCTGAGTCTTGCTCTAGTTGTGTTCATCCTCTCAGAGCACTGTGTCCAGTGAGATAACCAACAACCACTCTGAGTCTTGCTCTAGTTGAGTTCATCTTCTCAGAGCACTGTGTCCAGTGAGATAACCAACAACCACTCTGAGTCTTGCTCTAGTTGAGTTCATCTTCTCAGAGCACTGTGTCCAGTGAGATAACCAACAACTACTCTGAGTCTTGCTCTAGTTGTGCTCATCTTCTCAGAGTGTTGTGTCCAGTGAGATAACCAACAGCCACTCTGAGTCTTGTTCTAGTTGTGCTCATCTTCTCAGAGTGTTGTGTCCAGTGAGATAACCAACAACCACTCTGAGTCTTGTTCTAGTTGTGCTCATCTTCTCAGAGTGTTGTGTCCAGTGAGATAACCAACAACCACTCTGAGTCTTGCTCTAGTTGTGCTCATCTTCTCAGAGTGCTGTGTCCAATGAGATAACCAACAGCCACTCTGAATTTTGTTCTAGTTATGTTCATCTTCTCAGAGTGTTGTATCCAGTGAGATAACCAACAGTCACTCTGAATCTTGTTCTAGTTGCGTTACCCTTCTCAGAGTGGTGTGTCCAGTGAGATAGCCAACAACTACTCTGAGTCTTGCTCTAGTTGTGTTCATCTTCTCAGAGTGCTGTGTCCAGTGAGATAACCAACAGCCACTCTGAGTCTTGTTCTAGTTGTGTTCATCTTCTCAGAGTGCTGTATCCAGTGAGATAACCAACAGCCACTCTGAGTCTTGTTCTAGTTGTGTTCATCTTCTCAGAGTGGTGTGTCCAGTGAGATAACCAACAGCCACTCTGAATCTTGCTCTAGTTGTGTTCATCTTCTCATAGTGTTGTATCCAGTGAGATAACCAACAGCCACTCTGAGTCTTGTTCTAGTTGTGTTCATCCTCTCAGAGTGCTGTGTCCAGTGAGATAACCAACAACCACTCTGAGTCTTGCTCTAGTTGTGTTCATCCTCTCAGAGTGTTGTGTAAAGTGAGATAACCAACAGCCACTCTGATTCTTGTTCTAGTTGTGTTCATCCTCTCAGAGTGCTGTGTCCAGTGAGATAACCAACAGCCACTCTGAATCTTGCTCTAGTTGTGTTCATCTTCTCAGAGTGTGTGTCCAGTAAGATAACCGGCAGCCACTCTGAGACTTGTTCTAGTTGTGTTCATCTTCTCAGTGTCCAGAGAGATAACCAACAACCACTCCGAGCTTGGTACTAGTTGTATTCATCTTCTCAGAGTGCTGTGTCCAGTGAGATAACCAACAGCCACTCTGAGTCTTGTTCTAGTTGTGTTCATCTTCTCAGTGTACAGTGAGATAACCAACAACCACTCTGAGTCTTGCTCTAGTTGAGTTCATCTTCTCAGAGCACTGTGTCCAGTGAGATAACCAACAACCACTCTGAGCCTGGTACAAGTTGTGTTCCCCTTCTCAGATTGTTGTGTTCAGTGAGATAACCAACAACTACTCCGAGTCTTGCTCTAGTTGTGTTCCCTTTCTCAGATTGTTGTGTTCAGTGAGATAACCAACAACTACTCCGAGTCTTGCTCTAGTTGTGTTCATCTTCTCAGAGTGCTGTGTCCGGTGAGATAACCAACAGCCACTCTGAGTCTTGTTTTAGTTGTGTTCATCTTCTCAGAGTGCTGTGTCCGGTGAGATAACCAACAACCACTCTGAGTCTTGCTCTAGTTGTGTTCATCTTCTCAGAGTGCTGTGTCCGGTGAGATAACCAACAGCCACTCTGAGTCTTGTTTTAGTTGTGTTCATCTTCTCAGAGTGCTGTGTCCAGTGAGATAACCAACAACTACTTTGAGTCTTGTTCTAGTTGTGTTCATCTTCTCAGAGTGTGTGTCCAGTGAGATAACCGACAGCCACTCTGAGACTTGTTCTAGTTGTGTTCATCTTCTCAGAGTGAGACAACCAACAGCCACTCTGAGTCTTGTTCTAGTTGTGTTCATCTTCTCAGTGTCCAGAGAGATAACCAACAACCACTCTGAGGCTTGTTCTAGTTGTGTTCATCTTCTCAGAGTGCTGTGTCCAGTGAGATAACCAACAACTACTTTGAGTCTTGTTCTAGTTGTGTTCATCTTCTCAGAGTGAGACAACCAACAGCCACTTTGAGTCTTGTTCTAGTTGTGTTCATCTTCTCAGAGTGTGTGTCCAGTGAGATAACCGACAGCCACTCTGAGACTTGTTCTAGTTGTGTTCATCTTCTCAGAGTGAGATAACCAACAACCACTCTGAGTCTTGCTCTAGTTGTGCTCATCTTCTCAGAGTGCTGTGTCCAATGAGATAACCAACAGCCACTCTGAATTTTGTTCTAGTTATGTTCATCTTCTCAGAGTGTTGTATCCAGTGAGATAACCAACAGTCACTCTGAATCTTGTTCTAGTTGCGTTACCCTTCTCAGAGTGGTGTGTCCAGTGAGATAGCCAACAACTACTCTGAGGCTTGTTCTAGTTGTGTTCATCTTCTCAGAGTGAGACAACCAACAGCCACTTTGAGTCTTGTTCTAGTTGTGTTCATCTTCTCAGAGTGAGACAACCAACAGCCACTCTGAGTCTTGTTCTAGTTGTGTTCATCTTCTCAGTGTCCAGAGAGATAACCAACAACCACTCTGAGTCTTGTTCTAGTTGTGTTCATCTTCTCAGAACACTGCGTCCAGTGAGATAACCAACAACCACTCTGAGTCTTGTTCTAGTTGTGTTTATCTTCTCAGAGTGTTGTGTACAGTGAGATAACGAATAAGCACTTTGAGTCTTGTTCTAGTTGTGTTCATCTTCTCAGAGAGTTGTGTCCAGTGAAATAGCCAACAACTCACAGAGCCTGATTCCTGTTAGATTCAAAAGTGCTTGACTTACTTTGCTGCCTGGTCCACTAATAAAATAATAGGCCTCTTTGGCTGTATTTTGCTTTTTTCCAAATCCCAAGATGAGCTCTAGCATAAGCTAGTTTGTCTCATATTTAAGGCTTTTGGGGGACACGCCCTAATGAACACTGGTCCTACAAACACAAGACCTGCTTCCTGCTTAGTCAGCCTGTCTGCCATATCATTATCTGCATGACCCATAACCAAGACAAGGGTAACCTGTCCTAGAGTACAAAATCTATCCAACATTCTTTGGCACTTACACACCAATCTGGATGTTGGATTAAATGTCAAAAGAGCGCTCAAAGCTGCCTGACTATGTGAGCAAATATGAATATCCATTCGTATGCTTGACATGTTTAAAATATGCTGACACAGATATCTCATCCTGGCACACAGTAGCAGACCTTCCAAGGGGAATAGCAAAATTGGCCCCAGGCACCAGCCCCCAACCTGTCCCCGAAGTGTGAACCATCAGTGTACCATGTCTGGCTCCCAGCCTTCAGGGAAAACCTGGTCTCTGAATCCCATTCTTTCCTGGTCAGAAGCACCACCATATATGCTGGGCCTAGACTATATCTGGCCCCTTCAAATTTTCTGCCATCAGGGACATAGTATACCTCTCTACTTAGAATCAGTGTGTCTTTTATGAGGTAGTTTAAAACTCCAACCCCAGATGTCCATAGGTGGTGTGCGCTTACCCTTGCAATCTCCTTCAGAGCAAATGCAGAAGAGTAAGTACCACCAAAATCTGTAAGACACCCAGTTATTATCATACATGCTCTCTAAGGATCCCGGATCTTCTTAACTTTGTAATCTACTTGCTTTTTCCAACTCAGACCAGCATCCACAATAACTCCTAACTACTTGACTGAATCGGAAAGCTTCAATCTCTTCCCAAACAGGAGGGACTGTACAAGCTCTGATTGGGCCCCTCTTCCTTGTGAAGTCGATCTCAGTCTTGTCTGGATTAACAGCCACGTCCATTTCCACACACCATTCCTATATAGTAAGCAAGGAGCCCTGAATAAGCTCCAAGACCATGCTAGGAAATTTACTGTTTGCCACAAGGCATATGTCATCTGCATAGCTTAAAACATGAATTCCTCTTTACTGAGTCAGTTCAGCAGATCATCCATCGCCAGGCAACAAAAAATGAGTGACAAGACTCCACCTTAGGGACAACCTTGAGGTACTGATGCTCTGAAGGTAATATTCCCCAGAGCTGCCACCATCTATTACCTTCCAAGGAGGTCATGATCAGTCCAAAATGATCAGACTTATACCTATATTTTCCAGACATCTTCTAATGGTAACCAGAGTCATATGATTAAAGACACCCTTAATGTCTAGAAAAGCTGCCATGAGCAATTCTCCACAACCGGGAACCTCCTCCAATCTAGTCACAAGCTAGTGGAGAGCTGATTCGGTGATTTTCCCGGTTGGTAGGCATACTGCTGATGATGTATGGGTCTGTCAACCAGTACCCCAGCTCTCAAATATCTATTAACATATTTCCAAGACCTTTAACATGACGAATATATTGAAAATCCTTAGGTCTGTAGTACAACTGTCCGCCCAGTTTAGGTGTAAAAACTACCTTGGCCCACCTCCAGATGCTAGAAACATACCTCATGGCAAACCACTAGGTGAGAAGAAACACCTCGTCCTCACCCACACTTTTATAGGGCTGAAAAATGAAGACAGCCCATTTAACTTTCTTAAGAGTCACTATCTCAGATACTACACATGAGCCTTCCTGCAAAGGTTTACATGCCTCAACTGAGATTACTTTTTGATCTATAATGCTGGTCCTCGGAGAGTGGGTTTCAAATAACAGCCTCAGCGATCCCCTCTGATTGCATCGTAGCACAGGAGGGGTCCTCCAAAGAGGCCAGATTGATTGCTTCTCTATATTCCCACAGAAGAGCCTCCTCAGAAGCCCTCCTGATCTCTCTCTTACACCATCTCTGAGATTCCTTATATGAATCCCAGGTTGCCTGACACTTGTTGGCTTTATAAGCATTATAAGCTTGATGGCGTTTAAAAAAGGGTGCCATCTCAACCTCTCTTTTGCTCATACCTCCCGCTAGTGAGGGTAGTTCCTTCTGTAAACAGAGACCAAGATTTAATGAAAAAGCTCACATAATACTCCAAGTCCTCTGCATCATAAGCCTGATCTGGGATCCACACTCAAGCCACCCAGCATCCAAGTCTGCCTGGAAGGAGCCTCAATTGGTCCTCCTAGGGTTCCTAAGGGCAGTCCTTTCTTTCCCCTCTAGGATCCCAAATGACCTCCTCTCTCTGAAAATTAACAAAGGTCAGAGTGCCTCCCTGATTCACGATCTCTAGATCTGCAGAAGCTCACAAAACTGAGTAATGCCTCCCCTCTCTCACTGATGTCCATACTCTGATGGGCATTGGAGTCACTGCCAATCAATAGATAGAGGTTTTTACTCCTGCAGTAATCCACAAAATTACTGAACTCTGAGGAGGTGGAGGTTCCTACCATCTGGTGGCACTGACGTAAACTGGTAGTGACCAATGGAAACAGGATTGCAGGAGAAGCTTCACAAGCTGGTGGTACCTTCTTCATGTGTACATGACCCATATGTATTTGTCCTCATAAGTTAATTGCAATGTACAGAAGCTCCTTAAACATTCACAAGCCTAGATGTGTTAGCATATATGGAGTTTAGAGCAGTAATGTTATGCATTAAAACACCATGGATTTTAAATTAGTGCATATACATTACATTTATGGATGTGATTAATCAACCACCTGACAAAAACATCAGTTTATGCTGGTGTTGAAATATTACAGTGAAATCTGCTAGCACAGAAGTGATACGATCATAAACTTTTTTCTATTTTGCAAGCTTTCCATATTATATTCATAAATTTCAGATATTTTTTCCTATATGTAATTCAATCAATAATGGCAATAAATTGTTTTAATGTCATAATTTTATTAAAAAGTTTGCCTTAGTAATGTATGTGCAATTTTATACCCACTGTATAATCCAGTATCGCTAAAAACCATGTTGTCTACCCTGCACAAAATCAGATTTTACAAAAACTTGCATAGTTTCTAGCATTCTCTTTCATGCTATGAGCTTGGTTTGTCTGTGTATAATTATCGGTATGTTGTTGCAAACCACAATTGCTGCCAACCATGTTATGTCCTCAGTCATATTTCTCACAGTAGTTACCCTGTGTTTATTAAACTTGATTTCTTGATCAGTGCTATTGGCCCATATTTTACAACAGATGAAAGCAAAATGGGAATGCACAAATTGTGAGCAAAAGTGTTTTTCAGGTTAGTGAAAGAATGTCTGCACAAATCTGCTAGTTGGTTTGACTTGCAATAAGTGCAACTTATCGAGCAGGATGGTTGAGACATTAAGTCTGTGACCTGCAATTGTTCAAATCCCATGGGTCAATCAATGTGGTATCCCTCAGTCACCCATTGGGATATTTAATAACATGACCTGAAACAATAATCATCTATACACAGATAGTGAAAGCATATGCTTGTTGCAGAACTAAGTGGTATGGTGTAAAGACATGAGACCACAAAAGACTAGCTGTTCTTCACATGTGACTACAGATGGCAAAGCAGTTAGACTGGAAGGCACCCTGACATCATCTGAATCAAGTAATATGGTTCAGGGATGAGACCTTGAATGCTACTGCCCACCACATACCACCAACAAGCAATTCCATTGCAATAAGACAAAGTTGAGGCATATAGCTTATTCCTAAATTAATTCCCAATGACAAATAGAGAATCATCCCCTCTACATTACTGATTATTAGAAATCAGTATGTCTGGACTGAATTTAAAGGTGAGGTTGCTCCAGCACTCTTTAAAATTTTATCACGTCAAACAATTGAGGGTGGGGTAAATCAAAAATATTCATGTTAAGCACACCACTTTTAGAAAAGACCATTTTGGTTTCTAAAATAAATATTTCTATTGTTCCCTTTTTCCAGAGTACAGGGTTTTTGGGGTTGTGGGGAAAAAGCTGGAAAATATTCTGATATTGTAATAATTGATGAATGCAATGAAATTTACAGAACAGTAGGCTCTTTTCACGTTCTTCGTAGTGATTGATTGGAATATGCATGATGTAAGTCAAGGTTTAATTTCTTCAAAAAATGTGAAGGAGTTGCTTAAATGAAACAAGTGGTACAAATGGAACCCACATACTGGACAGATTATCCCTCAAAACCATTCATCCCATTCTGAAGATATCCCCAAACCAGCACTGTTTCAGCCAATCAGAACAGTGCCAAAATCAAAGAGAAATATGTTTTTAGTTTTTTGAAAGCAGTTGGTGGTGATTGGAATAAGAGGAAAAGCTTGTCCCTGTAGCTCAGTCATTAGAGCTTTTGCCTGCTGTGTGAGGAGTCCCGAGTTCCCTTCCCAGCTGGGTGTTACATATTTTTTCTTATTCTCTCCGAGTCTAGAAGTATGAGTATGGGATCTAATGACTAAAATTGAAGATAAATAGAAACCCAACTCCATCAGTACTCAGATTAACACCATTGCTAATATACAATATGTTCTTAAGGAAAATGCTCCCATTTAAGGTGGAGAATAAATGAAATAAAAAAAATTAGTAAAATGGTAATAATAAAAATAAAAAAAATAAGGAGAAAATTAAATATATTAGATTCACTTTAATGTGAGAGTAAACATGTAGAATTGTAAAATAAGAACTAAAGCTTTCCTGGCGACGTGTTAATTCAAAATCTTCTCGGGCTTCTAGCCAGGTAAAAACTTGGCTTGACACCAACGTTTCGAAGAAGTGCATCTTCCTCGTCTTCAGGGTGAACTGATCAGCTTCACCCTGAAGACGAGGAAGATGCACTTCTTCGAAACGTTGGTGTCAAGCCAAGTTTTTACCTGGCTAGAAGCCCGAGAAGATTTTGAATGTAGAATTGTGTTATTGTTTGGAAGAAGAGAGAAGTATGGGAAAAATCTGATGTGTTCCATTCACATGATTTTCTCTACATCGGTAACAAATTATTGTTAATAAGCTTATTCTTCTATCCACTTCATGGTAACCATATAAACATTATCAGGAATTGTCTTATTACTTAGTTTCTTATAAGTAGAAGGGAAATAAGTGAATAAACTTGGCAAAACCGTCAATCACATGTTTTAAAATGTGGCTGCTATGGAATTGAAATCCGTTTCTTTATGTGGCCAAGAGTTGACAAGTTCCTGTATGAGAAAAGTTTTAAGAATTTTTAAACTGAAACCAATAACAAGGAGTATCTTGTAAAGGGTCAACTCTACAACAAAAATGTATATGACATAAATTGTGTGTTTTAACAAGATCTTTTTTTGTGTAGTAAGTGTTTGTCCATCCCTTACGGTATAACTGTTATGCAATATTCCGCAAAAATCAACCAGAATATAGTGCTCTTCAGAATTCCCAGAAAATTCAAAATATACATTTTATTTGTGTTGTGAATAACTTTAATATACAATATTTTAATCAAAATCATTAGAGCCCTTTTTTAGAAAAACAAAATTTTCAAAAATTTTTACATGTAAAGGGTAGTTTGGGTTGGGGGGATGGTTTTGAAAATCTTTCATGTCACATCCTTGGAAGATAATAAATTTAAATATCAATTTTGGTATTTAACGGTCTTTTAGTTTTTGAGCTATGCTGTTCACACACACACATGGATCGTTATCTAAAAGTGCTAATTTTTTTTTATTCAGGGGGTATAAAAACATTTATTTCTGGTGAAATCTTGGTATCGAATTTTTGAGTGCAATGCAATACCTTCTCTATACATATGTGCATAGTACGTGTAGCAGTGGCAAATTCTCCTATACACCACCAATGTACTAAACTTGAGAGGGCTCAAAACAACTCTCAATAAACATGCAAAAATAATCAGAATTTTTGTATATCATCATGCTAAATACAAAACAACCGCAAGTTTGTGCAGTTAAATTTTACGCACACATCTATCTCTACGCAAGTTTAAATGATAACCATGCTCCCAACATTCTCCACTAGCTTGGCAAGGCCAGCAATAGTGTGCGCGCGCATCTACTCCATCGCACTCCCAGTTCTCCACTAGAGAGGCGAGGGGAAAGAAGCTTAGTTGCCAACTGTTAGCTGTCAAAATGCACTGCTAAATTTTGCGATTGACAACCATTTTTAGTCTGTATTAGTGTTGCTTTGCTTGTAAGTTTTTTTGTAAAACGACCAATATAAGTGTTACTAAAACTAGTGGTTCTTGTGACTGTGCAGTAGAACGTGTTAAAGACTGGATTTCGGAGTTTTGAATTTTCTGAAAAATTTAAAATAAAAAACAATGGCAAGCCCACTCCAAACTACCAGGTCTGATTGCAAAATATTGAGGCAGAAAACAAGAGTATAACAGACATTTCTGCATTAGCAATTATTCTAGATACAAATGATTAACTGGTTGCCCCAAATTCAACAAACTCTATTGTTGGCCATATCTTCCTTTTAGTAATGACAAAAGCAGTACCATATGCTCTCAAGAAGGATTCAACAATATAGTTTCTCTAACTGGTTCATTAAGCATGAAAAAACAAAAAATCACATATTTTGTGCATTCACTCTTTGTAATTTTGGCAACACGCTAATAGAACTGCAGCTAAATGCTCGAAAATCATTAAAAATTTCAAAGCATAACGAAATGGTGAAAAGAACAGAGAAATATTGAAAGTACTCATTGATATTGTTTGTCACTTAGGGAAGCAGGAATTAGCTTTTAGAGGACAGGACGAGTCAGAAAGTTTCTTTATTAGAGCTAATTACATAGAGACATTGGATTTACTCAGTATGTATGATAAACTTTTAAATGATCATTTAAAAATGCTACAGTTTTCCAGGACACTTCATTATCCATTCAGAATGATTTAATCGAAGCTGTTAGGGGTATTTGGTTAATTGTAGAACAAAAGAAATTGCTAATTTTGTGTGTATTCTTCTAGATGAATGTTCAGACATAGTGAACAAATCCCAACTCTATACGTGGGCAAATCGAGGGAAGTTCAAAAAAGGTTCATGAAGTTTACAGATGTCAGTGCAGTCATCTGCTGAGGTACTTGACAACCATGCACTTACAACAGTTAAAGAATGTAATATTTGTAAGAAACTTGTCACTCAGGCATATGATCATACGACCATAATGTCTGGTTGGCAATCTAAAGTAAAAGTGGCATTTCCAGGCATTATTTGTTCACTGCTACTGTCATATTCTGAATTTGGTTCTGCAACAGGCAGAGATGTGAAGTAATGAGTGCAGACTTTTTCAAAGTCTATCAGGCTCCCTAATTTCTTTTCTCATTCCACTAAAGAACAGAAACTTTGCATGCTTTTATGAATAAAAAGTTACCAAAAGCGGCTCCAACATGCTGGAACTGCAATTCATGCCCTGTCAACACTGTACCAGAGTGACGAGATAAACCTAATGTTATTCTTTGAATTCATGACAGAACCAGAAAACAATGTTGATTGAGAACCTGGTACATTGGTTAAAGCACAAGTTTTTCTTTATTTTTTGACTTGGTTGGATACTGTCTTCCTCCTCAAAACATATTTGGTAATATTTGCTCATACCGACATTCTCTCCAACACATTGCAAGACAAGTCTATGGATATTGCATATTGCCATTCAAAAGTAATCCAGGCTAAAAACATTTTAGAAGAGCTAGGAAGAGAAGGGTTCCAAAATACTTGTATTTGGTGAAGCATTTCTACTGAAGTGATAAATGAAAAGGAAGCACAAAAGAAAAGGAAGAACAATGAACCAAGTGAACTTCATCAGTTATGTTCAGAGGATATTCAATGAAATTTTAGATAATGTGCTCTATCAAATACAAAATAGGTTTTCCGACTACGAAAGTTTTCAGTTCTTTGCTGTCCTTGATTCCTCAAAATTCAAGAATTACAGAACGTCTTTTCCTGATCACAATTGCTCCAAATATTTGGACACCTATGGCTCAAATTTTAATTCAGTACATCTGAATAATGAGCTTAGTGTTGTGTACTCTTCTGGAAATAAAGCTTTTGAAGGAAAGTAAGTTGATGAAATAGTGAAAATTATGAACAAAAGAGATCTGGTGTGGGCTATTCCTGAAGTTACAAATTAGTTTGTCTAATTTTAACTGTACCAGCAACTGCAGCTTCTGTTGAAGTCATTTTCCACTTTAAATAAAGTGAAATCTCACTGTAGGTCTACAGTGGGCCAAGAAAGATTATCCTCTCTGTCAATGATGTCCATAGAAAAACAGTTACTTTGTACGCTTCGTAAGGATATTCATGAAAATTTTATGCGAGCCATTATGGAACTATTTCTGAAGAAATCTGGTGGGTTGGAGCTAGCATCCCAGTAAACTGGTAAGTACTACATTCTAGTTTGTTGTGGTTCCGTATTTAGAACTTAATAGGATCATAGAAATTGCACAAAAGAATGGCTACACAGAGCATTTGGTAAAAAAGAGGATTAATAATTCATGAAACAGAAGAAAGTAAAAAAAAATTAGCACTCTAAGAGGAATAAAAGCAGAAACTAGCTACAAAAAATTCACTTACCACCCTTTGGCACATCAAAAATTTCAAAAGATTTTCAAAAAAATGGAACATCAACTTAATAAGCACAGTTTAAAAACCTCCTCCATACAAACACAAAAGATAAAATCCCCCCATTGAAACAATCAGGGATATATCAAATCAGCTGCAAGGAATGTGAAACTCTATATATAGGAAAAACAAAACGAAACATTGAACAACGTTTTAAAGAACACATGAGATATTTAAAATATAAGCAGACATATAATTCAGCTGTAGCACATCATAATGTTCACAGTGAGCGCAAATTATTAAATCTAGTGCAGAATCCAATTGGATTAACAGTTTGGTTAGTTTTAAAAAACAAAGTCATAAATTTTGACATACCACAAACAAATGGACTCAGCTCAAAATTCATTTACCCGGAAGAGAGACCTCCATAGGCTGCTACCACGAGTTCATCAGTGAATCTCTGTTGAAAATGGTAGCAACAGCCACCGAAACATGTCTGAAGTAAGTTACTTTATTTCAAGAGTGAAGTTTGAATGTAATCTCTGTTTTTACTCCTATTTGACTACCATATATATTATTTCAAATATATATATATAATTCCTTAGTTCACTTATATATATCAAATTGAAAAACTTTGTATAACTAATATATCCTCAATGGATATATAATGTTGATGATAGTAACCATTTGTGTTAAGCTGAATACAAATTCTTAATTTTGAAGGCTTGTATTTTGAAAAAAATGTTGTTTTTGTTAAAAAGTTCTATTGGGATATGTAAAAGGATTTATAAATTTTAGTTTTGAAAAGTCCTACATAGTTGGGGTGTAATTCATTTTTGGCTTCTCCCTTAAATTTTGATTTTTGGACATAATACAGTTTGCAACAATACGCTCAAATTTTGTATGTCCTTTCACCAACATATAAGTTAATGGGGAGGGTGTGAGTTTCAAGCCTAATGATTCACTTATTTGGTGTAATCAATCACTTGTAATTTGGATAATCCAGTAGCACTGTATGGGTAGTTTGTGTATCCCCTTGCCTGACAACTGTCACTTTCTTTACTCTCAAAGTAGTGAAACTTTGAACCAACAGGTAAACATTGTACCTGCTTTTTTCAAGCTATAATAATCTGTCTATATTGAACAGCATGTAGATTATTGAATACTATTGGTAAAAAAACTTAGTGTTTTTTCCTCAAGCATTTATTGTAATTTTTGGTATGAAAGTTGTGATATTCATTCTACTTCACATTAAGAAACATTGCTCAAAGATTCTGTACAACATTTCCTGCAAACAAGGGCATAAAGTTCCAGTAAAACAATAACCTGAGCATAAAAATGGATTTTTCAAGAAAAATACTTATCAGAATTACATAAAGCTTATATTGTGTATGTAGGCATGCAAATGAGATTTTTGAGGTTGAAATTAATTAGCATTTTACTGAAACGATTCACATTTGCTTATTTTGATCATCCATCTCCTTTAAGATGCTGTGAACTCACGCTCCAGGAAAGACAATAACTGGTTGCATCTGTTTGTTGTGTCTGCATGGTATTCAAAACACATACCAGAAGCAACATGAGGTAGCATAAGGAAGAATAATTTCATGTTACAGAATTTAATTTAATATAGTGATTGTATTTATTTTATTGTTGTTAAGTCAAGTGTCATTAAGTGAAAGTGAATCAATAATGTTTTTGCTTGACCTCCACAAGAGAACAGCTACGCCTTAAATTGAGGCATGCAGTCTTAAAACTATACCTCCATACTCAGGGAAAAACACAAATTCAGCTCTGCATTTACATTTGAGGTTTCCTCTAAAGTATGCCCCAAAATAAAATACGTTGGAAGCACAGTATACCTCAAAAGAAATTCTACATGCTTATTTCCATTTTAAGCAGGTGCATATGGTTTTCATTTTCACATCGAGTACTTTCCAGTATTATTCTGGGAAAATTATTACAAATTAAGTATGTGACTTTTACCAGGACTGAAACCTTTTTCCAAAATAAATATCAGCTTTTTCAGTGTTTGATTTGGGCAGGCTTCATATAATACCAGAGCTTGAGGTATTCAACACAAATTAAAAATATAAATCATTTCTGGAAAGTCACAGCAGTTCTTCTGGAACCCAGCACAACAAGATTTTTCAATGCAACAAAGAAAAACATTTGAGGAAGTATGCTTAAAACAGTAACACATAAGAAAAACATATTCTATTGTTGAGGTACGTTCTATGTTCATTTTAATTGTTTGTTTGTTGGAATAATATTACCTTAGGTTCTATTATGCATATTTTTTTATCTAGAATTACTCACTTGATACAATAAAATATTAACTTACTCTGGGTTTAGGACACACAGATTTATAAAGTAATGCTTATATTTCCTATTTTTCCTAGCTCTAAATTTGGAAAGTAAAGAATGCATCTGCTAATAGCCCATAGGAGTCAGTCAAGTCAATTCAAACATTTGCTCCCATTATTTTGTAAAAGATTGCAGTAAAACTGTTGTGGCTCATTTTCATTTAGTAGACATTTTGAAAAATGGGCCCATTCATGGAGAATATTACACATTTACTCTTAGCTACTGCATAAACAAATATATGAACAGAAATTATATTCCTAACTGCTTTAAAGCATATGCAGTGTTAGATAAATTGCAAGTTTTACCCTATAAAACTGAAGCTCTGAAACTGCACAACTCTTTCCACTGCGAAGGAATCCATTAACTCCAGGGATAGTGAAGGCTTTCAAATGGTAAAAATATTTACCTTTTAAAAGCATTGTTGGAATCAAATACAATGAAACAACTTATAAAAAACACTTGGCTCATTACCCTGTTATTTAGATATTTAACAGAAAACATACTGTTAGCAAGTGTTTTTAATGCTTCCTTGCAGAAATATCATGGTAATTTGTTTTTATATCATGTTTTGTTATTTTTATGATTTTGAAAAAAAAAAAAAAGCCTCAAAATAGCCGCTATTACAAATTTCAAAAGAAAATTAATTTGTTTACATGAAGCTGGAAGTTGATCATGATATTTTTATTTTCAGATAGCATATTATTATGATCTGCTTCTACATTCTCATTCCATAATTTATCAGCAAGAATATTCATATGATCACTTTCTTCTTCTTTTAGTTCCTTAAACTGGAAGGGCATATTGAACAACCAATGAAAGGGTGAAGTAATTTTCAAATGAGTCTCTGATCCATAGAACATAAAATTACTCAACATTCATCTTCTCAGGATAAGGAAAATTAAATCATCCTAACTCAGGACCTCATGAGTGTGAGGTAGTCATAAAAGCGGGCTTGTTTCAATCATGAAAATATTTAATGCCTTCTCTTCAAACCTTACAACATTTATGTCTATTTTTATTATTTGGATAGAATCGAACAACAATCAGTTATATTAAAGCAACCCATCATCTGTGCTGGGCTATTTGTTTGAGTTACTGTCTCTCTTTTAATCATTTTCCTTCTCATGATGGTTTTCTAAACAGTATTTAATTTACTAATTTCAAATTGAAGAAATTAGTAAGAGTGAAGCTTATAATAATTTAGAAATTAACTTCAGTTACATTTTAACACTCAAACATGCTCCCATCCTCAGCTGAAGATTGGCTGAGTGACAGACTCGACTCTTACTAAAGTATTTCATTATTTACCACTGTCATAGTTTATACTATTATTTATTTTAAAAAGACTCAATGCTTTCTGTTATAAAAGAAGTAGTTGCAAATGGCTAAAATATCCTTAATATTCAACTGTATGTGATATTCTGTCTGTCAATGCAAGTCTGTCCCACATAAAACTGCCATGTGTTATTTTGTATACACCAGGATTTATTGCAAGATTGCCTGTTTGGTGCATATGTAGTGCCACCATTGCATAAACAAACTGAACAACAGCAACAAAAGAAGAAATAAGAAGCCAAGTGTTCATTTTACCTGTGATTTCCAGTGCAAACCAAAATCAAATCTTTATTGTCCTTTATAACATGTTACAATGAATAGAATTGAACCATTGTTTAAGAACAGTGTGTGTGTATAATGCAGTATAAAAGTATAAACAATAGGTAAACATAGCAATAAACAAAAGTACAATAAATAAAGAAGCACCCAATGACCACTTTTATGCATACAATGCTGAAAAAAGTGAATCAATTAAAAAACTATTTTGTCATTTAGGAACTCTTCAATACTGTAATGTACTTTATTTAAAATAAATTTGCATAATAAGTGTTTAAATTTTTAGAATAGAGTATTATTATGAAAGCTTATTGCAAGTTTATTGAACAATTTACTATCTCACGGTACAACAATAAATTTGCCATGGAACAAAAATGTGCGATTCCTTAGTAGCTCAATATGCTGATTACAATTACCAATATTTTGCTATCACGTACAATTTTTTCTCTGGAGATGTAATTTTATATGCGTGTTTTCCTGCTCAACAATGTCACCAAACCTTTTCGTTTATGTCCCAAAGGTGTGCTTGTCTAAAAAGCATATGAGGTAAATGAGAACACCACAGAACTGTTCCTGCTGGTTACATACAACTCACTTGCCTTGCCACAGATCTGCATTCTGATTCTCTCCCAGTTTCAAAACCACCAATGGAAGATGACAATTACAAACATCATTATTACATGCAATACACATCCACAGCCATTATCTCAGGCAGAATTGAACAATCTTGTAAGAGATCTACATTTTTCAAAAAGAGCAGGGTCTCATATTCACGGAAAAACTTACATCCAAATGCCAGTATATCATTCCGTAAATGACAGTCTATCCACTTTTCTCAATGACAGATGTTTTGGTATATTGTAATAATATAGATGGGTTGCATAAAGAATTTGGGATTGTTCATGGTGCCTATTTTACAGATTCCTCTAAAAGCAGTCTCTTACATAATGGAAACAAAAAGCCTTCCATTCAGTTCAGTTAAAGGAAACTTACGATAACATGAGACTGCTTCTGAAATATACTGGCTATTTGAATCTGTTGTGATCTCAAATATACTGGCTATTTGAATCTGTTGTGATCTCAAATATACTGGCTATTGGAATCTGCTGTGATCTCAAATATACTGGCTATTTGAATCTGTTGTGATCTCAAATATACTGCCTATTGGAATCTGTTGTGATCTCAAATATACTGGCTATTTGAATCTGTTGTGATCTCAAATATACTGGCTATTTGAATCTGTTGTGATCTCAAATATACTGGCTATTTGAATCTGTTGTGATCTCAAATATACTGGCTATTTGAATCTGTTGTGATCTCAAATATACTGTCTATTTGAATCTGTTGTGATCTCAAATATACTTGCTATTTGAATCAGTTGTGATCTCAAATTTATGGGACTACTTCTAAGAATGCAAACTGATTATACAAAATATTGCTGTATTTTGTGTCACTAGGACAATAGGGCAAGGAAAGACAATTATGTAGTCAAACAGTGGGGAGGTTAGTGCTTAATGCTCACTTTTACTATTTGTGCCTCCACATGCAATGACACTGGTGATACATGGAATGAAATGAAGCATGGTGGGGTGTGATGGTGGGGGAAACCAGATAAAAACCCACCCCTGCGCCACTTTGTACACCACAAATCTCACATGCAGTCTCTTGGGATCAAACCCAGAACACTTAGGTGAGAGGCGAGTGGCCTAAGCACAGTCAGTAACCTTTGAGAGAAAACTTCAAACCTGGTGAAAAAAATGTTGCACATGAACCTCTTGTTACCAAAGACAGTGTGCTGTAACCACCGCTGCATAAAAAAATTGGCTTTTATGAAGAACTTTGTGAAAACAATGGACAAAGGTCAGGGTTTTCAATATTTAATATCTAAATTTCCTCAACGCTCCAATGAAAACACGTTCTTTAATTTTTGCATTAAAAATTGTATGCTACAGTGTTTTCTTATAGACTGAACATGTATTGCTACTTGTATGAAATATAGGCCAAGTGGTTCATGTGGCATATCTTTTCCACAAAAACTGGTACATGTTGAACTGTTTTTATTTCATTTTCATCATTAGTATATGTGAATTCGTAAGGAACACCTACTTTCATCTCGCAGCAAAACAGAAAGTTCAAATTTGTTGCACTATGAGTCAATGCAACCACTGATGAAGAGTTCAAATACTATCCGTCTAGTGGCAGGAGGTCCAACTTAATATGAGTTCATCCAAATGAGGCAATTTGAATAATTTTCATACTTGACAGAGTAGATATTTTATTTATGTAACAACATAAATCATACTTACACAAAGTATATTAACATTCAACCACAGTCACAAGGTGTGTTGTGCAAGGAAGGCTGGTTATGCAACCACATCCCTCTAGGCAGAGGTTGCCTTGACTCTTTCTCTTATGCAAATGATAACTAGTCTCTAGGTACAGGTTGTTGTGATTACTTTCTTCTCTGCTGATGACCACCACTCCTAGGTTCAGAACAATGTAGCTTCAATAGACTCAGCAGTCAACTAGGATATCATTCTTGCTGCATCAAGATACAAATGAAGAACCAGTAGTGAAACGTTGATATGATTTTATCAGCCAATGTTAAGTATCCCTATCCAGAAGCTAAGAAGAAACTACACTGGCATTTATGTTTCAGTGTGTAAACATTTGATGCACATCACCAGCCCAAACCTGCATCAATTCCAAAACTTTGTTCAATCTTGTAAAGCAAGGTATCTAATTTGTATCATTCTGAATTGTCACTGAGTGATCAAATCATGTACAAATCCTCACAATCATACAACCATATGTAAAAACATACAGAAAACACAATACAATTGTTAAATTTGCCATTAGTAATGTATAATTAGTGGAAACTTCTTCATAGCCAGTTGTTTATTTGAGAGCACAAAAGGGGGAACTTTGAATAGGAAAAAAGTATTACTTCATTTTCAGCATGTGAAAAAGGATGAGTTGTTTCTAGTGAAGACATAGCTTTTCATAAATGTAGTTATTATAAATAACCTAATTTTTAAAACAAACTTAACAAGTAATTAAACATTTAGCATAACTTTTGTAACAATTATTAAGTAGGATGATAAATAATTAGGTACAAAAATCTAAATTAAGAAATAATCGAAATTAAGAAATTGTATTATAATGTTTCTTCCTTATGAATAGAACATTGCATTTATATACAAGTTGTATGGTTTCATATTATTCATCATTCCTATTGTAAAAAAACACATAACTATATTGTTTAAACATAGTAAGGGACAGAAAAGATAAGTAACCCAAGAATTTCCCAAGTGACCTTGACTCCATGATAATGAGATATATGTGTGCTTCACTTCTCCATGTAGATATTCTATTCAGATTGATAAGAAATTGTAACATGATAGGCAAAATTTTAAAGAAATATACCAATATTGCCAATGTATACATTGATACATGAGCATACCACTAAATACATATACAGGCAATTAAAATAACAAAAAAGATTAACTCAATACTCCATAAAGACATACTAACGTAAAATAAACCATGTAATAATGATAAGTTAAGAAAACATTTTAAGAAATCCTTCTACAGTATACAGAGTTTTTTGAACACTGTAAGCATAGAAATTACATAACTTAACACTATTGGTATGTTATTGTAAGGACTTTAAATATATTATTGTTTTTGTAGTATTGTAATTCAAATATGATGAAGCCATGAATTTGTAAGAATTCCCAAGATGATTCACATATTATGAATACTTTCTGGAAAAAAGGAAAAATCACAGGACAATGTCTAATGCACTTGAAAAACTGATACTTTTGAAGCAAAATGCCAGCAAAATGGTTGACTGGTTTATGTATATACCTCAAGAGCAGATCTGGGGTTCAAATAGTTGTTTTTAAACACATGAGAAAAGAGCAAGTAAATAGTCAAAACTCTGAATTTATTTCTGTATGATCATTCAGGCACACCTTGATTTAAATACATAATTCTTGAGAATGTAAAACTCCTAAGGTTCTATATGTATTTCCGTTACTAATTCATATACTTTAAGTTTGCATAAGTATTTCCATAATTTGACAGGCACAATTATTACATATTCTAGTTTCAATGATTATATTAATTGGATTTGATTATAACAATATATAAATCCCCTTTATAATGTTGCCACAAGATAAGCTTCTGGTTTATATTCTCTTGTTACTAGATAAACTATCCCAAGCCTCTAGATACAAAAATGATAGCAAGTTCTAATGCAAATTTAAACAAAGCAGTAATGACAGTGGGAACAGCTCCACAATCTGGTGTATGACTGGAATCATTTAATAATCAATCTAAATTATAAACACTTTCAATTTCTCCACTTACCTGTTGGTCTTTAATTAAGACTAGTTTCAAGGACTCACTTCAACTCATTATTAAACAATTCCAATAATTAAAGATTTGAAGCTTTCTCAGTGTTGATATTACAGATGACTTCACGGGATAACAACTGAGTTAAATTGGAATCTGAGAAGTGCAAATCCAGTTCCCTGATGAAGACCACAGAGTCAAGATGGTCGAAAGCTTGAATTTCTCTGATTCTAATTTAACTCAGTTGCTACCCTGTGAAATCATCTGTAATGGTGCTCTACTATATACAAATATCCTAATCATTAATATGGTTTACACCTAGTGGTGACTTCTCTGGTTTGCTATTGCTTCACTTCATTTTTCTTTTCCTCTTTCTTTCATTGAAAAACTGAACATTTCCTTATGGTGGTTGGTTTCTGCAGCATGTTCAACTTGTGGTGTGCCCCCAGAAGCCTAGGTGAATATCGTGGATATGCCATTAACCACTCCACCATTCTGTTTCATGCTTAAAAGAATGTTACTTTTCTAACATACAACTCATCCTCTCACAAAGTATTGCACTTTACCTCGGTATATTTGCAAATTTATGTAAAACAATTGCCTGTCATGTTTCAGTTTCTCTTCAGCATAAATGGAAAATTTCAGCCCTAATTTTGTAAACCAAGGTTTTAGGTTTGAGGAATGGTTTGGTGAAATACTTACTAAACAATCACCTGTCATGTTTCAGTTTCTCTTACATATAAATGGAAAAGTGAAGCCCATATCTTGTAAACCAAGGTTTCAACAATCATCTGTCATGTTTCAGTTTCTCTTCAGTATAAATGGAAAAGTGAAGCCCATATCTTATAAACCAAGGTTTCAACAATCATCTGTCATGTTTCAGTTTCTCTTCAGTATAAATGGAAAAATACAGCCCATATCTTGTAAACCAAGGTTTCAGGTTTGGGGCATGGTTCTGTGAAATACTTACAAAACAATCGCCTGTGTCATGTTTCAGTTTCCCTTCAGTATAAATGGAAAAGTGGAGCCCTTATCTTGTAAACCAAGGTTTCAGGTTTGGGGCATGGTTTTGTGAAATGCTTACAAAACAATCGCCTATCATATTTCAGTTTCTCTTCAGTATAAATGGAAAAATACAGCCCATATCTTGTAAACCAAGGTTTCAGGTTTGGGGCATGGTTCTGTGAAATACAAACCAATCACCTGTCATGTTTAAGTTTCTCTTCAGTATAAATGGAAAAATACAGCCCATATCTTGTAAACCAATGTTTCAGGTTTGGGGCATGGTTCTGTGAAATACAAACCAATCACCTGTCATGTTTCAGTTTCTCTTACATATAAATGGAAAAATACAGCCCATATCTTGTAAACCAAGGTTTCAGGTTTGGGGCATGGTTCTGTGAAATACTTACAAAGCAATCGCCTGTGTCATGTTTCAGTTTCCCTTCAGTATAAATGGAAAAGTGGAGCCCTTATCTTGTAAACCAAGGTTTCAGGTTTGGGGCATGGTTCTGTGAAATACCTACACTTGGAAAATGCTCATCTATTCTGTTTCTCCTGTGCATTAAACTGGAGTAAATATTTTTCAATAATTTCTGAATATATATTTATAAATTCCAAAATTAATGTGGAATGTAAAATAATACCATTTTAATCTTTGGATAAAAATAAAAATACGGCAGTGAATTTTTAGTAGCCTAAGTGAATTGCAAGAACCTTAATAAAATTGAAGATGTAGAACTATTGTGATATGAAATAAAATGTATTCTGACATACAAGCAATTTTAAGAAAACTTGTTTTAGTGTGCATAAAAATGGTTTTTTAAGAAATTCTGTACATCCTTAAGATTTTGTTATATATATTGCTGATGATGAGGGCAAGAGACCCTTTTGAATAGCAATTCTTAAACAGTATTTCTTACAGTTCCTGTATTATACTTGAGGTGCTCATGTGTGCGTGTCCATGTGTGTGTATGTGTGTGTGAGTGTGTGAGTAGTATTGTGGCATCTTAATGGCTTTAAATTCCAGATGAAAATGTTTTTATGTACATCTGTTTGTAGCCATTGTGTTTTTACTAAATCTAAATAATGATAGTTGTTCATTTTTATAGAGTTTATACATATATTGATGTGTTTGATGCCATGTATGCAAACTATATGTTTGTCTGTGTTTACTACTTAGTAGAACAGAGAAGAAGGTATTTAATGTATTAAAACTGCTGTAATTTTTAGAGAATATTTTATTCAAAGATTCACATGAATCACAAATTGAAAATTCAAGACTTTTATTAAATGCCAGACATCTGTTTGATGTTTTGTAATTGATTAAGATATACTGCTCAGATGGTTTCTTACTTTAGCCTTTCATGAATGTAATTTGTAAAATAAAATGTCCCTATGTATTAAATATGAAATAAAATATCTCTTGTAAATAGTGATTAATACATAAGTAAATTTAATGCTCTGTATCTCACATATAAATTCAGATAACGTATGTAATATTTGAAAAAAAGCTTTAAAATATACCTTGTCCAACAGATAATCTATTTATGTGAGTAATTTCTCCTTGTAGCAAGATGACAGCTTTAAAATATACCTTGTCCAACAGCTAATCTATTTATGTGAGTAATTTCTCCTTGTAGCAAGATGGCAGCTTTAAAATATACCTTGTCCAACAGCTAATCTATTTATGTGAGTAATTTCTCCTTGTAGCAAGATGGCAGCTTTAAAATATACCTTGTCCAACAGCTAATCCATTTATGTGAGTAATTTCTCCTTGTAGCAAGATGACAGTTTGTTATTCAATAAATCATTTAAAGAAAAGCTCTAAATCAAAATAAAACTATCATGTGTCACATTCAAATCATTTTCTCTTACAAACTTTAATTTTACATTTGGTGCTTCATTCTGGTCAAATCAAACCTTCTAAGACAGAGGTATACAATGTCAAATGTTTAACAACTGATTGCTATCTATACTGGCATGAAAGTTCCTTGTACTGCATGAGAAGCAATTGAATATAGAAAAGTAGCAAGTACCTATTAAACAATATGAACCAATGGAAATGGCATATAACAAAAATGTCATGTGTTCCATTCACATGACTTTCTCTACATCTCTGCAACAAATTATTGTTAGAAAGCTTATGCTTCTATTTACTTCATGCTAATCGACAAAAAATTAGCAGAAATAGTCTTATTACTTCCTTTCATGAAAGAAGAAGGGAAATAAGGGAATACACTAGGCTAAAGTGATAGTCAAAAGCTGGTTGCTATGTGTTTGAAATTCCTTTGTTTGTATGGTCAGGAGTTTACAAATTCCTGTATGAGAAAAGTATAAGTATTTTAAAGCTGAAACCAATAAAAAGGAATATCTCAAAAATGAGCAACCCCATGAAAAATATTTATATAACATAAATTATGTGTTTTAACAAGCTCTACAAGTAAGTTTTTGTCTATTTCTTACGGCTTAACAGTTGTACAAAATTAATCCAGAATAAAGATGTCTTCAGAGGCTATTCCCAGAAAATTCAAGAAATACATTTTATTTGTCTGGTAGATATCTTTAACATACAGCATTTTAAACAAAATTGTTAGAGCCATTTTTGAGAAAGTACACATTTTTAAGACATTTTTCCATAGAAAGGGTAGTTGGGGATGGGCGGATTTTCTTGAAAATCTTTGTGTCGCATCCTTGGAAGATACTTAATTTAAACACTATGTTAGGTATTTCACAGACTTTTCATTTTTGAGCTATGCTGCACACACACATACCTTGACAGACATACCATACATAGACATTTTTCTGAAAGTGCTTTTTTTTTTTTTTTTTTTAATTCAGGGGGTCTGAAAACATATATTTCCAGTGAAATCTCTGTATCGTACTTTTGGGTGTAACACAATACCTTATGTACTTAATATGTAGTGGTTTTCACCCCAATACTAATTATTTGAATGGAAGTGTTGTCCACTGATTGTTGATTGTAGAGATAAAATTAATGCCTCACACCCATGATTTATTGTTGTAAGATGACATAACTCAAAGGAATTACAAGTAATATATCAACAGATTACAGGCCCAGCTATCGGAAACCCACTTCCCCAATTCTAACCCAACTATATATGGCTGCATTTCAAATACCTACATATAACAAATTCAATCCCACACATTTTCAAAATTTGGTTTCAACATGCAGATGATATTTTTTACAATAGTAAGTACCAAGAAAACACACACAGGATACACTCAAACTTCTCAACATACAAGAAAAAAACCATAGAAAGATAAAATAAGTTACCATCCATTCCTTGATCTGAAATTAATAAGAAAGAGAAACAAGCTAGAGTTTCGAATATACCAAAAAATTTAACACACCAACAACTACATAAAACATCTGATGTGTTCCATTCACATGACTTTTTCGACCTCTTTATAACATATTATTGCTAAAAAGCTTATTCTTATATCTACTTCATGATAATCGAGATCCGCGTTAGTAGAAATTATCCTTATTGCTGGGTTCCTTGTAAGTAGTAGGGTCAAGTGACAGTCAAATCTTTTAAAAGCTGATTGCTATGTGATTAAAAGTTCCTTTGTTTGTATGGCCAGGAGTTGACAAATTCCCGTTTGAGAAAATTATAAGCATTTTAAAGCTGAAACCAATAACAAGGAATATCTCAAAAATGCTCAACTCCACAAAAAAATGTATAAATTGTCTGCTTTAACGAGCTCTACATTTCTTGTGCAGCAAATTTTTGTCTATCTCTTACGCTTTACCTGTTATGCAAAATTCCGTAAAATTCAGCCAGAATAAAGTAGCCTTCAGAGGCTGTTCCCAGAAAATCCAAGATATACATATTATTTGTCAGGTAAATATCTTTGATATATGATATTTTAATCAAAATCGTTAGAGCCATTATTTAGAAAATAAAAATTTTCGAAAAAAGCTCCATGTAAAGGGTAGTTGTGGGTGTGGGAATTTTCTTGAAAATGTTTGTGTCGCATCCTTGGAATATACCAAACCTAAATACCAGGTTTGGTTTTTAACAGACATTTCGTTTTTGAGCTGTGCTGCACTCACTCACTCACACGGACATTTTTCTAAAAATGATTTTTTTGGATTCAGGGGATCTCAAAACATATATTTCCGGTAAAATCTCGGTATAGAATTTTTGGGTGCATTACAATACCTTCTCTATACACTATTACATAGCACATGTAGAGAAAGTAAACATCTAATGTGTTCCATTCACATGATGAACTTAATGTTCGACAAACAAACCTTTTATTCAAAACATTAATCTGTTATCTACATCATGCCAATCAATGTAAACATAAGCAGAATTAGTCTTATTACTTGTAAGTAGAAGGGAAAGAAGAAAATGCAAGGCTAAAGCGATAGTCCCGTGCTTTAAAAGCCGGTTGCTGTGTGAAACATTTGAAATTACAATATCTTTGCTTACCAGGAGTAAACAAACAAGAAACGAGAGGAAAGATGTCTTCCTATATGAGAAAAGTTAAAATGACTAAAACTGAAACCAATAATCCAAAATATCTTGAAAACGGTTAACTCTACAAAAAAAATTTAAATGACATAAATTTTCTGTGAATAGCCTGAGTCCTCTTCATTCTGGATGACTTTTGCATAAAACTGGTAAACCATAAAAAATAGATAAAAGCACTGTAAAAAATATGTTGATATCTTTAAAGCACACAATTACTTTTGTGCAATTAACCATTTCCAAGATATTCATTGTCATTGGTTTCAATTTTTCAACACTTGTACTTTTCTCAAATGGGAAGTCATTATTCACATTTTTGATCATGGAAAGAAAATGTAACATAGTGACTGGCTAAAAGATTTTACTTGCTTTAGCCAATAATAGTCCCTTAATCTCTTGTACCCATAACAAGAAAATATGTTGTAAAACTATTTCTGCTACTTTTATCTGAAGCAGATGAAAAAGTAACCTTTAGAAAGAATAGTTTGCTGCAAAATATGCAGAGAAAGTCATCTGAATATGATACACCAAAATGAATATTATTAGTGAAAATTTAAACTTTCTCCCATACCTGTCGTGGATTTAATTATTGAAAAAATGAAATAATAGTGATCTATTTACTTTAGATTTGAGTTGTTGACAGCCCCAGAGCATTTGAAACATGAGTAAGGTCCCTCGGCTAGGTACTCCTTCTCGTCACTGCTATGTTGGCAATGTGGTATTTGTTATTAGTCATTTGGCAGCTCAACTTTAGTGATGAGAAGATGACATAAGCAGCAAAACTGGCCAAGTAGGTGACAAAGGGAGGCACAAGTATGGAAGAATGGCCGACACACTATGCCAAAAGATCTGTAAAGTCATTGATATAACCTTAGGTGTTAAATGCATCACATACTTGGAATGTTTATTGCTGGGAAGCCTCCACAGTAAATGCGGATTTGGTAATTTGTTATTTCACCTATATAGCAGCTTTGTCAAAGTGTTTATTGATGTATGGCGGTGGTTCTCAACACTGCGGGCGTAGACCGTCAAAGTGATTCACCCAACACGAGTTGACATGTTGGAGATTTTAATTACTATTTAAATTATACGTTAAAATGTATTTAGGTATAAAATAAAATTGATTTCATATAGGTAATTAGCATTTCATCATTTCTAAAGCACGAGTGTGTAAATAAACCGACCTTTGGTCATTTGGTGTAAATATTACGGGGACATATATCGTTATTCTCGGGGATGTGTTGTCGTTTTTGTTTAATTCGGGAAGCTGAATGGTCTACAGCATTGCAAACGAATCATATCTATTTTAAAACATATTTCGATGAAGTCATTACTCGTTAGTATTTTTAACATTTTAAATTTTGGATCTCTTCTGGAAGCTTTACAATTCACAAGAATTTCACCTTATGATATTCCTAAACTGCGTATAAGCAGCAATGCATTTGGCATTCCCATTGGTCAGTATGTTTCATTTATTCGTGTGCTCACATTCCTTTACGTAATAATTATGATTTTTTTAAATACGCAAAACTAAAAAATAAAACATGTTTGTGTTTAACTCCTTGGGTGTGAATCATAATGCAAAATAGCAATATTTGATATTTGATATAACTTACCTAGAAGTTTCCGCCGCAAAAGACTCGATACTCCACATCTACTTCACGGATAAAAGTGAACGTATAATGTTGGAAATCATTCGTTTTAGAACATTAATACTGAGTAAAATCGCGACACCGAACAGATTCAAGAAGAGATTTCAAAACGGCGCGTTGTTTAATTGTCATGGCAGCAAAAACGACCAATTAGATAACGGCATCCCCTATCGTTATTCAATTTTTTTTTTCAAAGAATAAATATGTCAGTAATTGTTGGTAACAAAGACAGCATTGTTTTTAAAATAAGAACTATAGCTTTCCTGGCGACGTGTTAATTCAAGATCTTCTCGGGCTTCTAGCCAGGTAAAAACTTGGTTTGACACCAACGTTTCGAAGAAGTGCATCTTCCTCGTCTTCAGGGTGAACTGATGGGTTGAGCTTGCGGAGACTGGTATTTATAAGAGCTGGGATGAAGCTAACATCTGATTGGTTCGCGAGATATTATGGCCTGGTATTTAAGATGACTGAGACATGGGCACGGACTTCGTAGAAAACTATTTATAGCAGTTATTCGGCTAATGTACTAATTAGCCGAATAACTGCTATAAATAGTTTTCTACGAAGTCCGTGCCCATGTCTCAGTCATCTTAAATACCAGGCCATAATATCTCGCGAACCAATCAGATGTTAGCTTCATCCCAGCTCTTATAAATACCAGTCTCCGCAAGCTCAACCCATCAGTTCACCCTGAAGACGAGGAAGATGCACTTCTTCGAAACGTTGGTGTCAAACCAAGTTTTTACCTGGCTAGAAGCCCGAGAAGATCTTGAATTAGCATTGTTTTTATTCGCAAAATTAGTAAGTAGGTATGCGAAAATAATTTATATTTTTTAATGTAACCAAATGTTACTTGTAATTTTGGTACATACTAATTGAAAGTTGCTCTTTCAATGGTGTAGGGGCCGGAGAAAAGACGAACTGAGCAAAAATAGCTATATATCCTCCCCTTTTATTAAAATTTCCAGTAAAACTTGGATTAACTATTGGCATTTATTTAATGCAATAGGCACTTAATTTATTACTAAAGTATTAAAAAGAAGGGCAATGGTCGGTAGTGTACATTTGGTTATCTAGAGGTCCTGGATCTGATTTTTGGCTAGGGTAAGGAACACATTTAGTGAGCATGAACCTGCTACTTTTAAAGTCAACGCCCAATATAGGCATAAATTAGAGAGGGTCAAAGTTTCCGACTTAATACTATTTTGATTGAGTTTTTAAAAGTAATTATCATTGTTGCAGCCAATGACCATATATAGTTCAGTTAAAGTTGTACAAACTTTAACATAGTATCTCTAAACAACTCACACTTGCAGTTATCACTTGGATTAAAGTAAAAGAACAGAACGACATTCTGCCATACTTGTCCAAGTATGCCATCTACATAATATGATTACCAATTAGCAGAACCCTATATTGGGCCTTAACTGCGGCAACAGAGAGTAACTGATGTATCTGCACAACTACAGCCACCCTAGCGGATCTATTGCTTTAGGCGGGTAATGCATCGCTTCACCAAAGAAAGTGTCATATTTAGGGTGGGTTACAGGCTGCCAAGGTGTCAACTGCTCCGAACTCAAATACGAGGGGCATACTGAAAGTCATGAGCAACACTGCTTTACAATCTTAATATTTATTTTTAAGCCAAACCAAATACATCATCATAATCTACATACTTTCTTTCACTTTTCGACATAGTCTCCATTGTTTTGCACACATTTTTCCCATCGTTCTACAAGTTTGAAAATGCCCTTGTGATAGATCTCCGTTCCAGCTGCCAGCAGACCCTGACGCACTGCTTTCCGAATATCCTCCAGCGTCTCGTAGCGTTGGCCACGCTTCTGCTCCTTCACAGAACCGAAAAGATGGTAGTCGGAGGGTGCCAAGTCGGGACTGTAGGGAGGATGTGGAAGAGTTTCCCACCCTAATGCCCTGATCTTCTCCATAGTGGCACGGGCAGTATGCGGACGCGTATTATCCTGTTGAAGGATGATCCTCTTTCCAGGGCGTTTATCACGCAAAGCCCGATGGAGCTTCAGAAGTGTCTTGTTGTAGCGGGCAGAATTTATGGTTTGTCCAGGTTCAAGAAAGTCAACCAGAATGCAACCTTGTGCATCCCAAAAGACACTTCCCATAACTTTTCCTACAGACTGCACTGTCTTCACTTTCTTCTTCGATGGTGAGTTCAAGTGGTGCCATTCCATACTCTGACGTTTCGTTTCTGGCTCATAGTGATGGAACCAGCTCTTGTCTCCAGTCACAATACACGTCAAAAATTCATCACCTTCATTATGAAATCTCTGAAGAAGGTTTTGTGCAATGGTTCTTCTCTGAAGTTTGTGGTCTTCAGTCAGTAAACGGGGGACCCAACGGGCACAGACCTTTCGATAACCCAAGCTGTGGGTCATTTCTTGCACTGCACTATGTCCTATTCCAAGTTGCACAGCAATTTCAATCACAGTGAAACGCCTATCTCCTGTAATGAGCTCATCAACTCTTTCCTTGTTGCGTTCTGTAGAGGCAGTTCGAGGACGCCCGCTACGAGGCGCATTTTGCAGACTCGTGTTTCCATCCTTGAAATATTTCACCCATCTTCTAACACTGCTGGCACCCATGCAGACACTTCCATACGCACGTTGAAGTCTGAGATGAATTTCAGGAGCAGATTTTCCTTCTTTCACAAGGAATTCAATGACAGCACGCTGTCGAAACGAAACATCAATGTCAGCCATTTTTCAAACACCGTCTGTGGTCACGTGATAGAATCTAATGACGTCACAATATGTCAACATGTGGCTTAAAGTCTGTAGATTACGATTCTGCAATTCGTTTCGTTACATTGTTGAAATTTAAATTTTTACAATGGGTTGCTCGTGACTTTCAGTATGCCCCTCGTACAAAGGTAATGTCATTTTTTTATTTAAATTATTAAGTTAACATTACAAATCATGGACAAATATGGGAGATTGTCCAAACATAATTTTATTTTATGCACAAATTAAGAGAATTCTCATCCTAAATATGTGTGCACTTTTAAACTTTTATTGCAATTCCCTAAGATCGCAAAACCTTAAGGATTCAATTTATTTCATTTTGGGAAATTTTATCATTTACAATGAAAATAAATTTAGTTGCTGCCTTATTACTTCGTCACATTTTGAATCCTTTTACCTTATTGATTGTATTTTGTTTCTGTAGCTTTTTTTAATTATTTATGTATATGAACGTCCTTAAAATGTTTGGTCATATCGGATGATTATTGAAATTGGTGAAATAATGCTCAAGTGACCTCGGGATTCATCGAGCTTAAAGTTATTCAACATGTTCAGATAAAGCAAATCCCCGGAAAAAAAAAAAAAAAAAAAAAAAAACTTATCCGAGTATAACTCACCCTAAGCGAGATTCAAACTCGTGAAGCAAGACACGCTACCCAGGCGGGCAAGTAGCACATTTTATCCAGCCACACAAGAAAGTATATGCGGCTTGCTTTAAGTCATGGCTGATTGCAGCTGCGAGTGGACACGCATTATTAAGCCTGCATGAGTTTGTGACAGCTGAGGTGGTTTCTAGAAGTTTCCAGTGACGTGTCCAGGGTTCGTGGAAGAAAAAGAGTATCACAGGATCGCGCGCGATGGAACACATATGACAACTTTACTCGCGGAAATAAACAACACGAAAAACAGAATGGACGAAACGAAAATGGAAAATAAATCCGGAGTCGCAAAAAATCTGATGTGTTACACTCATATGACTTTCTCTAGCAGCTCTACAAATAAACTTTTACAAAAGATTATTCTTATTTCTACACCATGATAATCGATATAAACATTAGCAGAATGTTCTTAATACTTGGTTCCTTATAAGTAGAAGGAAACTAAACGAATACGCTATGCTAAAGTCAAATGTTTTAAAAGCTGTCGCAATGCGATTGTCATTGAAAATCTCTTCTCTGCTTGGCCAGGAGTAGAAAAAAAAGAAAAACGGATACTTCCTGTCTGAGAAAAGTGTAACTACTTCACAATTGAAACCAATAACAAGGAAGTCGCCCTCCGTGGTGTAATGGTTACCATGCTGACTTCATATACCCAAGGTCGCGGGTTCAAACCCGGCGGAGGACGATGGATTTTTTCGGGCGTAAAAATCCTTAGCATGGCTTCCTTTCCTTCGGAAGGGAAGTAAAGCCGTGGGTCCCGTGTCGTAGATTTACGGCACGTAAAAGAACCTCAAGCCTGATAGAGGCCTCTGAGCAAAATTAAGCGATCTTTCATGCCCAATATAGAATGGGACTCTGAGAACCAAAGCAGTTAAAGAGCGTCCATAAATAACACGCCATTTATATATTTTTTTTAATAACAAGGAATATCTCGGAAACAGTTACCTCCACAACAAAAATGTATAGGGCATTAACTGTGTGTTTTGATGATATCTACATTTTTTTTTTTTTTTTTTTTGCAGTAAGTCTCTTACGTTTTAGCAGTTAAACAAAATTCGGTAAAATTCACCCAGAATAAAGAGGTCTTCAGAGCCTAGTCCCAGAAAACTCAAGATATACGTTTTATTTGGGATATAAATATCTTTAATACACGGGATTTTAATCAAAATCGTTAGAGCTATTTTTGAGAAAATCAATATTTTCGAAAAGGTTTAAAGTGGGGGAATTTTCTTGAAAATCTTCGTGTCGTTTTCTTTGGAAAATACCAAACCTAAATACCAGGGGACCCTAAAACATATATTTCCGGTGAAATCTCGACATCGAAATTTTAGGTGGAATACAATACCTTCTCTATCCACTATGAACATTGTACATGCGGGCTAGAGAAAGTAAAAATTAGAAAAAATGCAACTTGGATGTAATGAAATTAGTAACGGAGAAGACAATGGAGAAGATGAGAACCGCAATAATGACTGTGAATTGCGCGATAGAGAAGATTGAGGAGAAAATGGAATCCGAAAATATGGAATAAAATTGACGAACAACTGGCCGGGGTGAAGAACATGGGAGAGCTTGAGCAAAAGATGGAAGAGTTTGGTGGAACAGTGAAAGAACATGACCATCACTGGCAGACTTCGGGGAACGACTTGGTATACTGGAGGGGAAGAGCCGACGGAAAAACAAAAGAAGAAACCAAGATTATGGAAAAGATGCTAGACAGAAGACTAAAATAATTGAAGATCAAAACGACAGGACCCGAAGCAACACCTGGACGCGTCAAGCCACTCAATTTCGACGGAAAATCCAACTCCGAAGTCTTCCGCCGTCACCACTCACATGGCCAGCAGGAGAGGAAGCCGCACATTGATAGCAAGCCTCCAGAGTCGGGCGGCAGAAGTACTGAATTCGATGTCAGGAGAGCTCTTGGAGACCCTTGAGAACCGTTTCGGGAATCATCGCCTGCTTGCAGCCTACCGCAGGCAACTAAGTCAAGGCTGTAACAGCTAGGGGAGACTATGCAGGAGTTCGTCCAGGCGATTGAGCAACTGGTGAATAAACCACCTAGTTAGGTGTTAGTGGGGTGCGTGACGCAAGATACTCCAGCGCCTTATGCTCGGCAACTGCAAAACCATCTATAATGTGTTAACGGCAGCCTAAGGATTGAAGCGGCCAAGACAGCTGCAGCGCCCACCTCACAGACGACGACGACGACCTTTCAGTGCTGTGTACTGGGGATGTGGCGAGCCTAGTGAAGGACTGTTCACATTCAGTCGACCATCGGGCGGAAAACGAATAAGGACCGGCGCGGCGAGGGGTACGTCTTGATCATTTACCGACCCCCTCGAGTGATGCCTCGTGTCTTGGGCAGGAGAGAGGATGAAGCTTCATCGCAGACGGCTGGGCACAAGTGAAGCTGTGCTGGATACTGGCAGACACAGGCGCAGCCATGACTGGATGTCCTCAGGAGCCACGAGGCGACGTTCAACCTCAGCCGAGAGCCCTGACGAACATTCGGGGATTTTCAGTGATCCTGAGAGACGATGAAGTGTTGCCCGAAGAAGCGAGATGGTGATGAAGGCGTACCTGAAGGGTCAACAGTCAAAGTACCTTGTACTAGGCCGGAAAACATCATTGAAGGGATTAAGTGTTGCCCGGACATTGCTGTCTTGTCTGGAGGAAGTGCCCGTGAGGCTACTGAACCCACTGAACACCAAACAGGACGTTCAGGACGAGATGGAGTTAGGGAAATGCGAGACAGAAGCGAGTATATCGCCGCCCAACGGATTCGACGAGCCAGCACCGTCGCAGAACCTGGGGCTCCGACTGAAAGACTTTCTCAAGAAAGCGACCGACCATCTGACCGCTCTACAACCAGCGTCTACTTAGCCGATACCAGTCGGCCTTCAGCGGAGGGAACCGATTATGGGCACACTGACCGAGGACACTATAATCCGACCAAGAGTGTTCCTCTGGCTAAGCAGGTGGAGATACGGGACATGCTGGACGACATGAGATATAAGGGAAACATTGAGGAGTCCGACAGCTCTTGGTGCTCCCCTGCAGTTTTGGTGAAGAACAACGAACTCTGCTTCTGTGTGGATTACAGGAAGCTGAATGTCGAAAGGATTGTTTCCCCTTACCCCGGATTGACATCCTGGATACACTTGCTGGTGTCCAGTGGTTCTCGACTTTGGACTTGAAACCGGGATATTGGCAAATGGACCTAGATTCCAGAGACAAAGAGAAGACAGCATACTGGACTTGCCAAGGGCTTTGGCAATGTATGGTTATGCCCTTTGGTCTCTGCAATGCACCTCATGGAATCAGTGATGAGATGGTTGACTTACGACGCCTGTCTTTTTATTTGGATATTTTTTTTTGTAGTGTTTAACGCTCGCTTCTACTACTTGTGACATCGCAGGCGATGATATGGTGATATATGGAATGAAGATGGAGCACCGGTGGAATGAGATGGCGGGGGAAACTGGAGAACCCGTCCCTGCACCGCTTTGACCACCACAAATCTCACATGCGGTCGCTTGGGGTCGAACCCGGGCCGTCTAGGTGAGAGGCGAGTGGTCTAACCACTGGGCCACGACGCAGCCTATTTGGATAGTATTTAACGCCCGCTTTTACCACCATGGCACCGCAGGCGAACGACGCCTGTCTGTTATACCTGACGACATCATCATCGTAGACCACAACTTCGAAGGCCATCCAAGGAGGTGAGCTTTTTGGGTCACATTGTCTCACCATCTGGGATGGCCATAGATTCGAAGAAGGCTCGAGCAGTGAGAACCTTGCCCGAAAGACAAATGAGAGCTGCGAAGTTTCCTGAGCCTATGCAGCTACTACCGCTGGTTGGTCAGAGGGTTCTCCAACATCGAGAAACCCTCATCTGAGGGAAGAGCATCGCCTTTCATGTGATCAAATGAGACAAATCACATTCCAGGCACCCAAACTAGCACTCTGCAGTACGCCTATTTTAGGATTTCCATAACCTGGTAGTGTTTATTGAAGCCAGTGACACCGACATTGGAGGTATTTTATTCCAGATCCAGGATGGCCAGAGGTCTGTTATAGCCTACTACAGCAAGATGCTATCCAAGGAAGAAAGGAACTACTGTTATCCGGCAAGAGCTCCTGGCAGTAGTGAGGCTGCTGAAGCACTTCCACAAATATCTGTAAGCTTAGCCATTCCACCTGAGGACTGACCACTCCACCCTCATCTGGCTGCTGAGCTTCAAGAACCTGGAATGCCAAATAGCCCATTCGGCCCAGAGGCTCCAAGACTAAAACTTCACATCAGAACACCGGAAAGGAAAGAGCCGAAACAATGTGGATGCCATGTCACGACAATCTGTCCAAAGCACCAAAGTTGAGAGGAAAATGCGCGCGCAGCAGTCAGTGTCATTTTGGCAGTGCCTGAAGATGAATGGGATAGTGCAGGCCTGAGGAGGGGTAGCTGATAGATGCTGACTAGGGGCTACTCCTGAGAGAAGTGGAGTTAGGAATTGGACCGAGAGGGGAAGACATCACACTAAGGAGCAACAGTACAAGTACTACTGGGCCCAATAGAACTTATTGAAGACCAAGGAAGGAGTACTGCTTTGGGCATGGAAAGACCCAAAGAGAAGAGCTGAATCTCCCAGAGAGTAAGATCACAGAAGTCCTGGAGGAAGTACATGTAGGGACACTGAGACGACATTTGCGACCCAACCGAACCATTGACAAATTCAGCAATGGTTGAGACTATGAACTGACGTTGAGGGAAGCTGCAGCAAGTTGCAGGCGACAGACCAGAAGCCAGGGTCTTATAACATGGGAATACCTGTAGAATGCATTGACATTGATGTGGCTCGACCATTTCTTGTGTTAGAAACGGACAACAAGTATCTGTTGGTTGCCAAATATTTCCGTTTGAGCTGCACCAATTCGGAGTCTAATCTGGTAAGAAAATGAAGCAGCCCTATAAGGTCTTAAACACCCTCAGACAAGGTAAAGTAAAAAATGGTAAATGTGCTGATTACCCTGTCCTATTATAGTGGGAGCCGGGCCATCAGCGTATCAGCAGGCAAAAACAGTCACTGAGATAATCTATGTTGGGGTTTAACCAGTGGTTCGAAACATACTCAAACAGATTAGAGCAAAACATTAACTCAAGTGGGAAATTTATCCTTTTCTAATGTACATAGATTTTCCTTATCTCTCCTAACACCAGATGTAGCTAGAATAGGGCTAGTAGTAACAATAACTTCTGAAAATGACCACTTCAGAAAAATCGTCATAGTGTAGGATATAACGAGTATGCACACAGCTGGAGGCAAACAATCCTCAAATAAACCAGGAAACGAAAATAAATGTTAGCATTAGCAATTCAATAATCATACAAGCTGTCACCTTCACATTTTCAGGAATATGCCTTGATACTGGCCTATAACAATCACACAAGTTGTCACCTTAACCTTTTCAGGAATATGGCTTGATACAGGCCTATAACAATCACATAAGGTGACACCAAAACATTTTCAGGAATATGGGTTGATACTGGCCTATAACAATCACACAAGGTGCCACCACAACATTTTCATGAATATAGGTTGATACTGGCCTATAACAATCACACAAGGTGTCACCTTAACATTTTCAGGAATATGCCTTGATACTGGCCTATAACAATCACACAAGTTGTCACCGTAACCTTTTCAGGAATATGGGTTGATACTGGCCTATAACAATCACACAAGTTGTCACCTTAACCTTTTCAGGAATATGGGTTGATACTGGCCTATAACAATCACACAAGTTGTCACCTTAACCTTTTCAGGCATATGGGTTGATACTGGCCTATAACAATCACACAAGTTGTCACCTTAACCTTTTCAGGAATATGGGTTGATACTGGCCTATAACAATCACACAAGGTGCTACCACAACATTTTCATGAATATAGGTTGATACTGGCCTATAACAATCACACAAGTTGTCACCTTAACCTTTTCAGGAATATGGGTTGATACTGGCCTATAACAATCACACAAGTTGTCACCTTAACCTTTTCAGGAATATGGGTTGATACTGGCCTATAACAATCACACAAGATGTCACCTTAACCTGTTCAAGAATATGGGTTGATACTGGCCTATAACAATCACACAAGGTGCCACAACAACATTTTCATGAATATAGGTTGATACTGGCCTATAACAATCACACAAGTTGTCACCTTAACCTTTTCAGGAATATGGGTTGATACTGGCCTATAACAATCACACAAGGTGCCACCACAACATTTTCATGAATATAGGTTGATACTGGCCTATAACAATCACACAAGTTGTCACCTTCACATTTTCAGGAATATGCCTTGATACTGGCCTATAACAATCACACAAGGTGCCACCACAACATTTTCATGAATATAGGTTGATACTGGCCTATAACAATCACACAAGTTGTCACCTTCACATTTTCAGGAATATGCCTTGATACTGGCCTATAACAATCACACAAGTTGTCACCTTAACCTTTTCAGGAATATGGCTTGATACAGGCCTATAACAATCACATAAGGTGACACCAAAACATTTTCAGGAATATGGGTTGATACTGGCCTATAACAATCACACAAGGTGCCACCACAACATTTTCATGAATATAGGTTGATACTGGCCTATAACAATCACACAAGGTGTCACCTTAACCTTTTCAGGAATATGGGTTGATACTGGCCTATAACAATCACACAAGGTGCCACCACAACATTTTCATGAATATAGGTTGATACTGGCATATAACAATCACACAAGGTGTCACCTTAACCTGTTCAGGAATATGGGTTGATACTGGCCTATAACAATCACACAAGGTGTCACCTTAACCTGTTCAGGAATATGGGTTGATACTGGCCTATAACAATCACACGAAGTGTCACCATAACCTTTTCAGGGTTATAGGTTGATACTGGCCTATAACAATCACACAAGTTGTCACCTTAAACTTTTCAGGAATATGGGTTGATACTGGCCTATAACAATCGCACAAGTTGCCACCACAACCTTTTCAGGAATATGGGTTGATACTGACCTATAACAATCACACAAGGTGCCAGCACAACATTTTAAGGAATATGGGTTGATACTGGCCTATAAAAATCACACAAGCTGACTTCTTAACCTTTTCAGGAATATGGGTTGATACTGGCCTATAACAATCACACAAGGTGTCACCTTAATCTTTTCAGGAATATGGGTTGATACTGGCCTATAAGAATCACACAAGGTATCACCTTAACCTGTTCAGGAATATGGGTGATACTCACCTATAACAATCACACAAGGTATCACCTTAACCTGTTCAGGAATATGGGTGATACTGGCCTATAACAATCACACAAGGTGTCACCTTAACCTGTTCAGGAATATGGGTGATACTGGCCTATAACAATCACACAAGGTATCACCTTAACCTGTTCAGGAATATGGGTGATACTGGCCTATAACAATCACACAAGGTATCACCTTAACCTGTTCAGGAATATGGGTGATACTGGCCTATAACAATCACACAAGGTGTCACCTTAACCTGTTAGGGAATATGGGTTGATACTGGCCTATAACAATCACACAAAGTGTCACCATAACCTTTTAAGGAATATGGATTGATACTGGCCTATAACAATCACACAAGGTGTCCCCACCACATTTTCAGGAATATGGGTTGATACTGGCCTATACCAATCACACAAGGTGTCCCCACCACATTTTCAGGAATATGGGTTGATACTGGCCTATAACAAACACACGAAGTGTCACCATAACCTTTTAAGGAATATGGCTTGATACTGGCCTATAACAATCACACAAATTGTCACCTTAACCTTTTCAGGGTTATAGGTTGATACTGGCCTATAACAATCACACAAGATGTCACCTTAACATTTTCAGGAATATGGGATGACACTGGCCTATAACAATCACATTAGGTACACCACAACATTTTCAGGAATATGGGTTGATACTGGCCTATAACAATCACACAAGGTGCCACCACAACATTTTCAGGAATATAGGATGATACTGGCCTATAGCAATCACACAAGTTGTCACCTTAAACATTTCAGGAATATGGCTTGATACTGGCCTATAAAAATCACAAAAGGTGCCACCACAACATTTTCAGGAATATGGGTTGATACTGGCCTATAACAATCGCACAAGTTGCTACCACAACCTTTTCAGGAATATGGGTTGATACTGGCCTATAACAATCACACAAGGTGCCAGCACAACATTTTCAGGAATATGGGTTGATACTGGCCTATAACAATCGCACAAGTTGCCACCACAACCTTTTCAGGAATATGGCTTGATACTGGCCTATAACAATCACACAAGGTGCCAGCACAACATTTTCAGGAATATGGGTTGATACTGGCCTATAACAATCACACAAGGTGTCACCACAACCTTTTCAGGAATATGGGTTGATACTGGCATATTATAATTACGCAAGGTGTCACCACAACCTTTTCATGAATATGGGTTGATACTGGCCTATAACAATCACACAAGCTGTCAGCACAACATTTTCAGGAATATGGGTTGATACTTGCCTATAACAATCACGTAAGGTGTCACCTTAACCTTTTCAGAAATATGGGTTGATACTGGCCTATAACAACCACACAAGGTGTCAACACAACCTTTTTAAGGAATATGGGTTGATACTTGCCTATAACTATCACACAAGGTATCACCACAACCTTCTCAGGAATATGCGTTGATACTGGCCTATAACAATCACACAAGGTGCCACCACAACGTTTTCAGGAATATGGGTTGATACTGGCCTATAACAATCACACAAAGTGTCACCACAATATATTCAGGAGTATGGGTAGATACAGGGCTATAACAATCACACAAAATGTCACCTTAAACTTTACAGGAATATTGGTTGTTACTGGCCTATAACAATCAAACAAGCTCTCCCCACAACATTTTCAGGAATATGGGTTGATACCGGCCTATAACAAACACACAAGGTGTCACCTTAATCTTTTCAGGAATATGGGTTGATACTGGCCTATACCAATCACACAAGGTGTCCCCACCACATTTTCAGGAATATGGGTTGATATTGCCTTATAACAATCACACAAGGTGTCACCTTAACCTTTTCAGGAATATGGGTTGATACTGGTCTATAACAATCACGCAAGGTGTCGCCACAAGATTATCAGGAATATGCTTTGATACTGGTCTATAACAATCACACAAGGTGTCGCCACAAGATTATCAGGAATATGGGTTGATACTGGTCTATAACAATCACACAAGGTGTCGCCACAAGATTATCAGGAATATGGGTTGATACTGGCCTATAACAATCACACAGGGTGTCACCTTAACCTGTTCAGGAATATGGGATGATACTGGCCTATAACAATCACACAGGGTGTCACCTTAACCTGTTCAGGAATATGGGTTGATACTGGTCTATAACAATCACGCAAGGTGTCGCCACAAGATTATCAGGAATATGCTTTGATACTGGTCTATAACAATCACACAAGGTGTCGCCACAAGATTATCAGGAATATGGGTTGATACTGGTCTATAACAATCACGCAAGGTGTCGCCACAAGATTATCAGGAATATGCTTTGATACTGGTCTATAACAATCACCAAAGGTGTCGCCACAAGATTATCAGGAATATGGGTTGATACTGGTCTATAACAATCACACAAGGTGTCGCCACAAGATTATCAGGAATATGGGATGACACTGGTCTATAACAATCACACAAGGTGTCGCCACAAGATTATCAGGAATATGCTTTGATACTGGTCTATAACAATCACGCAAGGTGTCGCCACAAGATTATCAGGAATATGCTTTGATACCGGTCTATAACAATCACACAAGGTGTCGCCACAAGATTATCAGGAATATGGGTTGATACTGGTCTATAACAATCACACAAGGCGTCGCCACAAGATTATCAGGAATATGGGTTGATACTGGTCTATAACAATCACACAAGGTGTCGCCACGAGATTATCAGGAATATGGGTTGATACTGGTCTATAACAATCACACAAGGTGTCGCCACAAGATTATCAGGAATATGGGTTGACTCTGGTCTATAACAATCACACAAGGTGTCGCCACAAGATTATCAGGAATATGCTTTGATACTGGTCTATAACAATCACACAAGGTGTCGCCACAAGATTATCAGGAATATGCTTTGATACTGGTGTATAACAATCACGCAAGGTGTCGCCACAAGATTATCAGGAATATGCTTTGATACTGGTCTATAACAATCACACAAGGTGTCGCCACAAGATTATCAGGAATATGGGTTGATACTGGTCTATAACAATCACACAAGGTGTCGCCACAAGATTATCAGGAATATGGGTTGATACTGGTCTATAACAATCACAAAAGGTGTCGCCACAAGATTATCAGGGAATATGGGTTGATACTGGTCTATAACAATCACGTAAGGTGTCGCCACAAGATTATCAGGAATATGCTTTGATACTGGTCTATAACAATTCCACAAGGTGTCGCCACAAGATTATCAGGAATATGGGTTGATACTGGTCTCTAACAATCACACAAGGTGTCGCCACAAGATTATCAGGAATATGGGTTGATACTGGTCTATAACAATCACACAGGGTGTCACCTTAACCTGTTCAGGAATATGGGTTGATACTGGTCTATAACAATCACGCAAGGTGTCGACACAAGATTATCAGGAATATGCTTTGATACTGGTCTATAACAATCACACAAGGTGTCGCCACAAGATTATCAGGAATATGCTTTGATACTGGCCTATAACAATCACGCAAGGTGTCGCCAAAAGATTATCAGGAATATGCTTTGATACTGGTCTATAACAATCACGCAAGGTGTCGCCACAAGATTATCAGGAATATGCTTTGATACTGGCCTATAACAATCACACAGGGTGTCACCTTAACCTGTTCAGGAATATGGGTTGATACTGGCCTATAACAATCACACAGGGTGTCACCTTAACCTGTTCAGGAATATGGGTTGATACTGGTCTATAACAATCACGCAAGGTGTCACCTTAACCTGTTCAGGAATATGGGTTGATACTGACCTATAACAATCACACGAAGTGTCACCATAACCTTTTAAGGAATATGGCTTGATACTGGCCTGTAACAATCACACAAGGTGTCACCTTAACCTTTTCAGGGTTATAGGTTGATACTGGCCTATAACAATCATACAAGGTGTCCCCACAACATTTTCAGGCATATGGGTTGATACTGGCCTATAACAATCACACAAGGTGTCACCACAACCTTTTCAGGAATATGGGTTGATACTGCCCTATAACAATCACACAAGCTGTCACAACAACATTTTCAGGCATATGGGTTGTTACTGTGCTATAACAATCACACAAATTGTCACCTTAACCTGTTCAGGTAAATGGGTGCATACTGGCCTTTAAGAATCATACAAGCAGCCACCTAAGCGTTTTCAGGAATATGGGTTGATACTGGCCTATAGCAATCACACAAGATGTCACCTTAACCTGTTCAAGAATATGGGTTGATACTGGTCTATAGCAATCACACAAGGTGTCACCTTAACATTTTCAGGAATATGGGTTGATACTGGCCTATAACAATCACACAAGCTGCCACCTTAACCTTTTCAGGAATATGGGTTGATACTGGCCTATAACTATCACACAAGCTGTCACCACAACATTTTCAGGAATATGGGTTGATACTGGCCTATAACAATCACACAAGGTGCCACCACATTGTTTTCAGCAATATGGGTTGATACTTGCCTATAACAATCACACACGAAGTCACCTTAACCTGTTCAGTAATATGGGTTGATACTGGCCTATAATAATCACACAAGGTGTCACCTTAACCTGTTCAGTAATATGGGTTGATACCGGCCTATAAAAATCACACAGGGTGTCACCTTAACCTGTTCAGTAATATGGGTTGATACTGGCCTATAACAATCACACAGGGTGTCACCTTAACCTGTTCAGTAATATGGGTTGATACTGGCCTATAATAATCACACAAGGTGTCACCTTAACCTGTTCAGTAATATGGGTTGATACTGGCCTATAACAATCACACAGGGTGTCACCTTAACCTGTTCAGTAATATGGGTTGATACTGGCCTATAACAATCACACAATCTGTCACAACAACATTTTCAGCAATATGGGTTGATACGGGCCTCTAATAATCACACAAGGTGTCACCTTAACCTTTTCAGCAATATGGGTTGATACTGGCCTATACCAATCACACAAGGTGTCCCCACCACATTTTCAGGAATATGGGTTGATACTGGCCTATACCAATCACACAAGGTGTCCCCACCACATTTTCAGAAATATGGGTTGATACTGGCCTATAACAAACACACGAAGTGTCACCATAACCTTTTAAGGAATATGGCTTGATACTGGCCTATAACAATCACACAAGGTGTCACCTTAAACTTTTCAGGGTTACAGGTTGATACTGGCCTATAACAATCACACAAGATGTCACCTTAACATTTTCAGGAATATGGGATGACACTGGCCTATAACAATCACATTAGGTACACCACAACATTTTCAGGAATATGGGTTGATACTGGCCTATAACAATCACACAAGGTGCCACCACAACATTTTCAGGAATATAGGATGATACTGGCCTATAGCAATCACACAAGTTGTCACCTTAAACATTTCAGGAATATGGCTTGATACTGGCCTATAAAAATCACAAAAGGTGCCACCACAACATTTTCAGGAATATGGGTTGATACTGGCCTATAACAATCGCACAAGTTGCCACCACAACCTTTTCAGGAATATGGGTTGATACTGGCCTATAACAATCACACAAGGTGCCAGCACAACATTTTCAGGAATATGGGTTGATACTGGCCTATAACAATCGCACAAGTTGCCACCACAACCTTTTCAGGAATATGGCTTGATACTGGCCTATAACAATCACACAAGGTGCCAGCACAACATTTTCAGGAATATGGGTTGATACTGGCCTATAACAATCACACAAGGTGTCACCACAACCTTTTCAGGAATATGGGTTGATACTGGCATATTATAATTACGCAAGGTGTCACCACAACCTTTTCAGGAATATGGTTTGATACTGGCCTATAACATTCACACAAGGTGTCACCTTAACCTTTTCATGAATATGGGTTGATACTGGCCTATAACAATCACACAAGGTGTCAGCACAACATTTTCAGGAATATGGGTTGATACTGGCCTATAACAACCACACAAGGTGTCAACACAACCTTTTTAAGGAATATGGGTTGATACTTGCCTATAACTATCACACAAGGTATCACCACAACCTTCTCAGGAATATGCGTTGATACTGGCCTATAACAATCACACAAGGTGCCACCACAACGTTTTCAGGAATATGGGTTGATACTGGCCTATAACAATCACACAAAGTGTGACCACAATATATTCAGGAATATGGGTGGATACAGGGCTATAACAATCACACAAAATGCCACTTTAAACTTTACATGAATATGGGTTGATACTGGTCTATAACAATCACACAAGGTGTCGCCACAAGATTATCAGGAATATGGGTTGATACTGGTCTATAACAATCACACAAGGTGTCGCCACAAGATTATCAGGGAATATGGGTTGAAACTGGTCTATAACAATCACGCAAGGTGTCGCCACAAGATTATCAGGAATATGCTTTGATACTGGTCTATAACAATCACACAAGGTGTCGCCACAAGATTATCAGGAATATGGGTTGATACTGGCCTATAACAATCACACAGGGTGTCACCTTAACCTGTTCAGGAATATGGGTTGATACTGGCCTATAACAATCACACAGGGTGTCACCTTAACCTGTTCAGGAATATGGGTTGATACTGGTCTATAACAATCACGCAAGGTGTCACCTTAACCTGTTCAGGAATATGGGTTGATACTGACCTATAACAATCACACGAAGTGTCACCATAACCTTTTAAGGAATATGGCTTGATACTGGCCTGTAACAATCACACAAGGTGTCACCTTAACCTTTTCAGGGTTATAGGTTGATACTGGCCTATAACAATCATACAAGGTGTCCCCACAACATTTTCAGGCATATGGGTTGATACTGGCCTATAACAATCACACAAGGTGTCACCACAACCTTTTCAGGAATATGGGTTGATACTGCCCTATAACAATCACACAAGCTGTCACAACAATATTTTCAGGCATATGGGTTGTTACTGTGCTATAACAATCACACAAATTGTCACCTTAACCTGTTCAGGTAAATGGGTGCATACTGGCCTTTAAGAATCATACAAGCAGCCACCTAAGCGTTTTCAGGAGTGTGGGTTGATACTGGCCTATAGCAATCACACAAGATGTCACCTTAACCTGTTCAAGAATATGGGTTGATACTGGTCTATAACAATCACACAAGGTGTCACCTTAACATTTTCAGGAATATGGGTTGATACTGGCCTATAACAATCACACAAGCTGCCACCTTAACCTTTTCAGGAATATGGGTTGATACTGGCCTATAACTATCACACAAGCTGTCACCACAACATTTTCAGGAATATGGGTTGATACTGGCCTATAACAATCCCACAAGGTGCCACCACATTGTTTTCAGGAATATGGGTTGATACTTGCCTATAACAATCACACACGAAGTCACCTTAACCTTTTCAGGAATAATGGTTGATACTGGCCTATAACAATCATACAAGGTGTCCCCAAAACATTTTCAGGCATATGGGTTGATACTGGCCTATAACAATCACACAAGGTGTCACCACAACCTTTTCAGGAATATGGGTTGATACTGCCCTATAACAATCACACAAGCTGTCACAACAACATTTTCAGGCATATGGGTTGTTACTGTGCTATAACAATCACACAAATTGTCACCTTAACCTGTTCAGGTAAATGGGTGCATACTGGCCTTTAAGAATCATACAAGCAGCCACCTAAGCGTTTTCAGGAATATGGGTTGATACTGGCCTATAGCAATCACACAAGATGTCACCTTAACCTGTTCAAGAATATGGGTTGATACTGGTCTATAGCAATCACACAAGGTGTCACCTTAACATTTTCAGGAATATGGGTTGATACTGGCCTATAACAATCACACAAGCTGCCACCTTAACCTTATCAGGAATATGGGTTGATACTGGCCTATAACTATCACACAAGCTGTCACCACAACATTTTCAGGAATATGGGTTGATACTGGCCTATAACAATCACACAAGGTGCCACCACATTGTTTTCAGCAATATGGGTTGACACTTGCCTATAACAATCACACACGAAGTCAATTTAACCTGTTCAGTAATATGGGTTGATACTGGCCTATAATAATCACACAAGGTGTCACCTTAACCTGTTCAGTAATATGGGTTGATACCGGCCTATAAAAATCACACAGGGTGTAACCTTAACCTGTTCAGTAATATGGGTTGATACTGGCCTATAACAATCACACAGGGTGTCACCTTAACCTGTTCAGTAATATGGGTTGATACTGGCCTATAATAATCACACAAGGTGTCACCTTAACCTGTTCAGTAATATGGGTTGATACTGGCCTATAACAATCACACAGGGTGTCACCTTAACCTGTTCAGTAATATGGGTTGATACTGGCCTATAACAATCACACAATCTGTCACAACAACATTTTCAGCAATATGGGTTGATACGGGCCTCTAATAATCACACAAGGTGTCACCTTAACCTTTTCAGCAATATGGGTTGATCCTGGCCTATACCAATCACACAAGGTGTCCCCACCACATTTTCAGGAATATGGGTTGATACTGGCCTATACCAATCACACAAGGTGTCCCCACCACATTTTCAGAAATATGGGTTGATACTGGCCTATAACAAACACACGAAGTGTCACCATAACCTTTTAAGGAATATGGCTTGATACTGGCCTATAACAATCACACAAGGTGTCACCTTAAACTTTTCAGGGTTACAGGTTGATACTGGCCTATAACAATCACACAAGATGTCACCTTAACATTTTCAGGAATATGGGATGACACTGGCCTATAACAATCACATTAGGTACACCACAACATTTTCAGGAATATGGGTTGATACTGGCCTATAACAATCACACAAGGTGCCACCACAACATTTTCAGGAATATAGGATGATACTGGCCTATAGCAATCACACAAGTTGTCACCTTAAACATTTCAGGAATATGGCTTGATACTGGCCTATAAAAATCACAAAAGGTGCCACCACAACATTTTCAGGAATATGGGTTGATACTGGCCTATAACAATCGCACAAGTTGCCACCACAACCTTTTCAGGAATATGGGTTGATACTGGCCTATAACAATCACACAAGGTGCCAGCACAACATTTTCAGGAATATGGGTTGATACTGGCCTATAACAATCGCACAAGTTGCCACCACAACCTTTTCAGGAATATGGCTTGATACTGGCCTATAACAATCACACAAGGTGCCAGCACAACATTTTCAGGAATATGGGTTGATACTGGCCTATAACAATCACACAAGGTGTCACCACAACCTTTTCAGGAATATGGGTTGATACTGGCATATTATTATTACGCAAGGTGTCACCACAACCTTTTCAGGAATATGGTTTGATACTGGCCTATAACATTCACACAAGGTGTCACCTTAACCTTTTCATGAATATGGGTTGATACTGGCCTATAACAATCACACAAGGTGTCAGCACAACATTTTCAGGAATATGGGTTGATACTGGCCTATAACAACCACACAAGGTGTCAACACAACCTTTTTAAGGAATATGGGTTGATACTTGCCTATAACTATCACACAAGGTATCACCACAACCTTCTCAGGAATATGCGTTGATACTGGCCTATAACAATCACACAAGGTGCCACCACAACGTTTTCAGGAATATGGGTTGATACTGGCCTATAACAATCACACAAAGTGTGACCACAATATATTCAGGAATATGGGTGGATACAGGGCTATAACAATCACACAAAATGCCACCTTAAACTTTACATGAATATGGGTTGATACTGGTCTATAACAATCACACAAGGTGTCGCCACAAGATTATCAGGAATATGGGTTGATACTGGTCTATAACAATCACACAAGGTGTCGCCACAAGATTATCAGGGAATATGGGTTGATACTGGTCTATAACAATCACGCAAGGTGTCGCCACAAGATTATCAGGAATATGCTTTGATACTGGTCTATAACAATCACACAAGGTGTCGCCACAAGATTATCAGGAATATGGGTTGATACTGGTCTATAACAATCACACAAGGTGTCGCCACAAGATTATCAGGAATATGCTTTGATACTGGTCTATAACAATCACACAAGGTGCCAGCACAACATTTTCAGGAATATGGGTTGATACTGGCCTATAACAATCGCACAAGTTGCCACCACAACCTTTTCAGGAATATGGCTTGATACTGGCCTATAACAATCACACAAGGTGCCAGCACAACATTTTCAGGAATATGGGTTGATACTGGCCTATAACAATCACACAAGGTGTCACCACAACCTTTTCAGGAATATGGGTTGATACTGGCATATTATAATTACGCAAGGTGTCACCACAACCTTTTCAGGAATATGGTTTGATACTGGCCTATAACATTCACACAAGGTGTCACCTTAACCTTTTCATGAATATGGGTTGATACTGGCCTATAACAATCACACAAGGTGTCAGCACAACATTTTCAGGAATATGGGTTGATACTGGCCTATAACAACCACACAAGGTGTCAACACAACCTTTTTAAGGAATATGGGTTGATACTTGCCTATAACTATCACACAAGGTATCACCACAACCTTCTCAGGAATATGCGTTGATACTGGCCTATAACAATCACACAAGGTGCCACCACAACGTTTTCAGGAATATGGGTTGATACTGGCCTATAACAATCACACAAAGTGTGACCACAATATATTCAGGAATATGGGTGGATACAGGGCTATAACAATCACACAAAATGCCACCTTAAACTTTACATGAATATGGGTTGATACTGGTCTATAACAATCACACAAGGTGTCGCCACAAGATTATCAGGAATATGGGTTGATACTGGTCTATAACAATCACACAAGGTGTCGCCACAAGATTATCAGGGAATATGGGTTGATACTGGTCTATAACAATCACGCAAGGTGTCGCCACAAGATTATCAGGAATATGCTTTGATACTGGTCTATAACAATCACACAAGGTGTCGCCACAAGATTATCAGGAATATGGGTTGATACTGGCCTATAACAATCACACAGGGTGTCACCTTAACCTGTTCAGGAATATGGGTTGATACTGGCCTATAACAATCACACAGGGTGTCACCTTAACCTGTTCAGGAATATGGGTTGATACTGGTCTATAACAATCACGCAAGGTGTCACCTTAACCTGTTCAGGAATATGGGTTGATACTGACCTATAACAATCACACGAAGTGTCACCATAACCTTTTAAGGAATATGGCTTGATACTGGCCTGTAACAATCACACAAGGTGTCACCTTAACCTTTTCAGGGTTATAGGTTGATACTGGCCTATAACAATCATACAAGGTGTCCCCACAACATTTTCAGGCATATGGGTTGATACTGGCCTATAACAATCACACAAGGTGTCACCACAACCTTTTCAGGAATATGGGTTGATACTGCCCTATAACAATCACACAAGCTGTCACAACAACATTTTCAGGCATATGGGTTGTTACTGTGCTATAACAATCACACAAATTGTCACCTTAACCTGTTCAGGTAAATGGGTGCATACTGGCCTTTAAGAATCATACAAGCAGCCACCTAAGCGTTTTCAGGAGTGTGGGTTGATACTGGCCTATAGCAATCACACAAGATGTCACCTTAACCTGTTCAAGAATATGGGTTGATACTGGTCTATAACAATCACACAAGGTGTCACCTTAACATTTTCAGGAATATGGGTTGATACTGGCCTATAACAATCACACAAGCTGCCACCTTAACCTTTTCAGGAATATGGGTTGATACTGGCCTATAACTATCACACAAGCTGTCACCACAACATTTTCAGGAATATGGGTTGATACTGGCCTATAACAATCCCACAAGGTGCCACCACATTGTTTTCAGGAATATGGGTTGATACTTGCCTATAACAATCACACACGAAGTCACCTTAACCTTTTCAGGAATAATGGTTGATACTGGCCTATAACAATCATACAAGGTGTCCCCACAACATTTTCAGGCATATGGGTTGATACTGGCCTATAACAATCACACAAGGTGTCACCACAACCTTTTCAGGAATATGGGTTAATACTGCCCTATAACAATCACACAAGCTGTCACAACAACATTTTCAGGCATATGGGTTGTTACTGTGCTATAACAATCACACAAATTGTCACCTTAACCTGTTCAGGTAAATGGGTGCATACTGGCCTTTAAGAATCATACAAGCAGCCACCTAAGCGTTTTCAGGAATATGGGTTGATACTGGCCTATAGCAATCACACAAGATGTCACCTTAACCTGTTCAAGAATATGGGTTGATACTGGTCTATAGCAATCACACAAGGTGTCACCTTAACATTTTCAGGAATATGGGTTGATACTGGCCTATAACAATCACACAAGCTGCCACCTTAACCTTTTCAGGAATATGGGTTGATACTGGCCTATAACTATCACACAAGCTGTCACCACAACATTTTCAGGAATATGGGTTGATACTGGCCTATAACAATCACACAAGGTGCCACCACATTGTTTTCAGCAATATGGGTTGATACTTGCCTATAACAATCACACACGAAGTCACCTTAACCTGTTCAGTAATATGGGTTGATACTGGCCTATAATAATCACACAAGGTGTCACCTTAACCTGTTCAGTAATATGGGTTGATACCGGCCTATAAAAATCACACAGGGTGTCACCTTAACCTGTTCAGTAATATGGGTTGATACTGGCCTATAACAATCACACAGGGTGTCACCTTAACCTGTTCAGTAATATGGGTTGATACTGGCCTATAATAATCACACAAGGTGTCACCTTAACCTGTTCAGTAATATGGGTTGATACTGGCCTATAACAATCACAAAGGGTGTCACCTTAACCTGTTCAGTAATATGGGTTGATACTGGCCTATAACAATCACACAATCTGTCACAACAACATTTTCAGCAATATGGGTTGATACGGGCCTCTAATAATCACACAAGGTGTCACCTTAACCTTTTCAGCAATATGGGTTGATACTGGCCTATACCAATCACACAAGGTGTCCCCACCACATTTTCAGGAATATGGGTTGATACTGGCCTATACCAATCACACAAGGTGTCCCCACCACATTTTCAGAAATATGGGTTGATACTGGCCTATAACAAACACACGAAGTGTCACCATAACCTTTTAAGGAATATGGCTTGATACTGGCCTATAACAATCACACAAGGTGTCACCTTAAACTTTTCAGGGTTACAGGTTGATACTGGCCTATAACAATCACACAAGATGTCACCTTAACATTTTCAGGAATATGGGATGACACTGGCCTATAACAATCACATTAGGTACACCACAACATTTTCAGGAATATGGGTTGATACTGGCCTATAACAATCACACAAGGTGCCACCACAACATTTTCAGGAATATAGGATGATACTGGCCTATAGCAATCACACAAGTTGTCACCTTAAACATTTCAGGAATATGGCTTGATACTGGCCTATAAAAATCACAAAAGGTGCCACCACAACATTTTCAGGAATATGGGTTGATACTGGCCTATAACAATCGCACAAGTTGCCACCACAACCTTTTCAGGAATATGGGTTGATACTGGCCTATAACAATCACACAAGGTGCCAGCACAACATTTTCAGGAATATGGGTTGATACTGGCCTATAACAATCGCACAAGTTGCCACCACAACCTTTTCAGGAATATGGCTTGATACTGGCCTATAACAATCACACAAGGTGCCAGCACAACATTTTCAGGAATATGGGTTGATACTGGCCTATAACAATCACACAAGGTGTCACCACAACCTTTTCAGGAATATGGGTTGATACTGGCATATTATAATTACGCAAGGTGTCACCACAACCTTTTCAGGAATATGGTTTGATACTGGCCTATAACATTCACACAAGGTGTCACCTTAACCTTTTCATGAATATGGGTTGATACTGGCCTATAACAATCACACAAGGTGTCAGCACAACATTTTCAGGAATATGGGTTGATACTTGCCTATAACAATCACGTAAGGTGTCACCTTAACCTTTTCAGAAATATGGGTTGATACTGGCCTATAACAACCACACAAGGTGTCAACACAACCTTTTTAAGGAATATGGGTTGATACTTGCCTATAACTATCACACAAGGTATCACCACAACCTTCTCAGGAATATGCGTTGATACTGGCCTATAACAATCACACAAGGTGCCACCACAACGTTTTCAGGAATATGGGTTGATACTGGCCTATAACAATCACACAAAGTGTGACCACAATATATTCAGGAATATGGGTGGATACAGGGCTATAACAATCACACAAAATGCCACCTTAAACTTTACATGAATATGGGTTGTTACTGGCCTATAACAATCAAACAAGCTCTCCCCACAACATTTTCAGGAATATGCGTTGATACTGGCCTATAACAATCACACAAGGTGCCACCACAACGTTTTCAGGAATATGGGTTGATACTGGCCTATAACAATCACACAAACTGTCACCACAATATATTCAGGAGTATGGGTAGATACAGGGCTATAACAATCACACAAAATGCCACCTTAAACTCTACAGGAATATGGGTTGTTACTGGCCTATAACAATCAAACAAGCTCTCCCCACAACATTTTCAGGAATATGGGTTGATACCGGCCTATAACAAACACACAAGGTGTCACCTTAATCTTTTCAGGAATATGGGTTGATACTGGCCTATACCAATCACACAAGGTGTCCCCACCACATTTTCAGGAATATGGGTTGATATTGCCTTATAACAATCACACAAGGTGTCACCTTAACCTTTTCAGGAATATGGGTTGATACTGGTCTATAACAATCACGCAAGGTGTCGCCACAAGATTATCAGGAATATGCTTTGATACTGGTCTATAACAATCACGCAATGTGTCGCCACAAGATTATCAGGAATATGCTTTGATACTGGTCTATAACAATCACACAAGGTGTCGCCACAAGATTACCAGGAATATGGGTTGATACTGGTCTATAACAATCACACAAGGTGTCGCCACAAGATTATCAGGAATATGGGTTGATACTGGCCTATAACAATCACACAGGGTGTCACCTTAACCTGTTCAGGAATATGGGATGATACTGGCCTATAACAATCACACAGGGTGTCACCTTAACCTGTTCAGGAATATGGGTTGATACTGGTCTATAACAATCACGCAAGGTGTCGCCACAAGATTATCAGGAATATGCTTTGATACTGGTCTATAACAATCACACAAGGTGTCGCCACAAGATTATCAGGAATATGGGTTGATACTGGTCTATAACAATCACACAAGGTGTCGCCACAAGATTATCAGGAATATGGGATGACACTGGTCTATAACAATCACACAAGGTGTCGCCACAAGATTATCAGGAATATGCTTTGATACTGGTCTATAACAATCACACAAGGTGTCGCCACAAGATTATCAGGAATATGCTTTGATACTGGTCTATAACAATCACGCAAGGTGTCGCCACAAGATTATCAGGAATATGCTTTGATACTGGTCTATAACAATCACACAAGGTGTCGCCACAAGATTATCAGGAATATGCTTTGATACTGGTCTATAACAATCACGCAAGGTGTCGCCACAAGAATATCAGGAATATGGGTTGATACTGGTCTATAACAATCACACAGGGTGTCACCTTAACCTGTTCAGGAATATGGGTTGATACTGGTCTATAACAATCTAGCAAGGTGTCGCCACAAGATTATCAGGAATATGCTTTGATACTGGTCTATAACAATCACGCAAGTTGTCGCCACAAGATTATCAGGAATATGCTTTGATACTGGCCTATAACAATCACACAGGGTGTCACCTTAACCTGTTCAGGAATATGGGTTGATACTGGCCTATAACACTCACACAGGGTGTCACCTTAACCTGTTCAGGAATATGGGTTGATACTGGTCTATAACAATCACGCAAGGTGTCACCTTAACCTGTTCAGGAATATGGGTTGATACTGACCTATAACAATCACACGAAGTGTCACCATAACCTTTTAAGGAATATGGCTTGATACTGGCCTGTAACAATCACACAATGTGTCACCTTAACCTTTTCAGGGTTATAGGTTGATACTGGCCTATAACAATCACACAAGATGTCACCTTAACATTTTCAGGGTTATAGGTTGATACTGGCCTGTAAAAACCACACAAGGTGTCACCTTAACCTTTTCAGGGTTATAGGTTGATACTGGCCTATAACAATCACACAAGATGTCACCTTAACATTTTCAGGAATATGGGATGACGCTGGCCTATAACAATCACATTAGGTACACCACAACATTTTCAGGAATATGGGTTGATACTGGCCTTTAACAATCACACAAGGTGTCACCTTAAACTTATCAGGAATATGGCTTGATACTGGCCTATAAAAATCATAAAAGGTGCCACCACAACATTTTCAGGAATATGGTTTGATACAGGCCTATAACAATCGCAGAAGTTGCCACCACAATCTTTTCAGGAATATGGGTTGATACTGGCCTATAACAATCACACAAGGTGCCAGCACAACATTTTAAGGAATATGGGTTGATACTGGCCTATAATAATCACACAAGGTGTCACCTTAACCTTTTCAGGAATAATGGTTGATACTGGCCTATAACAATCATACAAGGTGTCCCCACAACATTTTCAGGCATATGGGTTGATACTGGCCTATAACAATCACACAAGGTGTCACCACAACCTTTTCAGGAATATGGGATGATACTGCCCTATAACAATCACACAAGCTGTCACAACAACATTTTCAGGCATATGGGTTGTTACTGTGCTATAACAATCACACAAATTGTCACCTTAACCTGTTCAGGTAAATGGGTGCATACTGGCCTTTAAGAATCATACAAGCAGCCACCTAAGCGTTTTCAGGAGTGTGGGTTGATACTGGCCTATAGCAATCACACAAGATGTCACCTTAACCTGTTCAAGAATATGGGTTGATACTGGTCTATAACAATCACACAAGGTGTCACCTTAACATTTTCAGGAATATGGGTTGATACTGGCCTATAACAATCACACAAGCTGCCACCTTAACCTTTTCAGGAATATGGGTTGATACTGGCCTATAACTATCACACAATCTGTCACCACAACATTTTCAGGAATATGGGTTGATACTGGCCTATAACAATCACACAAGGTGCCACCACATTGTTTTCAGGAATATGGGTTGATACTTGCCTATAACAATCACACACGAAGTCACCTTAACCTTTTCAGGAATATGGGTTGATACTTGCCTATAACAATCACACACGAAGTCACCTTAACCTTTTCAGGAATAATGGTTGATACTGGCCTATAACAATCATACAAGGTGTCCCCTCAACATTTTCAGGCATATGGGTGGATACTGGCCTAAAACAATCACACAAGGTGTCACCACAACCTTTTCAGGAATATGGGTTGTTACTGCCCTATAACAATCACACAAGCTGTCACAACAACATTTTCAGGCATATGGGTTGATACTGTGCTATAACAATCACACAAATTGTCACCTTAACCTGTTCAGGTAAATGGGTGCATACTGGCCTTTAAGAATCATACAAGCAGCCACCTAAGCGTTTTCAGGAGTATGGGTTGATACTGGCCTATAGCAATCACACAAGATGTCACCTTAACCTGTTCAAGAATATGGGTTGATACTGGTCTATAACAATCACACAAGGTGTCACCTTAACATTTTCAGGAATATGGGTTGATACTGGCCTATAACAATCACACAAGCTGCCACCTTAACCTTTTCAGGAATATGGGTTGATACTGGCCTATAACTATCACACAAGCTGTCACCACAACATTTTCAGGAATATGGGTTGATACTGGCCTATAACAATCACACAAGGTGCCACCACATTGTTTTCAGGAATATGGGTTGATACTTGCCTATAACAATCACACACGAAGTCACGTTAACCTTTTCAGGAATATGGGTTGATACTTGCCTATAACAATCACACACGAAGTCACCTTAACCTTTTCAGGAATATGGGTTGATACTGGCCTATAATAATCACACAGGGTGTCACCTTAACCTTTTCAGGAATATGGGTTGATACTGGCCTATAACAACCACACAAGGTGTCACCTTAACCTTTTCAGGAATATGGGTTGATACTGGCCTATAATAACCACAGAAGGTGTCACCACACCTTTTCAGGAATAAGGGTTGATACTGGCCTATAACAATCACACAAGGTGTCCCCAAAACATTTTTAGGAATATGGGTAAATACTGGCGTATAACAATCACACACGAAGTAACCTTAACCTTTTCAGGAATATGGGTTGATACTGGCCTTTAATAATCATACAAGGTGTCACCACAAACTTTTCGGGAATATGAGTTGCTACTGGCCTATAACATTCACACAAGTGTCACCACAACCTTTTCAGGAATATGGGTTGATACTGGCCTATAACATTCACACAAGTGTCACCACAAGATTATCAGGAATATGGGTTGATACTGGCCTATAACATTCACACAAGGTGTCACCTTAACCTTTTCAGGAATATGGGTTGATACCGGCCTATAACAATCACACAGGGCGTCACCTTAACCTGTTCAGTAATATGGGATGATACTGGCCTATAATAATCACACAAGGTGTCACCTTAACCTGTTCAGGAATATGGGTTGATACTGGCCTCAACAATCACACAGGGTGTCACCTTAACCTGTTCAGTAATATAGGTTGATACTGGCCTATAATAATCACACAAGGTGTCACCTTAATCTGTTCAGTAATATGGGTTGATACCGGCCTATAACAATCACACAGGGTGTCACCTTAACCTGTTCAGTAATATGGGTTGATACTGGCCTATAACAATCACACAGGGTGTCACCTTAACCTGTTCAGTAATATGGGTTGATACTGGCCTATAATAATCACACAAGGTGTCACCTTAACCTGTTCAGTAATATGGGTTGATACTGGCCTATAACAATCACACAGGGTATCACCTTAACCTGTTCAGTAATATGGGTTGATACTGGCCTATAACAATCACACAATCTGTCACAACAACATTTTCAGGAATATGGGTTGATACGGGCCTCTAATAATCACACAAGGTGTCACCTTAACCTTTTCAGCAATATGGGTTGATACTGGCCTATACCAATCACACAAGGTGTCCCCACCACATTTTCAGGAATATGGGTTGATACTGGCCTATAACAAACACACGAAGTGTCACCATAACCTTTTCAGGGTTATAGGTTGATACTGGCCTATAACAATCACACAAGATGTCACCTTAACATTTTCAGGAATATGGGATGACACTGGCCTATAACAATCTCATTAGGTACACCACAACATTTTCAGGAATATGGGTTGATACTGGCCTATAACAATCACACAAGGTGCCACCACAACATTTTCAGGAATATAGGATGATACTGGCCTATAGCAATCACACAAGTTGTCACCTTAAACATTTCAGGAATATGGCTTGATACTGGCCTATAAAAATCACAAAAGGTGCCACCACAACATTTTCAGGAATATGGGTTGATACTGGCCTATAACAATCGCACAAGTTGCCACCACAACCTTTTCAGGAATATGGGTTGATACTGGCCTATAACAATCACACAAGGTGCCAGCACAACATTTTCAGGAATATGGGTTGATACTGGCCTATAACAATCGCACAAGTTGCCACCACAACCTTTTCAGGAATATGGCTTGATACTGGCCTATAACAATCACACAAGGTGCCAGCACAACATTTTCAGGAATATGGGTTGATACTGGCCTATAACAATCACACAAGGTGTCACCACAACCTTTTCAGGAATATGGGTTGATACTGGCATATTATAATTACGCAAGGTGTCACCACAACCTTTTCAGGAATATGGTTTGATACTGGCCTATAACATTCACACAAGGTGTCACCTTAACCTTTTCATGAATATGGGTTGATACTGGCCTATAACAATCACACAAGCTGTCAGCACAACATTTTCAGGAATATGGGTTGATACTTGCCTATAACAATCACGTAAGGTGTCACCTTAACCTTTTCAGAAATATGGGTTGATACTGGCCTATAACAACCACACAAGGTGTCAACACAACCTTTTTAAGGAATATGGGTTGATACTTGCCTATAACTATCACACAAGGTATCACCACAACCTTCTCAGGAATATGCGTTGATACTGGCCTATAATAATCACACAAGGTGCCACCACAACGTTTTCAGGAATATGGGTTGATACTGGCCTATAACAATCACACAAAGTGTCACCACAATATATTCAGGAATATGGGTGGATACAGGGCTATAACAATCACACAAAATGCCACCTTAAACTTTACAGGAATATGGGTTGTTACTGGCCTATAACAATCAAACAAGCTCTCCCCACAACATTTTCAGGAATATGGGTTGATACCGGCCTATAACAAACACACAAGGTGTCACCTTAACCTTTTCAGGAATATGGGTTGATACTGGCCTATACCAATCACACAAGGTGTCCCCACCACATTTTCAGGAATATGGGTTGATATTGCCTTATAACAATCACACAAGGTGTCACCTTAACCTTTTCGGGAGTATGGGTTGATACTGGTCTATAACAATCACGCAAGGTGTCGCCACAAGATTATCAGGAATATGCTTTGATACTGGTCTATAACAATCACACAAGGTGTCGCCACAAGATTATCAGGAATATGGGTTGATACTGGTCTATAACAATCACGCAAGGTGTCGCCACAAGATTATCAGGAATATGGTTTGATACTGGCCTATAACAATCACACAGGGTGTCACCTTAACCTGTTCAGGAATATGGGTTGATACTGGCCTATAACAATCACACAGGGTGTCACCTTAACCTGTTCAGGAATATGGGTTGATACTGGTCTATAACAATCACGCAAGGTGTCACCTTAACCTGTTCAGGAATATGGGTTGATACTGGCCTATAACAATCACACAAGCTGCCACCTTAACCTTTTCAGGAATATGGGTTGATACTGGCCTATAACAATCACACAAGGAGTCACCTTAACCTTTTCAGGAATATGGGTTGATACTGGTCTATAACAATCACGCAAGGTGTCGCCACAAGATTATCAGGAATATGCTTTGATACTGGTCTATAACAATCACACAAGGTGTCGCCACAAGATTATCAGGAATATGGGTTGATACTGGTCTATAACAATCACACAAGGTGTCGCCACAAGATTATCAGGAATATGGGTTGATACTGGTCTATAACAATCACGCAAGGTGTCGCCACAAGATTATCAGGAATATGGGTTGATACTGGCCTATAACAATCACACAGGGTGTCACCTTAACCTGTTCAGGAATATGGGTTGATACTGGTCTATAGCAATCACGTAAGGTGTCACCTTAACCTGTTTAGGAATATGGGTTGATACTGGCCTATAACAATCACACAGGGTGTCACCTTAACCTGTTCAGGAATATGCTTTGATACTGGTCTATAACAATCACGCAAGGTGTCACCTTAACCTGTTCAGGAATATGGGTTGATACTGACCTATAACGATCACACGAAGTGTCACCATAACCTTTTAAGGAATATGGCTTGATACTGGCCTGTAACAATCACACAAGGTGTCACCTTAACCTTTTCAGGGTTATAGGTTGATACTGGCCTATAACAATCACACGAAGTGTCACCATAACCTTTTCAGGGTTATAGGTTGATACTGGCCTATAACAATCACACAAGGTGTCACCTTAACCTTTTCAGGGTTATAGGTTGATACTGGCCTGTAACAATCACACAAGGTGTCACCTTAACCTTTTCAGGGTTATAGGTTGATACTGGCCTATAACAATCACACAAGATGTCACCTTAACTTTTTCAGGAATATGGGATGACACTGGCCTATAACAATCACATTAGGGACACCACAACATTTTCAGGAATATGGGTTGATACTGGCCTATAACAATCACACAAGTTGTCACCTTAAACTTTTCAGGAATATGGGTTGATACTGGCCTATAACAATCACACAAGCTGACTCCTTAACCTTTTCAGGAATATGGGTTGATACTGGCCTATAACAATCACACAAGGTGTCACCTTAATCTTTTCCGGAATATGGGTTGATACTGGCCTATAACAATCACACAAGGTATCACCTTAACCTGTTCAGGAATATGGGTGATACTGGCCTATAACAATCACACAAGGTATCACCTTAAACTGTTCAGGAATATGGGTGATACTGGCCTATAACAATCACACAAGATGACACCTTAACCTGTTCAGGAAAATGGGTGATTATGGCCTATAACAATCACAAAAGGTATCACCTTAACCTGTTCAGGAATATGGGTGATACTGGCCTATAACAGTAACACAAGGTATCACCTTAACCTGTTCAGGAATATGGGTGATACTGGCCTATAACAATCACACAAGGTGTCACCTTAACCTGTTAGGGAATATGGGTTGATACTGGCCTATAACAATCACACAAAGTGTCACCATAACCTTTTAAGGAATATGGATTGATACTGGCCTATAACAATCACACAAGGTGTCAGCTTAACCTTTTCAGGATTATGGGTTGATACTGGCCTATAACAATCACAAAAGCTGCCACCTTAACCTTTTCAGGAATAAGACTTGATACTGGCCTATAACAATTTCACAAGGTGTCACCACAACATTTTCAGGAATATGGGTTGATACTGGCCTATAACAATCACACAAGGTGTCACCTTAACCTTTTCAGGAATATGGGTTGATACTGGCCTATAACAATCACACAAGGTGTCACCTTAACCTGTTCAGGAATATGGGTTGATACTGGCCTATAATAATCACACAAGGTGTCACCTTAACCTGTTCAGGAATATGGGTTGATACTGGCCTTAACAATCACACAGGGTGTCACCTTAACCTGTTCAGTAATATGGGTTGATACTGGCCTATAATAATCACACAAGGTGTCACCTTAACCTGTTCAGTAATATGGGTTGATACCGGCCTATAAAAATCACACAGGGTGTCACCTTAACCTGTTCAGTAATATGGGTTGATACTGGCCTATAACAATCACACAGGGTGTCACCTTAACCTGTTCAGTAATATGGGTTGATACTGGCCTATAATAATCACACAAGGTGTCACCTTAACCTGTTCAGTAATATGGGTTGATACTGGGCTATAACAATCACACAGGGTGTCACCTTAACCTGTTCAGTAATATGGGTTGATGATGGCCTATAACAATCACACAATCTGTCACAACAACATTTTCAGGAATATGGGTTGATACGGGCCTCTAATAATCACACAAGGTGTCACCTTAACCTTTTCAGCAATATGGGTTGATACTGGCCTATACCAATCACACAAGGTGTCCCCACCACATTTTCAGGAATATGGGTTGATACTGGCCTATACCAATCACACAAGGTGTCCCCACCACATTTTCAGGAATATGGGTTGATACTGGCCTATAACAAACACACGAAGTGTCACCATAACCTTTTAAGGAATATGGCTTGATACTGGCCTATAACAATCACACAAGGTGTCACCTTAACCTTTTCAGGGTTATAGGTTGATACTGGCCTATAACAATCACACAAGGTGCCACCACAACATTTTCAGGAATATAGGATGATACTGGCCTATAGCAATCACACAAGTTGTCACCTTAAACATTTCAGGAATATGGCTTGATACTGGCCTATAAAAATCACAAAAGGTGCCACCACAACATTTTCAGGAATATGGGTTGATACTGGCCTATAACAATCGCACAAGTTGCCACCACAACCTTTTCAGGAATATGGGTTGATACTGGCCTATAACAATCACACAAGGTGCCAGCACAACATTTTCAGGAATATGGGTTGATACTGGCCTATAACAATCGCACAAGTTGCCACCACAACCTTTTCAGGAATATGGCTTGATACTGGCCTATAACAATCACACAAGGTGCCAGCACAACATTTTCAGGAATATGGGTTGATACTGGCCTATAACAATCACACAAGGTGTCACCACAACCTTTTCAGTAATATGGGTTGATACTGGCATATTATAATTACGCAAGGTGTCACCACAACCTTTTCAGGAATATGGTTTGATACTGGCCTATAACATTCACACAAGGTGTCACCTTAACCTTTTCATGAATATGGGTTGATACTGGCCTATAACAATCACACAAGGTGTCAGCACAACATTTTCAGGAATATGGGTTGATACTTGCCTATAACAATCACGTAAGGTGTCACCTTAACCTTTTCAGAAATATGGGTTGATACTGGCCTATAACAACCACACAAGGTGTCAACACAACCTTTTTAAGGAATATGGGTTGATACTTGCCTATAACTATCACACAAGGTATCACCACAACCTTCTCAGGAATATGCGTTGATACTGGCCTATAACAATCACACAAGGTGCCACCACAACGTTTTCAGGAATATGGGTTGATACTGGCCTATAACAATCACACAAAGTGTCACCACAATATATTCAGGAGTATGGGTAGATACAGGGCTATAACAATCACACAAAATGCCACCTTAAACTTTACAGGAATATGGGTTGTTACTGGCCTATAACAATCAAGCAAGCTCTCCCCACTACATTTTCAGGAATATGGGTTGAACCCGGCCTATAACAAACACACAAGGTGTCACCTTAATCTTTTCAGGAATATGGGTTGATACTGGCCTATAACAATCACACAGGGTGTCACCTTAACCTGTTCAGGAATATGGGTTGATACCGGCCTATAACAAACACACAAGGTGTCATCTTAATCTTTTCAGGAATATGGGTTGATACTGGTCTATAACAATCAAACAAGCTCTCCCCACAACATTTTCAGGAATATGGGTTGATACCGGCCTATAACAAACACACAAGGTGTCACCTTAATCTTTTCAGGAATATGGGTTGATACTGGCCTATACCAATCACACAAGGTGTCCCCACCACATTTTCAGGAATATGGGTTGATATTGCCTTATAACAATCACACAAGGTGTCACCTTAACCTTTTCAGGAATATGGGTTGATACTGGTCTATAACAATCACGCAAGGTGTCGCCACAAGATTATCAGGAATATGCTTTGATACTGGTCTATAACAATCACACAAGGTGTCGCCACAAGATTATCAGGAATATGGGTTGATACTGGTCTATAACAATCACACAAGGTGTCGCCACAAGATTATCAGGAATATGGGTTGATACTGGCCTATAACAATCACACAGGGTGTCACCTTAACCTGTTCAGGAATATGGGATGATACTGGCCTATAACAATCACACAGGGTGTCACCTTAACCTGTTCAGGAATATGGGTTGATACTGGTCTATACCAATCACGCAAGGTGTCGCCACAAGATTATCAGGAATATGCTTTGATACTGGTCTATAACAATCACACAAGGTGTCGCCACAAGATTATCAGGAATATGGGTTGATACTGGTCTATAACAATCACACAAGGTGTCGCCACAAGATTATCAGGAATATGGGTTGATACTGGTCTATAACAATCACGCAAGGTGTCGCCACAAGATTATCAGGAATATGGGTTGATACTGGCCTATAACAATCACACAGGGTGTCACCTTAACCTGTTCAGGAATATGGGTTGATACTGGTCTATAGCAATCACGTAAGGTGTCACCTTAACCTGTTTAGGAATATGGGTTGATACTGGCCTATAACAATCACACAGGGTGTCACCTTAACCTGTTCAGGAATATGCTTTGATACTGGTCTATAACAATCACGCAAGGTGTCACCTTAACCTGTTCAGGAATATGGGTTGATACTGACCTATAACGATCACACGAAGTGTCACCATAACCTTTTAAGGAATATGGCTTGATACTGGCCTGTAACAATCACACAAGGTGTCACCTTAACCTTTTCAGGGTTATAGGTTGATACTGGCCTATAACAATCACACGAAGTGTCACCATAACCTTTTCAGGGTTATAGGTTGATACTGGCCTATAACAATCACACAAGGTGTCACCTTAACCTTTTCAGGGTTATAGGTTGATACTGGCCTGTAACAATCACACAAGGTGTCACCTTAACCTTTTCAGGGTTATAGGTTGATACTGGCCTATAACAATCACACAAGATGTCACCTTAACTTTTTCAGGAATATGGGATGACACTGGCCTATAACAATCACATTAGGGACACCACAACATTTTCAGGAATATGGGTTGATACTGGCCTATAACAATCACACAAGTTGTCACCTTAAACTTTTCAGGAATATGGGTTGATACTGGCCTATAACAATCACACAAGCTGACTCCTTAACCTTTTCAGGAATATGGGTTGATACTGGCCTATAACAATCACACAAGGTGTCACCTTAATCTTTTCCGGGATATGGGTTGATACTGGCCTATAACAATCACACAAGGTATCACCTTAACCTGTTCAGGAATATGGGTGATACTGGCCTATAACAATCACACAAGGTATCACCTTAAACTGTTCAGGAATATGGGTGATACTGGCCTATAACAATCACACAAGATGACACCTTAACCTGTTCAGGAAAATGGGTGATTATGGCCTATAACAATCACAAAAGGTATCACCTTAACCTGTTCAGGAATATGGGTGATACTGGCCTATAACAGTAACACAAGGTATCACCTTAACCTGTTCAGGAATATGGGTGATACTGGCCTATAACAATCACACAAGGTGTCACCTTAACCTGTTAGGGAATATGGGTTGATACTGGCCTATAACAATCACACAAAGTGTCACCATAACCTTTTAAGGAATATGGATTGATACTGGCCTATAACAATCACACAAGGTGTCAGCTTAACCTTTTCAGGATTATGGGTTGATACTGGCCTATAACAATCACAAAAGCTGCCACCTTAACCTTTTCAGGAATAAGACTTGATACTGGCCTATAACAATTTCACAAGGTGTCACCACAACATTTTCAGGAATATGGGTTGATACTGGCCTATAACAATCACACAAGGTGTCACCTTAACCTTTTCAGGAATATGGGTTGATACTGGCCTATAACAATCACACAAGGTGTCACCTTAACCTGTTCAGGAATATGGGTTGATACTGGCCTATAATAATCACACAAGGTGTCACCTTAACCTGTTCAGGAATATGGGTTGATACTGGCCTTAACAATCACACAGGGTGTCACCTTAACCTGTTCAGTAATATGGGTTGATACTGGCCTATAATAATCACACAAGGTGTCACCTTAACCTGTTCAGTAATATGGGTTGATACCGGCCTATAAAAATCACACAGGGTGTCACCTTAACCTGTTCAGTAATATGGGTTGATACTGGCCTATAACAATCACACAGGGTGTCACCTTAACCTGTTCAGTAATATGGGTTGATACTGGCCTATAATAATCACACAAGGTGTCACCTTAACCTGTTCAGTAATATGGGTTGATACTGGGCTATAACAATCACACAGGGTGTCACCTTAACCTGTTCAGTAATATGGGTTGATGATGGCCTATAACAATCACACAATCTGTCACAACAACATTTTCAGGAATATGGGTTGATACGGGCCTCTAATAATCACACAAGGTGTCACCTTAACCTTTTCAGCAATATGGGTTGATACTGGCCTATACCAATCACACAAGGTGTCCCCACCACATTTTCAGGAATATGGGTTGATACTGGCCTATACCAATCACACAAGGTGTCCCCACCACATTTTCAGGAATATGGGTTGATACTGGCCTATAACAAACACACGAAGTGTCACCATAACCTTTTAAGGAATATGGCTTGATACTGGCCTATAACAATCACACAAGGTGTCACCTTAACCTTTTCAGGGTTATAGGTTGATACTGGCCTATAACAATCACACAAGGTGCCACCACAACATTTTCAGGAATATAGGATGATACTGGCCTATAGCAATCACACAAGTTGTCACCTTAAACATTTCAGGAATATGGCTTGATACTGGCCTATAAAAATCACAAAAGGTGCCACCACAACATTTTCAGGAATATGGGTTGATACTGGCCTATAACAATCGCACAAGTTGCCACCACAACCTTTTCAGGAATATGGGTTGATACTGGCCTATAACAATCACACAAGGTGCCAGCACAACATTTTCAGGAATATGGGTTGATACTGGCCTATAACAATCGCACAAGTTGCCACCACAACCTTTTCAGGAATATGGCTTGATACTGGCCTATAACAATCACACAAGGTGCCAGCACAACATTTTCAGGAATATGGGTTGATACTGGCCTATAACAATCACACAAGGTGTCACCACAACCTTTTCAGTAATATGGGTTGATACTGGCATATTATAATTACGCAAGGTGTCACCACAACCTTTTCAGGAATATGGTTTGATACTGGCCTATAACATTCACACAAGGTGTCACCTTAACCTTTTCATGAATATGGGTTGATACTGGCCTATAACAATCACACAAGGTGTCAGCACAACATTTTCAGGAATATGGGTTGATACTTGCCTATAACAATCACGTAAGGTGTCACCTTAACCTTTTCAGAAATATGGGTTGATACTGGCCTATAACAACCACACAAGGTGTCAACACAACCTTTTTAAGGAATATGGGTTGATACTTGCCTATAACTATCACACAAGGTATCACCACAACCTTCTCAGGAATATGCGTTGATACTGGCCTATAACAATCACACAAGGTGCCACCACAACGTTTTCAGGAATATGGGTTGATACTGGCCTATAACAATCACACAAAGTGTCACCACAATATATTCAGGAGTATGGGTAGATACAGGGCTATAACAATCACACAAAATGCCACCTTAAACTTTACAGGAATATGGGTTGTTACTGGCCTATAACAATCAAGCAAGCTCTCCCCACTACATTTTCAGGAATATGGGTTGAACCCGGCCTATAACAAACACACAAGGTGTCACCTTAATCTTTTCAGGAATATGGGTTGATACTGGCCTATAACAATCACACAGGGTGTCACCTTAACCTGTTCAGGAATATGGGTTGATACCGGCCTATAACAAACACACAAGGTGTCATCTTAATCTTTTCAGGAATATGGGTTGATACTGGTCTATAACAATCAAACAAGCTCTCCCCACAACATTTTCAGGAATATGGGTTGATACCGGCCTATAACAAACACACAAGGTGTCACCTTAATCTTTTCAGGAATATGGGTTGATACTGGCCTATACCAATCACACAAGGTGTCCCCACCACATTTTCAGGAATATGGGTTGATATTGCCTTATAACAATCACACAAGGTGTCACCTTAACCTTTTCAGGAATATGGGTTGATACTGGTCTATAACAATCACGCAAGGTGTCGCCACAAGATTATCAGGAATATGCTTTGATACTGGTCTATAACAATCACACAAGGTGTCGCCACAAGATTATCAGGAATATGGGTTGATACTGGTCTATAACAATCACACAAGGTGTCGCCACAAGATTATCAGGAATATGGGTTGATACTGGCCTATAACAATCACACAGGGTGTCACCTTAACCTGTTCAGGAATATGGGATGATACTGGCCTATAACAATCACACAGGGTGTCACCTTAACCTGTTCAGGAATATGGGTTGATACTGGTCTATACCAATCACGCAAGGTGTCGCCACAAGATTATCAGGAATATGCTTTGATACTGGTCTATAACAATCACACAAGGTGTCGCCACAAGATTATCAGGAATATGGGTTTATACTGGTCTATAACAATCACGCCAGGTGTCGCCACAAGATTATCAGGAATATGCTTTGATACTGGTCTATAACAATCACACAAGGTGTCGCCACAAGATTATCAGGAATATGGGTTGATACTGGTCTATAACAATCACACAAGGTATCGCCACGAGATTATCAGGAATATGGGTTGATAATGGTCTATAACAATCACGCAAGGGGTCGCCACAAGATTATCAGGAATATGCTTTGATACTGGTCTATAACAATCACACAAGGTGTCGCCACAACATTATCAGGAATATGGGTTGATACTGGTCTATAACAAGCACACAAGGTGTCGCCACAAGATTATCAGGAATATGGGTTGATACTGGTCTATAACAATCACACAAGGTGTCGCCACAAGATTATCAGGAATATGGGTTGATACTGGTCTATAACAATCACGCAAGGTGACGCCACAAGATTATCAGGAATATGCTTTGATACTGGTCTATAACAATCACACAAGGTGTCGCCACAAGATTATCAGGATTATGGGTTGATACTGGTCTATAACAATCACACAAGGTGTCGCCACAAGATTATCAGGAATATGCTTTGATACTGGTCTATAACAATCACGCAAGGTGTCGCCACAATGTTATCAGGAATATGCTTTGATACTGGCCTATAACAATCACACAGGTTGTCACCTTAACCTGTTCAGGAATATGGGTTGATACTGGCCTATAACAATCACACAGGGTGACACCTTAACCTGTTCAGGAATATGGGTTGATACTGGTCTATAACAATCACACAGGGTGTCACCTTAACCTGTTCAGGAATATGGGTTGATACTGGCCTATAACAATCACACAGGGTGTCACCTTAACCTGTTCAGGAATATGGGTTGATACTGACCTATAACAATCACACGAAGTGTCACCATAACCTTTTAAGGAATATGGCTTGATACTGGCCTGTAACAATCACACAAGGTGTCACCTTAACCTTTTCAGGGTTATAGGTTGATACTGGCCTATAACAATCACACAAGATGTCATCTTAACATTTTCAGGGTTATAGGTTGATACTGGCCTGTAAAAACCCCACAAGGTGTCACCTTAACCTTTTCAGGGTTATAGGTTGATACTGGCCTATAACAATCACACAAGATGTCACCTTAACATTTTCAGGAATATGGGATGACACTGGCCTATAACAATCACATTAGGTACACCACAACATTTTCAGGAATATGGGTTGATACTGGCCTTTACCAATCACACAAGGTGTCACCTTAAACTTATCAGGAATATGGCTTGATACTGGCCTATAAAAATCATAAAAGGTGCCACCACAACATTTTCAGGAATATGGTTTGATACAGGCCTATAACAATCGCACAAGTTGCCACCACAATCTTTTCAGGAATATGGGTTGATACTGGCCTATAACAATCACACAAGGTGCCAGCACAACATTTTAAGGAATATGGGTTGATACTGGCCTATAACAATCACACAAGGTGTCACCTTAACCTTTTCAGGAATAATGGTTGATACTGGCCTATAACAATCATACAAGGTGTCCCCACAACATTTTCAGGCATATGGGTTGATACTGGCCTATAACAATCACACAAGGTGTCACCACAACCTTTTCAGGAATATGGGTTGATACTGCCCTATAACAATCACACAAGCTGTCACAACAACATTTTCAGGCATATGGGTTGTTACTGTGCTATAACAATCACACAAATTGTCACCTTAACCTGTTCAGGTAAATGGGTGCATACTGGCCTTTAAGAATCATACAAGCAGCCACCTAAGCGTTTTCAGGAGTGTGGGTTGATACTGGCCTATAGCAATCACACAAGATGTCACCTTAACCTGTTCAAGAATATGGGTTGATACTGGTCTATAACAATCACACAAGGTGTCACCTTAACATTTTCAGGAATATGGGTTGATACTGGCCTATAACAATCACACAAGCTGCCACCTTAACCTTTTCAGGAATATGGGTTGATACTGGCCTATAACTATCACACAAGCTGTCGCCACAACATTTTCAGGAATATGGGTTGATACTGGCCTATAACAATCACACAAGGTGCCACCACATTGTTTTCAGGAATATGGGTTGATACTTGCCTATAACAATCACACACGAAGTCACCTTAACCTTTTCAGGAATAATGGTTGATACTGGCCTATAACAATCATACAAGGTGTCCCCGCAACATTTTCAGGCATATGGGTTGATACTGGCCTATAACAATCACACAAGGTGTCACCACAATCTTTTCAGGAATATGGGTTGTTACTGCCCTATAACAATCACACAAGCTGTCACAACAACATTTTCAGGCATATGGGTTGATACTGTGCTATAACAATCACACAAATTGTCACCTTAACCTGTTCAGGTAAATGGGTGCATACTGGCCTTTAAGAATCATACAAGCAGCCACCTAAGCGTTTTCAGGAGTATGGGTTGATACTGGCCTATAGCAATCACACAAGATGTCACCTTAACCTGTTCAAGAATATGGGTTGATACTGGTCTATAACAATCACACAAGGTGTCACCTTAACATTTTCAGGAATATGGGTTGATACTGGCCTATAACAATCACACAAGCTGCCACCTTAACCTTTTCAGGAATATGGGTTGATACTGGCCTATAACTATCACACAAGCTGTCACCACAACATTTTCAGGAATATGGGTTGATACTGGCCTATAACAATCACACAAAGTGCCACCACATTGTTTTCAGGAATATGGGTTGATACTTGCCTATAACAATCACACACGAAGTCACCTTAACCTTTTCAGGAATATGGGTTGATACTTGCCTATAACAATCACACACGAAGTCACCTTAACCTTTCCAGGAATATGGGTTGATACTGGCCTATAATAATCACACAGGGTGTCACCTTAACCTTTTGAGGAATATGGGTTGATACTGGCCTATAACAACCACACAAGGTGTCACCTTAACCTTTTCAGGAATATGGGTTGATACTGGCCTATAATAATCACAGAAGGTGTCACCACACCTTTTCAGGAATAAGGGTTGATACTGGCCTATAACAATCACACAAGGTGTCCCCAAAACATTTTTAGGAATATGGGTAAATACTGGCGTATAACAATCACACACGAAGTCACCTTAACCTTTTCAGGAATATGGGTTGATACTGGCCTTTAATAATCATACAAGGTGTCACCACAACCTTTTCGGGAATATGAGTTGCTACTGGCCTATAACATTCACACAAGTGTCACCACAACCTTTTCAGGAATATGGGTTGATACTGGCCTATAACAATCACACAAGATGTCATCTTAACATTTTCAGGGTTATAGGTTGATACTGGCCTGTAAAAACCCCACAAGGTGTCACCTTAACCTTTTCAGGGTTATAGGTTGATACTGGCCTATAACAATCACACAAGATGTCACCTTAACATTTTCAGGAATATGGGATGACACTGGCCTATAACAATCACATTAGGTACACCACAACATTTTCAGGAATATGGGTTGATACTGGCCTTTAACAATCACACAAGGTGTCACCTTAAACTTATCAGGAATATGGCTTGATACTGGCCTATAAAAATCATAAAAGGTGCCACCACAACATTTTCAGGAATATGGTTTGATACAGGCCTATAACAATCGCACAAGTTGCCACCACAATCTTTTCAGGAATATGGGTTGATACTGGCCTATAACAATCACACAAGGTGCCAGCACAACATTTTAAGGAATATGGGTTGATACTGGCCTATAACAATCACACAAGGTGTCACCTTAACCTTTTCAGGAATAATGGTTGATACTGGCCTATAACAATCATACAAGGTGTCCCCACAACATTTTCAGGCATATGGGTTGATACTGGCCTATAACAATCACACAAGGTGTCACCACAACCTTTTCAGGAATATGGGTTGATACTGCCCTATAACAATCACACAAGCTGTCACAACAACATTTTCAGGCATATGGGTTGTTACTGTGCTATAACAATCACACAAATTGTCACCTTAACCTGTTCAGGTAAATGGGTGCATACTGGCCTTTAAGAATCATACAAGCAGCCACCTAAGCGTTTTCAGGAGTGTGGGTTGATACTGGCCTATAGCAATCACACAAGATGTCACCTTAACCTGTTCAAGAATATGGGTTGATACTGGTCTATAACAATCACACAAGGTGTCACCTTAACATTTTCAGGAATATGGGTTGATACTGGCCTATAACAATCACACAAGCTGCCACCTTAACCTTTTCAGGAATATGGGTTGATACTGGCCTATAACTATCACACAAGCTGTCGCCACAACATTTTCAGGAATATGGGTTGATACTGGCCTATAACAATCACACAAGGTGCCACCACATTGTTTTCAGGAATATGGGTTGATACTTGCCTATAACAATCACACACGAAGTCACCTTAACCTTTTCAGGAATAATGGTTGATACTGGCCTATAACAATCATACAAGGTGTCCCCGCAACATTTTCAGGCATATGGGTTGATACTGGCCTATAACAATCACACAAGGTGTCACCACAACCTTTTCAGGAATATGGGTTGTTACTGCCCTATAACAATCACACAAGCTGTCACAACAACATTTTCAGGCATATGGGTTGATACTGTGCTATAACAATCACACAAATTGTCACCTTAACCTGTTCAGGTAAATGGGTGCATACTGGCCTTTAAGAATCATACAAGCAGCCACCTAAGCGTTTTCAGGAGTATGGGTTGATACTGGCCTATAGCAATCACACAAGATGTCACCTTAACCTGTTCAAGAATATGGGTTGATACTGGTCTATAACAATCACACAAGGTGTCACCTTAACATTTTCAGGAATATGGGTTGATACTGGCCTATAACAATCACACAAGCTGCCACCTTAACCTTTTCAGGAATATGGGTTGATACTGGCCTATAACTATCACACAAGCTGTCACCACAACATTTTCAGGAATATGGGTTGATACTGGCCTATAACAATCACACAAAGTGCCACCACATTGTTTTCAGGAATATGGGTTGATACTTGCCTATAACAATCACACACGAAGTCACCTTAACCTTTTCAGGAATATGGGTTGATATTGCCTATAACAATCACACAAGGTGTCACCTTAACCTTTTCAGGAATATGGGTTGATACTGGTCTATAACAATCACGCAAGGTGTCGCCACAAGATTATCAGGAATATGCTTTGATACTGGTCTATAACAATCACACAAGGTGTCGCCACAAGATTATCAGGAATATGGGTTGATACTGGTCTATAACAATCACACAAGGTGTCGCCACAAGATTATCAGGAATATGGGTTGATACTGGCCTATAACAATCACACAGGGTGTCACCTTAACCTGTTCAGGAATATGGGATGATACTGGCCTATAACAATCACACAGGGTGTCACCTTAACCTGTTCAGGAATATGGGTTGATACTGGTCTATACCAATCACGCAAGGTGTCGCCACAAGATTATCAGGAATATGCTTTGATACTGGTCTATAACAATCACACAAGGTGTCGCCACAAGATTATCAGGAATATGGGTTTATACTGGTCTATAACAATCACGCCAGGTGTCGCCACAAGATTATCAGGAATATGCTTTGATACTGGTCTATAACAATCACACAAGGTGTCGCCACAAGATTATCAGGAATATGGGTTGATACTGGTCTATAACAATCACACAAGGTATCGCCACGAGATTATCAGGAATATGGGTTGATAATGGTCTATAACAATCACGCAAGGGGTCGCCACAAGATTATCAGGAATATGCTTTGATACTGGTCTATAACAATCACACAAGGTGTCGCCACAACATTATCAGGAATATGGGTTGATACTGGTCTATAACAAGCACACAAGGTGTCGCCACAAGATTATCAGGAATATGGGTTGATACTGGTCTATAACAATCACACAAGGTGTCGCCACAAGATTATCAGGAATATGGGTTGATACTGGTCTATAACAATCACGCAAGGTGACGCCACAAGATTATCAGGAATATGCTTTGATACTGGTCTATAACAATCACACAAGGTGTCGCCACAAGATTATCAGGATTATGGGTTGATACTGGTCTATAACAATCACACAAGGTGTCGCCACAAGATTATCAGGAATATGCTTTGATACTGGTCTATAACAATCACGCAAGGTGTCGCCACAATGTTATCAGGAATATGCTTTGATACTGGCCTATAACAATCACACAGGTTGTCACCTTAACCTGTTCAGGAATATGGGTTGATACTGGCCTATAACAATCACACAGGGTGACACCTTAACCTGTTCAGGAATATGGGTTGATACTGGTCTATAACAATCACACAGGGTGTCACCTTAACCTGTTCAGGAATATGGGTTGATACTGGCCTATAACAATCACACAGGGTGTCACCTTAACCTGTTCAGGAATATGGGTTGATACTGACCTATAACAATCACACGAAGTGTCACCATAACCTTTTAAGGAATATGGCTTGATACTGGCCTGTAACAATCACACAAGGTGTCACCTTAACCTTTTCAGGGTTATAGGTTGATACTGGCCTATAACAATCACACAAGATGTCATCTTAACATTTTCAGGGTTATAGGTTGATACTGGCCTGTAAAAACCCCACAAGGTGTCACCTTAACCTTTTCAGGGTTATAGGTTGATACTGGCCTATAACAATCACACAAGATGTCACCTTAACATTTTCAGGAATATGGGATGACACTGGCCTATAACAATCACATTAGGTACACCACAACATTTTCAGGAATATGGGTTGATACTGGCCTTTACCAATCACACAAGGTGTCACCTTAAACTTATCAGGAATATGGCTTGATACTGGCCTATAAAAATCATAAAAGGTGCCACCACAACATTTTCAGGAATATGGTTTGATACAGGCCTATAACAATCGCACAAGTTGCCACCACAATCTTTTCAGGAATATGGGTTGATACTGGCCTATAACAATCACACAAGGTGCCAGCACAACATTTTAAGGAATATGGGTTGATACTGGCCTATAACAATCACACAAGGTGTCACCTTAACCTTTTCAGGAATAATGGTTGATACTGGCCTATAACAATCATACAAGGTGTCCCCACAACATTTTCAGGCATATGGGTTGATACTGGCCTATAACAATCACACAAGGTGTCACCACAACCTTTTCAGGAATATGGGTTGATACTGCCCTATAACAATCACACAAGCTGTCACAACAACATTTTCAGGCATATGGGTTGTTACTGTGCTATAACAATCACACAAATTGTCACCTTAACCTGTTCAGGTAAATGGGTGCATACTGGCCTTTAAGAATCATACAAGCAGCCACCTAAGCGTTTTCAGGAGTGTGGGTTGATACTGGCCTATAGCAATCACACAAGATGTCACCTTAACCTGTTCAAGAATATGGGTTGATACTGGTCTATAACAATCACACAAGGTGTCACCTTAACATTTTCAGGAATATGGGTTGATACTGGCCTATAACAATCACACAAGCTGCCACCTTAACCTTTTCAGGAATATGGGTTGATACTGGCCTATAACTATCACACAAGCTGTCGCCACAACATTTTCAGGAATATGGGTTGATACTGGCCTATAACAATCACACAAGGTGCCACCACATTGTTTTCAGGAATATGGGTTGATACTTGCCTATAACAATCACACACGAAGTCACCTTAACCTTTTCAGGAATAATGGTTGATACTGGCCTATAACAATCATACAAGGTGTCCCCGCAACATTTTCAGGCATATGGGTTGATACTGGCCTATAACAATCACACAAGGTGTCACCACAATCTTTTCAGGAATATGGGTTGTTACTGCCCTATAACAATCACACAAGCTGTCACAACAACATTTTCAGGCATATGGGTTGATACTGTGCTATAACAATCACACAAATTGTCACCTTAACCTGTTCAGGTAAATGGGTGCATACTGGCCTTTAAGAATCATACAAGCAGCCACCTAAGCGTTTTCAGGAGTATGGGTTGATACTGGCCTATAGCAATCACACAAGATGTCACCTTAACCTGTTCAAGAATATGGGTTGATACTGGTCTATAACAATCACACAAGGTGTCACCTTAACATTTTCAGGAATATGGGTTGATACTGGCCTATAACAATCACACAAGCTGCCACCTTAACCTTTTCAGGAATATGGGTTGATACTGGCCTATAACTATCACACAAGCTGTCACCACAACATTTTCAGGAATATGGGTTGATACTGGCCTATAACAATCACACAAAGTGCCACCACATTGTTTTCAGGAATATGGGTTGATACTTGCCTATAACAATCACACACGAAGTCACCTTAACCTTTTCAGGAATATGGGTTGATACTTGCCTATAACAATCACACACGAAGTCACCTTAACCTTTCCAGGAATATGGGTTGATACTGGCCTATAATAATCACACAGGGTGTCACCTTAACCTTTTGAGGAATATGGGTTGATACTGGCCTATAACAACCACACAAGGTGTCACCTTAACCTTTTCAGGAATATGGGTTGATACTGGCCTATAATAATCACAGAAGGTGTCACCACACCTTTTCAGGAATAAGGGTTGATACTGGCCTATAACAATCACACAAGGTGTCCCCAAAACATTTTTAGGAATATGGGTAAATACTGGCGTATAACAATCACACACGAAGTCACCTTAACCTTTTCAGGAATATGGGTTGATACTGGCCTTTAATAATCATACAAGGTGTCACCACAACCTTTTCGGGAATATGAGTTGCTACTGGCCTATAACATTCACACAAGTGTCACCACAACCTTTTCAGGAATATGGGTTGATACTGGCCTATAACAATCACACAAGATGTCATCTTAACATTTTCAGGGTTATAGGTTGATACTGGCCTGTAAAAACCCCACAAGGTGTCACCTTAACCTTTTCAGGGTTATAGGTTGATACTGGCCTATAACAATCACACAAGATGTCACCTTAACATTTTCAGGAATATGGGATGACACTGGCCTATAACAATCACATTAGGTACACCACAACATTTTCAGGAATATGGGTTGATACTGGCCTTTAACAATCACACAAGGTGTCACCTTAAACTTATCAGGAATATGGCTTGATACTGGCCTATAAAAATCATAAAAGGTGCCACCACAACATTTTCAGGAATATGGTTTGATACAGGCCTATAACAATCGCACAAGTTGCCACCACAATCTTTTCAGGAATATGGGTTGATACTGGCCTATAACAATCACACAAGGTGCCAGCACAACATTTTAAGGAATATGGGTTGATACTGGCCTATAACAATCACACAAGGTGTCACCTTAACCTTTTCAGGAATAATGGTTGATACTGGCCTATAACAATCATACAAGGTGTCCCCACAACATTTTCAGGCATATGGGTTGATACTGGCCTATAACAATCACACAAGGTGTCACCACAACCTTTTCAGGAATATGGGTTGATACTGCCCTATAACAATCACACAAGCTGTCACAACAACATTTTCAGGCATATGGGTTGTTACTGTGCTATAACAATCACACAAATTGTCACCTTAACCTGTTCAGGTAAATGGGTGCATACTGGCCTTTAAGAATCATACAAGCAGCCACCTAAGCGTTTTCAGGAGTGTGGGTTGATACTGGCCTATAGCAATCACACAAGATGTCACCTTAACCTGTTCAAGAATATGGGTTGATACTGGTCTATAACAATCACACAAGGTGTCACCTTAACATTTTCAGGAATATGGGTTGATACTGGCCTATAACAATCACACAAGCTGCCACCTTAACCTTTTCAGGAATATGGGTTGATACTGGCCTATAACTATCACACAAGCTGTCGCCACAACATTTTCAGGAATATGGGTTGATACTGGCCTATAACAATCACACAAGGTGCCACCACATTGTTTTCAGGAATATGGGTTGATACTTGCCTATAACAATCACACACGAAGTCACCTTAACCTTTTCAGGAATAATGGTTGATACTGGCCTATAACAATCATACAAGGTGTCCCCGCAACATTTTCAGGCATATGGGTTGATACTGGCCTATAACAATCACACAAGGTGTCACCACAACCTTTTCAGGAATATGGGTTGTTACTGCCCTATAACAATCACACAAGCTGTCACAACAACATTTTCAGGCATATGGGTTGATACTGTGCTATAACAATCACACAAATTGTCACCTTAACCTGTTCAGGTAAATGGGTGCATACTGGCCTTTAAGAATCATACAAGCAGCCACCTAAGCGTTTTCAGGAGTATGGGTTGATACTGGCCTATAGCAATCACACAAGATGTCACCTTAACCTGTTCAAGAATATGGGTTGATACTGGTCTATAACAATCACACAAGGTGTCACCTTAACATTTTCAGGAATATGGGTTGATACTGGCCTATAACAATCACACAAGCTGCCACCTTAACCTTTTCAGGAATATGGGTTGATACTGGCCTATAACTATCACACAAGCTGTCACCACAACATTTTCAGGAATATGGGTTGATACTGGCCTATAACAATCACACAAAGTGCCACCACATTGTTTTCAGGAATATGGGTTGATACTTGCCTATAACAATCACACACGAAGTCACCTTAACCTTTTCAGGAATATGGGTTGATACTTGCCTATAACAATCACACACGAAGTCACCTTAACCTTTCCAGGAATATGGGTTGATACTGGCCTATAATAATCACACAGGGTGTCACCTTAACCTTTTCAGGAATATGGGTTGATACTGGCCTATAACAACCACACAAGGTGTCACCTTAACCTTTTCAGGAATATGGGTTGATACTGGCCTATAATAATCACAGAAGGTGTCACCACACCTTTTCAGGAATAAGGGTTGATACTGGCCTATAACAATCACACAAGGTGTCCCCAAAACATTTTTAGGAATATGGGTAAATACTGGCGTATAACAATCACACACGAAGTCACCTTAACCTTTTCAGGAATATGGGTTGATACTGGCCTTTAATAATCATACAAGGTGTCACCACAACCTTTTCGGGAATATGAGTTGCTACTGGCCTATAACATTCACACAAGTGTCACCACAACCTTTTCAGGAATATGGGTTGATACTGGCCTATAACATTCACACAAGTGTCACCACAAGATTATCAGGAATATGGGTTGATACTGGCCTACAACATTCACACAAGGTGTCACCTTAACCTTTACAGGAATATGGGTTGATACCGGCCTATAACAATCACACAGGGCGTCACCTTAACCTGTTCAGTAATATGGGTTGATACTGGCCTATAATAATCACACATGGTGTCGCCTTAACCTGTTCAGGAATATGGGTTGATACTGGCCTCAACAATCACACAGGGTGTCACCTTAACCTGTTCAGTAATATGGGTTGATACTGGCCTATAACAATCACACAGGGTGTCACCTTAACCTGTTCAGTAATATGGGTTGATACTGGCCTATAATAATCACACAAGGTGTCACCTTAACCTGTTCAGTAATATGGGTTGATACTGGCCTATAACAATCACACAGGGTGTCACCTTAACCTGTTCAGTAATATGGGTTGATACTGGCCTATAACAATCACACAATCTGTCACAACAACATTTTCAGGAATATGGGTTGATACGGGCCTCTAATAATCACACAAGGTGTCACCTTAACCTTTTCAGCAATATGGGTTGATACTGGCCTATACCAATCACACAAGGTGTCCCCACCACATTTTCAGGAATATGGGTTGATACTGGCCTATAACAAACACACGAAGTGTCACCATAACCTTTTCAGGGTTATAGGTTGATACTGGCCTATAACAATCACACAAGATGTCACCTTAACATTTTCAGGAATATGGGATGACACTGGCCTATAACAATCACATTAGGTACACCACAACATTTTCAGGAATATGGGTTGATACTGGCCTATAACAATCACACAAGGTGCCACCACAACATTTTCAGGAATATAGGATGATACTGGCCTATAGCAATCACACAAGTTGTCACCTTAAACATTTCAGGAATATGGCTTGATACTCGCCTATAAAAATCACAAAAGGTGCCACCACAACATTTTCAGGAATATGGGTTGATACTGGCCTATAACAATCGCACAAGTTGCCACCACAACCTTTTCAGGAATATGGGTTGATACTGGCCTATAACAATCACACAAGGTGCCAGCACAACATTTTCAGGAATATGGGTTGATACTGGCCTATAACAATCGCACAAGTTGCCACCACAACCTTTTCAGGAATATGGCTTGATACTGGCCTATAACAATCACACAAGGTGCCAGCACAACATTTTCAGGAATATGGGTTGATACTGGCCTATAACAATCACACAAGATGTCACCACAACCTTTTCAGGAATATGGGTTGATACTGGCATATTATAATTACGCAAGGTGTCACCACAACCTTTTCAGGAATATGGTTTGATACTGGCCTATAACATTCACACAAGGTGTCACCTTAACCTTTTCATGAATATGGGTTGATACTGGCCTATAACAATCACACAAGCTGTCAGCACAACATTTTCAGGAATATGGGTTGATACTTGCCTATAACAATCACGTAAGGTGTCACCTTAACCTTTTCAGAAATATGGGTTGATACTGGCCTATAACAACCACACAAGGTGTCAACACAACCTTTTTAAGGAATATGGGTTGATACTTGCCTATAACTATCACACAAGGTATCACCACAACCTTCTCAGGAATATGCGTTGATACTGGCCTATAACAATCACACAAGGTGCCACCACAACGTTTTCAGGAATATGGGTTGATACTGGCCTATAACAATCACACAAAGTGTCACCACAATATATTCAGGAATATGGGTGGATACAGGGCTATAACAATCACACAAAATGCCACCTTAAACTTTACAGGAATATGGGTTGTTACTGGCCTATAACAATCAAACAAGCTCTCCCCACAACATTTTCAGGAATATGGGTTGATACCGGCCTATAACAAACACACAAGGTGTCACCTTAACCTTTTCAGGAATATGGGTTGATACTGGCCTATACCAATCACACAAGGTGTCCCCACCACATTTTCAGGAATATGGGTTGATATTGCCTTATAACAATCACACAGGGTGTCACCTTAACCTTTTCAGGAATATGGGTTGATTTTGGCCTATAACAACCACACAAGGTGTCACCTTAACCTTTTCAGGAATATGGGTTGATACTGGCCTATAATAATCACAGAAGGTGTCACCACACCTTTTCAGGAATAAGGGTTGATACTGGCCTATAACAATCACACAAGGTGCCATCACAACCTTTTCAGGAATATGCATTGATACTGGCCTATAACAATCACACAAGGTGTCCCCAAAACATTTTTAGGAATATGGGTAAATACTGGCGTATAACAATCACACACGAAGTCACCTTAACCTTTTCAGGAATATGGGTTGATACTGGCCTTTAATAATCATACAAGGTGTCACCACAACCTTTTCGGGAATATGAGTTGCTACTGGCCTATAACATTCACACAAGTGTCACCACAACCTTTTCAGGAATATGGGTTGATACTGGCCTATAACATTCACACAAGGTGTCACCTTAACCTTTTGAGGAATATGGGTTGATACCGGCCTATAACAATCACACAGGGCGTCACCTTAACCTGTTCAGTAATATGGGTTGATACTGGCCTATAATAATCACACAAGGTGTCACCTTAACCTGTTCAGGAATATGGGTTGATACTGGCCTCAACAATCACACAGGGTGTCACCTTAACCTGTTCAGTAATATGGGTTGATACTGGCCTATAATAATCACACAAGGTGTCACCTTAACCTGTTCAGTAATATGGGTTGATACCGGCCTATAACAATCACACAGGGTGTCACCTTAACCTGTTCAGTAATATGGGTTGATACTGGCCTATAACAATCACACAGGGTGTCACCTTAACCTGTTCAGTAATATGGGTTGATACTGGCCTATAATAATCACACAAGGTGTCACCTTAACCTGTTCAGTAATATGGGTTGATACTGGCCTATAACAATCACACAGGGTGTCACCTTAACCTGTTCAGTAATATGGGTTGATACTGGCCTATAACAATCACACAATCTGTCACAACAACATTTTCAGGAATATGGGTTGATACGGGCCTCTAATAATCGCACAAGGTGTCACCTTAACCTTTTCAGCAATATGGGTTGATACTGGCCTATACCAATCACACAAGGCGTCCCCACCACATTTTCAGGAATATGGGTTGATACTGGCCTATAACAAACACACAAGGTGTCACCTTAACCTTTTCAGGAATATGGGTTGATACTGGCCTATACCAATCACACAAGGTGTCCCCACCACATTTTCAGGAATATGGGTTGATATTGCCTTATAACAATCACACAAGGTGTCACCTTAACCTTTTCGGGAATATGGGTTGATACTGGTCTATAACAATCACGCAAGGTGTCGCCACAAGATTATCAGGAATATGCTTTGATACTGGTCTATAACAATCACACAAGGTGTCGCCACAAGATTATCAGGAATATGGGTTGATACTGGTCTATAACAATCACGCAAGGTGTCGCCACAAGATTATCAGGAATATGGTTTGATACTGGCCTATAACAATCACACAGGGTGTCACCTTAACCTGTTCAGGAATATGGGTTGATACTGGCCTATAACAATCACACAGGGTGTCACCTTAACCTGTTCAGGAATATGGGTTGATACTGGTCTATAACAATCACGCAAGGTGTCATCTTAACCTGTTCAGGAATATGGGTTGATACTGGCCTATAACAATCACACAAGCTGCCACCTTAACCTTTTCAGGAATATGGGTTGATACTGGCCTATAACAATCACACAAGGTGTCACCTTAACCTTTTCAGGAATATGGGTTGATACTGGTCTATAACAATCACGCAAGGTGTCGCCACAAGATTATCAGGAATATGCTTTGATACTGGTCTATAACAATCACACAAGGTGTCGCCACAAGATTATCAGGAATATGGGTTGATACTGGTCTATAACAATCACACAAGGTGTCGCCACAAGATTATCAGGAATATGGGTTGATACTGGTCTATAACAATCACGCAAGGTGTCGCCACAAGATTATCAGGAATATGGGTTGATACTGGCCTATAACAATCACACAGGGTGTCACCTTAACCTGTTCAGGAATATGGGTTGATACTGGTCTATAACAATCACGCAAGGTGTCACCTTAACCTGTTTAGGAATATGGGTTGATACTGGCCTATAACAATCACACAGGGTGTCACCTTAACCTGTTCAGGAATATGCTTTGATACTGGTCTATAACAATCACGCAAGGTGTCACCTTAACCTGTTCAGGAATATGGGTTGATACTGACCTATAACGATCACACGAAGTGTCACCATAACCTTTTAAGGAATATGGCTTGATACTGGCCTGTAACAATCACACAAGGTGTCACCTTAACCTTTTCAGGGTTATAGGTTGATACTGGCCTATAACAATCACACGAAGTGTCACCATAACCTTTTCAGGGTTATAGGTTGATACTGGCCTATAACAATCACACAAGGTGTCACCTTAACCTTTTCAGGGTTATAGGTTGATACTGGCCTGTAACAATCACACAAGGTGTCACCTTAACCTTTTCAGGGTTATAGGTTGATACTGGCCTATAACAATCACACAAGATGTCACCTTAACATTTTCAGGAATATGGGATGACACTGGCCTATAACAATCACATTAGGGACACCACAACATTTTCAGGAATATGGGTTGATACTGGCCTATAACAATCACACAAGTTGTCACCTTAAACTTTTCAGGAATATGGGTTGATACTGGCCTATAACAATCGCACAAGTTGACACCACAACCTTTTCAGGAATATGGGTTGATACTGACCTATAACAATCACACAAGGTGCCAGCACAACATTTTAAGGAATATGGGTTGATACTGGCCTATAACAATCACACAAGCTGACTCCTTAACCTTTTCAGGAATATGGGTTGATACTGGCCTATAACAATCACACAAGGTGTCACCTTAATCTTTTCCGGAATATGGGTTGATACTGGCCTATAACAATCACACAAGGTATCACCTTAACCTGTTCAGGAATATGGGTGATACTGGCCTATAACAATCACACAAGGTATCACCTTAAACTGTTCAGGAATATGGGTGATACTGGCCTATAACAATCACACAAGATGACACCTTAACCTGTTCAGGAAAATGGGTGATTATGGCCTATAACAATCACACAAGGTATCACCTTAACCTGTTCAGGAATTTGGGTGATACTGGCCTATAACAATCACACAAGGTGTCACCTTAACCTGTTAGGGAATATGGGTTGATACTGGCCTATAACAATCACACAAAGTGTCACCATAACCTTTTAAAGAATATGGATTGATACTGGCCTATAACAATTTCACAAGGTGTCACCACAACATTTTCAGGAATATGGGTTGATACTGGCCTATAACAATCACACAAGCCTCCACCTTAACGTTTTCAGAAATATGTGTTGATACTGGCCTTAACAATCATACCAGGTGTCACCTTAATCTTTTCCGGAATATGGGTTGATACTGGCCTATAACAATCACACAAGGTGTCACCTTAACCTTTTCAGGAATATGGGTTGATACTGGCCTATAACAATCACACAAGGTGTCACATTAACCTGTTCAGGAATATGGGTTGATACTGGCCTATAATAATCACACAAGGTGTCACCTTAACCTGTTCAGTAATATGGGTTGATACCGGCCTATAAAAATCACACAGGGTGTCACCTTAACCTGTTCAGTAATATGGGTTGATACTGGCCTATAACAATCACACAGGGTGTCACCTTAACCTGTTCAGTAATATGGGTTGATACTGGCCTATAATAATCACACAAGGTGTCACCTTAACCTGTTCAGTAATATGGGTTGATACTGGCCTATAACAATCACACAGGGTGTCACCTTAACCTGTTCAGTAATATGGGTTGATGATGGCCTATAACAATCACACAATCTGTCACAACAACATTTTCAGGAATATGGGTTGATACGGGCCTCTAATAATCACACAAGGTGTCACCTTAACCTTTTCAGCAATATGGGTTGATACTGGCCTATACCAATCACACAAGGTGTCCCCACCACATTTTCAGGAATATGGGTTGATACTGGCCTATAACAAACACACGAAGTGTCACCATAACCTTTTAAGGAATATGGCTTGATACTGGCCTATAACAATCACACAAGGTGTCACCTTAACCTTTTCAGGGTTATAGGTTGATACTGGCCTATAACAAACACACAAGGTGCCACCACAACATTTTCAGGAATATAGGATGATACTGGCCTATAGCAATCACACAAGTTGTCACCTTAAACATTTCAGGAATATGGCTTGATACTGGCCTATAAAAATCACAAAAGGTGCCACCACAACATTTTCAGGAATATGGGTTGATACTGGCCTATAACAATCGCACAAGTTGCCACCACAACCTTTTCAGGAATATGGGTTGATACTGGCCTATAACAATCACACAAGGTGCCAGCACAACATTTTCAGGAATATGGGTTGATACTGGCCTATAACAATCGCACAAGTTGCCACCACAACCTTTTCAGGAATATGGCTTGATACTGGCCTATAACAATCACACAAGGTGCCAGCACAACATTTTCAGGAATATGGGTTGATACTGGCCTATAACAATCACACAAGGTGTCACCACAACCTTTTCAGGAATATGGGTTGATACTGGCATATTATAATTACGCAAGGTGTCACCACAACCTTTTCAGGAATATGGTTTGATACTGGCCTATAACATTCACACAAGGTGTCACCTTAACCTTTTCATGAATATGGGTTGATACTGGCCTATAACAATCACACAAGGTGTCAGCACAACATTTTCAGGAATATGGGTTGATACTTGCCTATAACAATCACGTAAGGTGTCACCTTAACCTTTTCAGAAATATGGGTTGATACTGGCCTATAACAACCACACAAGGTGTCAACACAACCTTTTTAAGGAATATGGGTTGATACTTGCCTATAACTATCACACAAGGTATCACCACAACCTTCTCAGGAATATGCATTGATACTGGCCTATAACAATCACACAAGGTGCCACCACAACGTTTTCAGGAATATGGGTTGATACTGGCCTATAACAATCACACAAAGTGTCACCACAATATATTCAGGAGTATGGGTAGATACAGGGCTATAACAATCACACAAAATGCCACCTTAAACTTTACAGGAATATGGGTTGTTACTGGCCTATAACAATCAAGCAAGATCTCCCCACTACATTTTCAGGAATATGGGTTGATACCGGCCTATAACAAACACACAAGGTGTCACCTTAATCTTTTCAGGAATATGGGTTGATACTGGCCTATAACAATCACACAGGGTGTCACCTTAACCTGTTCAGGAATATGGGTTGATACCGGCCTATAACAAACACACAAGGTGTCATCTTAATCTTTTCAGGAATATGGGTTGATACTGGCCTATACCAATCACACAAGGTGTCCCCACCACATTTTCAGGAATATGGGTTGATATTGCCTTATAACAATCACACAAGGTGTCACCTTAACCTTTTCAGGAATATGGGTTGATACTGGTCTATAACAATCACGCAAGGTGTCGCCACAAGATTATCAGGAATATGCTTTGATACTGGTCTATAACAATCACACAAGGTGTCGCCACAAGATTATCAGGAATATGGGTTGATACTGGTCTATAACAATCACACAAGGTGTCGCCACAAGATTATCAGGAATATGGGTTGATACTGGCCTATAACAATCACACAGGGTGTCACCTTAACCTGTTCAGGAATATGGGATGATACTGGCCTATAACAATCACACAGGGTGTCACCTTAACCTGTTCAGGAATATGGGTTGATACTGGTCTATACCAATCACGCAAGGTGTCGCCACAAGATTATCAGGAATATGCTTTGATACTGGTCTATAACAATCACACAAGGTGTCGCCACAAGATTATCAGGAATATGGGTTTATACTGGTCTATAACAATCACGCAAGGTGTCGCCACAAGATTATCAGGAATATGCTTTGATACTGGTCTATAACAATCACACAAGGTGTCGCCACAAGATTATCAGGAATATGGGTTGATACTGGTCTATAACAATCACACAAGGTGTCGCCACAAGATTATCAGGAATATGGGTTGATACTGGTCTATAACAATCACGCAAGAGGTCGCCACAAGATTATCAGGAATATGCTTTGATACTGGTCTATAACAATCACACAAGGTGTCGCCACAACATTATCAGGAATATGGGTTGATACTGGTCTATAACAATCACACAAGTTGTCGCCACAAGATTATCAGGAATATGGGTTGATACTGGTCTATAACAATCACACAAGGTGTCGCCACAAGATTATCAGGAATATGGGTTGATACTGGTCTATAACAATCACGCAAGGTGACGCCACAAGATTATCAGGAATATGCTTTGATACTGGTCTATAACAATCACACAAGGTGTCGCCACAAGATTATCAGGATTATGGGTTGATACTGGTCTATAACAATCACACAAGGTGTCGCCACAAGATTATCAGGAATATGCTTTGATACTGGTCTATAACAATCACGCAAGGTGTCGCCACAAGATTATCAGGAATATGGGTTGATACTGGTCTATAACAATCACACAGGGTGTCACCTTAACCTGTTCAGGAATATGGGTTGATACTGGTCTATAACAATCACGCAAGGAGTCGCCACAAGATTATCAGGAATATGCTTTGATACTGGTCTATAACAATCACGCAAGGTGTCGCCACAATGTTATCAGGAATATGCTTTGATACTGGCCTATAACAATCACACAGGGTGTCACCTTAACCTATTCAGGAATATGGGTTGATACTGGCCTATAACAATCACACAGGGTGTCACCTTAACCTGTTCAGGAATATGGGTTGATACTGGTCTATAACAATCACACAGGGTGTCACCTTAACCTGTTCAGGAATATGGGTTGATACTGGCCTATAACAATCACACAGGGTGTCACCTTAACCTGTTCAGGAATATGGGTTGATACTGACCTATAACAATCACACGAAGTGTCACCATAACCTTTTAAGGAATATGGCTTGATACTGGCCTGTAACAATCACACAAGGTGTCACCTTAACCTTTTCAGGGTTATAGGTTGATACTGGCCTATAACAATCACACAAGATGTCACCTTAACATTTTCAGGGTTATAGGTTGATACTGGCCTGTAAAAACCACACAAGGTGTCACCTTAACCTTTTCAGGGTTATAGGTTGATACTGGCCTATAACAATCACACAAGATGTCACCTTAACATTTTCAGGAATATGGGATGACACTGGCCTATAACAATCACATTAGGTACACCACAACATTTTCAGGAATATGGGTTGATACTGGCCTTTAACAATCACACAAGGTGTCACCTTAAACTTATCAGGAATATGGCTTGATACTGGCCTATAAAAATCATAAAAGGTGCCACCACAACATTTTCAGGAATATGGTTTGATACAGGCCTATAACAATCGCACAAGTTGCCACCACAATCTTTTCAGGAATATGGGTTGATACTGGCCTATAACAATCACACAAGGTGCCAGCACAACATTTTAAGGAATATGGGTTGATACTGGCCTATAACAATCACACAAGGTGTCACCTTAACCTTTTCAGGAATAATGGTTGATACTGGCCTATAACAATCATACAAGGTGTCCCCACAACATTTTCAGGCATATGGGTTGATACTGGCCTATAACAATCACACAAGGTGTCACCACAACCTTTTCAGGAATATGGGTTGAAACTGCCCTATAACAATCACACAAGCTGTCACAACAACATTTTCAGGCATATGGGTTGTTACTGTGCTATAACAATCACACAAATTGTCACCTTAACCTGTTCAGGTAAATGGGTGCATACTGGCCTTTAAGAATCATACAAGCAGCCACCTAAGCGTTTTCAGGAGTGTGGGTTGATACTGGCCTATAGCAATCACACAAGATGTCACCTTAACCTGTTCAAGAATATGGCTTGATACTGGTCTATAACAATCACACAAGGTGTCACCTTAACATTTTCAGGAATATGGGTTGATACTGGCCTATAACTATCACACAAGCTGTCGCCACAACATTTTCAGGAATATGGGTTGATACTGGCCTATAACAATCACACAAGGTGCCACCACATTGTTTTCAGGAATATGGGTTGATACTTGCCTATAACAATCACACACGAAGTCACCTTAACCTTTTCAGGAATAATGGTTGATACTGGCCTATAACAATCATACAAGGTGTCCCCGCAACATTTTCAGGCATATGGGTTGATACTGGCCTATAACAATCACACAAGGTGTCACCACAACCTTTTCAGGAATATGGGTTGTTACTGCCCTATAACAATCACACAAGCTGTCACAACAACATTTTCAGGCATATGGGTTGATACTGTGCTATAACAATCACACAAATTGTCACCTTAACCTGTTCAGGTAAATGGGTGCATACTGGCCTTTAAGAATCATACAAGCAGCCACCTAAGCGTTTTCAGGAGTATGGGTTGATACTGGCCTATAGCAATCACACAAGATGTCACCTTAACCTGTTCAAGAATATGGGTTGATACTGGTCTATAACAAACACACAAGGTGTCACCTTAATCTTTTCAGGAATATGGGTTGATACTGGCCTATAACAATCACACAGGGTGTCACCTTAACCTGTTCAGGAATATGGGTTGATACCGGCCTATAACAAACACACAAGGTGTCATCTTAATCTTTTCAGGAATATGGGATGATACTGGCCTATACCAATCACACAAGGTGTCCCCACCACATTTTCAGGAATATGGGTTGATATTGCCTTATAACAATCACACAAGGTGTCACCTTAACCTTTTCAGGAATATGGGTTGATACTGGTCTATAACAATCACGCAAGGTGTCGCCACAAGATTATCAGGAATATCCTTTGATACTGGTCTATTACAATCACACAAGGTGTCGCCACAAGATTATCAGGAATATGGGTTGATACTGGTCTATAACAATCACACAAGGTGTCGCCACAAGATTATCAGGAATATGGGTTGATACTGGCCTATAACAATCACACAGGGTGTCACCTTAACCTGCTCAGGAATATGGGATGATACTGGCCTATAACAATCACACAGGGTGTCACCTTAACCTGTTCAGGAATATGGGTTGATACAGGTCTATACCAATCACGCAAGGTGTCGCCACAAGATTATCAGGAATATGCTTTGATACTGGTCTATAACAATCACACAAGGTGTCGCCACAAGATTATCAGGAATATGGGTTTATACTGGTCTATAACAATCACGCAAGGTGTCGCCACAAGATTATCAGGAATATGCTTTGATACTGGTCTATAACAATCACACAAGGTGTCGCCACAAGATTATCAGGAATATGGGTTGATACTGGTCTATAACAATCACACAAGGTGTCGCCACAAGATTATCAGGAATATGGGTTGATACTGGTCTATAACAATCACGCAAGGGGTCGCCACAAGATTATCAGGAATATGCTTTGATACTGGTCTATAACAATCACACAAGGTGTCGCCACAACATTATCAGGAATATGGGTTGATACTGGTCTATAACAATCACACAAGTTGTCGCCACAAGATTATCAGGAATATGGGTTGATACTGGTCTATAACAATCACACAAGGTGTCGCCACAAGATTATCAGGAATATGGGTTGATACTGGTCTATAACAATCACGCAAGGTGACGCCACAAGATTATCAGGAATATGCTTTGATACTGGTCTATAACAATCACACAAGGTGTCGCCACAAGATTATCAGGATTATGGGTTGATACTGGTCTATAACAATCACACAAGGTGTCGCCACAAGATTATCAGGAATATGCTTTGATACTGGTCTATAACAATCACGCAAGGTGTCGCCACAAGATTATCAGGAATATGGGTTGATACTGGTCTATAACAATCACACAGGGTGTCACCTTAACCTGTTCAGGAATATGGGTTGATACTGGTCTATAACAATCACGCAAGGAGTCGCCACAAGATTATCAGGAATATGCTTTGATACTGGTCTATAACAATCACGCAAGGTGTCGCCACAATGTTATCAGGAATATGCTTTGATACTGGCCTATAACAATCACACAGGGTGTCACCTTAACCTGTTCAGGAATATGGGTTGATACTGGCCTATAACAATCACACAGGGTGTCACCTTAACCTGTTCAGGAATATGGGTTGATACTGGTCTATAACAATCACACAGGGTGTCACCTTAACCTGTTCAGGAATATGGGTTGATACTGGCCTATAACAATCACACAGGGTGTCACCTTAACCTGTTCAGGAATATGGGTTGATACTGACCTATACCAATCACACGAAGTGTCACCATAACCTTTTAAGGAATATGGCTTGATACTGGCCTGTAACAATCACACAAGGTGTCACCTTAACCTTTTCAGGGTTATAGGTTGATACTGGCCTATAACAATCACACAAGATGTCACCTTAACATTTTCAGGGTTATAGGTTGATACTGGCCTGTAAAAACCACACAAGGTGTCACCTTAACCTTTTCAGGGTTATAGGTTGATACTGGCCTATAACAATCACACAAGATGTCACCTTAACATTTTCAGGAATATGGGATGACACTGGCCTATAACAATCACATTAGGTACACCACAACATTTTCAGGAATATGGGTTGATACTGGCCTTTAACAATCACACAAGGTGTCACCTTAAACTTATCAGGAATATGGCTTGATACTGGCCTATAAAAATCATAAAAGGTGCCACCACAACATTTTCAGGAATATGGTTTGATACAGGCCTATAACAATCGCACAAGTTGCCACCACAATCTTTTCAGGAATATGGGTTGATACTGGCCTATAACAATCACACAAGGTGCCAGCACAACATTTTAAGGAATATGGGTTGATACTGGCCTATAACAATCACACAAGGTGTCACCTTAACCTTTTCAGGAATAATGGTTGATACTGGCCTATAACAATCATACAAGGTGTCCCCACAACATTTTCAGGCATATGGGTTGATACTGGCCTATAACAATCACACAAGGTGTCACCACAACCTTTTCAGGAATATGGGTTGTTACTGCCCTATAACAATCACACAAGGTGTCACCTTAACATTTTCAGGAATATGGGTTGATACTGGCCTATAACAATCACACAAGCTGCCACCTTAACCTTTTCAGGAATATGGGTTGATACTGGCCTATAACTATCACACAAGCTGTCGCCACAACATTTTCAGGAATATGGGTTGATACTGGCCTATAACAATCACACAAGGTGCCACCACATTGTTTTCAGGAATATGGGTTGATACTTGCCTATAACAATCACACACGAAGTCACCTTAACCTTTTCAGGAATAATGGTTGATACTGGCCTATAACAATCATACAAGGTGTCCCCGCAACATTTTCAGGCATATGGGTTGATACTGGCCTATAACAATCACACAAGGTGTCACCACAACCTTTTCAGGAATATGGGTTGTTACTGCCCTATAACAATCACACAAGCTGTCACAACAACATTTTCAGGCATATGGGTTGATACTGTGCTATAACAATCACACAAATTGTCACCTTAACCTGTTCAGGTAAATGGGTGCATACTGGCCTTTAAGAATCATACAAGCAGCCACCTAAGCGTTTTCAGGAGTATGGGTTGATACTGGCCTATAGCAATCACACAAGATGTCACCTTAACCTGTTCAAGAATATGGGTTGATACTGGTCTATAACAATCACACAAGGTGTCACCTTAACATTTTCAGGAATATGGGTTGATACTGGCCTATAACAATCACACAAGCTTACACCTTAACCTTTTCAGGAATATGGGTTGATACTGGCCTATAACTATCACACAAGCTGTCACCACAACATTTTCAGGAATATGGGTTGATACTGGCCTATAACAATCACACAAAGTGCCACCACATTGTTTTCAGGAATATGGGTTGATACTTGCCTATAACAATCACGCACGAAGTCACCTTAACCTTTTCAGGAATATGGGTTGATACTTGCCTATAACAATCACACACGAAGTCACCTTAACCTTTCCAGGAATATGGGTTGATACTGGCCTATAATAATCACACAGGGTGTCACCTTAACCTTTTCAGGAATATGGGTTGATACTGGCCTATAACAACCACACAAGGTGTCACCTTAACCTTTTCAGGAATATGGGTTGATACTGGCCTATAATAATCACAGAAGGTGTCACCACACCTTTTCAGGAATAAGGGTTGATACTGGCCTATAACAATCACACAAGGTGCTATCACAACCTTTTCAGGAATATGCATTGATACTGGCCTATAACAATCACACAAGGTGTCCCCAAAACATTTTTAGGAATATGGGTAAATACTGGCGTATAACAATCACACACGAAGTCACCTTAACCTTTTCAGGAATATGGGTTGATACTGGCCTTTAATAATCATACAAGGTGTCACCACAACCTTTTCGGGAATATGAGTTGCTACTGGCCTATAACATTCACACAAGTGTCACCACAACCTTTTCAGGAATATGGGTTGATACTGGCCTATAACATTCACACAAGTGTCACCACAAGATTATCAGGAATATGGGTTGATACTGGCCTACAACATTCACACAAGGTGTCACCTTAACCTTTTCAGGAATATGGGTTGATACCGGCCTATAACAATCACACAGGGCGTCACCTTAACCTGTTCAGTAATATGGGTTGATACTGGCCTATAATAATCACACATGGTGTCACCTTAACCTGTTCAGGAATATGGGTTGATACTGGCCTCAACAATCACACAGGGTGTCACCTTAACCTGTTCAGTAATATGGGTTGATACTGGCCTATAACAATCACACAGGGTGTCACCTTAACCTGTTCAGTAATATGGGTTGATACTGGCCTATAATAATCACACAAGGTGTCACCTTAACCTGTTCAGTAATATGGGTTGATACTGGCCTATAACAATCACACAGGGTGTCACCTTAACCTTTTCAGTAATATGGGTTGATACTGGCCTATAACAATCACACAATCTGTCACAACAACATTTTCAGGAATATGGGTTGATACGGGCCTCTAATAATCACACAAGGTGTCACCTTAACCTTTTCAGCAATATGGGTTGATACTGGCCTATAACAATCACACAAGGTGTCCCCACCACATTTTCAGGAATATGGGTTGATACTGGCCTATAACAAACACACGAAGTGTCACCATAACCTTTTCAGGATTATAGGTTGATACTGGCCTATAACAATCACACAAGATGTCACCTTAACATTTTCAGGAATATGGGATGACACTGGCCTATAACAATCACATTAGGTACACCACAACATTTTCAGGAATATGGGTTGATACTGGCCTATAACAATCACACAAGGTGCCACCACAACATTTTCAGGAATATAGGATGATACTGGCCTATAGCAATCACACAAGTTGTCACCTTAAACATTTCAGGAATATGGCTTGATACTGGCCTATAAAAATCACAAAAGGTGCCACCACAACATTTTCAGGAATATGGGTTGATACTGGCCTATAACAATCACACAAGGTGCCAGCACAACATTTTCAGGAATATGGGTTGATACTGGCCTATAACAATCGCACAAGTTGCCACCACAACCTTTTCAGGAATATGGCTTGATACTGGCCTATAACAATCACACAAGGTGCCAGCACAACATTTTCAGCAATATGGGTTGATACTGGCCTATAACAATCACACAAGGTGTCACCACAACTTTTTCAGGAATATGGGTTGATACTGGCATATTATAATTACGCAAGGTGTCACCACAACCTTTTCAGGAATATGGTTTGATACTGGCCTATAACATTCACACAAGGTGTCACCTTAACCTTTTCATGAATATGCGTTGATACTGGCCTATAACAATCACACAAGGTGCCACCACAACGTTTTCAGGAATATGGGTTGATACTGGCCTATAACAATCACACAAAGTGTCACCACAATATATTCAGGAATATGGGTGGATACAGGGCTATAACAATCACACAAAATGCCACCTTAAACTTTACAGGAATATGGGTTGTTACTGGCCTATAACAATCAAACAAGCTCTCCCCACAACATTTTCAGGAATATGGGTTGATACCGGCCTATAACAAACACACAAGGTGTCACCTTAACCTTTTCAGGAATATGGGTTGATACTGGCCTATACCAATCACACAAGGTGTCCCCACCACATTTTCAGGAATATGGGTTGATATTGCCTTATAACAATCACACAGGGTGTCACCTTAACCTTTTCAGGAATATGGGTTGATTTTGGCCTATAACAACCACACAAGGTGTCACCTTAACCTTTTCAGGAATATGGGTTGATACTGGCCTATAATAATCACAGAAGGTGTCACCACACCTTTTCAGGAATAAGGGTTGATACTGGCCTATAACAATCACACAAGGTGCCATCACAACCTTTTCAGGAATATGCATTGATACTGGCCTATAACAATCACACAAGGTGTCCCCAAAACATTTTTAGGAATATGGGTAAATACTGGCGTATAACAATCACACACGAAGTCACCTTAACCTTTTCAGGAATATGGGTTGATACTGGCCTTTAATAATCATACAAGGTGTCACCACAACCTTTTCAGGAATATGGGTTGATACTGGCCTATAACATTCACACAAGGTGTCACCTTAACCTTTTGAGGAATATGGGTTGATACCGGCCTATAACAATCACACAGGGCGTCACCTTAACCTGTTCAGTAATATGGGTTGATACTGGCCTATAATAATCACACAAGGTGTCACCTTAACCTGTTCAGGAATATGGGTTGATACTGGCCTCAACAATCACACAGGGTGTCACCTTAACCTGTTCAGTAATATGGGTTGATACTGGCCTATAATAATCACACAAGGTGTCACCTTAACCTGTTCAGTAATATGGGTTGATACCGGCCTATAACAATCACACAGGGTGTCACCTTAACCTGTTCAGTAATATGGGTTGATACTGGCCTATAACAATCACACAGGGTGTCACCTTAACCTGTTCAGTAATATGGGTTGATACTGGCCTATAATAATCACACAAGGTGTCACCTTAACCTGTTCAGTAATATGGGTTGATACTGGCCTATAACAATCACACAGGGTGTCACCTTAACCTGTTCAGTAATATGGGTTGATACTGGCCTATAACAATCACACAATCTGTCACAACAACATTTTCAGGAATATGGGTTGATACGGGCCTCTAATAATCGCACAAGGTGCCACCTTAACCTTTTCAGCAATATGGGTTGATACTGGCCTATACCAATCACACAAGGCGTCCCCACCACATTTTCAGGAATATGGGTTGATACTGGCCTATAACAAACACACGAAGTGTCACCATAACCTTTTCAGGGTTATAGGTTGATACTGGCCTATAACAATCACACAAGATGTCACCTTAACATTTTCAGGAATATGGGATGACACTGGCCTATAACAATCACATTAGGTACACCACAACATTTTCAGGAATATGGGTTGATACTGGCCTATAACAATCACACAAGGTGCCACCACAACATTTTCAGGAATATAGGATGATACTGGCCTATAGCAATCACACAAGTTGTCACCTTAAACATTTCAGGAATATGGCTTGATACTGGCCTATAAAAATCACAAAAGGTGCCACCACAACATTTTCAGGAATATGGGTTGATACTGGCCTATAACAATCGCACAAGTTGCCACCACAACCTTTTCAGGAATATGGGTTGATACTGGCCTATAACAATCACACAAGGTGCCAGCACAACATTTTCAGGAATATGGGTTGATACTGGCCTATAACAATCGCACAAGTTGCCACCACAACCTTTTCAGGAATATGGCTTGATACTGGCCTATAACAATCACACAAGGTGCCAGCACAACATTTTCAGGAATATGGGTTGATACTGGCCTATAACAATCACACAAGGTGTCACCACAACCTTTTCAGGAATATGGGTTGATACTGGCATATTATAATTACGCAAGGTGTCACCACAACCTTTTCAGGAATATGGTTTGATACTGGCCTATAACATTCACACAAGGTGTCACCTTAACCTTTTCATGAATATGGGTTGATACTGGCCTATAACAATCACACAAGCTGTCAGCACAACATTTTCAGGAATATGGGTTGATACTTGCCTATAACAATCACGTAAGGTGTCACCCTAACCTTTTCAGAAATATGGGTTGATACTGGCCTATAACAACCACACAAGGTGTCAACACAACCTTTTTAAGGAATATGGGTTGATACTTGCCTATAACTATCACACAAGGTATCACCACAACCTTCTCAGGAATATGCGTTGATACTGGCCTAGAACAATCACACAAGGTGCCACCACAACGTTTTCAGGAATATGGGTTGATACTGGCCTATAACAATCACACAAAGTGTCACCACAATATATTCAGGAATATGGGTGGATACAGGGCTATAACAATCACACAAAATGCCACCTTAAACTTTACAGGAATATGGGTTGTTACTGGCCTATAACAATCAAACAAGCTCTCCCCACAACATTTTCAGGAATATGGGTTGATACCGGCCTATAACAAACACACAAGGTGTCACCTTAACCTTTTCAGGAATATGGGTTGATACTGGCCTATACCAATCACACAAGGTGTCCCCACCACATTTTCAGGAATATGGGTTGATATTGCCTTTTAACAATCACACAAGGTGTCACCTTAACCTTTTCGGGAATATGGGTTGATACTGGTCTATAACAATCACGCAAGGTGTCGCCACAAGATTATCAGGAATATGCTTTGATACTGGTCTATAACAATCACACAAGGTGTCGCCACAAGATTATCAGGAATATGGGTTGATACTGGTCTATAACAATCACGCAAGGTGTCGCCACAAGATTATCAGGAATATGGGTTGATACTGGCCTATAACAATCACACAGGGTGTCACCTTTACCTGTTCAGGAATATGGGTTGATACTGGCCTATAACAATCACACAGGGTGTCACCTTAACCTTATCAGGAATATGGGTTGATACTGGTCTATAACAATCACGCAAGGTGTCACCTTAACCTGTTCAGGAATATGGGTTGATACTGGCCTATAACAATCACACAAGCTGCCACCTTAACCTTTTCAGGAATATGGGTTGATACTGGCCTATAACAATCACACAAGGTGTCACCTTAACCTTTTCAGGAATATGGGTTGATACTGGTCTATAACAATCACGCAAGGTGTCGCCACAAGATTATCAGGAATATGCTTTGATACTGGTCTATAACAATCACACAAGGTGTCGCCACAAGATTATCAGGAATATGGGTTGATACTGGTCTATAACAATCACACAAGGTGTCGCCAAAAGATTATCAGGAATATGGGTTGATACTGGTCTATAACAATCACGCAAGGTGTCGCCACAAGATTATCAGGAATATGGGTTGATACTGGCCTATAACAATCACACAGGGTGTCACCTTAACCTGTTCAGGAATATGGGTTGATACTGGCCTATAACAATCACACAGGGTGTCACCTTAACCTGTTCAGGAATATGGGTTGATACTGGTCTATAACAATCACGCAAGGTGTCACCTTAACCTGTTTAGGAATATGGGTTGATACTGGCCTATAACAATCACACAGGGTGTCACCTTAACCTGTTCAGGAATATGCTTTGATACTGGTCTATAACAATCACGCAAGGTGTCACCTTAACCTGTTCAGGAATATGGGTTGATACTGACCTATAACAATCACACGAAGTGTCACCATAACCTTTTAAGGAATATGGCTTGATACTGGCCTGTAACAATCACACAAGGTGTCACCTTAACCTTTTCAGGGTTATAGGTTGATACTGGCCTATAACAATCACACAAGATGTCACCTTAACATTTACAGGGTTATAGGTTGATACTGGCCTGTAACAACCACACAAGGTGTCACCTTAACCTTTTCGGGTTATAGGTTGATACTGGCCTGTAACAATCACACAAGGTGTCACCTTAACCTTTTCAGGGTTATAGGTTGATACTGGCCTATAACAATCACACAAGATGTCACCTTAACATTTTCAGGAATATGGGATGACACTGGCCTATAACAATCACATTAGGTACACCACAACATTTTCAGGAATATGGGTTGATACTGGCCTATAACAATCACACGAAGTGTCACCATAACCTTTTCAGGGTTATAGGTTGATACTGGCCTATAACAATCACACAAGGTGTCACCTTAACCTTTTCAGGGTTATAGGTTGATACTGGCCTATAACAATCACACAAGATGTCACCTTAACATTTTCAGGAATATGGGATGACACTGGCCTATAACAATCACATTAGGGACACCACAACATTTTCAGGAATATGGGTTGATACTGGCCTATAACAATCACACAAGTTGTCACCTTAAACTTTTCAGGAATATGGGTTGATACTGGCCTATAACAATCGCACAAGTTGCCACCACAACCTTTTCAGGAATATGGGTTGATACTGACCTATAACAATCACACAAGGTGCCAGCACAACATTTTAAGGAATATGGGTTGATACTGGCCTATAACAATCACACAAGCTGACTCCTTAACCTTTTCAGGAATATGGGTTGATACTGGCCTATAACAATCACACAAGGTGTCACCTTAATCTTTTCCGGAATATATGTTGATACTGGCCTATAACAATCACACAAGGTATCACCTTAACCTGTTCAGGAATATGGGTGATACTGGCCTATAACAATCACACAAGGTATCACCTTAACCTGTTCAGGAATATGGGTGATACTGGCCTATAACAATCACACAAGGTGTCACCTTAACCTGTTCAGGAATATGGGTGATACTGGCCTATAACAATCACACAAGGTATCACCTTAACCTGTTCAGGAATATGGGTGATACTGGCCTATAACAATCACACAAGGTATCACCTTAACCTGTTCAGGAATATGGGTGATACTGGCCTATAACAATCACACAAGGTGTCACCTTAACCTGTTAGGGAATATGGGTTGATACTGGCCTATAACAATCACACAAAGTGTCACCATAACCTTTTAAGGAATATGGATTGATACTGGCCTATAACAATCACACAGGGTGTCAGCTTAACCTTTTCAGGATTATGGGTTGATACTGGCCTATAACAATCACAAAAGCTGCCACCTTAACCTTTGCAGGAATAAGACTTGATACTGGCCTATAACAATTTCACAAGGTGTCACCACAACATTTTCAGGAATATGGGTTGATACTGGCCTATAACAATCACACAAGCCTCCACCTTAACGTTTTCAGAAATATGTGTTGATACTGGCCTTAACAATCATACCAGGTGTCACCTTAATCTTTTCCGGAATATGGGTTGATACTGGCCTATAACAATCACACAAGGTGTCACCTTAACCTTTTCAGGAATATGGGTTGATACTGGCCTATAACAATCACACAAGGTGTCACCTTAATCTTTTCCGGAATATTGGTTGATACTGGCCTATAATAATCACACAAGGTGTCACCTTAACCTGTTCAGGAATATGGGTTGATACTGGCCTTAACAATCACACAGGGTGTCACCTTAACCTGTTCAGTAATATGGGTTGATACTGGCCTATAATAATCACACAAGGTGTCACCTTAACCTGTTCAGTAATATGGGTTGATACCGGCCTATAAAAATCACACAGGGTGTCACCTTAACCTGTTCAGTAATATGGGTTGATACTGGCCTATAACAATCACACAGGGTGTCACCTTAACCTGTTCAGTAATATGGGTTGATACTGGCCTATAATAATCACACAAGGTGTCACCTTAACCTGTTCAGTAATATGGGTTGATACTGGCCTATAACAATCACACAGGGTGTCACCTTAACCTGTTCAGTAATATGGGTTGATACTGGCCTATAACAATCACACAATCTGTCACAACAACATTTTCAGGAATATGGGTTTATACGGGCCTCTAATAATCACACAAGGTGTCACCTTAACCTTTTCAGCAATATGGGTTGATACTGGCCTATACCAATCACACAAGGTGTCCCCACCACATTTTCAGGAATATGGGTTGATACTGGCCTATACCAATCACACAAGGTGTCCCCACCATATTTTCAGGAATATGGGTTGATACTGGCCTATAACAAACACACGAAGTGTCACCATAACCTTTTAAGGAATATGGCTTGATACTGGCCTATAACCATCACACAAGGTGTCACCTTAACCTTTTCAGGGTTATAGGTTGATACTGGCCTATAACAATCACACAAGATGTCACCTTAACATTTTCAGGAATATGGGATGACACTGGCCTATAACAATCACATTAGGTACACCCCAACATTTTCAGGAATATGGGTTGATACTGGCCTATAACAATCACACAAGGTGCCACCACAACATTTTCAGGAATATAGGATGATACTGTCCTATAGCAATCACACAAGTTGTCACCTTAAACATTTCAGGAATATGGCTTGATACTGGCCTATAAAAATCACAAAAGGTGCCACCACAACATTTTCAGGAATATGGGTTGATACTGGCCTATAACAATCGCACAAGTTGCCACCACAACCTTTTCAGGAATATGGGTTGATACTGGCCTATAACAATCACACAAGGTGCCAGCACAACATTTTCAGGAATATGGGTTGATACTGGCCTATAACAATCGCACAAGTTGCCACCACAACCTTTTCAGGAGTATGGCTTGATACTGGCCTATAACAATCACACAAGGTGCCAGCACAACATTTTCAGGAATATGGGTTGATACTGGCCTATAACAATCACACAAGGTGTCACCACAACCTTTTCAGGAATATGAGTTGATACTGGCATATTATAATTACGCAAGGTGTCACCACAACCTTTTCAGGAATATGGTTTGATACTGGCCTATAACATTCACACAAGGTGTCACCACAACCTTTTCAGGAATATGGGTTGATACTGGCCTATAACAATCACACAAGGTGCCAGCACAACATTTTCAGGAATATGGGTTGATACTGGCCTATAACAATCACACAAGGTGTCACCACAACCTTTTCAGGAATATGGGTTGATACTGGCATATTATAATTACGCAAGGTGTCACCACAACCTTTTCAGGAATATGGTTTGATACTGGCCTATAACATTCACACAAGGTGTCACCTTAACCTTTTCATGAATATGGGTTGATACTGGCCTATAACAATCACACAAGGTGTCAGCACAACATTTTCCGGAATATGGGTTGATACTTGCCTATAACAATCACGTAAGGTGTCACCTTAACCTTTTCAGAAATATGGGTTGATACTGGCCTATAACAACCACACAAGGTGTCAACACAACCTTTTTAAGGAATATGGGTTGATACTTGCCTATAACTATCACACAAGGTATCACCACAACCTTCTCAGGAATATGCGTTAATACTGGCCTATAACAATCACACAAGGTGCCACCACAACGTTTTCAGGAATATGGGTTGATACTGGCCTATAACAATCACACAAAGTGTCACCACAATATATTCAGGAGTATGGGTAGATACAGGGCTATAACAATCACACAAAATGCCACCTTAAACTTTACAGGAATATGGGTTGTTACTGGCCTATAACAATCAAACAAGCTCTCCCCACAACATTTTCAGGAATATGGGTTGATACCGGCCTATAACAAACACACAAGGTGTCACCTTAACCTTTTCAGGAATATGGGTTGATACTGGCCTATACCAATCACACAAGGTGTCACCTTAACCTTTTCAGGAATATGGGTTGATACTGGTCTATAACAATCACGCAAGGTGTCACCACAAGATTATCAGGAATATGCTTTGATACTGGTCTATAACAATCACGCAAGGTGTCGCCACAAGATTATCAGGAATATGCTTTGATACTGGTCTATAACAATCACACAAGTTGTCGCCACAAGATTATCAGGAATATGGGTTGATACTGGTCTATAACAATCACACAAGGTGTCGCCACAAGATTATCAGGAATATGGGTTGATACTGGCCTATAACAATCACACAGGGTGTCACCTTAACCTGTTCAGGAATATGGGATGATACTGGCCTATAACAATCACACAGGGTGTCACCTTAACCTGTTCAGGAATATGGGTTGATACTGGTCTATAACAATCACGCAAGGTGTCACCACAAGATTATCAGGAATATGCTTTGATACTGGTCTATAACAATCACACAAGGTGTCGCCACAAGATTATCAGGAATATGGGTTGATACTGGTCTATAACAATCACGCAAGGTGTCGCCACAAGATTATCAGGAATATGCTTTGATACTGGTCTATAACAATCACAAAAGGTGTCGCCACAAGATTATCAGGAATATGGGTTGATACTGGTCTATAACAATCACGCAAGATGTCGCCACAAGATTATCAGGAATATGCTTTGATACTGGTCTATAACAATCACACAAGGTGTCGCCACAAGATTATCAGGAATATGGGTTGATACTGGCCTATAACAATCACACAAGGTGTCGCCACAAGATTATCAGGAATATGGGTTGATACTGGTCTATAACAATCACACAAGGTGTCGCCACAAGATTATCAGGAATATGGGTTGATACTGGTCTATAACAATCACGCAAGGTGTCGCCACAAGATTATCAGGAATATGCTTTGATACTGGTCTATAACAATCACACAAGGTGTCGCCACAAGATTATCAGGAATATGGGTTGATACTGGTCTATAACAATCACACAAGGTGTCGCCACAAGATTATCAGGAATATGCTTTGATACTGGTCTATAACAATCACGCAAGGTGTCGCCACAAGGTTATCAGGAATATGGGTTGATACTGGTCTATAACAATCACACAGGGTGTCACCTTAACCTGTTCAGGAATATGGGTTGATACTGGTCTATAACAATCACGCAAGGAGTCGCCACAAGATTATCAGGAATATGCTTTGATACTGGTCTATAACAATCACGCAAGGTGTCGCCAGAAGATTATCAGGAATATGCTTTGATACTGGCCTATAACAATCACACAGGGTGTCACCTTAACCTGTTCAGGAATATGGGTTGATACTGGCCTATAACAATCACACAGGGTGTCACCTTAACCTGTTCAGGAATATGGGTTGATACTGGTCTATAACAATCACGCAAGGTGTCACCTTAACCTGTTCAGGAATATGGGTTGATACTGACCTATAACAATCACACGAAGTGTCACCATAACCTTTTAAGGAATATGGCTTGATACTGGCCTGTAACAATCACACAAGGTGTCACCTTAACCTTTTCAGGGTTATAGGTTGATACTGGCCTATAACAATCACACAAGATGTCACCTTAACATTTTCAGGGTTATAGGTTGATACTGGCCTGTAAAAACCACACAAGGTGTCACCTTAACCTTTTCAGGGTTATAGGTTGATACTGGCCTATAACAATCACACAAGATGTCACCTTAACATTTTCAGGAATATGGGATGACACTGGCCTATAACAATCACATTAGGTACACCACAACATTTTCAGGAATATGGGTTGATACTGGCCTTTAATAATCACACAAGGTGTCACCTTAAACTTATCAGGAATATGGCTTGATACTGGCCTATAAAAATCATAAAAGGTGCCACCACAACATTTTCAGGAATATGGTTTGATACAGGCCTATAAGAATCGCACAAGTTGCCACCACAATCTTTTCAGGAATATGGGTTGATACTGGCCTATAACAATCACACAAGGTGCCAGCACAACATTTTAAGGAATATGGGTTGATACTGGCCTATAACAATCACACAAGGTGTCACCTTAACCTTTTCAGGAATAATGGTTGATACTGGCCTATAACAGTCATACAAGGTGTCCCCACAACATTTTCAGGCATATGGGTTGATACTGGCCTATAACAATCACACAAGGTGTCACCACAACCTTTTCAGGAATATGGGTTGAAACTGCCCTATAACAATCACACAAGCTGTCACAACAACATTTTCAGGCATATGGGATGTTACTGTGCTATAACAATCACACAAATTGTCACCTTAACCTGTTCAGGTAAATGGGTGCATACTGGCCTTTAAGAATCATACAAGCAGCCACCTAAGCGTTTTCAGGAGTGTGGGTTGATACTGGCCTATAGCAATCACACAAGATGTCACCTTAACCTGTTCAAGAATATGGGTTGATACTGGTCTATAACAATCACACAAGGTGTCACCTTAACATTTTCAGGAATATGGGTTGATACTGGCCTATAACAATCACACAAGCTGCCACCTTAACCTTTTCAGGAATATGGGTTGATACTGGCCTATAACTATCACACAAGCTGTCACCACAACATTTTCAGGAATATGGGTTGATACTGGCCTATAACAATCACACAAGGTGCCACCACATTGTTTTCAGGAATATGGGTTGATACTTGCCTATAACAATCACACACGAAGTCACCTTAACCTTTTCAGGAATATGGGTTGATACTTGCCTATAACAATCACACACAAAGTCACCTTAACCTTTTCAGGAATAATGGTTGATACTGGCCTATAACAATCATACAAGGTGTCCCCACAACATTTTCAGGCATATGGGTTGATACTGGCCTATAACAATCACACAAGGTGTCACCACAACCTTTTCAGGAATATGGGTTGTTACTGCCCTATAAAAATCACACAAGCTGTCACAACAACATTTTCAGGCATATGGGTTGATACTGTGCTATAACAATCACACAAATTGTCACCTTAACCTGTTCAGGTAAATGGGTGCATACTGGCCTTTAAGAATGATACAAGCAGCCACCTAAGCGTTTTCAGGAGTATGGGTTGATACTGGCCTATAGCAATCACACAAGATGTCACCTTAACCTGTTCAAGAATATGGGTTGATACTGGTCTATAACAATCACACAAGGTGTCACCTTAACATTTTCAGGAATATGAGTTGATATTGGCCTATAACAATCACACAAGGTGTCACCTTAACCTGTTCAGGAATATGGGTTGATACTGGCCTATAGCAATCACACAAGCTGCCACCTTAACCTTTTCAGGAATATGGGTTGATACTGGCCTATAACAATCACACAAGTTGCCACCACAACATTTTCAGGAATATGGGTTGATACTGGCCTATAACAATCACACAAGCTGCCACCTTAACCTTTTCAGGAATATGGGTTGATACTGGCCTATAACTATCACACAAGCTGTCACCACAACATTTTCAGGAATATGGGTTGATACTGGCCTATAACAATCACACAAGGTGCCACCACATTGTTTTCAGGAATATGGGTTGATACTTGCCTATAACAATCACACACGAAGTCACCTTAACCTTTTCAGGAATATGGGTTGATACTTGCCTATAACAATCACACACGAAGTCACCTTAACCTTTTCAGGAATATGGGTTGATACTGGCCTATAATAATCACACAGGGTGTCACCTTAACCTTTTCAGGAATATGGGTTGATACTGGCCTATAACAACCACACAAGGTGTCACCTTAACCTTTTCAGGAATATGGGTTGATACTGGCCTATAATAATCACAGAAGGTGTCACCACACCTTTTCAGGAATAAGGGTTGATACTGGCCTATAACAATCACACAAGGTGCCATCACAACCTTTTCAGGAATATGCATTGATACTGGCCTATAACAATCACACAAGGTGTCCCCAAAACATTTTTAGGAATATGGGTAAATACTGGCGTATAACAATCACACACGAAGTCACCTTAACCTTTTCAGGAATATGGGTTGATACTGGCCTTTAATAATCATACAAGGTGTCACCACAACCTTTTCGGGAATATGAGTTGCTACTGGCCTATAACATTCACACAAGTGTCGCCACAACCTTTTCAGGAATATGGGTTGATACTGGCCTATAACATTTACACAAGTGTCACCACAAGATTATCAGGAATATGGGTTGATACTGGCCTATAACATTCACACAAGCTGTCACCTTAACCTTTTGAGGAATATGGGTTGATACCGGCCTATAACAATCACACAGGGCGTCAACTTAACCTGTTCAGTAATATGGGTTGATACTGGCCTATAATAATCACACAAGGTGTCACCTTAACCTGTTCAGGAATATGGGTTGATACTGGCCTCAACAATCACACAGGGTGTCACCTTAACCTGTTCAGTAATATGGGTTGATACTGGCCTATAATAATCACACAAGGTGTCACCTTAACCTGTTCAGTAATATGGGTTGATACCGGCCTATAACAATCACACAGGGTGTCACCTTAACCTGTTCAATAATATGGGTTGATACTGGCCTATAACAATCACACAGGGTGTCACCTTAACCTGTTCAGTAATATGGGTTGATACTGGCCTATAATAATCACACAAGGTGTCACCTTAACCTGTTCAGTAATATGGGTTGATACTGGCCTATAACAATCACACAAGGTGTCACCTTAACCTGTTCAGTAATATGGGTTGATACTGGCCTATAACAATCACACAATCTGTCACAACAACATTTTCAGGAATATGGGTTGATACGGGACTCTAATAATCACACAAGGTGTCACCTTAACCTTTTCAGCAATATGGGTTGATACTGGCCTATACCAATCACACAAGGTGTCCCCACCACATTTTCAGGAATATGGGTTGATACTGGCCTATAACAAACACACGAAGTGTCACCATAACCTTTTCAGGGTTATAGGTTGATACTGGCCTATAACAATCACACAAGATGTCACCTTAACATTTTCAGGAATATGGGATGACACTGGCCTATAACAATCACATTAGGTACACCACAACATTTTCAGGAATATGGGTTGATACTGGCCTATAACAATCACACAAGGTGCCACCACAACATTTTCAGGAATATAGGACGATACTGGCCTATAGCAATCACACAAGTTGTCACCTTAAACATTTCAGGAATATGGCTTGATACTGGCCTATAAAAATCACAAAAGGTGCCACCACAACATTTTCAGGAATATGGGTTGATACTGGCCTATAACAATCGCACAAGTTGCCACCACAACCTTTTCAGGAATATGGGTTGATACTGGCCTATAACAATCACACAAGGTGCCAGCACAACATTTTCAGGAATATGGGTTGATACTGGCCTATAACAATCGCACAAGTTGCCACCACAACCTTTTCAGGAATATGGCTTGATACTGGCCTATAACAATCACACAAGGTGCCAGCACAACATTTTCAGGAATATGGGTTGATACTGGCCTATAACAATCACACAAGGTATCACCACAAACTTTTCAGGAATATGGGTTGATACTGGCATATTATAATTACGCAAGGTGTCACCACAACCTTTTCAGGAATATGGTTTGATACTGGCCTATAACATTCACACAAGGTGTCACCTTAACCTTTTCATGAATATGGGTTGATACTGTCCTATAACAATCACACAAGCTGTCAGCACAACATTTTCAGGAATATGGGTTGATACTTGCCTATAAATATCACGTAAGGTGTCACCTTAACCTTTTCAGAAATATGGGTTGATACTGGCCTATAACAACCACACAAGGTGTCAACACAACCTTTTTAAGGAATATGGGTTGATACTTGCCTATAACTATCACACAAGGTATCACCACAACCTTCTCAGGAATATGCGTTGATACTGGCCTATAACAATCACACAAGGTGCCACCACAACGTTTTCAGGAATATGGGTTGATACTGGCCTATAACAATCACACAAAGTGTCACCACAATATATTCAGGAATATGGGTGGATACAGGGCTATAACAATCACACAAAATGCCACCTTAAACTTTACAGGAATATGGGTTGTTACTGGCCTGTAACAATCAAACAAGCTCTCCCCACAACATTTTCAGGAATATGGGTTGATACCGGCCTATAACAAACACACAAGGTGTCACCTTAACCTTTTCAGGAATATGGGTTGATACCGGCCTATACCAATCACACAAGGTGTCCCCACCACATTTTCAGGAATATGGGTTGATATTGCCTTATAACAATCACACAAGGTGTCACCTTAACCTTTTCGGGAATATGGGTTGATACTGGTCTATAACAATCACGCAAGGTGTCGCCACAAGATTATCAGGAATATGCTTTGATACTGGTCTATAACAATCACACAAGGTGTCGCCACAAGATTATCAGGAATATGGGTTGATACTGGTCTATAACAATCACGCAAGGTGTCGCCACAAGATTATCAGGAATATGGGTTGATACTGGCCTATAACAATCACACAGGGTGTCACCTTAACCTGTTCAGGAATATGGGTTGATACTGGCCTATAACAATCACACAGGGTGTCACCTTAACCTGTTCAGGAATATGGGTTGATACTGGCCTATAACAATCACACAAGCTGCCACCTTAACCTTTTCAGGAATATGGGTTGATACTGGCCTATAACAATCACACAAGGTGTCACCTTAACCTTTTCGGGAATATGGGTTGATACTGGTCTATAACAATCACGCAAGGTGTCGCCACAAGATTATCAGTAATATGGGTTGATACTGGTCTATAACAATCACACAAGGTGTCGCCACGAGATTATCAGGAATATGGGTTGATACTGGTCTATAACAATCACGCAAGGTGTCGCCACTAGATTATCAGGAATATGGGTTGATACTGGCCTATAACAATCACACAGGGTGTCACCTTAACCTGTTCAGGAATATGGGTTGATACTGGCCTATAACAATCACACAGGGTGTCACCTTAACCTGTTCAGGAATATGGGTTGATACTGGTCTATAACAATCACGCAAGGTGTCACCTTAACCTGTTTAGGAATATGGGTTGATACTGGCCTATAACAATCACACAGGGTGTCACCTTAATCTGTTCAGGAATATGCTTTGATACTGGTCTATAACAATCACGCAAGGTGTCACCTTAACCTGTTCAGGAATATGGGTTGATACTGACCTATAACAATCACACGAAGTGTCACCATAACCTTTTAAGGAATATGGCTTGATACTGGCCTGTAACAATCACACAAGGTGTCACCTTAACCTTTTCAGGGTTATAGGTTGATACTGGCCTATAACAATCACACAAGATGTCACCTTAACATTTACAGGGTTATAGGTTGATACTGGCCTGTAACAACCACACAAGGTGTCACCTTAACCTTTTCAGGGTTATAGGTTGATACTGGCCTGTAACAATCACACAAGGTGTCACCTTAACCTTTTCAGGGTTATAGGTTGATACTGGCCTATAACAATCACACAAGATGTCACCTTAACATTTTCAGGAATATGGGATGACACTGGCCTATAACAATCACATTAGGTACACCACAACATTTTCAGGAATATGGGTTGATACTGGCCTATAACAATCACACAAGGTGCCACCACAACATTTTCAGGAATATAGGACGATACTGGCCTATAGCAATCACACAAGTTGTCACCTTAAACATTTCAGGAATATGGCTTGATACTGGCCTATAAAAATCACAAAAGGTGCCACCACAACATTTTCAGGAATATGGGTTGATACTGGCCTATAACAATCGCACAAGTTGCCACCACAACCTTTTCAGGAATATGGGTTGATACTGGCCTATAACAATCACACAAGGTGCCAGCACAACATTTTCAGGAATATGGGTTGATACTGGCCTATAACAATCGCACAAGTTGCCACCACAACCTTTTCAGGAATATGGCTTGATACTGGCCTATAACAATCACACAAGGTGCCAGCACAACATTTTCAGGAATATGGGTTGATACTGGCCTATAACAATCACACAAGGTATCACCACAAACTTTTCAGGAATATGGGTTGATACTGGCATATTATAATTACGCAAGGTGTCACCACAACCTTTTCAGGAATATGGTTTGATACTGGCCTATAACATTCACACAAGGTGTCACCTTAACCTTTTCATGAATATGGGTTGATACTGTCCTATAACAATCACACAAGCTGTCAGCACAACATTTTCAGGAATATGGGTTGATACTTGCCTATAAATATCACGTAAGGTGTCACCTTAACCTTTTCAGAAATATGGGTTGATACTGGCCTATAACAACCACACAAGGTGTCAACACAACCTTTTTAAGGAATATGGGTTGATACTTGCCTATAACTATCACACAAGGTATCACCACAACCTTCTCAGGAATATGCGTTGATACTGGCCTATAACAATCACACAAGGTGCCACCACAACGTTTTCAGGAATATGGGTTGATACTGGCCTATAACAATCACACAAAGTGTCACCACAATATATTCAGGAATATGGGTGGATACAGGGCTATAACAATCACACAAAATGCCACCTTAAACTTTACATGAATATGGGTTGTTACTGGCCTATAACAATCAAACAAGCTCTCCCCACAACATTTTCAGGAATATGGGTTGATACCGGCCTATAACAAACACACAAGGTGTCACCTTAACCTTTTCAGGAATATGGGTTGATACTGGCCTATACCAATCACACAAGGTGTCCCCACCACATTTTCAGGAATATGGGTTGATATTGCCTTATAACAATCACACAAGGTGTCACCTTAACCTTTTCGGGAATATGGGTTGATACTGGTCTATAACAATCACGCAAGGTGTCGCCACAAGATTATCAGGAATATGCTTTGATACTGGTCTATAACAATCACACAAGGTGTCGCCACAAGATTATCAGGAATATGGGTTGATACTGGTCTATAACAATCACGCAAGGTGTCGCCACAAGATTATCAGGAATATGGGTTGATACTGGCCTATAACAATCACACAGGGTGTCACCTTAACCTGTTCAGGAATATGGGTTGATACTGGCCTATAACAATCACACAGGGTGTCACCTTAACCTGTTCAGGAATATGGGTTGATACTGGCCTATAACAATCACACAAGCTGCCACCTTAACCTTTTCAGGAATATGGGTTGATACTGGCCTATAACAATCACACAAGGTGTCACCTTAACCTTTTCGGGAATATGGGTTGATACTGGTCTATAACAATCACGCAAGGTGTCGCCACAAGATTATCAGTAATATGGGTTGATACTGGTCTATAACAATCACACAAGGTGTCGCCACGAGATTATCAGGAATATGGGTTGATACTGGTCTATAACAATCACGCAAGGTGTCGCCACTAGATTATCAGGAATATGGGTTGATACTGGCCTATAACAATCACACAGGGTGTCACCTTAACCTGTTCAGGAATATGGGTTGATACTGGCCTATAACAATCACACAGGGTGTCACCTTAACCTGTTCAGGAATATGGGTTGATACTGGTCTATAACAATCACGCAAGGTGTCACCTTAACCTGTTTAGGAATATGGGTTGATACTGGCCTATAACAATCACACAGGGTGTCACCTTAATCTGTTCAGGAATATGCTTTGATACTGGTCTATAACAATCACGCAAGGTGTCACCTTAACCTGTTCAGGAATATGGGTTGATACTGACCTATAACAATCACACGAAGTGTCACCATAACCTTTTAAGGAATATGGCTTGATACTGGCCTGTAACAATCACACAAGGTGTCACCTTAACCTTTTCAGGGTTATAGGTTGATACTGGCCTATAACAATCACACAAGATGTCACCTTAACATTTACAGGGTTATAGGTTGATACTGGCCTGTAACAACCACACAAGGTGTCACCTTAACCTTTTCAGGGTTATAGGTTGATACTGGCCTGTAACAATCACACAAGGTGTCACCTTAACCTTTTCAGGGTTATAGGTTGATACTGGCCTATAACAATCACACAAGATGTCACCTTAACATTTTCAGGAATATGGGATGACACTGGCCTATAACAATCACATTAGGTACACCACAACATTTTCAGGAATATGGGTTGATACTGGCCTATAACAATCACACAAGTTGTCACCTTAAACTTTTCAGGAATATGGGTTGATACTGGCCTATAACAATCGCACAAGTTGCCACCACAACCTTTTCAGGAATATGGGTTGATACTGACCTATAACAATCACACAAGGTGCCAGCACAACATTTTAAGGAATATGGGTTGATACTGGCCTATAACAATCACACAAGCTGACTCCTTAACCTTTTCAGGAATATGGGTTGATACTGGCCTATAACAATCACACAAGGTGTCACCTTAATCTTTTCCGGAATATGGGTTGATACTGGCCTATAACATTCACACAAGGTGTCACCTTAACCTTTTCATGAATATGGGTTGATACTGTCCTATAACAATCACACAAGCTGTCAGCACAACATTTTCAGGAATATGGGTTGATACTTGCCTATAAATATCACGTAAGGTGTCACCTTAATCTTTTCAGAAATATGGGTTGATACTGGCCTATAACAACCACACAAGGTGTCAACACAACCTTTTTAAGGAATATGGGTTGATACTTGCCTATAACTATCACACAAGGTATCACCACAACCTTCTCAGGAATATGCGTTGATACTGGCCTATAACAATCACACAAGGTGCCACCACAACGTTTTCAGGAATATGGGTTGATACTGGCCTATAACAATCACACAAAGTGTCACCACAATATATTCAGGAATATGGGTGGATACAGGGCTATAACAATCACACAAAATGCCACCTTAAACTTTACATGAATATGGGTTGTTACTGGCCTATGACAATCAAACAAGCTCTCCCCACAACATTTTCAGGAATATGGGTTGATACCGGCCTATAACAAACACACAAGGTGTCACCTTAACCTTTTCAGGAATATGGGTTGATACTGGCCTATACCAATCACACAAGGTGTCCCCACCACATTTTCAGGAATATGGGTTGATATTGCCTTATAACAATCACACAAGGTGTCACCTTAACCTTTTCGGGAATATGGGTTGATACTGGTCTATAACAATCACGCAAGGTGTCGCCACAAGATCATCAGGAATATGCTTTGATACTGGTCTATAACAATCACACAAGGTGTCGCCACAAGATTATCAGGAATATGGGTTGATACTGGTCTATAACAATCACGCAAGGTGTCGCCACAAGATTATCAGGAATATGGGTTGATACTGGCCTATAACAATCACACAGGGTGTCACCTTAACCTGTTCAGGAATATGGGTTGATACTGGCCTATAACAATCACACAGGGTGTCACCTTAACCTGTTCAGGAATATGGGTTGATACTGGCCTATAACAATCACACAAGCTGCCACCTTAACCTTTTCAGGAATATGGGTTGATACTGGCCTATAACAATCACACAAGGTGTCACCTTAACCTTTTCGGGAATATGGGTTGATACTGGTCTATAACAATCACGCAAGGTGTCGCCACAAGATTATCAGTAATATGGGTTGATACTGGTCTATAACAATCACACAAGGTGTCGCCACGAGATTATCAGGAATATGGGTTGATACTGGTCTATAACAATCACGCAAGGTGTCGCCACTAGATTATCAGGAATATGGGTTGATACTGGCCTATAACAATCACACAGGGTGTCACCTTAACCTGTTCAGGAATATGGGTTGATACTGGCCTATAACAATCACACAGGGTGTCACCTTAACCTGTTCAGGAATATGGGTTGATACTGGTCTATAACAATCACGCAAGGTGTCACCTTAACCTGTTTAGGAATATGGGTTGATACTGGCCTATAACAATCACACAGGGTGTCACCTTAATCTGTTCAGGAATATGCTTTGATACTGGTCTATAACAATCACGCAAGGTGTCACCTTAACCTGTTCAGGAATATGGGTTGATACTGACCTATAACAATCACACGAAGTGTCACCATAACCTTTTAAGGAATATGGCTTGATACTGGCCTGTAACAATCACACAAGGTGTCACCTTAACCTTTTCAGGGTTATAGGTTGATACTGGCCTATAACAATCACACAAGATGTCACCTTAACATTTACAGGGTTATAGGTTGATACTGGCCTGTAACAACCACACAAGGTGTCACCTTAACCTTTTCAGGGTTATAGGTTGATACTGGCCTGTAACAATCACACAAGGTGTCACCTTAACCTTTTCAGGGTTATAGGTTGATACTGGCCTATAACAAACACACGAAGTGTCACCATAACCTTTTAAGGAATATGGCTTGATACTGGCCTATAACAATCACACAAGGTGTCACCTTAACCTTTTCAGGGTTATAGGTTGATACTGGCCTATAACAAACACACAAGGTGCCACCACAACATTTTCAGGAATATAGGATGATACTGGCCTATAGCAATCACACAAGTTGTCACCTTAAACATTTCAGGAATATGGCTTGATACTGGCCTATAAAAATCACAAAAGGTGCCACCACAACATTTTCAGGAATATGGGTTGATACTGGCCTATAACAATCGCACAAGTTGCCACCACAACCTTTTCAGGAATATGGGTTGATACTGGCCTATAACAATCACACAAGGTGCCAGCACAACATTTTCAGGAATATGGGTTGATACTGGCCTATAACAATCGCACAAGTTGCCACCACAACCTTTTCAGGAATATGGCTTGATACTGGCCTATAACAATCACACAAGGTGCCAGCACAACATTTTCAGGAATATGGGTTGATACTGGCCTATAACAATCACACAAGGTGTCACCACAACCTTTTCAGGAATATGGGTTGATACTGGCATATTATAATTACGCAAGGTGTCACCACAACCTTTTCAGGAATATGGTTTGATACTGGCCTATAACATTCACACAAGGTGTCACCTTAACCTTTTCATGAATATGGGTTGATACTGGCCTATAACAATCACACAAGGTGTCAGCACAACATTTTCAGGAATATGGGTTGATACTTGCCTATAACAATCACGTAAGGTGTCACCTTAACCTTTTCAGAAATATGGGTTGATACTGGCCTATAACAACCACACAAGGTGTCAACACAACCTTTTTAAGGAATATGGGTTGATACTTGCCTATAACTATCACACAAGGTATCACCACAACCTTCTCAGGAATATGCATTGATACTGGCCTATAACAATCACACAAGGTGCCACCACAACGTTTTCAGGAATATGGGTTGATACTGGCCTATAACAATCACACAAAGTGTCACCACAATATATTCAGGAGTATGGGTAGATACAGGGCTATAACAATCACACAAAATGCCACCTTAAACTTTACAGGAATATGGGTTGTTACTGGCCTATAACAATCAAGCAAGATCTCCCCACTACATTTTCAGGAATATGGGTTGATACCGGCCTATAACAAACACACAAGGTGTCACCTTAATCTTTTCAGGAATATGGGTTGATACTGGCCTATAACAATCACACAGGGTGTCACCTTAACCTGTTCAGGAATATGGGTTGATACCGGCCTATAACAAACACACAAGGTGTCATCTTAATCTTTTCAGGAATATGGGTTGATACTGGCCTATACCAATCACACAAGGTGTCCCCACCACATTTTCAGGAATATGGGTTGATATTGCCTTATAACAATCACACAAGGTGTCACCTTAACCTTTTCAGGAATATGGGTTGATACTGGTCTATAACAATCACGCAAGGTGTCGCCACAAGATTATCAGGAATATGCTTTGATACTGGTCTATAACAATCACACAAGGTGTCGCCACAAGATTATCAGGAATATGGGTTGATACTGGTCTATAACAATCACACAAGGTGTCGCCACAAGATTATCAGGAATATGGGTTGATACTGGCCTATAACAATCACACAGGGTGTCACCTTAACCTGTTCAGGAATATGGGATGATACTGGCCTATAACAATCACACAGGGTGTCACCTTAACCTGTTCAGGAATATGGGTTGATACTGGTCTATACCAATCACGCAAGGTGTCGCCACAAGATTATCAGGAATATGCTTTGATACTGGTCTATAACAATCACACAAGGTGTCGCCACAAGATTATCAGGAATATGGGTTTATACTGGTCTATAACAATCACGCAAGGTGTCGCCACAAGATTATCAGGAATATGCTTTGATACTGGTCTATAACAATCACACAAGGTGTCGCCACAAGATTATCAGGAATATGGGTTGATACTGGTCTATAACAATCACACAAGGTGTCGCCACAAGATTATCAGGAATATGGGTTGATACTGGTCTATAACAATCACGCAAGAGGTCGCCACAAGATTATCAGGAATATGCTTTGATACTGGTCTATAACAATCACACAAGGTGTCGCCACAACATTATCAGGAATATGGGTTGATACTGGTCTATAACAATCACACAAGTTGTCGCCACAAGATTATCAGGAATATGGGTTGATACTGGTCTATAACAATCACACAAGGTGTCGCCACAAGATTATCAGGAATATGGGTTGATACTGGTCTATAACAATCACGCAAGGTGACGCCACAAGATTATCAGGAATATGCTTTGATACTGGTCTATAACAATCACACAAGGTGTCGCCACAAGATTATCAGGATTATGGGTTGATACTGGTCTATAACAATCACACAAGGTGTCGCCACAAGATTATCAGGAATATGCTTTGATACTGGTCTATAACAATCACGCAAGGTGTCGCCACAAGATTATCAGGAATATGGGTTGATACTGGTCTATAACAATCACACAGGGTGTCACCTTAACCTGTTCAGGAATATGGGTTGATACTGGTCTATAACAATCACGCAAGGAGTCGCCACAAGATTATCAGGAATATGCTTTGATACTGGTCTATAACAATCACGCAAGGTGTCGCCACAATGTTATCAGGAATATGCTTTGATACTGGCCTATAACAATCACACAGGGTGTCACCTTAACCTATTCAGGAATATGGGTTGATACTGGCCTATAACAATCACACAGGGTGTCACCTTAACCTGTTCAGGAATATGGGTTGATACTGGTCTATAACAATCACACAGGGTGTCACCTTAACCTGTTCAGGAATATGGGTTGATACTGGCCTATAACAATCACACAGGGTGTCACCTTAACCTGTTCAGGAATATGGGTTGATACTGACCTATAACAATCACACGAAGTGTCACCATAACCTTTTAAGGAATATGGCTTGATACTGGCCTGTAACAATCACACAAGGTGTCACCTTAACCTTTTCAGGGTTATAGGTTGATACTGGCCTATAACAATCACACAAGATGTCACCTTAACATTTTCAGGGTTATAGGTTGATACTGGCCTGTAAAAACCACACAAGGTGTCACCTTAACCTTTTCAGGGTTATAGGTTGATACTGGCCTATAACAATCACACAAGATGTCACCTTAACATTTTCAGGAATATGGGATGACACTGGCCTATAACAATCACATTAGGTACACCACAACATTTTCAGGAATATGGGTTGATACTGGCCTTTAACAATCACACAAGGTGTCACCTTAAACTTATCAGGAATATGGCTTGATACTGGCCTATAAAAATCATAAAAGGTGCCACCACAACATTTTCAGGAATATGGTTTGATACAGGCCTATAACAATCGCACAAGTTGCCACCACAATCTTTTCAGGAATATGGGTTGATACTGGCCTATAACAATCACACAAGGTGCCAGCACAACATTTTAAGGAATATGGGTTGATACTGGCCTATAACAATCACACAAGGTGTCACCTTAACCTTTTCAGGAATAATGGTTGATACTGGCCTATAACAATCATACAAGGTGTCCCCACAACATTTTCAGGCATATGGGTTGATACTGGCCTATAACAATCACACAAGGTGTCACCACAACCTTTTCAGGAATATGGGTTGAAACTGCCCTATAACAATCACACAAGCTGTCACAACAACATTTTCAGGCATATGGGTTGTTACTGTGCTATAACAATCACACAAATTGTCACCTTAACCTGTTCAGGTAAATGGGTGCATACTGGCCTTTAAGAATCATACAAGCAGCCACCTAAGCGTTTTCAGGAGTGTGGGTTGATACTGGCCTATAGCAATCACACAAGATGTCACCTTAACCTGTTCAAGAATATGGCTTGATACTGGTCTATAACAATCACACAAGGTGTCACCTTAACATTTTCAGGAATATGGGTTGATACTGGCCTATAACTATCACACAAGCTGTCGCCACAACATTTTCAGGAATATGGGTTGATACTGGCCTATAACAATCACACAAGGTGCCACCACATTGTTTTCAGGAATATGGGTTGATACTTGCCTATAACAATCACACACGAAGTCACCTTAACCTTTTCAGGAATAATGGTTGATACTGGCCTATAACAATCATACAAGGTGTCCCCGCAACATTTTCAGGCATATGGGTTGATACTGGCCTATAACAATCACACAAGGTGTCACCACAACCTTTTCAGGAATATGGGTTGTTACTGCCCTATAACAATCACACAAGCTGTCACAACAACATTTTCAGGCATATGGGTTGATACTGTGCTATAACAATCACACAAATTGTCACCTTAACCTGTTCAGGTAAATGGGTGCATACTGGCCTTTAAGAATCATACAAGCAGCCACCTAAGCGTTTTCAGGAGTATGGGTTGATACTGGCCTATAGCAATCACACAAGATGTCACCTTAACCTGTTCAAGAATATGGGTTGATACTGGTCTATAACAAACACACAAGGTGTCACCTTAATCTTTTCAGGAATATGGGTTGATACTGGCCTATAACAATCACACAGGGTGTCACCTTAACCTGTTCAGGAATATGGGTTGATACCGGCCTATAACAAACACACAAGGTGTCATCTTAATCTTTTCAGGAATATGGGATGATACTGGCCTATACCAATCACACAAGGTGTCCCCACCACATTTTCAGGAATATGGGTTGATATTGCCTTATAACAATCACACAAGGTGTCACCTTAACCTTTTCAGGAATATGGGTTGATACTGGTCTATAACAATCACGCAAGGTGTCGCCACAAGATTATCAGGAATATCCTTTGATACTGGTCTATTACAATCACACAAGGTGTCGCCACAAGATTATCAGGAATATGGGTTGATACTGGTCTATAACAATCACACAAGGTGTCGCCACAAGATTATCAGGAATATGGGTTGATACTGGCCTATAACAATCACACAGGGTGTCACCTTAACCTGCTCAGGAATATGGGATGATACTGGCCTATAACAATCACACAGGGTGTCACCTTAACCTGTTCAGGAATATGGGTTGATACAGGTCTATACCAATCACGCAAGGTGTCGCCACAAGATTATCAGGAATATGCTTTGATACTGGTCTATAACAATCACACAAGGTGTCGCCACAAGATTATCAGGAATATGGGTTTATACTGGTCTATAACAATCACGCAAGGTGTCGCCACAAGATTATCAGGAATATGCTTTGATACTGGTCTATAACAATCACACAAGGTGTCGCCACAAGATTATCAGGAATATGGGTTGATACTGGTCTATAACAATCACACAAGGTGTCGCCACAAGATTATCAGGAATATGGGTTGATACTGGTCTATAACAATCACGCAAGGGGTCGCCACAAGATTATCAGGAATATGCTTTGATACTGGTCTATAACAATCACACAAGGTGTCGCCACAACATTATCAGGAATATGGGTTGATACTGGTCTATAACAATCACACAAGTTGTCGCCACAAGATTATCAGGAATATGGGTTGATACTGGTCTATAACAATCACACAAGGTGTCGCCACAAGATTATCAGGAATATGGGTTGATACTGGTCTATAACAATCACGCAAGGTGACGCCACAAGATTATCAGGAATATGCTTTGATACTGGTCTATAACAATCACACAAGGTGTCGCCACAAGATTATCAGGATTATGGGTTGATACTGGTCTATAACAATCACACAAGGTGTCGCCACAAGATTATCAGGAATATGCTTTGATACTGGTCTATAACAATCACGCAAGGTGTCGCCACAAGATTATCAGGAATATGGGTTGATACTGGTCTATAACAATCACACAGGGTGTCACCTTAACCTGTTCAGGAATATGGGTTGATACTGGTCTATAACAATCACGCAAGGAGTCGCCACAAGATTATCAGGAATATGCTTTGATACTGGTCTATAACAATCACGCAAGGTGTCGCCACAATGTTATCAGGAATATGCTTTGATACTGGCCTATAACAATCACACAGGGTGTCACCTTAACCTGTTCAGGAATATGGGTTGATACTGGCCTATAACAATCACACAGGGTGTCACCTTAACCTGTTCAGGAATATGGGTTGATACTGGTCTATAACAATCACACAGGGTGTCACCTTAACCTGTTCAGGAATATGGGTTGATACTGGCCTATAACAATCACACAGGGTGTCACCTTAACCTGTTCAGGAATATGGGTTGATACTGACCTATACCAATCACACGAAGTGTCACCATAACCTTTTAAGGAATATGGCTTGATACTGGCCTGTAACAATCACACAAGGTGTCACCTTAACCTTTTCAGGGTTATAGGTTGATACTGGCCTATAACAATCACACAAGATGTCACCTTAACATTTTCAGGGTTATAGGTTGATACTGGCCTGTAAAAACCACACAAGGTGTCACCTTAACCTTTTCAGGGTTATAGGTTGATACTGGCCTATAACAATCACACAAGATGTCACCTTAACATTTTCAGGAATATGGGATGACACTGGCCTATAACAATCACATTAGGTACACCACAACATTTTCAGGAATATGGGTTGATACTGGCCTTTAACAATCACACAAGGTGTCACCTTAAACTTATCAGGAATATGGCTTGATACTGGCCTATAAAAATCATAAAAGGTGCCACCACAACATTTTCAGGAATATGGTTTGATACAGGCCTATAACAATCGCACAAGTTGCCACCACAATCTTTTCAGGAATATGGGTTGATACTGGCCTATAACAATCACACAAGGTGCCAGCACAACATTTTAAGGAATATGGGTTGATACTGGCCTATAACAATCACACAAGGTGTCACCTTAACCTTTTCAGGAATAATGGTTGATACTGGCCTATAACAATCATACAAGGTGTCCCCACAACATTTTCAGGCATATGGGTTGATACTGGCCTATAACAATCACACAAGGTGTCACCACAACCTTTTCAGGAATATGGGTTGTTACTGCCCTATAACAATCACACAAGGTGTCACCTTAACATTTTCAGGAATATGGGTTGATACTGGCCTATAACAATCACACAAGCTGCCACCTTAACCTTTTCAGGAATATGGGTTGATACTGGCCTATAACTATCACACAAGCTGTCGCCACAACATTTTCAGGAATATGGGTTGATACTGGCCTATAACAATCACACAAGGTGCCACCACATTGTTTTCAGGAATATGGGTTGATACTTGCCTATAACAATCACACACGAAGTCACCTTAACCTTTTCAGGAATAATGGTTGATACTGGCCTATAACAATCATACAAGGTGTCCCCGCAACATTTTCAGGCATATGGGTTGATACTGGCCTATAACAATCACACAAGGTGTCACCACAACCTTTTCAGGAATATGGGTTGTTACTGCCCTATAACAATCACACAAGCTGTCACAACAACATTTTCAGGCATATGGGTTGATACTGTGCTATAACAATCACACAAATTGTCACCTTAACCTGTTCAGGTAAATGGGTGCATACTGGCCTTTAAGAATCATACAAGCAGCCACCTAAGCGTTTTCAGGAGTATGGGTTGATACTGGCCTATAGCAATCACACAAGATGTCACCTTAACCTGTTCAAGAATATGGGTTGATACTGGTCTATAACAATCACACAAGGTGTCACCTTAACATTTTCAGGAATATGGGTTGATACTGGCCTATAACAATCACACAAGCTTACACCTTAACCTTTTCAGGAATATGGGTTGATACTGGCCTATAACTATCACACAAGCTGTCACCACAACATTTTCAGGAATATGGGTTGATACTGGCCTATAACAATCACACAAAGTGCCACCACATTGTTTTCAGGAATATGGGTTGATACTTGCCTATAACAATCACGCACGAAGTCACCTTAACCTTTTCAGGAATATGGGTTGATACTTGCCTATAACAATCACACACGAAGTCACCTTAACCTTTCCAGGAATATGGGTTGATACTGGCCTATAATAATCACACAGGGTGTCACCTTAACCTTTTCAGGAATATGGGTTGATACTGGCCTATAACAACCACACAAGGTGTCACCTTAACCTTTTCAGGAATATGGGTTGATACTGGCCTATAATAATCACAGAAGGTGTCACCACACCTTTTCAGGAATAAGGGTTGATACTGGCCTATAACAATCACACAAGGTGCTATCACAACCTTTTCAGGAATATGCATTGATACTGGCCTATAACAATCACACAAGGTGTCCCCAAAACATTTTTAGGAATATGGGTAAATACTGGCGTATAACAATCACACACGAAGTCACCTTAACCTTTTCAGGAATATGGGTTGATACTGGCCTTTAATAATCATACAAGGTGTCACCACAACCTTTTCGGGAATATGAGTTGCTACTGGCCTATAACATTCACACAAGTGTCACCACAACCTTTTCAGGAATATGGGTTGATACTGGCCTATAACATTCACACAAGTGTCACCACAAGATTATCAGGAATATGGGTTGATACTGGCCTACAACATTCACACAAGGTGTCACCTTAACCTTTTCAGGAATATGGGTTGATACCGGCCTATAACAATCACACAGGGCGTCACCTTAACCTGTTCAGTAATATGGGTTGATACTGGCCTATAATAATCACACATGGTGTCACCTTAACCTGTTCAGGAATATGGGTTGATACTGGCCTCAACAATCACACAGGGTGTCACCTTAACCTGTTCAGTAATATGGGTTGATACTGGCCTATAACAATCACACAGGGTGTCACCTTAACCTGTTCAGTAATATGGGTTGATACTGGCCTATAATAATCACACAAGGTGTCACCTTAACCTGTTCAGTAATATGGGTTGATACTGGCCTATAACAATCACACAGGGTGTCACCTTAACCTTTTCAGTAATATGGGTTGATACTGGCCTATAACAATCACACAATCTGTCACAACAACATTTTCAGGAATATGGGTTGATACGGGCCTCTAATAATCACACAAGGTGTCACCTTAACCTTTTCAGCAATATGGGTTGATACTGGCCTATAACAATCACACAAGGTGTCCCCACCACATTTTCAGGAATATGGGTTGATACTGGCCTATAACAAACACACGAAGTGTCACCATAACCTTTTCAGGATTATAGGTTGATACTGGCCTATAACAATCACACAAGATGTCACCTTAACATTTTCAGGAATATGGGATGACACTGGCCTATAACAATCACATTAGGTACACCACAACATTTTCAGGAATATGGGTTGATACTGGCCTATAACAATCACACAAGGTGCCACCACAACATTTTCAGGAATATAGGATGATACTGGCCTATAGCAATCACACAAGTTGTCACCTTAAACATTTCAGGAATATGGCTTGATACTGGCCTATAAAAATCACAAAAGGTGCCACCACAACATTTTCAGGAATATGGGTTGATACTGGCCTATAACAATCACACAAGGTGCCAGCACAACATTTTCAGGAATATGGGTTGATACTGGCCTATAACAATCGCACAAGTTGCCACCACAACCTTTTCAGGAATATGGCTTGATACTGGCCTATAACAATCACACAAGGTGCCAGCACAACATTTTCAGCAATATGGGTTGATACTGGCCTATAACAATCACACAAGGTGTCACCACAACTTTTTCAGGAATATGGGTTGATACTGGCATATTATAATTACGCAAGGTGTCACCACAACCTTTTCAGGAATATGGTTTGATACTGGCCTATAACATTCACACAAGGTGTCACCTTAACCTTTTCATGAATATGCGTTGATACTGGCCTATAACAATCACACAAGGTGCCACCACAACGTTTTCAGGAATATGGGTTGATACTGGCCTATAACAATCACACAAAGTGTCACCACAATATATTCAGGAATATGGGTGGATACAGGGCTATAACAATCACACAAAATGCCACCTTAAACTTTACAGGAATATGGGTTGTTACTGGCCTATAACAATCAAACAAGCTCTCCCCACAACATTTTCAGGAATATGGGTTGATACCGGCCTATAACAAACACACAAGGTGTCACCTTAACCTTTTCAGGAATATGGGTTGATACTGGCCTATACCAATCACACAAGGTGTCCCCACCACATTTTCAGGAATATGGGTTGATATTGCCTTATAACAATCACACAGGGTGTCACCTTAACCTTTTCAGGAATATGGGTTGATTTTGGCCTATAACAACCACACAAGGTGTCACCTTAACCTTTTCAGGAATATGGGTTGATACTGGCCTATAATAATCACAGAAGGTGTCACCACACCTTTTCAGGAATAAGGGTTGATACTGGCCTATAACAATCACACAAGGTGCCATCACAACCTTTTCAGGAATATGCATTGATACTGGCCTATAACAATCACACAAGGTGTCCCCAAAACATTTTTAGGAATATGGGTAAATACTGGCGTATAACAATCACACACGAAGTCACCTTAACCTTTTCAGGAATATGGGTTGATACTGGCCTTTAATAATCATACAAGGTGTCACCACAACCTTTTCAGGAATATGGGTTGATACTGGCCTATAACATTCACACAAGGTGTCACCTTAACCTTTTGAGGAATATGGGTTGATACCGGCCTATAACAATCACACAGGGCGTCACCTTAACCTGTTCAGTAATATGGGTTGATACTGGCCTATAATAATCACACAAGGTGTCACCTTAACCTGTTCAGGAATATGGGTTGATACTGGCCTCAACAATCACACAGGGTGTCACCTTAACCTGTTCAGTAATATGGGTTGATACTGGCCTATAATAATCACACAAGGTGTCACCTTAACCTGTTCAGTAATATGGGTTGATACCGGCCTATAACAATCACACAGGGTGTCACCTTAACCTGTTCAGTAATATGGGTTGATACTGGCCTATAACAATCACACAGGGTGTCACCTTAACCTGTTCAGTAATATGGGTTGATACTGGCCTATAATAATCACACAAGGTGTCACCTTAACCTGTTCAGTAATATGGGTTGATACTGGCCTATAACAATCACACAGGGTGTCACCTTAACCTGTTCAGTAATATGGGTTGATACTGGCCTATAACAATCACACAATCTGTCACAACAACATTTTCAGGAATATGGGTTGATACGGGCCTCTAATAATCGCACAAGGTGCCACCTTAACCTTTTCAGCAATATGGGTTGATACTGGCCTATACCAATCACACAAGGCGTCCCCACCACATTTTCAGGAATATGGGTTGATACTGGCCTATAACAAACACACGAAGTGTCACCATAACCTTTTCAGGGTTATAGGTTGATACTGGCCTATAACAATCACACAAGATGTCACCTTAACATTTTCAGGAATATGGGATGACACTGGCCTATAACAATCACATTAGGTACACCACAACATTTTCAGGAATATGGGTTGATACTGGCCTATAACAATCACACAAGGTGCCACCACAACATTTTCAGGAATATAGGATGATACTGGCCTATAGCAATCACACAAGTTGTCACCTTAAACATTTCAGGAATATGGCTTGATACTGGCCTATAAAAATCACAAAAGGTGCCACCACAACATTTTCAGGAATATGGGTTGATACTGGCCTATAACAATCGCACAAGTTGCCACCACAACCTTTTCAGGAATATGGGTTGATACTGGCCTATAACAATCACACAAGGTGCCAGCACAACATTTTCAGGAATATGGGTTGATACTGGCCTATAACAATCGCACAAGTTGCCACCACAACCTTTTCAGGAATATGGCTTGATACTGGCCTATAACAATCACACAAGGTGCCAGCACAACATTTTCAGGAATATGGGTTGATACTGGCCTATAACAATCACACAAGGTGTCACCACAACCTTTTCAGGAATATGGGTTGATACTGGCATATTATAATTACGCAAGGTGTCACCACAACCTTTTCAGGAATATGGTTTGATACTGGCCTATAACATTCACACAAGGTGTCACCTTAACCTTTTCATGAATATGGGTTGATACTGGCCTATAACAATCACACAAGCTGTCAGCACAACATTTTCAGGAATATGGGTTGATACTTGCCTATAACAATCACGTAAGGTGTCACCCTAACCTTTTCAGAAATATGGGTTGATACTGGCCTATAACAACCACACAAGGTGTCAACACAACCTTTTTAAGGAATATGGGTTGATACTTGCCTATAACTATCACACAAGGTATCACCACAACCTTCTCAGGAATATGCGTTGATACTGGCCTAGAACAATCACACAAGGTGCCACCACAACGTTTTCAGGAATATGGGTTGATACTGGCCTATAACAATCACACAAAGTGTCACCACAATATATTCAGGAATATGGGTGGATACAGGGCTATAACAATCACACAAAATGCCACCTTAAACTTTACAGGAATATGGGTTGTTACTGGCCTATAACAATCAAACAAGCTCTCCCCACAACATTTTCAGGAATATGGGTTGATACCGGCCTATAACAAACACACAAGGTGTCACCTTAACCTTTTCAGGAATATGGGTTGATACTGGCCTATACCAATCACACAAGGTGTCCCCACCACATTTTCAGGAATATGGGTTGATATTGCCTTTTAACAATCACACAAGGTGTCACCTTAACCTTTTCGGGAATATGGGTTGATACTGGTCTATAACAATCACGCAAGGTGTCGCCACAAGATTATCAGGAATATGCTTTGATACTGGTCTATAACAATCACACAAGGTGTCGCCACAAGATTATCAGGAATATGGGTTGATACTGGTCTATAACAATCACGCAAGGTGTCGCCACAAGATTATCAGGAATATGGGTTGATACTGGCCTATAACAATCACACAGGGTGTCACCTTTACCTGTTCAGGAATATGGGTTGATACTGGCCTATAACAATCACACAGGGTGTCACCTTAACCTTATCAGGAATATGGGTTGATACTGGTCTATAACAATCACGCAAGGTGTCACCTTAACCTGTTCAGGAATATGGGTTGATACTGGCCTATAACAATCACACAAGCTGCCACCTTAACCTTTTCAGGAATATGGGTTGATACTGGCCTATAACAATCACACAAGGTGTCACCTTAACCTTTTCAGGAATATGGGTTGATACTGGTCTATAACAATCACGCAAGGTGTCGCCACAAGATTATCAGGAATATGCTTTGATACTGGTCTATAACAATCACACAAGGTGTCGCCACAAGATTATCAGGAATATGGGTTGATACTGGTCTATAACAATCACACAAGGTGTCGCCAAAAGATTATCAGGAATATGGGTTGATACTGGTCTATAACAATCACGCAAGGTGTCGCCACAAGATTATCAGGAATATGGGTTGATACTGGCCTATAACAATCACACAGGGTGTCACCTTAACCTGTTCAGGAATATGGGTTGATACTGGCCTATAACAATCACACAGGGTGTCACCTTAACCTGTTCAGGAATATGGGTTGATACTGGTCTATAACAATCACGCAAGGTGTCACCTTAACCTGTTTAGGAATATGGGTTGATACTGGCCTATAACAATCACACAGGGTGTCACCTTAACCTGTTCAGGAATATGCTTTGATACTGGTCTATAACAATCACGCAAGGTGTCACCTTAACCTGTTCAGGAATATGGGTTGATACTGACCTATAACAATCACACGAAGTGTCACCATAACCTTTTAAGGAATATGGCTTGATACTGGCCTGTAACAATCACACAAGGTGTCACCTTAACCTTTTCAGGGTTATAGGTTGATACTGGCCTATAACAATCACACAAGATGTCACCTTAACATTTACAGGGTTATAGGTTGATACTGGCCTGTAACAACCACACAAGGTGTCACCTTAACCTTTTCGGGTTATAGGTTGATACTGGCCTGTAACAATCACACAAGGTGTCACCTTAACCTTTTCAGGGTTATAGGTTGATACTGGCCTATAACAATCACACAAGATGTCACCTTAACATTTTCAGGAATATGGGATGACACTGGCCTATAACAATCACATTAGGTACACCACAACATTTTCAGGAATATGGGTTGATACTGGCCTATAACAATCACACGAAGTGTCACCATAACCTTTTCAGGGTTATAGGTTGATACTGGCCTATAACAATCACACAAGGTGTCACCTTAACCTTTTCAGGGTTATAGGTTGATACTGGCCTATAACAATCACACAAGATGTCACCTTAACATTTTCAGGAATATGGGATGACACTGGCCTATAACAATCACATTAGGGACACCACAACATTTTCAGGAATATGGGTTGATACTGGCCTATAACAATCACACAAGTTGTCACCTTAAACTTTTCAGGAATATGGGTTGATACTGGCCTATAACAATCGCACAAGTTGCCACCACAACCTTTTCAGGAATATGGGTTGATACTGACCTATAACAATCACACAAGGTGCCAGCACAACATTTTAAGGAATATGGGTTGATACTGGCCTATAACAATCACACAAGCTGACTCCTTAACCTTTTCAGGAATATGGGTTGATACTGGCCTATAACAATCACACAAGGTGTCACCTTAATCTTTTCCGGAATATATGTTGATACTGGCCTATAACAATCACACAAGGTATCACCTTAACCTGTTCAGGAATATGGGTGATACTGGCCTATAACAATCACACAAGGTATCACCTTAACCTGTTCAGGAATATGGGTGATACTGGCCTATAACAATCACACAAGGTGTCACCTTAACCTGTTCAGGAATATGGGTGATACTGGCCTATAACAATCACACAAGGTATCACCTTAACCTGTTCAGGAATATGGGTGATACTGGCCTATAACAATCACACAAGGTATCACCTTAACCTGTTCAGGAATATGGGTGATACTGGCCTATAACAATCACACAAGGTGTCACCTTAACCTGTTAGGGAATATGGGTTGATACTGGCCTATAACAATCACACAAAGTGTCACCATAACCTTTTAAGGAATATGGATTGATACTGGCCTATAACAATCACACAGGGTGTCAGCTTAACCTTTTCAGGATTATGGGTTGATACTGGCCTATAACAATCACAAAAGCTGCCACCTTAACCTTTGCAGGAATAAGACTTGATACTGGCCTATAACAATTTCACAAGGTGTCACCACAACATTTTCAGGAATATGGGTTGATACTGGCCTATAACAATCACACAAGCCTCCACCTTAACGTTTTCAGAAATATGTGTTGATACTGGCCTTAACAATCATACCAGGTGTCACCTTAATCTTTTCCGGAATATGGGTTGATACTGGCCTATAACAATCACACAAGGTGTCACCTTAACCTTTTCAGGAATATGGGTTGATACTGGCCTATAACAATCACACAAGGTGTCACCTTAATCTTTTCCGGAATATTGGTTGATACTGGCCTATAATAATCACACAAGGTGTCACCTTAACCTGTTCAGGAATATGGGTTGATACTGGCCTTAACAATCACACAGGGTGTCACCTTAACCTGTTCAGTAATATGGGTTGATACTGGCCTATAATAATCACACAAGGTGTCACCTTAACCTGTTCAGTAATATGGGTTGATACCGGCCTATAAAAATCACACAGGGTGTCACCTTAACCTGTTCAGTAATATGGGTTGATACTGGCCTATAACAATCACACAGGGTGTCACCTTAACCTGTTCAGTAATATGGGTTGATACTGGCCTATAATAATCACACAAGGTGTCACCTTAACCTGTTCAGTAATATGGGTTGATACTGGCCTATAACAATCACACAGGGTGTCACCTTAACCTGTTCAGTAATATGGGTTGATACTGGCCTATAACAATCACACAATCTGTCACAACAACATTTTCAGGAATATGGGTTTATACGGGCCTCTAATAATCACACAAGGTGTCACCTTAACCTTTTCAGCAATATGGGTTGATACTGGCCTATACCAATCACACAAGGTGTCCCCACCACATTTTCAGGAATATGGGTTGATACTGGCCTATACCAATCACACAAGGTGTCCCCACCATATTTTCAGGAATATGGGTTGATACTGGCCTATAACAAACACACGAAGTGTCACCATAACCTTTTAAGGAATATGGCTTGATACTGGCCTATAACCATCACACAAGGTGTCACCTTAACCTTTTCAGGGTTATAGGTTGATACTGGCCTATAACAATCACACAAGATGTCACCTTAACATTTTCAGGAATATGGGATGACACTGGCCTATAACAATCACATTAGGTACACCCCAACATTTTCAGGAATATGGGTTGATACTGGCCTATAACAATCACACAAGGTGCCACCACAACATTTTCAGGAATATAGGATGATACTGTCCTATAGCAATCACACAAGTTGTCACCTTAAACATTTCAGGAATATGGCTTGATACTGGCCTATAAAAATCACAAAAGGTGCCACCACAACATTTTCAGGAATATGGGTTGATACTGGCCTATAACAATCGCACAAGTTGCCACCACAACCTTTTCAGGAATATGGGTTGATACTGGCCTATAACAATCACACAAGGTGCCAGCACAACATTTTCAGGAATATGGGTTGATACTGGCCTATAACAATCGCACAAGTTGCCACCACAACCTTTTCAGGAGTATGGCTTGATACTGGCCTATAACAATCACACAAGGTGCCAGCACAACATTTTCAGGAATATGGGTTGATACTGGCCTATAACAATCACACAAGGTGTCACCACAACCTTTTCAGGAATATGAGTTGATACTGGCATATTATAATTACGCAAGGTGTCACCACAACCTTTTCAGGAATATGGTTTGATACTGGCCTATAACATTCACACAAGGTGTCACCACAACCTTTTCAGGAATATGGGTTGATACTGGCCTATAACAATCACACAAGGTGCCAGCACAACATTTTCAGGAATATGGGTTGATACTGGCCTATAACAATCACACAAGGTGTCACCACAACCTTTTCAGGAATATGGGTTGATACTGGCATATTATAATTACGCAAGGTGTCACCACAACCTTTTCAGGAATATGGTTTGATACTGGCCTATAACATTCACACAAGGTGTCACCTTAACCTTTTCATGAATATGGGTTGATACTGGCCTATAACAATCACACAAGGTGTCAGCACAACATTTTCCGGAATATGGGTTGATACTTGCCTATAACAATCACGTAAGGTGTCACCTTAACCTTTTCAGAAATATGGGTTGATACTGGCCTATAACAACCACACAAGGTGTCAACACAACCTTTTTAAGGAATATGGGTTGATACTTGCCTATAACTATCACACAAGGTATCACCACAACCTTCTCAGGAATATGCGTTAATACTGGCCTATAACAATCACACAAGGTGCCACCACAACGTTTTCAGGAATATGGGTTGATACTGGCCTATAACAATCACACAAAGTGTCACCACAATATATTCAGGAGTATGGGTAGATACAGGGCTATAACAATCACACAAAATGCCACCTTAAACTTTACAGGAATATGGGTTGTTACTGGCCTATAACAATCAAACAAGCTCTCCCCACAACATTTTCAGGAATATGGGTTGATACCGGCCTATAACAAACACACAAGGTGTCACCTTAACCTTTTCAGGAATATGGGTTGATACTGGCCTATACCAATCACACAAGGTGTCACCTTAACCTTTTCAGGAATATGGGTTGATACTGGTCTATAACAATCACGCAAGGTGTCACCACAAGATTATCAGGAATATGCTTTGATACTGGTCTATAACAATCACGCAAGGTGTCGCCACAAGATTATCAGGAATATGCTTTGATACTGGTCTATAACAATCACACAAGTTGTCGCCACAAGATTATCAGGAATATGGGTTGATACTGGTCTATAACAATCACACAAGGTGTCGCCACAAGATTATCAGGAATATGGGTTGATACTGGCCTATAACAATCACACAGGGTGTCACCTTAACCTGTTCAGGAATATGGGATGATACTGGCCTATAACAATCACACAGGGTGTCACCTTAACCTGTTCAGGAATATGGGTTGATACTGGTCTATAACAATCACGCAAGGTGTCGCCACAAGATTATCAGGAATATGCTTTGATACTGGTCTATAACAATCACACAAGGTGTCGCCACAAGATTATCAGGAATATGGGTTGATACTGGTCTATAACAATCACGCAAGGTGTCGCCACAAGATTATCAGGAATATGCTTTGATACTGGTCTATAACAATCACAAAAGGTGTCGCCACAAGATTATCAGGAATATGGGTTGATACTGGTCTATAACAATCACGCAAGATGTCGCCACAAGATTATCAGGAATATGCTTTGATACTGGTCTATAACAATCACACAAGGTGTCGCCACAAGATTATCAGGAATATGGGTTGATACTGGCCTATAACAATCACACAAGGTGTCGCCACAAGATTATCAGGAATATGGGTTGATACTGGTCTATAACAATCACACAAGGTGTCGCCACAAGATTATCAGGAATATGGGTTGATACTGGTCTATAACAATCACGCAAGGTGTCGCCACAAGATTATCAGGAATATGCTTTGATACTGGTCTATAACAATCACACAAGGTGTCGCCACAAGATTATCAGGAATATGGGTTGATACTGGTCTATAACAATCACACAAGGTGTCGCCACAAGATTATCAGGAATATGCTTTGATACTGGTCTATAACAATCACGCAAGGTGTCGCCACAAGGTTATCAGGAATATGGGTTGATACTGGTCTATAACAATCACACAGGGTGTCACCTTAACCTGTTCAGGAATATGGGTTGATACTGGTCTATAACAATCACGCAAGGAGTCGCCACAAGATTATCAGGAATATGCTTTGATACTGGTCTATAACAATCACGCAAGGTGTCGCCAGAAGATTATCAGGAATATGCTTTGATACTGGCCTATAACAATCACACAGGGTGTCACCTTAACCTGTTCAGGAATATGGGTTGATACTGGCCTATAACAATCACACAGGGTGTCACCTTAACCTGTTCAGGAATATGGGTTGATACTGGTCTATAACAATCACGCAAGGTGTCACCTTAACCTGTTCAGGAATATGGGTTGATACTGACCTATAACAATCACACGAAGTGTCACCATAACCTTTTAAGGAATATGGCTTGATACTGGCCTGTAACAATCACACAAGGTGTCACCTTAACCTTTTCAGGGTTATAGGTTGATACTGGCCTATAACAATCACACAAGATGTCACCTTAACATTTTCAGGGTTATAGGTTGATACTGGCCTGTAAAAACCACACAAGGTGTCACCTTAACCTTTTCAGGGTTATAGGTTGATACTGGCCTATAACAATCACACAAGATGTCACCTTAACATTTTCAGGAATATGGGATGACACTGGCCTATAACAATCACATTAGGTACACCACAACATTTTCAGGAATATGGGTTGATACTGGCCTTTAATAATCACACAAGGTGTCACCTTAAACTTATCAGGAATATGGCTTGATACTGGCCTATAAAAATCATAAAAGGTGCCACCACAACATTTTCAGGAATATGGTTTGATACAGGCCTATAAGAATCGCACAAGTTGCCACCACAATCTTTTCAGGAATATGGGTTGATACTGGCCTATAACAATCACACAAGGTGCCAGCACAACATTTTAAGGAATATGGGTTGATACTGGCCTATAACAATCACACAAGGTGTCACCTTAACCTTTTCAGGAATAATGGTTGATACTGGCCTATAACAGTCATACAAGGTGTCCCCACAACATTTTCAGGCATATGGGTTGATACTGGCCTATAACAATCACACAAGGTGTCACCACAACCTTTTCAGGAATATGGGTTGAAACTGCCCTATAACAATCACACAAGCTGTCACAACAACATTTTCAGGCATATGGGATGTTACTGTGCTATAACAATCACACAAATTGTCACCTTAACCTGTTCAGGTAAATGGGTGCATACTGGCCTTTAAGAATCATACAAGCAGCCACCTAAGCGTTTTCAGGAGTGTGGGTTGATACTGGCCTATAGCAATCACACAAGATGTCACCTTAACCTGTTCAAGAATATGGGTTGATACTGGTCTATAACAATCACACAAGGTGTCACCTTAACATTTTCAGGAATATGGGTTGATACTGGCCTATAACAATCACACAAGCTGCCACCTTAACCTTTTCAGGAATATGGGTTGATACTGGCCTATAACTATCACACAAGCTGTCACCACAACATTTTCAGGAATATGGGTTGATACTGGCCTATAACAATCACACAAGGTGCCACCACATTGTTTTCAGGAATATGGGTTGATACTTGCCTATAACAATCACACACGAAGTCACCTTAACCTTTTCAGGAATATGGGTTGATACTTGCCTATAACAATCACACACAAAGTCACCTTAACCTTTTCAGGAATAATGGTTGATACTGGCCTATAACAATCATACAAGGTGTCCCCACAACATTTTCAGGCATATGGGTTGATACTGGCCTATAACAATCACACAAGGTGTCACCACAACCTTTTCAGGAATATGGGTTGTTACTGCCCTATAAAAATCACACAAGCTGTCACAACAACATTTTCAGGCATATGGGTTGATACTGTGCTATAACAATCACACAAATTGTCACCTTAACCTGTTCAGGTAAATGGGTGCATACTGGCCTTTAAGAATGATACAAGCAGCCACCTAAGCGTTTTCAGGAGTATGGGTTGATACTGGCCTATAGCAATCACACAAGATGTCACCTTAACCTGTTCAAGAATATGGGTTGATACTGGTCTATAACAATCACACAAGGTGTCACCTTAACATTTTCAGGAATATGAGTTGATATTGGCCTATAACAATCACACAAGGTGTCACCTTAACCTGTTCAGGAATATGGGTTGATACTGGCCTATAGCAATCACACAAGCTGCCACCTTAACCTTTTCAGGAATATGGGTTGATACTGGCCTATAACAATCACACAAGTTGCCACCACAACATTTTCAGGAATATGGGTTGATACTGGCCTATAACAATCACACAAGCTGCCACCTTAACCTTTTCAGGAATATGGGTTGATACTGGCCTATAACTATCACACAAGCTGTCACCACAACATTTTCAGGAATATGGGTTGATACTGGCCTATAACAATCACACAAGGTGCCACCACATTGTTTTCAGGAATATGGGTTGATACTTGCCTATAACAATCACACACGAAGTCACCTTAACCTTTTCAGGAATATGGGTTGATACTTGCCTATAACAATCACACACGAAGTCACCTTAACCTTTTCAGGAATATGGGTTGATACTGGCCTATAATAATCACACAGGGTGTCACCTTAACCTTTTCAGGAATATGGGTTGATACTGGCCTATAACAACCACACAAGGTGTCACCTTAACCTTTTCAGGAATATGGGTTGATACTGGCCTATAATAATCACAGAAGGTGTCACCACACCTTTTCAGGAATAAGGGTTGATACTGGCCTATAACAATCACACAAGGTGCCATCACAACCTTTTCAGGAATATGCATTGATACTGGCCTATAACAATCACACAAGGTGTCCCCAAAACATTTTTAGGAATATGGGTAAATACTGGCGTATAACAATCACACACGAAGTCACCTTAACCTTTTCAGGAATATGGGTTGATACTGGCCTTTAATAATCATACAAGGTGTCACCACAACCTTTTCGGGAATATGAGTTGCTACTGGCCTATAACATTCACACAAGTGTCGCCACAACCTTTTCAGGAATATGGGTTGATACTGGCCTATAACATTTACACAAGTGTCACCACAAGATTATCAGGAATATGGGTTGATACTGGCCTATAACATTCACACAAGCTGTCACCTTAACCTTTTGAGGAATATGGGTTGATACCGGCCTATAACAATCACACAGGGCGTCAACTTAACCTGTTCAGTAATATGGGTTGATACTGGCCTATAATAATCACACAAGGTGTCACCTTAACCTGTTCAGGAATATGGGTTGATACTGGCCTCAACAATCACACAGGGTGTCACCTTAACCTGTTCAGTAATATGGGTTGATACTGGCCTATAATAATCACACAAGGTGTCACCTTAACCTGTTCAGTAATATGGGTTGATACCGGCCTATAACAATCACACAGGGTGTCACCTTAACCTGTTCAATAATATGGGTTGATACTGGCCTATAACAATCACACAGGGTGTCACCTTAACCTGTTCAGTAATATGGGTTGATACTGGCCTATAATAATCACACAAGGTGTCACCTTAACCTGTTCAGTAATATGGGTTGATACTGGCCTATAACAATCACACAAGGTGTCACCTTAACCTGTTCAGTAATATGGGTTGATACTGGCCTATAACAATCACACAATCTGTCACAACAACATTTTCAGGAATATGGGTTGATACGGGACTCTAATAATCACACAAGGTGTCACCTTAACCTTTTCAGCAATATGGGTTGATACTGGCCTATACCAATCACACAAGGTGTCCCCACCACATTTTCAGGAATATGGGTTGATACTGGCCTATAACAAACACACGAAGTGTCACCATAACCTTTTCAGGGTTATAGGTTGATACTGGCCTATAACAATCACACAAGATGTCACCTTAACATTTTCAGGAATATGGGATGACACTGGCCTATAACAATCACATTAGGTACACCACAACATTTTCAGGAATATGGGTTGATACTGGCCTATAACAATCACACAAGGTGCCACCACAACATTTTCAGGAATATAGGACGATACTGGCCTATAGCAATCACACAAGTTGTCACCTTAAACATTTCAGGAATATGGCTTGATACTGGCCTATAAAAATCACAAAAGGTGCCACCACAACATTTTCAGGAATATGGGTTGATACTGGCCTATAACAATCGCACAAGTTGCCACCACAACCTTTTCAGGAATATGGGTTGATACTGGCCTATAACAATCACACAAGGTGCCAGCACAACATTTTCAGGAATATGGGTTGATACTGGCCTATAACAATCGCACAAGTTGCCACCACAACCTTTTCAGGAATATGGCTTGATACTGGCCTATAACAATCACACAAGGTGCCAGCACAACATTTTCAGGAATATGGGTTGATACTGGCCTATAACAATCACACAAGGTATCACCACAAACTTTTCAGGAATATGGGTTGATACTGGCATATTATAATTACGCAAGGTGTCACCACAACCTTTTCAGGAATATGGTTTGATACTGGCCTATAACATTCACACAAGGTGTCACCTTAACCTTTTCATGAATATGGGTTGATACTGTCCTATAACAATCACACAAGCTGTCAGCACAACATTTTCAGGAATATGGGTTGATACTTGCCTATAAATATCACGTAAGGTGTCACCTTAACCTTTTCAGAAATATGGGTTGATACTGGCCTATAACAACCACACAAGGTGTCAACACAACCTTTTTAAGGAATATGGGTTGATACTTGCCTATAACTATCACACAAGGTATCACCACAACCTTCTCAGGAATATGCGTTGATACTGGCCTATAACAATCACACAAGGTGCCACCACAACGTTTTCAGGAATATGGGTTGATACTGGCCTATAACAATCACACAAAGTGTCACCACAATATATTCAGGAATATGGGTGGATACAGGGCTATAACAATCACACAAAATGCCACCTTAAACTTTACAGGAATATGGGTTGTTACTGGCCTGTAACAATCAAACAAGCTCTCCCCACAACATTTTCAGGAATATGGGTTGATACCGGCCTATAACAAACACACAAGGTGTCACCTTAACCTTTTCAGGAATATGGGTTGATACCGGCCTATACCAATCACACAAGGTGTCCCCACCACATTTTCAGGAATATGGGTTGATATTGCCTTATAACAATCACACAAGGTGTCACCTTAACCTTTTCGGGAATATGGGTTGATACTGGTCTATAACAATCACGCAAGGTGTCGCCACAAGATTATCAGGAATATGCTTTGATACTGGTCTATAACAATCACACAAGGTGTCGCCACAAGATTATCAGGAATATGGGTTGATACTGGTCTATAACAATCACGCAAGGTGTCGCCACAAGATTATCAGGAATATGGGTTGATACTGGCCTATAACAATCACACAGGGTGTCACCTTAACCTGTTCAGGAATATGGGTTGATACTGGCCTATAACAATCACACAGGGTGTCACCTTAACCTGTTCAGGAATATGGGTTGATACTGGCCTATAACAATCACACAAGCTGCCACCTTAACCTTTTCAGGAATATGGGTTGATACTGGCCTATAACAATCACACAAGGTGTCACCTTAACCTTTTCGGGAATATGGGTTGATACTGGTCTATAACAATCACGCAAGGTGTCGCCACAAGATTATCAGTAATATGGGTTGATACTGGTCTATAACAATCACACAAGGTGTCGCCACGAGATTATCAGGAATATGGGTTGATACTGGTCTATAACAATCACGCAAGGTGTCGCCACTAGATTATCAGGAATATGGGTTGATACTGGCCTATAACAATCACACAGGGTGTCACCTTAACCTGTTCAGGAATATGGGTTGATACTGGCCTATAACAATCACACAGGGTGTCACCTTAACCTGTTCAGGAATATGGGTTGATACTGGTCTATAACAATCACGCAAGGTGTCACCTTAACCTGTTTAGGAATATGGGTTGATACTGGCCTATAACAATCACACAGGGTGTCACCTTAATCTGTTCAGGAATATGCTTTGATACTGGTCTATAACAATCACGCAAGGTGTCACCTTAACCTGTTCAGGAATATGGGTTGATACTGACCTATAACAATCACACGAAGTGTCACCATAACCTTTTAAGGAATATGGCTTGATACTGGCCTGTAACAATCACACAAGGTGTCACCTTAACCTTTTCAGGGTTATAGGTTGATACTGGCCTATAACAATCACACAAGATGTCACCTTAACATTTACAGGGTTATAGGTTGATACTGGCCTGTAACAACCACACAAGGTGTCACCTTAACCTTTTCAGGGTTATAGGTTGATACTGGCCTGTAACAATCACACAAGGTGTCACCTTAACCTTTTCAGGGTTATAGGTTGATACTGGCCTATAACAATCACACAAGATGTCACCTTAACATTTTCAGGAATATGGGATGACACTGGCCTATAACAATCACATTAGGTACACCACAACATTTTCAGGAATATGGGTTGATACTGGCCTATAACAATCACACAAGGTGCCACCACAACATTTTCAGGAATATAGGACGATACTGGCCTATAGCAATCACACAAGTTGTCACCTTAAACATTTCAGGAATATGGCTTGATACTGGCCTATAAAAATCACAAAAGGTGCCACCACAACATTTTCAGGAATATGGGTTGATACTGGCCTATAACAATCGCACAAGTTGCCACCACAACCTTTTCAGGAATATGGGTTGATACTGGCCTATAACAATCACACAAGGTGCCAGCACAACATTTTCAGGAATATGGGTTGATACTGGCCTATAACAATCGTACAAGTTGCCACCACAACCTTTTCAGGAATATGGCTTGATACTGGCCTATAACAATCACACAAGGTGCCAGCACAACATTTTCAGGAATATGGGTTGATACTGGCCTATAACAATCACACAAGGTATCACCACAAACTTTTCAGGAATATGGGTTGATACTGGCATATTATAATTACGCAAGGTGTCACCACAACCTTTTCAGGAATATGGTTTGATACTGGCCTATAACATTCACACAAGGTGTCACCTTAACCTTTTCATGAATATGGGTTGATACTGTCCTATAACAATCACACAAGCTGTCAGCACAACATTTTCAGGAATATGGGTTGATACTTGCCTATAAATATCACGTAAGGTGTCACCTTAACCTTTTCAGAAATATGGGTTGATACTGGCCTATAACAACCACACAAGGTGTCAACACAACCTTTTTAAGGAATATGGGTTGATACTTGCCTATAACTATCACACAAGGTATCACCACAACCTTCTCAGGAATATGCGTTGATACTGGCCTATAACAATCACACAAGGTGCCACCACAACGTTTTCAGGAATATGGGTTGATACTGGCCTATAACAATCACACAAAGTGTCACCACAATATATTCAGGAATATGGGTGGATACAGGGCTATAACAATCACACAAAATGCCACCTTAAACTTTACATGAATATGGGTTGTTACTGGCCTATAACAATCAAACAAGCTCTCCCCACAACATTTTCAGGAATATGGGTTGATACCGGCCTATAACAAACACACAAGGTGTCACCTTAACCTTTTCAGGAATATGGGTTGATACTGGCCTATACCAATCACACAAGGTGTCCCCACCACATTTTCAGGAATATGGGTTGATATTGCCTTATAACAATCACACAAGGTGTCACCTTAACCTTTTCGGGAATATGGGTTGATACTGGTCTATAACAATCACGCAAGGTGTCGCCACAAGATTATCAGGAATATGCTTTGATACTGGTCTATAACAATCACACAAGGTGTCGCCACAAGATTATCAGGAATATGGGTTGATACTGGTCTATAACAATCACGCAAGGTGTCGCCACAAGATTATCAGGAATATGGGTTGATACTGGCCTATAACAATCACACAGGGTGTCACCTTAACCTGTTCAGGAATATGGGTTGATACTGGCCTATAACAATCACACAGGGTGTCACCTTAACCTGTTCAGGAATATGGGTTGATACTGGCCTATAACAATCACACAAGCTGCCACCTTAACCTTTTCAGGAATATGGGTTGATACTGGCCTATAACAATCACACAAGGTGTCACCTTAACCTTTTCGGGAATATGGGTTGATACTGGTCTATAACAATCACGCAAGGTGTCGCCACAAGATTATCAGTAATATGGGTTGATACTGGTCTATAACAATCACACAAGGTGTCGCCACGAGATTATCAGGAATATGGGTTGATACTGGTCTATAACAATCACGCAAGGTGTCGCCACTAGATTATCAGGAATATGGGTTGATACTGGCCTATAACAATCACACAGGGTGTCACCTTAACCTGTTCAGGAATATGGGTTGATACTGGCCTATAACAATCACACAGGGTGTCACCTTAACCTGTTCAGGAATATGGGTTGATACTGGTCTATAACAATCACGCAAGGTGTCACCTTAACCTGTTTAGGAATATGGGTTGATACTGGCCTATAACAATCACACAGGGTGTCACCTTAATCTGTTCAGGAATATGCTTTGATACTGGTCTATAACAATCACGCAAGGTGTCACCTTAACCTGTTCAGGAATATGGGTTGATACTGACCTATAACAATCACACGAAGTGTCACCATAACCTTTTAAGGAATATGGCTTGATACTGGCCTGTAACAATCACACAAGGTGTCACCTTAACCTTTTCAGGGTTATAGGTTGATACTGGCCTATAACAATCACACAAGATGTCACCTTAACATTTACAGGGTTATAGGTTGATACTGGCCTGTAACAACCACACAAGGTGTCACCTTAACCTTTTCAGGGTTATAGGTTGATACTGGCCTGTAACAATCACACAAGGTGTCACCTTAACCTTTTCAGGGTTATAGGTTGATACTGGCCTATAACAATCACACAAGATGTCACCTTAACATTTTCAGGAATATGGGATGACACTGGCCTATAACAATCACATTAGGTACACCACAACATTTTCAGGAATATGGGTTGATACTGGCCTATAACAATCACACAAGTTGTCACCTTAAACTTTTCAGGAATATGGGTTGATACTGGCCTATAACAATCGCACAAGTTGCCACCACAACCTTTTCAGGAATATGGGTTGATACTGACCTATAACAATCACACAAGGTGCCAGCACAACATTTTAAGGAATATGGGTTGATACTGGCCTATAACAATCACACAAGCTGACTCCTTAACCTTTTCAGGAATATGGGTTGATACTGGCCTATAACAATCACACAAGGTGTCACCTTAATCTTTTCCGGAATATGGGTTGATACTGGCCTATAACATTCACACAAGGTGTCACCTTAACCTTTTCATGAATATGGGTTGATACTGTCCTATAACAATCACACAAGCTGTCAGCACAACATTTTCAGGAATATGGGTTGATACTTGCCTATAAATATCACGTAAGGTGTCACCTTAATCTTTTCAGAAATATGGGTTGATACTGGCCTATAACAACCACACAAGGTGTCAACACAACCTTTTTAAGGAATATGGGTTGATACTTGCCTATAACTATCACACAAGGTATCACCACAACCTTCTCAGGAATATGCGTTGATACTGGCCTATAACAATCACACAAGGTGCCACCACAACGTTTTCAGGAATATGGGTTGATACTGGCCTATAACAATCACACAAAGTGTCACCACAATATATTCAGGAATATGGGTGGATACAGGGCTATAACAATCACACAAAATGCCACCTTAAACTTTACATGAATATGGGTTGTTACTGGCCTATGACAATCAAACAAGCTCTCCCCACAACATTTTCAGGAATATGGGTTGATACCGGCCTATAACAAACACACAAGGTGTCACCTTAACCTTTTCAGGAATATGGGTTGATACTGGCCTATACCAATCACACAAGGTGTCCCCACCACATTTTCAGGAATATGGGTTGATATTGCCTTATAACAATCACACAAGGTGTCACCTTAACCTTTTCGGGAATATGGGTTGATACTGGTCTATAACAATCACGCAAGGTGTCGCCACAAGATCATCAGGAATATGCTTTGATACTGGTCTATAACAATCACACAAGGTGTCGCCACAAGATTATCAGGAATATGGGTTGATACTGGTCTATAACAATCACGCAAGGTGTCGCCACAAGATTATCAGGAATATGGGTTGATACTGGCCTATAACAATCACACAGGGTGTCACCTTAACCTGTTCAGGAATATGGGTTGATACTGGCCTATAACAATCACACAGGGTGTCACCTTAACCTGTTCAGGAATATGGGTTGATACTGGCCTATAACAATCACACAAGCTGCCACCTTAACCTTTTCAGGAATATGGGTTGATACTGGCCTATAACAATCACACAAGGTGTCACCTTAACCTTTTCGGGAATATGGGTTGATACTGGTCTATAACAATCACGCAAGGTGTCGCCACAAGATTATCAGTAATATGGGTTGATACTGGTCTATAACAATCACACAAGGTGTCGCCACGAGATTATCAGGAATATGGGTTGATACTGGTCTATAACAATCACGCAAGGTGTCGCCACTAGATTATCAGGAATATGGGTTGATACTGGCCTATAACAATCACACAGGGTGTCACCTTAACCTGTTCAGGAATATGGGTTGATACTGGCCTATAACAATCACACAGGGTGTCACCTTAACCTGTTCAGGAATATGGGTTGATACTGGTCTATAACAATCACGCAAGGTGTCACCTTAACCTGTTTAGGAATATGGGTTGATACTGGCCTATAACAATCACACAGGGTGTCACCTTAATCTGTTCAGGAATATGCTTTGATACTGGTCTATAACAATCACGCAAGGTGTCACCTTAACCTGTTCAGGAATATGGGTTGATACTGACCTATAACAATCACACGAAGTGTCACCATAACCTTTTAAGGAATATGGCTTGATACTGGCCTGTAACAATCACACAAGGTGTCACCTTAACCTTTTCAGGGTTATAGGTTGATACTGGCCTATAACAATCACACAAGATGTCACCTTAACATTTACAGGGTTATAGGTTGATACTGGCCTGTAACAACCACACAAGGTGTCACCTTAACCTTTTCAGGGTTATAGGTTGATACTGGCCTGTAACAATCACACAAGGTGTCACCTTAACCTTTTCAGGGTTATAGGTTGATACTGGCCTATAACAATCACACAAGATGTCACCTTAACATTTTCAGGAATATGGGATGACACTGGCCTATAACAATCACATTAGGTACACCACAACATTTTCAGGAATATGGGTTGATACTGGCCTATAACAATCACATGAAGTGTCACCATAACCTTTTCAGGGTTATAGGTTGATACTGGCCTATAACAGTCACACAAGGTGTCACCTTAACCTTTTCAGGGTTATAGGTTGATACTGGCCTATAACAATCACACAAGATGTCACCTTAACATTTTCAGGAATATGGGATGACACTGGCCTATAACAATCACATTAGGGACACCACAACATTTTCAGGAATATGGGTTGATACTGGCCTATAACAATCACACAAGTTGTCACCTTAAACTTTTCAGGAATATGGGTTGATACTGGCCTATAACAATCGCACAAGTTGCCACCACAACCTTTTCAGGAATATGGGTTGATACTGACCTATAACAATCACACAAGGTGCCAGCACAACATTTTAAGGAATATGGGTTGATACTGGCCTATAACAATCACACAAGCTGACTCCTTAACCTTTTCAGGAATATGGGTTGATACTGGCCTATAACAATCACACAAGGTGTCACCTTAATCTTTTCCGGAATATGGGTTGATACTGGCCTATAACAATCACACAAGGTATCACCTTAACCTGTTCAGGAATATGGGTGATACTGGCCTATAACAATCACACAAGGTGTCACCTTAACCTGTTCAGGAATATGGGTGATACTGGCCTATAACAATCACACAAGGTATCACCTTAACCTGTTCAGGAATATGGGTGATACTGGCCTATAACAATCACACAAGGTATCACCTTAACCTGTTCAGGAATACGGGTGATACTGGCCTATAACAATCACACAAGGTGTCACCTTAACCTGTTAGGGAATATGGGTTGATACTGGCCTATAACAATCACACAAAGTGTCACCATAACCTTTTAAGGAATATGGATTGATACTGGCCTATAACAATCACACAAGGTGTCAGCTTAACCTTTTCAGGATTATGGGTTGATACTGGCCTATAACAATCACAAAAGCTGCCACCTTAACCTTTTCAGGAATAAGACTTGATACTGGCCTATAACAATTTCACAAGGTGTCACCACAACATTTTCAGGAATATGGGTTGATACTGGCCTATAACAATCACACAAGCCTCCACCTTAACGTTTTCAGAAATATGTGTTGATACTGGCCTTAACAATCATACCAGGTGTCACCTTAATCTTTTCCGGAATATGGGTTGATACTGGCCTATAACAATCACACAAGGTGTCACCTTAACCTTTTCAGGAATATGGGTTGATACTGGCCTATAACAATCACACAAGGTGTCACCTTAACCTGTTCAGGAATATGGGTTGATACTGGCCTATAATAATCACACAAGGTGTCACCTTAACCTGTTCAGGAATATGGGTTGATACTGGCCTTAACAATCACACAGGGTGTCACCTTAACCTGTTCAGTAATATGGGTTGATACTGGCCTATAATAATCACACAAGGTGTCACCTTAACCTGTTCAGTAATATGGGTTGATACTGGCCTATAACAATCACACAGGGTGTCACCTTAACCTGTTCAGTAATATGGGTTGATACTGTCCTATAACAATCACACAATCTGTCACAACAACATTTTCAGGAATATGGGTTGATACGGGCCTCTAATAATCACACAAGGTGTCACCTTAACCTTTTCAGCAATATGGGTTGATACTGGCCTATACCAATCACACAAGGTGTCCCCACCACATTTTCGGGAATATGGGTTGATACTGGCCTATACCAATCACACAAGGTGTCCCCACCACATTTTCAGGAATATGGGTTGATACTGGCCTATAACAAACACACGAAGTGTCACCATAACCTTTTAAGGAATATGGCTTGATACTGGCCTATAACAATCACACAAGGTGTCACCTTAACCTTTTCAGGGTTATAGGTTGATACTGGCCTATAGCAATCACACAAGATGTCACCTTAACATTTTCAGGAATATGGGATGACACTGGCCTATAACAATCACATTAGGTACACCACAACATTTTCAGGAATATGGGTTGATACTGGCCTATAACAATCACACAAGGTGCCACCACAACATTTTCAGGAATATAGGATGATACTGGCCTATAGCAATCACACAAGTTGTCACCTTAAACATTTCAGGAATATGGCTTGATACTGGCCTATAAAACTCACAAAAGGTGCCACCACAACATTTTCAGGAATATGGGTTGATATTGGCCTATAACAATCGCACAAGTTGCCACCACAACCTTTTCAGGAATATGGGTTGATACTGGCCTATAACAATCACACAAGGTGCCAGCACAACATTTTCAGGAATATGGGTTGATACTGGCCTATAACAATCGCACAAGTTGCCACCACAACCTTTTCAGGAATATGGCTTGATACTGGCCTATAACAATCACACAAGGTGCCAGCACAACATTTTCAGGAATATGGGTTGATACTGGCCTATAACAATCACACAAGGTGTCACCACAACCTTTTCAGGAATATGGGTTGATACTGGCATATTATAATTACGCAAGGTGTCACCACAACCTTTTCAGGAATATGGTTTGATACTGGCCTATAACATTCACACAAGGTGTCACCTTAACCTTTTCATGAATATGGGTTGATACTGGCCTATAACAATCACACAAGGTGTCAGCACAACATTTTCAGGAATATGGGTTGATACTTGCCTATAACAATCACGTAAGGTGTCACCTTAACCTTTTCAGAAATATGGGTTGATACTGGCCTATAACAACCACACAAGGTGTCAACACAACCTTTTTAAGGAATATGGGTTGATACTTGCCTATAACTATCACACAAGGTATCACCACAACCTTCTCAGGAATATGCGTTGATACTGGCCTATAACAATCACACAAGGTGCCACCACAACGTTTTCAGGAATATGGGTTGATACTGGCCTATAACAATCACACAAAGTGTCACCACAATATATTCAGGAGTATGGGTAGATACAGGGCTATAACAATCACACAAAATGCCACCTTAAACTTTACAGGAATATGGGTTGTTACTGGCCTATAACAATCAAACAAGCTCTCCCCACAACATTTTCAGGAATATGGGTTAATACCGGCCTATAACAAACACACAAGGTGTCACCTTAACCTTTTCAGGAATATGGGTTGATACTGGCCTATACCAATCACACAAGGTGTCCCCACCACATTTTCAGGAATATGGGTTGATATTGCCTTATAACAATCACACAAGGTGTCACCTTAACCTTTTTAGGAATATGGGTTGATACTGGTCTATAACAATCACGCAAGGTGTCACCACAAGATTATCAGGAATATGCTTTGATACTGGTCTATAACAATCACGCAAGGTGTCGCCACAAGATTATCAGGAATATGCTTTGATACTGGTCTATAACAATCACACAAGTTGTCGCCACAAGATTATCAGGAATATGGGTTGATAGTGGTCTATAACAATCACACAAGGTGTCGCCACAAGATTATCAGGAATATGGGTTGATACTGGCCTATAACAATCACACAGGGTGTCACCTTAACCTGTTCAGGAATATGGGATGATACTGGCCTATAACAATCACACAGGGTGTCACCTTAACCTGTTCAGGAATATGGGTTGATACTGGTCTATAACAATCACGCAAGGTGTCGCCACAAGATTATCAGGAATATGCTTTGATACTGGTCTATAACAATCACACAAGGTGTCGGCACAAGATTATCAGGAATATGGGTTGATACTGGTCTACAATCACGCAAGGTGTCGCCACAAGATTATCAGGAATATGCTTTGATACTGGTCTATAACAATCACACAAGGTGTCGCCACAAGATTATCAGGAATATGGGTTGATACAGGTCTATAACAATCACACAAGGTGTCGCCACAAGATTATCAGGAATATGGGTTGATACTGGTCTATAACAATCACACAAGGTGTCGCCACAAGATTATCAGGAATATGCTTTGATACTGGTCTATAACAATCACACAAGGTGTCGCCACAAGATTATCAGGAATATGGGTTGATACTGGTCTATAACAATCACACAAGGTGTCGCCACAAGATTATCAGGAAAATGGGTTGATACTGGTCTATAACAATCACACAAGGTGTCGCCACAAGATTATCAGGAATATGGGTTGATACTGGTCTATAACAATCACGCAAGGTGTCGCCACAAGATTATTAGGAATATGCTTTGATACTGGTCTATAACAATCACACAAGGTGTCGCCACAAGATTATCAGGAATATGGGTTGATACTGGTCTATAACAATCACACAAGGTGTCGCCACAAGATTATCAGGAATATGCTTTGATACTGGTCTATAACAATCACGCAAGGTGTCGCCACAAGATTATCAGGAATATGGGTTGATACTGGTCTATAACAATCACACAGGGTGTCACCTTAACCTGTTCAGGAATATGGGTTGATACTGGTCTATAACAATCACGCAAGGAGTCGCCACAAGATTATCAGGAATATGCTTTGATACTGGTCTATAAAAATCAGGCAAGGTGTCGCCACAAGATTATCAGGAATATGCTTCGATACTGGCCTATAACAATCACACAGGGTGTCACTTTAACCTGTTCAGGAATATGGGTTGATACTGGCCTATAACAATCACACAGGGTGTCACCTTAACCTGTTCAGGAATATGGGTTGATACTGGTCTATAACAATCACGCAAGGTGTCACCTTAACCTGTTCAGGAATATGGGTTGATACTGACCTATAACAATCACACGAAGTGTCACCATAACCTTTTAAGGAATATGGCTTGATACTGGCCTGTAACAATCACACAAGGTGTCACCTTAACCTTTTCAGGGTTATAGGTTGATACTGGCCTATAACAATCACACAAGATGTCACCTTAACATTTTCAGGGTTATAGGTTGATACTGGCCTGTAAAAACCACACAAGGTGTCACCTTAACCTTTTCAGGGTTATAGGTTGATACTGGCCTATAACAATCACACAAGATGTCACCTTAACATTTTCAGGAATATGGGATGACACTGGCCTATAACAATCACATTAGGTACACCACAACATTTTCAGGAATATGGGTTGATACTGGCCTTTAACAATCACACAAGGTGTCACCTTAAACTTATCAGGAATATGGCTTGATACTGGCCTATAAAAATCATAAAAGGTGCCACCACAACATTTTCAGGAATATGGTTTGATACAGGCCTATAACAATCGCACAAGTTGCCACCACAATCTTTTCAGGAATATGGGTTGATACTGGCCTATAACAATCACACAAGGTGCCAGCACAACATTTTAAGGAATATGGGTTGATACTGGCCTATAACAATCACACAAGGTGTCACCTTAACCTTTTCAGGAATAATGGTTGATACTGGCCTATAACAATCATACAAGGTGTCCCCACAACATTTTCAGGCATATGGGTTGATACTGGCCTATAACAATCACACAAGGTGTCACCACAACCTTTTCAGGAATATGGGTTGAAACTGCCCTATAACAATCACACAAGCTGTCACAACAACATTTTCAGGCATATGGGTTGTTACTGTGCTATAACAATCACACAAATTGTCACCTTAACCTGTTCAGGTAAATGGGTGCATACTGGCCTTTAAGAATCATACAAGCAGCCACCTAAGCGTTTTCAGGAGTGTGGGTTGATACTGGCCTATAGCAATCACACAAGATGTCACCTTAACCTGTTCAAGAATATGGGTTGATACTGGTCTATAACAATCACACAAGGTGTCACCTTAACATTTTCAGGAATATGGGTTGATACTGGCCTATAACAATCACACAAGCTGCCACCTTAACCTTTTCAGGAATATGGGTTGATACTGGCCTATAACTATCACACAAGCTGTCACCACAACATTTTCAGGAATATGGGTTGATACTGGCCTATAACAATCACACAAGGTGCCACCACATTGTTTTCAGGAATATGGGTTGATACTTGCCTATAACAATCACACACGAAGTCACCTTAACCTTTTCAGGAATATGGGTTGATACTTGCCTATAACAATCACACACGAAGTCACCTTAACCTTTTCAGGATTATGGTTGATACTGGCCTAAAACAATCATACAAGGTGTCCCCACAACATTTTCAGGCATATGGGTTGATACTGGCCTATAACAATCACACAAGGTGTCACCACAAGCTTTTCAGGAATATGGGTTGTTACTGCCCTATAACAATCACACAAGCTGTCACAACAACATTTTCAGGCATATGGGTTGATACTGTGCTATAACAATCACACAAATTGTCACCTTAACCTGTTCAGGTAAATGGGTGCATACTGGCCTTTAAGAATGATACAAGCAGCCACCTAAGCGTTTTCAGGAGTATGGGTTGATACTGGCCTATAGCAATCACACAAGATGTCACCTTAACCTGTTCAAGAATATGGGTTGATACTGGTCTATAACAATCACACAAGGTGTCACCTTAACATTTTCAGGAATATGGGTTGATACTGGCCTATAACAATCACACAAGCTACCACCTTAACCTTTTCAGGAATATGGGTTGATACTGGCCTATAACTATCACACAAGCTGTCACCACAACATTTTCAGGAATATGGGTTGATACTGGCCTATAACAATCACACAAGGTGCCACCACATTGTTTTCAGGAATATGGGTTGATACTTGCCTATAACAATCACACACGAAGTCACCTTAACCTTTTCAGGAATATGGGTTGATACTTGCCTATAACAATCACACACGAAGTCACCTTAACATTTTCAGGAATAATGGTTGATACTGGCCTATAACAATCACACAAGGTGTCCCCACAACATTTTCAGGCATATGGGTTGATACTGGCCTATAACAATCACACAAGGTGTCACCACAACCTTTTCAGGAATATGGGTTGTTACTGCCCTATAACAATCACACAAGCTGTCACAACAACATTTTCAGGCATATGGGTTGATACTGTGCTATAACAATCACACAAATTGTCACCTTAACCTGTTCAGGTAAATGGGTGCATACTGGCCTTTAAGAATGATACAAGCAGCCACCTAAGCGTTTTCAGGAGTATGGGTTGATAATGGCCTATAGCAATCACACAAGATGTCACCTTAACCTGTTCAAGAATATGGGTTGATACTGGTTTATAACAATCACACAAGGTGTCACCTTAACATTTTCAGGAATATGGGTTGATACTGGCCTATAACAATCACACAAGGTGTCACCTTAACCTGTTCAGGAATATGGGTTGATACTGGCCTATAACAATCACACAAGCTGCCACCTTAACCTTTTCAGGAATATGGGTTGATACTGGCCTATAACAATCACACAAGTTGCCACCACAACATTTTCAGGAATATGGGTTGATACTGGCCTATAACAATCACACAAGCTGCCACCTTAACCTTTTCAGGAATATGGGTTGATACTGGCCTATAACTATCACACAAGCTGTCACCACAACATTTTCAGGAATATGGGTTGATACTGGCCTATAACAATCACACAAGGTGCCACCACATTGTTTTCAGGAATATGGGTTGATACTTGCCTATAACAATCACACACGAAGTCACCTTAACCTTTTCAGGAATATGGGTTGATACTTGCCTATAACAATCACACACGAAGTCACCTTAACCTTTTCAGGAATATGGGTTGATACTGGCCTATAATAATCACACAGGGTGTCACCTTAACCTTTTCAGGAATATGGGTTGATACTGGCCTATAACAACCACACAAGGTGTCACCTTAACCTTTTCAGGAATATGGGTTGATACTGGCCTATAATAATCACAGAAGGTGTCACCACACCTTTTCAGGAATAAGGGTTGATACTGGCCTATAACAATCACACAAGGTGCCATCACAACCTTTTCAGGAATATGCATTGATACTGGCCTATAACAATCACACAAGGTGTCCCCAAAACATTTTTAGGAATATGGGTAAATACTGGCGTATAACAATCACACACGAAGTCACCTTAACCTTTTCAGGAATATGGGTTGATACTGGCCTTTAATAATCATACAAGGTGTCACCACAACCTTTTCGGGAATATGAGTTGCTACTGGCCTATAACATTCACACAAGTGTCACCACAACCTTTTCAGGAATATGGGTTGATACTGGCCTATAACATTCACACAAGTGTCAGCACAAGATTATCAGGAATATGGGTTGATACTGGCCTATAACATTCACACAAGGTGTCACCTTAACCTTTTCAGGAATATGGGTTGATACCGGCCTATAACAATCACACAGGGCGTCACCTTAACCTGTTCAGTAATATGGGTTGATACTGGCCTATAATAATCACACAAGGTGTCACCTTAACCTGTTCAGGAATATGGGTTGATACTGGCCTCAACAATCACACAGGGTGTCACCTTAACCTTTTCAGCAATATGGGTTGATACTGGCCTATACCAATCACACAAGGTGTCCCCACCACATTTTCAGGAATATGGGTTGATACTGGCCTATACCAATCACACAAGGTGTCCCCACCACATTTTCAGGAATATGGGTTGATACTGGCCTATAACAAACACACGAAGTGTCACCATAACCTTTTAAGGAATATGGCTTGATACTGGCCTATAACAATCACACAAGGTGTCACCTTAACCTTTTCAGGGTTATAGGTTGATACTGGCCTATAACAATCACACAAGATGTCACCTTAACATTTTCAGGAATATGGGATGACACTGGCCTATAACAATCACATTAGGTACACCACAACATTTTCAGGAATATGGGTTGATACTGGCCTAAAACAATCACACAAGGTGCCACCACAACATTTTCAGGAATATAGGATGATACTGGCCTATAGCAATCACACAAGTTGTCACCTTAAACATTTCAGGAATATGGCTTGATACTGGCCTATAAAAATCACAAAAGGTGCCACCACAACATTTTCAGGAATATGGGTTGATACTGGCCTATAACAATGGCACAAGTTGCCACCACAACCTTTTCAGGAATATGGGTTGATACTGGCCTATAACAATCACACAAGGTGCCAGCACAACATTTTCAGGAATATGGGTTGATACTGGCCTATAACAATCGCACAAGTTGCCACCACAACCTTTTCAGGAATATGGCTTGATACTGGCCTATAACAATCACACAAGGTGCCAGCACAACATTTTCAGGAATATGGGTTGATACTGGCCTATAACAATCACACAAGGTGTCACCACAACCTTTTCAGGAATATGGGTTGATACTGGCATATTATAATTACGCAAGGTGTCACCACAACCTTTTCAGGAATATGGTTTGATACTGGCCTATAACATTCACACAAGGTGTCACCTTAACCTTTTCATGAATATGGGTTGATACTGGCCTATAACAATCACACAAGGTGTCAGCACAACATTTTCAGGAATATGGGTTGATACTTGCCTATAACAATCACGTAAGGTGTCACCTTAACCTTTTCAGAAATATGGGTTGATACTGGCCTATAACAACCACACAAGGTGTCAACACAACCTTTTTAAGGAATATGGGTTGATACTTGCCTATAACTATCACACAAGGTATCACCACAACCTTCTCAGGAATATGCGTTGATACTGGCCTATAACAATCACACAAGGTGCCACCACAACGTTTTCAGGAATATGGGTTGATACTGGCCTATAACAATCACACAAAGTGTCACCACAATATATTCAGGAGTATGGGTAGATACAGGGCTATAACAATCACACAAAATGCCACCTTAAACTTTACAGGAATATGGGTTGTTACTGGCCTATAACAATCAAACAAGCTCTCCCCACAACATTTTCTGGAATATGGGTTGATACCGGCCTATAACAAACACACAAGGTGTCACCTTAACCTTTTCAGGAATATGGGTTGATACTGGCCTATACCAATCACACAAGGTGTCCCCACCACATTTTCAGGAATATGGGTTGATATTGCCTTATAACAATCACACAAGGTGTCACCTTAACCTTTTCAGGAATATGGGTTGATACTGGTCTATAACAATCACGCAAGGTGTCGCCTCAAGATTATCAGGAATATGCTTTGATACTGGTCTATAACAATCACACAAGGTGTCGCCACAAGATTATCAGGAATATGGGTTGATACTGGTCTATAACAATCACGCAAGGTGTCGCCACAAGATTATCAGGAATGTGGGTTGATACTTGCCTATAACAATCACACACGAAGTCACCTTAACCTTTTCAGGAATATGGGTTGATACTGGCCTATAATAATCACACAGGGTGTCACCTTAACCTTTTCAGGAATATGGGTTGATACTGGCCTATAACAACCACACAAGGTGTCACCTTAACCTTTTCAGGAATATGGGTTGATACTGGCCTATAATAATCACAGAAGGTGTCACCACACCTTTTCAGGAATAAGGGTTGATACTGGCCTATAACAATCACACAAGGTGCCATCACAACCTTTTCAGGAATATGCGTTGATACTGGCCTATAACAATCACACAAGGTGTCCCCAAAACATTTTTAGGAATATGGGTAAATACTGGCGTATAACAATCACACACGAAGTCACCTTAACCTTTTCAGGAATAGGGGTTGATACTGGCCTTTAATAATCATAGAAGGTGTCACCACAACCTTTTCGGCAATATGAGTTGCTACTGGCCTATAACATTCACACAAGTGTCACCACAACCTTTTCAGGAATATGGGTTGATACTGGCCTATAACATTCACACAAGTGTCAGCACAAGATTATCAGGAATATGGGTTGATACTGGCCTATAACATTCACACAAGGTGTTACCTTAACCTTTTCAGGAATATGGGTTGATACTGGCCTTTAACAATCACACAAGCTGTCACCAGAACATTTTCAGGAATATGGGTTGATACTGGCCTATAACAATCACGTAATTTGTCACCTTAACCTTTTCAGAAATATGGGTTGATACTGGCCTATAATCAACACACAAGGTGTCACCTTAACGTTTTCAGGAATATGGGTTGATACTGGTCTATAACAATCACACAAGGTGTCACCTTAAGCTTTTCAGGAATATGGGTTGATACTATATAATAATAATAATAATAATAATAATAATAATAATAATAATAATAATAATAATAATACCTTTATTGTCAATAGACTGCAATACAGTTTCTGACATTGTCACAAATTCATATTTACAATTATGTATTTACAATTTTTACATTCGTCCAGAGTAGTCTACAGTTAAAATATGTTAATTAACAAATATTACAAAGATGGACAACCTGCATAGTTACAAATTTTACTAAAACTACATATCAGTTGTATATACACAGAGGGACATTATTATAGTTCAGTGATACTATACAATGTCTTTGTTATCAAATACTTCTTCAGAGCACTCTCAAATTGTTTCCCTTTAGATCATTTTAAATATGCAGGTAGTTTTGCATGAAGCAATAAACCCATGTCATTTGGATCCTTTTTTGAGATATTTTTGTTAAACCCCTGCCAAAAATAATCATCATTGTGTCGGGTGTAATGACTATGGATATTACTATTTTTTAGGTTTTGTTTCTGAACTGCATAGGTTACAACTTTAAAGACATACAAAGAATACAACGTTAATATCTGCTTATCTTTAAATATTCCCCTACATGATTCACGAGAGCTCATATTGAAAATCAATCTGACTGCCCGTTTTTGTAATCTAAATAACCTTTCCATATGGGTAGCAGCAGTACAACCCCAAATTTCTATCGCATACAATAAATATGGGTATATAACTCTATAATAAATCATTTTGAGCCCCTTCTCATCTAGGATATTTTTAAAATGACGTAGCAGATACATAGATTTACTAATTTTGTCACAAATATGATTTATATGTCCAGCCCATGTTAATTTTCTATCAAGAATTATTCCTAGAAATTTATGTTCGCTTACATCATGAATATTGCTATCATTTACCGGTAAAGAGAAGTTCGTGGTGTTTCTGTTACTCTGTGAGAAATGAATTAAGGTTGTTTTTGTCATGTTGCATGCAAGTTGATTTTGTTTAAAGTAGTGAATAACTGAGTCAATGGATTGCAGTAAGCTCTCCTTTAATATATCTACATTTGCCCCTTGACATACAGCAGTAGTATCATCTGCATAAGCTATTATATTTGTATTTTTTGAGATTGATATGTCATTTACATATAAAATAAATAATAGTGGTCCCAACACTGATCCTTGTGGTACGCCATACATAACACGTTTAAAATTTGATTGCACTTTTCTTACTGATTTGCCCTGTTTATCGTACAATAGTGTTGATTGTCTTCTGTCAACCAAATATGATCTGATCAAATCTCTCGCCAAGCCTCTTACTCCATATGCCTCCAGTTTTTGTAATAGTATCGCATGATCAACGCAATCGAAGGCTTTTGAAAGATCAAAGAATAAGGACCCTACTTTATCATTTTTTTCAAGGTTTTCAATGACTAAATGTATAAATTCACTAATTGCAGTAGCTGTTGATCGACCTTTCCTAAATCCATGCTGAAAATTTACAATAATATTGTTTTTGTCTAAGAAATCTAATAACCAGCCTAATAAAAGCCTTTCAAAGAGCTTGGCTATTTCTGATGTTAGGCTAATTGGTCTGTAGTTATTTATGTCATTCTCATTTCCTTTTATATGTAGTGGGCGTACTAGGCTCTGTTTCAGACACTCTGGAAATTTATCACATAAAATAGAGAAGTTTATTAGATGTTCGAGGGGACTGGCCAGAATATATTTACAATGTTTTAAGAGAATCACACTGATTTCATCCCATCCACTTGTGGCTTTTTTTGGTAGTTTAGTTATTGTATTTAGAATCTCTGTTGTAGATACTGGATAAATAAAAAATGATGACTTTACAGTGTTTTTAAAGGACTGCTGTGTATTCCTGCCAGCAGAATTCTCTCCTACACTAAGGAAATAATTGTTTATTAAATTACATACAAGGTTTGGTTCTTTTACAGTTTCATCATCAATACTGAGTTCTAAATTTTTGTGTGCTTTTGTTTCCGATCTAGCGACATTTACAAAGCCCCATGCAGTTTTACTAATATTCCCTGATTTACTTAACTTTTCTTTATAGTCATTAACTTTTAAATCTTCCAAGCTTTTGAGATATTTCTTTTTTATGATATTGTACTTTGATTTATAAGTAACACTACCACTAGATTTATGCAATTCATACAAATGTTTCATTTCATTTTTTAGTTTTATTATTTCTGTGGTAAGTTTAACATGGCCATAACTATTCTTATATACCTTTTTGGTTTTCATAGGACAGTATGCATTAAAGTGAGTGCTAAATACATTATAAAACTGGTTCCATTTTTCATCTACAGTTTTGGCATTATATACTATGTCCCAATTTTCGTCTGTTAAGGATTCTATCAAATGACCAATACATTTTTCATTCAGATCACGAAAAGTTTTGATTTCATAATTGCTTTCTTTACTGTAATTTAAGCCCTTAAATTTCACATACTGAGCATAATGGTCAGAAATGTGAGTGTTTATATTGTATGCTTTTACTACCTCAAAATTCAGGTTTGTGGCAATATGATCAATAACAGATGATGATGAATGTGTTACCCTTGTAGGCTCGTGTATCAAATCCCTTATTCCATAAGTGTTAAATAACTCGTAAAGTTTCTTATAGTCCCCTTTTGTATGGTCTAGATTTATGTTAAAATCACCCATCAAGATTACCTGATTATATTTAGTGCAAACTTGAGCTAGAAATTCATCAAGATAATCAACAAAGTGCTCCGAAGGAGTACTTGGTGATCTGTATATCCCCAGTAATAAAATAGATTTCTGTTTTATATTAATTTTTGCAGCTGCCACTTCAAAATGCATTTCCAACTGATATGTATTTACAACAAACTCTGATATATCTATTTCATTTGTGGCCAAGATTAAAACCCCTCCACCCTTATAAGTAGTTCTAGCAAAGCTACTAACAATTTTGTAACCATTTATTTTACATAAATTGATCTGCTCTTTGTTTAACCCATGCTCTGTTACAACAGCTAGTTCTGGCTTTACTTCATTTAGCAGCTGTTCAAAAGCAGCTGTTTTATTACTTAAATATTGTATGTTCAAATGAAATACTTGGAGAGTGTTTGCATCATACTGGTTTACAACCTTATGTATTGTACGTTCACCATCATTGTTGCTATTAAAAAATTTATATAATTTTTATTCACTATATTTGTAACTTGTTTAAAATTTATTTCCCCAACTAATTTATGAGTATCTAATGACCCTATTTCCACATGATTTATTTGTTTCTCATGATCAGTGGAGTAATTACAATGTTTATTACCTGTAACAAGTGAAACAGCATCCACCTCCTTACTTACTAGTTTTCCTTTATCACGGAATATATTGCATTATTCAATAAGTTACCAAAGTTAAATGTTCCCTTCCTGTTTAAATGCACTCCGTCCTTAGCAAAATCACTATTATATACCCAGTAATTTCCGTCAACCATTAGGCAGTTTTTCACAGCACACATCCAGTCTAGTTCTTGGTTAATTTTCATGATCCTCTTTGTGTTCACGTCACGTCTTCTAAGTACACCGCTGATTATAATTTTCGCGTCAGGCACTTGAGTTCTGATGCTACTTACAAGATCTAAAGTTTCCCCCATTATATATTCTGCTCTTATCCCCGGTCTTATATCATTCGTTCCTGCATGTATCAGGACTGTTTCAGGACTTTCGTCCTTCAAATTCATTTTTTCCACTTTTTCTCGTAGCTCAGCCAGTTTTATGCCTGGGTAGCATCGCACTTGATAGCCTTTTTCCCTACATGCCTCACCTGAAAATTTGAGAATCGAATCCCCTATGACTAGCACTTTCTTTTTACTTATAGTGTCATCCAAATTTCGCACATTCACATTAATCTCCTCTTCAACATTGGTTTCTTCTATTTTATCCAGCACTTCAAATCTGTTGTGATCCGCGAGGTTTTCTTTGTTTTGTTCCTTTGATAAACGACTCACCGCCATTTTTGAATGCTTCCTTGTAACCGTCGCAAAAGTTGGTTTATTACAGTCACAGTCAATCTTCTTTTTCAGTTCTTCATTCTCCTCTTTCAGTGAATCTATTTCCTTTTGAGCTTTCAGTAGATCTCTATGTAGAATATTTATTACCATATGAAGCGACGCTATTGTTTCCGCATCACGTGACGGGTGCGAAGTGGACGGTTGCATTTGCGTATTTTCAGGACTAAAATTTTTATCACTTGCGTCTTGGATTGCATTGCCTTCATTTGCACTTGTTGATATCACGTTTCCTGACTTATAAAACACTTCTAAATGGGTTTCACTGTCCTTACCGTTTGTATTTGAGCGTAAATTTTGACTGCTGGAACGCGTTATAACACCGCCGGTCGCCATCTTGAACATTATCTGGCCCATAACAATCACACAAAGTGTCACCTGAACCTGTACAAGAATATGGATTGATACTGGGTTATAACAATCACACAAGATGTCACCCTAACATTTTCAGGAGTATGGATTGATACTGGCCTATAACAATCACACAAGCTGTCACCTCAACATTTTCAGAAATATGGGTTGATACTTGCCTATAACAATCCCACATCGTGCCACCACGTTTTCAGGAATATGGGTTGATACTGTCCTAAAACAATCACATAAGGTGTCACCACAATATATTCAGGACTATGGGTAGATACTGGGCTATAACAATTACACAAAGTGTCACCTTAATCTTTTCCGGAATATGGGTAATACTGACCTATAACAATCACACAAGGTGTCACCTAAACCTGTTCAGCAATATGGGTTGATACTGGCCTATAATAATCACACAAGGTGTCACCTTAACCTGTTCAGCAATATGGGTTGATACTGGCCTATAATAATCACACAGGGTGTCACCTTAACCTGTTCAGGAATATGGGTTGATACTGGCCTATAATAATCACACAAGCTGCCACCTTATCCTTTTCAGAAATATGGGTTGCTAATGGCCTATAACAATCACACATCGTGCCACCACAACGTTTTCAGGAATATGGGTTGATACTGGCCTAAAACAATCGCACAAGGTGTCACCACAATATATTCAGGAATATGGGTTGATACTGGCCTAAAACAATCACACAAGGTGTCACCACAATATATTCAGGAATATGGGTAGATACTGGCCTATAACAATCACACAAGGTGTCACCACAATATATTCAGGAATATGGGTAGATACTGGCCTATAACAATCACACAGGGTGTCCCCACAAGATTATCAGGAATATGGGTTAATACTGGCCTATAACAATCACACAGGGTGTCACCTTAACCTTTTCAGGAATATGGGTTGATACTGGCCTATAATAATCACACAAGCTGTCACCACATTTTCAGAAATATGGGTTGATTTTGGCCTATAACAATCACACATCGTGCCACCACAACATTTTCGGGAATTTGGGTTGATGCTGGCCTATAACAATCACACAAGGTGTCACCTTAACCTTTTCAGGAATATGGGTTGATACCGGCCTAAAACAATAACACAAGGTGTCCCAACAACATTTTTAGGAATATGGTTTGATACTGGCCTATAACAATCACACACGAAGTCACCTTAACCTTTTCAGGCATATGGGTTGATACTGGCCTATAATAATCACACAGGTTGTCTCCACAACCTTTTCGAGAATATGAGTTGATACTGGCCTATAGCAATCACACAAGGTGTCACCTTAACCTTTTCAGGAATATGGGTTGATACTGACCTATAACAATCACACAAGGTGTCACCTTAACCTTTTCAGGAATATGGGTTGATACTGGCCTATAACAATCACACAAGGTGTCACCTTAACCTGTTCAGGAATATGGGTTGATACTGACCTATAACATTCACACAAGGTGTCACCTTAACCTTTTCAGGAATATGGGTTGATGCTGGCCTATAATAATCACACAAGGTGTCACCTTAACCTTTTCAGGAATATGGGTTGATACTGGCCTATAACAATCACACAAGGTGCCACCTTAACCTTTTCAGGAATATGGGTTGATACTGGCCTATAACAATCACACAAGGTGTCACCTTAACCTTTTCAGGAATATGGGTTGATACTGGCCTATAACAATCACACAAGGTGCCACCTTAACCTTTTCAGGAATATGGGTTGATACTGGTCTATAACAATCACACAGGGTGTCACCTTAACCTTTTCAGGAATATGGGTTGATACTGGTCTATAACAATCACACAAGGTGCCACCTTAACCTTTTCAGGAATATGGGTTGATACTGGTCTATAACAATCACACAAGGTGCCACCTTAACCTTTTCAGGAATATGGGTTGATACTGGTCTATAACAATCACACAAGGTGCCACCTTAACCTTTTCAGGAATATGGGTTGATACTGGTCTATAACAATCACACAAGGTGTCCCCACAAGATTATCAGGAATATGGGTTGATACTGGTCTATAACAATCACACAAGGTGTCACCTTAACCTGTTCAGGAATATGGGTTGATACTGGCCTATAACAATCACACAAGGTGCCACCACAACATTTTTAGGAATATGGGTTGATACTGGCCTATAACAATCACACAAGGTGCCACCACAACATTTTTAGGAATATAGGTTGATACTGGCCTATAACAATCACACAAGGTGCCACCTTAACCTTTTCAGGAATATGGGTTGATACTGGCCTATAACAACCACACAAGGTGCCACCACAACATTTTCAGGAGTATGGGTTGTGTGGGGGTTTTTTGTGACTTTGGAAGGGGCGGAGGAAATTAGGTTGTTTGCTAGGTTTGGAAATGGATTGAGGATCTCAGGTTTGATTTTGTGAGGGGAGAACCTTAATAAAACACTCACTTGTTTCAGTTGCTGCTTGTCCTTCACTCATCCTCCTTGCAGTCCAAGTTCCAAGAATTGGTTACAGGGCCGATTCCTGCCAAAACCATTCACAAATAAAGTTATCTATGTCACCTTTCCGGTCTCACTAATCTCCTTCCCATGTGAATCAAATTCCCTTACATCGCGGACTTGTAAACTGACGTTATGCCATGAGCTATTACGCGATGTGGGTTCATCACAAGATGTCTCATGTTCAAGTGACCATGTGAACATCATATTTTTCTCGCTTCCAGTGGCTAGACTAAAGTCTATTTGCTGCCCATTTTCTAAGATGGTCCTACACTTTTGATATTTTGGTTACTTTCAGTGATTTAGTGCTGAGAATAGGTTGCATTTTTATATCTTGTCACGTTTTCATTGGCTCTCATATTTTAGACACCACGTTCTTACAGCTATTAACATTTTAACACACCTGATTACATGTTCTATGTTCTATGTCAGGGAAACCGGACCCTGGATCAGAAGTGTGCAAGAATGGGAATCAGCCTCAATCACTTGATGCGGTGTGAGCAAGAGCCAGTGCTGCCAACATTCGCTGGTGCCTGTTACTCTCACATTGTAGCTACAGTTAGAGTTTCAAGGGCTTTTTCATTTTGTTAAATAAATATATAGTTGCCTTTTCATTACAGAGGAGTCATTCAAATAACAAACATTGCAGGCACGATGGCAGTACCAATTATCTTTACAAAAACTCTGCAATTCTTGCACCTTTCAAATGGAAATAATTGAATATCTATTCTTTGCTCCCTACTGCAGTCAACAAACTACCTGTATAGCAGGGGCACTCTGAAAAAGTATAGCATCATCTGTATTTATGCTCAACAATGTAATAGCTCGCTCATAAATTGTCATTGTATTACAATATTATCTTATACTTTGACAGTTGACAGGTCTGTTCTTCACAGCATGTTTTCTTTACTTTCTCTAGCACATAATAGGTAGAGAAGGTATTGCATCTCACAAAAAATACATGCTTTAGGGTCCCATTCCCATAAAAAAGCTTTGTAAAAAAAAGTGTGTGTCCACACGTCTATAAACACGATAGGTAACTCAAAAACAAAAAACTTGGTTAACTGCCAAACCTGGTATTTAAGTTTAGTAACTTCCAAGGATGCAACACAAAGATTTTGAGGCAAATTCCCCCACCACTAATTACCCCCTACATCAAAAACTTTTGAGAATTTTAATTTTCTTAAAAATGACTAACAATTTTAATTAAAATACCGTATATTAAAGATATTTACCTGACAAATAAAATGTATAACTTGAATTTTCTGTGAACAGCCTCTGACTTCTGGTAAACCATAAGAGATAGAAAGATCTCATTAAAACACACAATTGTGTCATAAACATTTTTTTATGGAGTTGACCATTTCCAAGATACTGATTATTCGTTTCAATTTTAAAATACTTTAAGTTTTCTTATATGGGAATTTTTCAACTCCAGTCTATGCAAAAACAAAAAAAATAAAAAACAAACAAAAACAAAAACAAAAAAAAAAAGCAGCTTTTGTTGCAGAATAGCCAGAGAAAGTCATGTGAATGGACCACATCAAATTTTTTAGTGATGACAAACTTTGTAGTATGCATCATTTTCTTCATCCATGATTTGGTGTTGTTATTGTGGAAGTCTTCAAGTAACATAACAAAACTGCTCTTTATTACTCAAACAACTCTTGTTGCAACAATTATGCTGCAGCTCTGGTTATAATTGCAATTGACAATGCAGAACAAGCTGCAACAGTAAGGTATTATACATAACGTCAACAATGCAAATTTAGAGTTATTACTGTAACAAATACAACGCATTTTGTATATTATTATTAATTTCAGCTTGAGGTTTCCAAACTATTTGAAGAAAGTGATAACGAAACCTCTATGCAGATTTAAGTGAGAGATGAGCAGTTCTTTATTCCAAGAGGCTGAAAAACACAAAGAGAAAAATATAATGAAAGTTGTTGCAGAGGAGAGCATATAATATAATTGTTGACATTACTGATACTTCTCAGAATAATGACACCAGATTGTTTGTCCAAATTCCACTAAGACTGACTATATGAATACATATGCACCTCACTCGACATATTCTACATACAAATTATTTTTACAAAAAATTATTCTTTTATCTATATCATACCAATCAAGGTAAACATTAACAGAAATTGTCTTATTACTTGCTTCCTTGTAAGTAGAAGGGAAAAGTGATAGTTAAATCTTTTAAAAGCTGGTCACTAAGTAAAACAATTGAAAATCTGTTCACTTTGCATGACCAACAGTAAAGCAAGAGGTGAAACAAACAGTGACTTTCCATCTGAGAAAACTTACCTAGTTTAAAATTGAAGCCAATAATAATAAGCAATATCTCCAAATAGTCAATCAACAAAATAAAAAAACATGTATGACATAAGTTATGTATTTTAAGGAAATCTACATTTTTTGTCTCTCTCAATGGTTTACCAGTTATGCAAAAATCATCCAGAATAAAGAGGTCTTCAGAGATTATTCTCAGAAAATTCAGGATATACATTTTATTTGCCAAGTAAATATCTTGAATATATGGTATTTCAAACAAAATCGTAGGAGCAGTTTTTGAGCAACATGAATTTTAAAAAAATTCTCCTTGTGAAGAGTAATTTGGAGTGTAGAGGTTTTCTTGTTATTCTTTGAGTCTATTTCTTGGAATTCTAAGCATCAATATCAAGTTTGGTTGAAATGAGAGGAAGCTGGGATAGTGCTGTATACTATATGTCTCGATTTGAGTTCATTGTAATACTTTCCATCACTTAATTTGTTTCATTATTAACGGCATGTATCCTTGCTCTTCCATTAAAAAAATATAACTCAAACAGCTGAGCAAATGAATTCAACAATTAGTTCACAAAACACTAAACAGCCAAAAAAAAAAAAAAAACCAGAACCACACTCAGTAAAAACAAGGAAGAAAAAATCAGATTTAACAAGTTCACATACCACCCTTTGACATACAAGTTTTATAAAACCTTCGGGCATTAAAATAATATCCTGGCACCCATTAATATTTTTTCAGTAAAAAATGTCATGAATTCAAAGGATAAGATGCAAACTCAATAAAGAACAAGGAAGCGCTGCACCAGATAAATTGTGCAAAGTGTGAAAACGTTACATAGGAAAAAAGAAGAGAAATTTGGCAACTAGGAAAAGGGAACCTAAACTTAAAACACGAAGACAAATCAGCAGTGGACATGAGAACATCACAACATAGAGAAGACACAGACACAAGAAACAGTTGGGAGTTGGAACAACATTAACATCCAGAAGATACATCAACAGAGACCTGAGAACATCACAACATAGAGAAGACACAGACACAAGAAACAGTTAGGAGTTGGAACAACATCCACATCTGGAAGATAAATCTGCAGTGACATGAGATCACAACATAGACAAGACACAGACACAAGAAACACTTGGGAGTTGGAACAACATCCATATCTGGAAGATAAATTGAGAACATGACAACATAGAGAAGACACAGACACAAGAAACAATTGGGACTTGGAACAACATCCACATCTAGAAGACAAATCAGCAGTGACATGAGAACATCACAACACAGACACACGCAACAGTTGGGAGTTGAACAACATCCACATCCAGAAGATAAATCAGCAGTGACATGAGAACATGACAACATAGAGAAGACACAGACACAAGAAACAGTTGGGAGTTGGAACAACATTCACATCCAGCTGATAATTGAGCAGTGACATTAGAGCATCACAATACAAACACAAGAAACAGTTGGGAGTTGGAAAAATATCAACATCCAGAAGACAAATCTGTAGTGACATGAGAACATCACAACATAGAGAAGACACAGACACAAGAAACAGTTGGGAGTTGGAACATCTACATCTGGAAGACAAATCAACAGTGACATGAGAACATGACAACATAGAGATGACTCAGACACAAGAAAAAGTTGGAAGTTGGAACAATAACAACACCTGGAAGATAAATCTGTAGCGACATGAGAACATGACAACATAGAGAAGACACAGACACAAGAAACAGTTGGGAGTTGGAACAAAAGCAACATCTGGAAGATTAATCAGTAGTGACATGAGAACATGACAACATAGAGAAGACACAGACACAAGAAACAGTTGGGAGTTAGAACAATATCCACATCCAGAAGATAAATCTGTAGTGACATGAGAGCATGACAACATAGGGAACACACTGACACAAGAAACAGTTGGAAGTTGGAACAAAATCCACATCTGAATGATAAATCAGCAGTGACATGAGAACATGACAACATAGAGAAGACACAGACACAAGAAACTGTTGGGAGTTGGAACAACATTCACATCTGGAAGACAAATCAGCAGTGACATGAGAACATCACAACATAGAAAAGACACATACACAAGAAACAGTTGGGAATTGGAACAACATCCACATCTGGAAGATATATCTGCATTAAAATGAGAACATGACAACATAGAAAAGACACAGACACAAGCAACAGTTGGGAGTTAGAACAACATCCACATCCAGAAGATAAATAAGCAGTGACATGAGAACATGACAACATAGAGCAGACACAGACACAAGAAACAGTTGGGAGTTGGAACAACATCCACATCCAGAAGATAAGTCAGCAGTGATATGAGAACATGACAACAATGAGAAGACACAGACACAAGAAACAGTTGGGAGTTGGAACAACATCCTCATCCAGAAGATAAATCAGCAGTGACATGAGAGCATCAAGATACACACACAAGAAACAGTTGGGTGTTGGAACAATTACAACATCCAGAAGACAAATCTGTAGTGACATGAGAACATGACAACATAGAGAAGACACAGACACAAGAAACAGTTGGGAGTTGAAACAACATCCACATCTGGAAAACAAATCAGCAGTGACATGAGAACATCACAACATAGAGAAGACACATACACAAGAAACAGTTGGGAGTTGGAACAACATCCACATCCAGAAGATAAATCTGTAGTGAGATGAGAACATGACATAATAGAGAAGACACAGACACAAGAAACAGTTGGAAGTTGGAACATCATCCACATCTGGAAGATAAATCAGCAGTGACATGAGAACATGACAACATAGAGAAGACACAGACACAAGAAACAGTTGGGAGTTGCAACAACATGCACATCTGGAAGACAAATCTGCAGTGACATGAGAACATCACAACATAGACAAGACCCAGAAACAAGAAACACTTGGGAGTTGGAACAACATCCACATCTGGAAGATAAATTGAGAACCTGACAACATAGAGAAGACACAGACACAAGAAACAGTTGGGAGTTGGAACAACATCCACATCTAGAAGACAAATCAGCAGTGACATGAGAACATCACAACACAGACACACGAAACAGTTGGGAGTTGAACAACATCCACATCTGGAAGACAAAATAGCAGTGACATGAGAACATCACAACATAGAGAAGTCACATACACAAGAAACAGTTGGGAGTTGGAACAACATCCACATCCAGGAGATAAATCTGTAGTGACATGAGAACATGACATAATAGAAAAGACATAGACACAAGAAACAGTTGGAAGTTGGAACAACATCCACATCTGGAAGATAAATCAGCAGTGACATGAGAACATGACAACATAGAGAAGACAAAGACACAAGAAACAGTTGGGAGTTGGAACAACATCAAATCTAGAAGACAAATCAGCAGTGACATGAGAACATCACAACACAGACACACGAAACAGTTGGGAGTTGAACAACATCGACATCTGAAAGACAAAACAGCAGTGACATGAGAACATCACAACATAGAGTAGTCACATACACAAGAAACAGTTGGGAGTTGGAACAACATCCACATCCAGAAGATAAATCAGCAGTGACATGAGAACATGACAACATAGAGAAGACATAGACACAAGAAACAGTTGGGAGTTGAAACAACAACCACATCCAGAAGATAAATCTGTAGTGACATGAGAACATGACAACATAGAGAATACACAGGCACAAGAAACGGTTGGGAGTTGGAACAACATCCACATCTGGCAGATAAATCTGCAGTCACATGACAACATGACAACATAGAGAAGACACAGACACAAGAAACAGTTGGGAGTTGGAACAACATCCACATCCAGAAGATAAATCAGCAGTGACATGTGAAAATCACAACATAGAGAAGACACAGGCACAAGAAACGGTTGGGAGTTGGAACAACATCCACATCCAGAAGATAAATCTGCAGTCACATGAGAACATGACAACATAGAGAAGACACAGACACTAAAAACAGTTGGGAGTTGCGATAACATCCACATCCAGAGGATAAATTAGAAGGGACATGAGAACATGACTACATAGAGAAGACACAGATACAAGAAACAGTTGGGAGTTGGAACAACATCCACATCCAGAAGATAAATCAGCAGTGACATGAGAACATTACAACATAGAGAAGACACAGGCACAAGAAACAGTTCGGAGTTGGAACAACATCCACACCTGGAAGATATATCTGCAGTGACATGAGAACATCACAACAAAGAGAAGACACAGACACAAGAAGCAGTTGGGAGTTGGAACAACATCCACATCTGGAAGATAAATCAGCAGTGACATGAGAGCATCACAATACAGACACAAGAAACAGTTGGGAGTTGGAAAAATATCAACATCCAGAAGACAAATCTGTAGTGACATGAGAACATAACAACATAGAGAAGACACAGACACAAGAAACAGTTGGAAGTTATACAACATCCACATCTGGAAGATAAATCAGCAGTGACATGAGAACATGACAACATAGAGAAGACACAGACACAAGAAACAGTTGGGAGTTGGAACAACATCCACATCTGGAAAACAAATCAGCAGTGGCATGAGAACATCACAACATAGAAAAAACATATACACAAGAAACAATTGGGAGTTGGAACTACATCCACATCCAGAAGATAAAAAAGCAGTGACATGAGAACATGACAACATAGAGAAGACACAGACACAAGAAACAGTTGGAAGTTGGAACAACATCCACATCTGGAGGACAAATCTGCAGTGACATGAGAACAGCACAACATAGATAAGACACAGACACAAGCAACACTTGGGAGTTGGAACAACATCCACATCTGGAAGATAAATTGAGAACATGACAGCATAGAGAGGACACATACACAAGAAACATTTGGGAGTTGGAACAACATCAACATCTAGAAGACAAATCAGCAGTGACATGAGAACATTCCAACACAGACACACGAAACAGTTGGGAGTTGAACAACATCCCCATCTGGAAGACAATACAGCAGTGACATGAGAACATCACAACATAGAGAAGTCACATACACAAGAAACAGTTGGGAGTTGGAACAACATCCACATCTGGAAGATAAATCAGCAGTGACAAGAGAACATGACAACATAGAGAAGACACAGACACAAGAAACGGTTGGAAGTTATACAACATCCACATCTGGAAGATAAATCAGCAGTGACAAGAGAACATGACAACATAGAGAAGACACAGACAAGAAACAGTTGGGAGTTGGAACAACATCCACATCTGGAAGATAAATTGGGAACATGACAACATAGAGAAGACACAGACACAAGAAACAGTTGGGTGTAGGAACAACATCCACATCCAGAAGATAAATCAGCAGTGACATGAGAACATGACAACATAGAGAAGACACAGACAAAAGAAACAGTTGGGAGTTGGAACAACATCCACATCTGGAAGATAAATCTGTAGTGACACGAGAGCATGACAACATAGGTAAGACACATACACAAGAAACAGTTGGGAGTTGGAACAACATCCACATCTGGCAGACAAATCAGCAGTGACATGAGAACATCAGAACATAGAGAAGACACATACACAAGAAACAATTAGAAGTTGGAACAACATCCACATCCAGAAGATAAGTCAGCAGTGAAATGAGAACATGACAACAATGAGAAGACACAGACACAAGAAACAGTTCGGAGTTGGAACAACATCCACATCCAGAAGATAAGTCAGCAGTGAAATGAGAACATGACAACATAGTTAAGACAAAGACACAAGAAACAGTTGGGAGTTAGAACAACATCCACATCCAGAAGATAAATCAGCAGTGATATGAGAACATGACAACATAGAGAAGACACAAACACAAGAAACAGTTGGAAGTTGGAACAACATTCACATCTGGAAGACAAATCAGCAGTGACATGAGAACATCACAACATAGAGAAGACACATACACAAGAAACAGTTGGAAGTTGGAACAACCTCCACATCCAGAAGATAAGTCAGCAGTGAAATGAGAACATGACAACAATGAGAAGACACAGACACAAGAAACAGTTGGGAGTTGGAACAACATTCACATCCAGAAGATAAATCAGCAGTGACATGAGAACATGACAACAATGAGAAGACACAGACACAAGAAACAGTTCGGAGTTGGAACAACATTCACATCCAGAAGATAAATCAGCAGTGACATGAGAGCACTACGATACAGACACAAGAAACAGTTGGGAGTTGGAACAATATCAACATCCAGAAGACAAATCTGTAGTGACATGAGAACATGACAACATAGAGAAGACACAGACACAAGAAACAGTTGGGAGTTGGAACAACATCCACATCTGGAAAACAAATCAGCAGTGACATGAGAACATGACAACATAGAGAAGACACAGACACAAGAAACAGTTGGGAGTTGGAACAACATCCACATCTGGAAAACAAATCAGCAGTGACATGAGAACATGACAACATAGAGAAGACACAGACACAAGAAACAGTTGGGAGTTGGAACAACATCCACATCTGGAAAACAAATCAGCAGTGACATGAGAACATCACAACATAGAGAAGACACATACACAAGAAACAGTTGGGAGTTGGAACAACATCCCCATCTGGAAGACAATACAGCAGTGACATGAGAACATCACAACATAGAGAAGTCACATACACAAGAAACAGTTGGGAGTTGGAACAACATCCACATCTGGAAGATAAATCAGCAGTGACAAGAGAACATGACAACATAGAGAAGACACAGACACAAGAAACGGTTGGGAGTTGGAGCAACATGCACATCCAGAAGATAAATCAGCAGTGACAAGAGAACATGACAACATAGAGAAGACACAGACAAGAAACAGTTGGGAGTTGGAACAACATCCACATCTGGAAGATAAATTGGGAACATGACAACATAGAGAAGACACAGACACAAGAAACAGTTGGGAGTTGGAACAACATCCACATCCAGAAGATAAATCAGCAGTGACATGAGAACATGACAACATAGAGAAGACACAGACAAAAGAAACAGTTGGGAGTTGGAACAACATCCACATCTGGAAGATAAATCTGTAGTGACACGAGAGCATGACAACATAGGTAAGACACATACACAAGAAACAGTTGGGAGTTGGAACAACATCCACATCTGGCAGACAAATCAGCAGTGACATGAGAACATCAGAACATAGAGAAGACACATACACAAGAAACAATTAGAAGTTGGAACAACATCCACATCCAGAAGATAAGTCAGCAGTGAAATGAGAACATGACAACAATGAGAAGACACAGACACAAGAAACAGTTCGGAGTTGGAACAACATCCACATCCAGAAGATAAGTCAGCAGTGAAATGAGAACATGACAACATAGTTAAGACAAAGACACAAGAAACAGTTGGGAGTTAGAACAACATCCACATCCAGAAGATAAATCAGCAGTGATATGAGAACATGACAACATAGAGAAGACACAAACACAAGAAACAGTTGGAAGTTGGAACAACATTCACATCTGGAAGACAAATCAGCAGTGACATGAGAACATCACAACATAGAGAAGACACATACACAAGAAACAGTTGGAAGTTGGAACAACATCCACATCCAGAAGATAAGTCAGCAGTGAAATGAGAACATGACAACAATGAGAAGACACAGACACAAGAAACAGTTGGGAGTTGGAACAACATTCACATCCAGAAGATAAATCAGCAGTGACATGAGAACTTGACAACAATGAGAAGACACAGACACAAGAAACAGTTCGGAGTTGGAACAACTTTCACATCCAGAAGATAAATCAGCAGTGACATGAGAGCACTACGATACAGACACAAGAAACAGTTGGGAGTTGGAACAATATCAACATCCAGAAGACAAATCTGTAGTGACATGAGAACATGACAACATAGAGAAGACACAGACACAAGAAACAGTTGGGAGTTGGAACAACATCCACATCTGGAAAACAAATCAGCAGTGAAATGAGAACATGACAACAATGAGAAGACACAGACACAAGAAACAGTTCGGAGTTGGAACAACATCCACATCTGGAAAACAAATCAGCAGTGACATGAGAACATCACAACATAGAGAAGACACATACACAAGAAACAGTTGGGAGTTGGAACAACATCCACATCTGGAAAACAAATCAGCAGTGACATGAGAACATCACAACATAGAGAAGACACATACACAAGAAACAGTTGGGAGTTGGAACAACATCCACATCTGGAAAACAAATCAGCAGTGACATGAGAACATCACAACATAGAGAAGACACACACACAAGAAACAGTTGGGAGTTAGAACAACATCCACATCCAGAAGATAAATCTGTAGCGACATGAGAACATGACATAATAGAGAAGACACAGACACAAGAAACAGTTGGAAGTTGGAACAACATCCACATCTGGAAGATAAATCAGCAGTGACATGAGAACATGACAACATAGAGAAGACACAGACACAAGAAACAGTTGGAAGTTGGAACAACATCCACATCTGGAAGATAAATCAGCAGTGACATGAGAACATGACATAATAGAGAAGACACAGACACAAGAAACAGTTGGAAGTTGGAACAACATCCACATCTAGAAGATAAATCAGCAGTGACATGAGAACATGACATAATAGAGAAGACACAGACACAAGAAGCAGTTGGAAGTTCAAACAACATCCACATCTGGAAGATAAATCAGCAGTGACATGAGAACATGACAACACAGAGAAGACACAGACACAAGAAACAGTTGGGAGTTGGAACAACATCCACATCTGGAAGATAAATCTGCAGTGACATGAGAACATCACAACATAGACAAGACACAGACACAAGAAACACTTGGGAGTTGGAACAACATCCACATCTGGAAGATAAATTGAGAACACGACAACATAGAGAAGACACAGACACAAGAATTAGTTGGGAGTTGGAACAACATCCACATCTAGAAGTCAAATCAGCAGTGACATGAGAACATCACAACACAGACACACGAAACAGTTGGGAGTTGAACAACATCCACATCTGGAAGACAAAACAGCAGTGACATGCGAACATAGAGATGTCACATACACAAGAAACAGTTGGGAGTTGGAACAACATCCACATCTGGAAGACAAATCTGTAGTGACATGAGAAAATGACAACATAGAGAAGACACAGACACAAGAAACAGTTGGGAGTTGGAACAACATCCACATCTGGAAGATAAATCAGTAGTGGCATGAGAACATCACAACATAGAGAAGACACAGACACAAGAAACAGTTGGGAGTTGGAACAACATCCACATCTGGAAGATAAATCTGTAGTGACATGAGAACATGACAACATAGAGAAGACACAGACACAAGAAACAGTTGGAAACCTGGAACAATATCCACACCTGGAAGAGCAAGGAAATACTAATGACTTTTGAAAGGCCACCTGGAGCCATCCTTGACTAGGAGTTCCTAAATCCACCATCCAGTGGCTCTATAATCACAGCACTGGCGTTAAAAAAGTTTATAATGGAAGCAGCAGTACTTTTGAAACATGTTTGTAATAATAATACAATATTAGTGAAGAAATAGGATAAAGTTGACTCAAATCAATTGGATGTTATTTAACAGTCTTTTTTTTTGAGCTATGCTGTCCCCCCAGACGTTTTTCTTATTTTTTGGACTCAGGGGACTTCAAAACATACATCTCCAGTGATATCTGGCACCAATCATTTGGATGGAATACAATACCTTCTGTACATTGTCATACTTGATTCTGAAAGTAAAAATAAGTCACACATGTTACATTGTATACTAGCTGCCCGCTCCAGCTTCGCATGGGTGGTGTAACCAATTAAAAAAACTCAATCAAAATCTTCCGTTTACAGTATGAATCTGCAATGAAGTAAAATTACAATTACATAACTTGACAATACTTTACTGTAATGCCTTGTAATATACAATTTTGCTTCCTGAGAGAAAACAAATAGCAGTGATGTTTTGCCGACTCTCGAGCACGCAAAGTACAACTATCCATGCGAAAAGCACAACAATTGAAGGTATATTCCACACACTTCTAACAATTGACCTTGGGATTTATTGTCATTGGGAATGCAAGGCGCGCTGGAAGCAACACGCTTAAATTCAAAAGGAAAGTCGGTTGACATTAGTGGTATTCTTTCAATAAGGGTATCCTTGCCTTTGAGCTTTCCTATCTTATAGTAGCTTAAATAAAATTTTTCATAATTTTATTAACAGTGAGTTTTGTTCCTCTGCATAATTTTGGCTGATTGAGATTGCGCAGCATAATTCTCACTGGGTCAACCTTGAGCTGTAAATTGTGTGGCAGTATTCCCGGTAAATCTAATGAATTTAGGAATTCAGTAAGATAACTGACTTCATTTGGATTGGTAATGGAATCGATCGACTTAAATGAATGCATTTGTCCATCAATTTTAACTTGAATTTTTATATTCAAGTAAATTAATATTCTTATTATTGGCTGCTAAAATGGCTTGTTCGCTCAACCAAGCATAGTTTTTGTAATTTGCACAAATATTTGGAAACACTTTCCATATTAATTCTTCCTTTGACATTGTGAAGTGACAAAAATGTGAAGGAAACGAAATGAGGCCAGTAGAAATGTCAAATGTCTAATAATGCCTTTAAAGCATCTGAAAAGTGCAATGAAGCACTATAATCTGTGCAATGTAGCATATATAGTTGGTATTGCAAAAAGGACGAACTCAGCACGCCCATAAGGTATTGTGGAAAGGATGACATACGGTTAACAGTGTGGGTAAGCAAGGATGTCATTGGCATAACAGTAATGGCAGCCCTTTCACAGTGTGGCGGATAAACGCTGGCATAAGTAATGAATTACATTAAGGAGACAGTCACAATAACATTCATGCTTCTTCCAAATTTCTTTCTTTACTTTACTCCTAACATTTTCCATCTATTTCTCTATTTTCACCTATGTCAGAACAGCCATTTTTAAGGCTAACAATGACATAACTAAAGAGCAAGTAGATCTGGTAGGGCAATTGCTAAGCCTTTATTAGACAGATTTGTGTAATTTCTCCATTTACCCCAAAATATTACTTGATCAAATGTATTAAGAGCACCACAACTGCTATGTGATGGTGACGCGGGTATCTTCATGTTCTTTAGCTAGCTCATGTACCACATAATGTCAAATAACCAACATCTGCAATAGGACGTTAAACCTAAAACGGGTCCCGTCATTTCTCCGCCATTTTCTGATTCCAAGAAGGGTTAATGGTTATGTGCATAGTTTATAACCTGTTCATTTTAAAGAATTACAACAAAAATATACTTATCTCTTTATTTAAACGATGTGACCAAGGTAACCATAGTTGATACGTAAGAAATATATTTGATTGTCTCAGATATCTTGCATCATTGTCTCCATAACCGGGTGCATTCCCTTAGCATTGAAGAAAAATAAAGCGGTAAATACTATAGCCATCTGATGGCAAATAAGTAGGTACCTATTTTAGGTGTTCGTCGCCAGGAAAGAAATATATTTGATTTTCACAGTTATCTTGTGTCTTTATCTCCATAACCAGGTGCATTCCCTTAGCACTGAATGGGGAAGAAAAATAAAGCAATAGGTGTTACGGCCATCTGGTGGCAAATAAATACGAGGGGCATACTGAAAGTCATGAGCAACACTGTTTTACAATCTTAATATTTATTTTTAAGCCAAACCAAATACATAATCATAATCTACAGACTTTCTTTCACTTTTCGACATAGTTTCCATTGTTTTGCACACATTTTTCCCATCGTTCTACAAGCTTGAAAATGCCCTTGTGATAGAACTCTGTTCCAGCTGCCCGCAGACCCTGACGCACTGCTTTCTGAATATCCTCCAGCCTCTCGTAGCGCTGGCCATGCATCTGCTCCTTCGCAGAACTGAAAAGATGGTAGTCGGAGGGTGCCAAGTCGGGACTGTAGGGAGGATGTGGAAGAGTTTCCCCACCCTAATGCCCTGATCTTCTCCATAGTGGCATGGGCAGTATGCGGACGCGCATTATCCTGTTGAAGGATGATCCTCTTTCCAGGGCGTTTATCACGCAAAGCCCGACGGAGCTTCAGAAGTGTCTTGATGTAGCGGGCAGAATTTATGGTTTGTCCAGGTTCAAGAAAGTCAACCAGAATGCAACCTTGTGCATCCCAAAAGACACTTCCCATAACTTTTCCTACAGACTGCACTGTCTTCGCTTTCTTCTTCGACGGTGAGTTCAAGTGGTGCCATTCCATTCTCTGACGTTTTGTTTCTGGCTCATAGTGATGGAACCAGCTCTCATCTCCAGTCACAATACACGTCAAAAATTCATCACCTTCATTATGAAATCTCTGAAGAAGGTTTTGTGCAATGGTTCCTCTCTGAAGTTTGTGGTCTTCAGTCAATAAACGGGGGACCCAACGGGCACAGACCTTTCAATAACCCAAGCTGTGGATCATTTGTTGCACTGCACTATGTCCTATTCCAAGTTGCGCAGCAATTTCATTCACAGTGAAACGCCTGTCTCCTGTAATGAGCTCATCAACTCTTTCCTTGTTGCGTTCTGTAGAGGCAGTTCGAGGACGCCCGCTACGAGGCGCATTTTGCAGACTCGTGTTTCCATCTTTGAAATGTTCACCCATCTTCTAACACTACTGGCACCCATGCAGACACCTCCATACGCACGTTGAAGTCTGAGATGAATTTCAGGGGCAGATTTTCCTTCTTTCACAAGGAATTCAATGACAGCACGCTGTCGAAACGAAACATCAATGTCAGCCATTTTTCAAACACCGTCTGTGGTCACGTGATAGAAGCTAATGACATCACAATATGTCAACATGTGGCTTAAAGTCTGTAGATTACGATCCTGAAATTCGTTTCGTTACATTGTTGAAATTTAAATTTTTACAATGGGTTGCTCGTGACTTTCAGTATGCCCCTGTTGGGCAATTGCTAAGCTTTTATTTGATGATAGCTTTATGTATTAAATTTCTCCATTTAACCTAAAATATTACTTGATCAAATGTATTAAGAGCAGTGCAATTGTAGTGTGCGGGTATCTTCATGTTCTTTAGCTAGCTCATATACCACCTAACATCAAATAATCAACATCTGCAATAAGAAGTTAAAACTTAAACGGATCCTGTTATTTCTACGCCATTTTCAGATTTCAAGAAGGTTAATGGTTCTGTGCATTGTTCTTTTTAAAGAATTATAACAAAAATATACTTATTTCTTTATTTATATGATATGACCAAAGGAACGATAGTTAATACATAAGAAATATATTTGATTTTCACAGTTATCTTGCGCCATTGTCTCCATAACCGGGTGCATTCCCTTAGCACTGAAGAAGAAAAATAGAGCACGAGGTACTACGGCCATCTGGCGGCAAATAATAAGTACGTATTTAACGTGTTCGTCACCAGGTAAGCTCCTTTATTTTAAATGATAGGAGTACGGAAACGACAGTTAATACTTAAAAATGTATTTGAATTTCACTGTTGCATTGTGTCATCTCGATAAACTGTTTCGTTACCTTAACATTGGACGGGGGAGGGAAAATACCACTATGGCCATCTACTGGCAAATAAATAAGTACTTACTCTAGCTGATGGTCGCCAGGAAAGTTTCTTTGCTGCATTATTTTAAACAGGAGTAAGGAAAGGACAGTTAATATAAGAAAATGTATTTGAATTTCACTGCTGCGTTGCGTCATTGTGTCGATAAATTGGTGCACTACCTTAACATTGAGTGGGGAGGGAAAAATATAGCAGTACTACGACCATTTAGCAACAAATTACCATGATACCACTGCCATCTGGTGGCTACTAATCGAAATGCATTTGCTTGGCATGGTTTTTATTCGTTTTATGAGATTTTAAATACTTTCCCGTACTATTTTTAATAATTTTCTTTTACACAAACGAACACAACAAAAAAAGAATTGTTCAATTTAATGCAGTAGTTTGGAAGTGATACGTGTGCATACATTTCAGCCATTCATTTTTATATATATGCATCCCTTTAACAACTAGGTCATGGAAATGTTTGTGGTGTACAGTAGCCTTCAAGGTCTCATCCCCATGCTTCACATCAAGCAAAATGAAGACTTATCTTAAGGATGAGCAACTGCTACTGTATCAACTGTTCCACTTGGTTTTATAAGTTATGTTTGGTGTTTCAAATTCTTTACTGTCACAGTCACAAATTTCAAAAAGGGCTCTGGCATTTTGGTTCCTGGTTTCACGGTCACCAAACTTGTGAGAGTGAAAATTGGTTGATAAATTTCAAGGCTGGAAAACACAAATTAAATGAGTGTGAATCATGTAATAATGAGGACACGTTTAAATGACGTAGTTAATTAGTCTAATGTGAGAAAATGTTTACCTGTATTATACATCTTTGTGTCCCACTTACCAAATGTGCTGTATCACCCTTAACAAAATTACATTCAGTGTCAATGTTTTCACATTGCATGTATATCTTTCCCCTGCCCTTTTGTTTCTTTTACTTTCTCTACATGTGCATGGTGTAATGCACTCAAAAATTCAATACTGAGATTTCAGCAGAAATAAATGTTTTGATATCCACTAAATAAAAAAAAAAGCATTTTTAGTAAAATGTCCGTGTGTCTGTGGGCAGCATAGCTCAAAAAATAGCTCTCTTAAATACCAAACCTGATTATAGTTTAGAAGCGGCTGCAAATATACAATTTCATTACGTCAGAACTAGTTTCAAGAAATCAGGTGATTGCACCTGGTTAGCTCTCCTCTGTTGGTTATAATCAGCTGACTGAGACGTTAATATATGGCAGACAAGCGTTTTCATATGAAGTGTTCATTTTAAGTTAATTGATGCCATATTGATTTATTGATTATGTGGTCAAGAAAAAATGAATTACTGAAAGTAATTAGCCTGTAAGTGTTCTGTGAATATCAGAATATTGAATGTAATGTGTATTTTAAGTATTATTTCATTTGTGATCAAAAATAATTATTTTAAAAAATCCAACAATGATAATTGCATTGCTACATGCTTGAAAAAGGAAGTTGTTCTTTCCAGTATACCGATTCCCCAAGCGTTGTATACCTACCCATATTTAAATATTCACTAAGCGCAAATAAATATTATATGTATCAAAATTAATTTATTATTAAATAAAATGAAGTCTGTATTATATATTTCCTCAAAGAATGTTTAATAAGGAGAAACATATAAAATAAGTTTTGAGCCTATATAAGAGCTGAATAGATCAACTGTGTGCATGCATTATTGGTCAGTCTATGTGTGCACAAGGGTAGCGTCCTATGGGAGCATGTGCTATAGAATGTAATCTTCATTTATCTGTGCAGTCCTGCAGTTTTAATAATTATTGTATCAAATAATATCCAGAATATTCAAGAACGTCTTACCAGTGTATTATTTATAAATATTATCTCCCTCAAGCCCACGACCTGAGAAGTAATAATTCTACGTATTACTAAAGAAGAAGGAATCTCAACTACCTCGCTGACTGAATGTTGTTATACATTGAATAATATAATTTGTTACAAATTGACGCACAACCTACCGTAAGTAACAAACAAATAATTTGTTGCATGATGGTAAACTAGTTCTCATTTAATGAAGTGTATATTTGCAACCACTTCTAAACTATATTGTCTTCCGATTCAAAAATGACCAAACTTGTTATTTAAGTTGAGTGTCTTCCAAGGATGTGATGCACAGATTTTCAACAAACTCCCCCCACCCCAAACTACCCTTTGCATGGAACATTTTTTGAACATTTTAACTCTCTCAAAAATGGCTCTAACGATTTTGATTAAAATACCTTATGTTTAAGATATTTTTATGACAAACGAAATGAATATCTTGAATTTTCTGGGAATAATCTCTGAAGACCTTTTCATTCTGGATTACTTTTTTGTTTTCATTTGTATAGGCCCCTTTAACTTGAATGGTAATATCGGGGGCTTTAACTTGTGAAACAACTCGTATTACTGTAGGTTTAGAACATTAGGTTAATCAATTTTATATTACTAAACACACACACATTCATACTTCCACACTTTGTGGGGGATAGGAATTATTCTGGTTAAAGAAAAATTCCCTGCCCCAGTTGGGAATTGAACCCAGGGCCTCTGGGTGAGAAGTCACAGGACCATGGAGGCAGCCAAGGATGACTTTTGTATAACTGCCAAACCATAAGATATATACAAAAACTTACTGCACAAAAAATGCAAATCTCATTAAAATACATAATTTATGTCACACACACACTTTTTCTTAAATGCTTTTGTTGGATTTAGGTGAAATCTCGGTATTGAAATTTTGGGTGCAATACAATACCTTCTCTATGTGTAGAGAAAGTAAATATTATAACGATCAGCTTACTAAACAGAGAATTAAAACTAGACAGGTATCAGAATTCTGGTTTACTCTAGCTAAGAAAAAATCTTCTCGTGTTCTAACTTTTAGTTTATTAACTATTGTGTGATAAGCATAGATACAGCAAATTTCACACTTTTACTAAAAAACACAATTTCTAAATTTCTAAAATATGGAACACAAAAATCTAACAGGCTCCAAAAATAATGTCATCTCTTTGAGAAAAGTATTTTGCATATGGTAATCCCATGAAAACACATTTTGTGAGTGGACTCTCAATAGTATATACCATGACGAAGTTGACAAGGCTTAGTTCCACCTTCATGGATATGTGTGTACACAAAATAATTGTTATTGCAGAGCTCAGAGAAACTTAATATTGTTCATGGAGTACCACTTCATGACGAAAAAAGTGGTGTATGGTGCTGCATTAGCGAAGAAAGCGTTATAGACCCTTTTTTTTTTCTTTTTTTTTTTTTTTTTCTTTTCTTTTTTGAGTCTTCAGTTGACTCCCGTATATATGTGAATACACTTTTGCCCCCTTCTTTAGAGAATTAACAGACACGGAGGGTGATTTTTGCCTTTTTTTCAACAAGATATCTACCAGGAAATTGCTAGCATTTCTCAACGTGACCTATGGTGAGTGATGGATAGTTTCCTACAGAGAAGCCAAAAATATATATGGCCAGCTTCAGCATCTCCTGTAATTACATTGGTAAGTAAAGGTTTTAAAAGCAGTTTTAAAATGGTTGGCTGGTTGATATCTAATGTTAAATGCTTGATAATGAAATCATTTGTTTTCTTGTACTCCAATATTTAGCTGGGAGATTGCAATCTTCTGTAAAAGATTATCACAATCCATTTCTTCATTTAAGTTACAGAAAAGGCATATAGACATGTCCTGTTAGTAGTCTGAAGGTTGCTACAGCACATTTTCTTGCTAACGTACAAATATTGTAAATTTTCCATTGTTTTGTTTGTGTACTTATTTCATATTATTCTTTTAATAGAGCAAAAAGGCATTAAACTAGGTGTTGATTTGCTGATCAATTTTTCTTCCCTTTCTGGCCATAAATGTTGCATAGCTTCATCTGCACGTTTCTATGATAGCGAGCACTGAGGATGTGTACATCGGACATTTTTGGATCACCTGGTATATTGAAAGTAGAAAGTAAAACAAATGAATTATTAGACCATGTTATCAGCATCTTGACATAGATATGCATCTGTCTTGTTCAGATATACAAAACATGGTACAATAGAAAGGAGCTGGTGACTATGTCATTACTTTAGACAAGCATTGTCACACACTGCAAATTTATTAATTTTGTTCCATTATTCCCTTGCAATAAACCATCTTATACAGTCTGCCTCTTACCAAATCAGTTGGCTATGTCAATTTTTGAAAATATTCCTCAAAGGTACATTTTAAAATCTCAAACATATATGATTTGTTCTACTTGATAGTAACTAATATATATATATTCCTTTTTCCACACATATACAACCCATGACATTGTTCAGTTTTCATTTTAATCGTAGAATCTCAACAGCTGCCAGTCGACACAGGAGCCTGAAGTTTGCTCCCAGATGAGCTCTCCAAAACTTGCATCGTCCCCATATCTGTGCAGGGTAACACGGGCTGCCAATACCGTGGAAAATGCGTGCAACTGCTCGACCAGAAAAGCGATTATCTCTGTAATTGCATACCAGGTTGCAAACATCTGCCACAATCTGCTCCTCATTCTCCAACTTGTGCTGGGCCTGAGATGGAGAGAAACAGACATTACTTTGATTTAACTACACGCCATGTTTCAAGAGAACGGAAGATAGGGTACAGGTCTTTTTTTTTTTTTTTTTTTTTTTTTGTAGCTTAACGTCCTTTAACCTGGTTTGGTCATATCGGACGATGAATGCAATTGATGATATGATGCTCAAATGATCTCGGGGTCCATGGAGCTTAAAGTTAATTGACATTCGTCTTCTCAAGATAAGGGAAAACCCCGAAAAAAACCTTACCCGGGTAACTCACCCTGAGCGAGATTCGAACTCATGACCTTTTGAACGTGAGGCAGACATGCTACCACCACGCTACCCAGGTGGGCTTGGTACAGGTCTTACCAAACAAATGGCAACTGCAGTTAAAAGTGCAAAAAGTTGACTCAACTCAAATAAAATTTCTTTATATCTGACAGCCACTTCCTAAATTGTGTAGATAAGATATATTTAAGATTTTGTGCTCAGCCAAAAATAAATTTGAATAGAAATGCATTTGGCAAAGGCATGACAGTGAGAAAATTCACAGAATCTGCTCTAGCAATTTTGTTAGACCAATCAGTTTGTATCTTGAACCTTTCCTGGCCAGATGTAGAGAAATTCAAGACTGCAACATTGATCTTGCTCTTACCTAACATGCACATGTCCACAAATGTGAAATCAGCGTACCTCACCATTGCTTCTCAATTAAAACATAAAACAGGAAATAAGTTTAATTAAACATGCCAAAACTTACATACAAATAACAATTTGGAATAAATGTGTTCCATTCACATGACTTTTCTTATCTGTTATACAAACTATACTTACAAAAGATTTTATATACACATTCTAATCAATTTAAACATTACCAGAAATGGCTTATTACTTAGTTCCTTGTAAATAGAAGGGAAATAAGGGAATAGCTAAAGTGATAGTCAAATATTTTAAAAGCTGGTTACTATGTAATTTTCAATGAAATTTGGTTCTCCTTCCATGCCTAGAAGTAAAACAAAAGACATAGGAAACAATTGAGAACTTCCCATCTAGGAAAAATTTTAACTATTATAGAACTGAAACCAGTGACAAGGAATATTTCTGAAATAGTTAGATCTTCAAAAAAGCTGAATATGACGTATGTTATAATGAGACCTACTTTTTGCCAACCAGTTGTACAAAAGAGAACTTTATTTAGCAACTAGAGAAAGTAAGTGTGGTAGATGTAGACAACACTAAAAATGTACTGCAGAATTCTAAAAAGGGTTATAAATACAGCTAAAAACTTTGTTATGAAAAACAAATACAGTCCTCTCACAATAAGCCTAGCACTATATGCAACATTATTAAAAAAGAGACTGGTAAATATCACTCGAAAAATGATATAAAAGAAATTAAAGGAAACCAAATGACCACAAATGATCCACAGCAAATGTATTTAATAAATATTTCATTCAGGTGGCAGAAAATTTACTGACAAAGAAACAGCCTAAGAGAGATCCAATTTCGTAACTTCAGGAATCCTGAATGGAAAATTTTACATCCTTAGAGATAGTACCCACAAGTGCAACCAAAATTAAAAAAAATAATTCAAACCCTCAAAAGCAGGAATTCCTCAGGATATGATGAAATAAGCACAAAAATGCTTAAGATATGTGCTGACATTATTTGCAAACCTTTAAGTCATATATGTAACACATCCATGTTAACAGGGACATTCCCAGACAGATTAAAATACTCAGTTGTTAAGCCCATTAGACAAGAAACCGCAAATCTCTGAAATTTCAAACTATAGACCAGTATCTTTACTTACAGCTTTTTCAAAAATCTTTGAAAAAATTATGTTTAAAAGAATTTATCACCATCTAAAGTATAATATTTTAGCAAAAGAGCAGTTTGGATTCAGGAAGAGCATATTAACTAGTGAAGCCATTTTCAAGTTAACTAATGAAGTTCTCAAACTTAACACACTAGGAATATTCTGCGATCTATCAAAGGCATTTGATTGTGTTAATCATGAAATACTTCTATCAAAATTATTACATTATGGAATTAGGGCAAAGGGTATCAATAGATTACATCTTACTTATCAAACAGAAAGCAAAAGGTTATAATAAATACTTCAAATAATTGCAAAGCATATGAATGGTGTGAAATAAAACATGGTGTCCCACAAGATTCTATTCTAGGTCCATTATTATTTTTAGTGTATATAAATGATCTACCTACAGTAATAACCAACAAAGCCTATCCAGTTATTTTTGTGGATGACACAAGGATTACAATTAAAGAACACAATGTCAATCAACTCCCAGATTCATCTAATAAAATCTTCAACACACTAAATAATTGGTATGAAAGTAACAAAATTCACACAAATTTTGAAGAAACTAACTACATTAATTTTTGCAAAGCATAAAAACATGGCAGACCTAAGGATAGAATATGAAAATAACCAGATTGCAGAAGCCTCTAATACAAAATTTCTAGGTCTTATGATTGATCATAACATGAAACACCATAATGATTATATCTTACCCAAACTGAGCTCTGCATGTTTTAATTCAGCTTATAAATAAGAGCATACTAAAAACAGCTTATTCTGCATATTTTCATTCATTGATGACCTATGGAATATTTTGAGGAAATTCAGTAAATGCTAAAAAGGTGTTCATTATGCAAAAAAAAAAAGGTAATAAGAACAATGGCAGGGCAACACAATCAGCTCAGTGCAAACCAAACCAAACTTTTCAAAATGTTTGCAATTTTACCATTAACCTGTGAATATATTCCAGTCATATTGTCATTTGTAATAGATAACCCGGAAAATTCAAATATGCATAGAAGCTTGTGACAGTGATGTGATTAAATAAAAAATAAAAGCATTTGAGTCGGTTTTTGTAACACAAACATCACTTAATTTTACCTACTGGGGACCGGTTTCGGGTAACAGTTGTTCCCATTTTCAACCCTTTACCAAAATACAGACATTCATAGCATAGAGACCAGAAATAGGCAGGACTTGCATAGACCAACAAATAATTTGCAGTTATTCCAAAAAGGGGTTTACTAAAAAGGAATAGTTTGATTAATTCACTTCCCTCTTCTATAAAAGAATTTCAAATAAACAAAAACAATATGTTTTATTAATTTGTTGAGTTGGTTTTTTAACACTACGTCACTTACATTGTTATTATGAGGGACTAGTTTCGAAAGCCTATGCTTTCATTTTCAACCTCACGGGTCCAACTGCCATTGCTGGCTGCATTTGCTTGTACTCTCTTCTCTGGTGGCGAAATGATGAACTTCTTAACTAAGCTGTCTACTGGCAGGATTTCAAAGTTTATTAGCCGATCTTTGTTTTTCCAAATGAGGATGTTTTCCCAGGTTGTGAGTTCATTGTGGCCTGACATGGTTTTAAGCAATTTTGGATTTGGATCTAGATTGTGGTTTTCTTTCCAAAAGTGAAATGCTACTGCCGATTTGTCTTCTTGTTTCAATTTTAGGTTTCTAAAGAGCTCTTTGGATCTGATTTTTAAACTTCTTTTGGTTTGTCCTATGTAGAACTTTTCACAATTTGTGCATTTAATTTGATATATTCTTGACCTATTTTCTGGTGGAATTTCATCTTTTATTTTTGAATTTAGTAACTTTATGACAGAAAATCTGTTTATTGGAGCCAGGGTTATGTCTTGTTCTTTGAAGATTTTTTTGAATTTTCTAAATGCTCGGGGGTGGTAAGTGAATTTTTTGAATGTGTTGATATTGTTTTTTCCTGCTGTTAGGGTAGTTATTTCTTTTATGGTTTATTTCTGCTTTGCTTTGTTTAGTTTCTTGTACACAAGGTTCTTGCTGTATCCATTTTGTTCTGCATTTTGAATTATAGTTCTTAACTCTTTGTTGAATTCGGTTGTGCTCATAGGTACGTTTACTAATCTATGTGTGAGGCTATTTATTATTGCATGTTTGTGTGGTAATGGGTTGTAGCTTTCATTTTTAATGTAATTTTCTGGTTGAGTTGGTTTTCTGTAGATTCCAAAGTTTACTTTTGTGTCGTTTCTGATGATTCTTAGGTCTAAGAATGGGAGTTCTCCATTGGTTTCTGTTTCCATTGTGAATTTTATTGTTTTTTCCTGTATGTTTAATAATTTTATGGCATCATCTAAATGTCTACTTGGCAGAACAAAATGGATACAGCAAGAACCTTGTGTACAAGAAACTAAACAAAGCAAAGCAGAAATAAACCATAAAAGAAATAACTACCCTAACAGCAGGAAAAAACAATATCAACACATTCAAAAAATTCACTTACCACCCCCGAGCATTTAGAAAATTCAAAAAAATCTTCAAAGAACAAGACATCACCCTGGCTCCAATAAACAAATTTTCTGTCATAAAATTACTGAATTCAAAAATAAAAGATGAAATTCCACCAGAAAATAGGTCAGGAATATATCAAATTAAATGCACAAATTGTGAAAAGTTCTACATAGGACAAACCAAAAGAAGTTTAAAAATCAGATCCAAAGAGCACTTTAGAAACCTAAAATTGAAACAAGAAGACAAATCGGCAGTAGCATTTCACTTTTGGAAAGAAAACCACAATCTAAATCCAAATCCAAAATTGCTTAAAACCATGTCAGGCCACAATGAACTCACAACCTGGGAAAACATCCTCATTTGGAAAAACAAAGATCGGCTAATAAACTTTGAAATCCCACCAGTAGACAGCTTAGTGAAGAAGTTCATCATTTCGCCACCAGACAAGAGAGTACAAGCAAATGCAGCCAGCAATGGTAGTTGGACCCGTGAGGTTGAAAATGAAAGCATAGGCTTTCGAAACTAGTCCCTCATAATAACAATGTAAGTGACGTAGTGTTAAAAAATCAACTCAACAAATTAATAAAACATATAATTTGACCGTCACTGTTACTAAATTCCTCCAAACATCAATCAAACAAAAACAAGTTTAGATCAGAATTAAAAAGATACCTAATTACTCACACCTAAACAGAGGAGGATTTCATTCAATCAAAAAATACTGGTAATAATGTAACACTGTAAATATAATGAACATGAATATTCAGCATGCGAGTAGGCTTTTGGAAACAGACATGTAATTGAAAATTATGCAAAACTGACTCCTCTGAAAATTCATTGTCAGAGTTATTTGTAAATAATGATAAATGCAATTCTTGACATAATCTACATCCTAGTGTTTGGGCATAGCCTAATGTCAAAATTGGATATACAGATTGCAATGTTATGTATTACATCTTTAATATATAGTATTTTAATGAAAATTGTTAAAACCACTGTCCATTTTCACAACTGAAAATGTTGAAAAATGTTCTATGTTAAGGATAGTTTAGGGTGTAGGGGGTTTTTCTGAAAATCTTTGTGTTACATCTCTGGAAGATACTAAGCTTAAATACCAATTTCTGTTCCTCACTGCATTCAAGAATTGTTTTTTTTTCTTTTAGAAATCAGGGGTCCTCAAAACATGCATTTCTGGTGAAATCTGGATATCAAATCTTTGGGTGGAATATAATACAGTTTATTGTATATATGTGCTAGAGACAATAACAATGCAGACAAACTTATGAATTTGTAAATTATATAAGCACTTTTTGTAGATTTGGAGAAAGCCTTGATAGAATGATAGAGAGATAGCTACATTTTGTGGCAGGAGTCAAGTGACAAAGGTGTACACTTAGCCCAGTTTTTTAATTTATTTATTGATGATATTTTGGAGTAGGAAAAGTTTCAGACCTATTGTTTGCAGTGGGATCCAATGTTGCCAGATTGGGCGAAAAGTCGCTGATTGGGCTACTAAAATTTTCTTTTTACGACCAAATTTTGATGAAGGTGATTTGCGAATTTTTGGGCTACTAAAATATTTCTGCAAAATATAACTTTTATTAATGTCTGTTTTTAACTTTATGCACCGTTTGGTAGGGAAAAGAGCTCTAAATCTAAAATTGACGAAAGACAAATACTAAATCCTCTCTGACGTGAGGAAAACTTATTTATATAATTCTATTTTAAGCCTGCCAATAATTATGCAATATAGTTAATTTGCGGTAGTTATTAATATTGTTGCTATGGATGGATCATAAGTTGGCATTCTCACTTGCAATGTGGTTTCAATGAAAATAAAAGAAATTTCAGCGCTGGTAGTTAATGTTTCATTATACTTCTTATATATTAGAATTGTTTGTTTGGTTTTTTTGATACTTTAACAAATAAATTTAATCATGATCAAAAGCATTAGCGCGGGAAGTAAAACCATACGAATAAAAAGTATGTCTCCATAGCAACACATCGCAGAATCGGCCCCAAAATGTAACATTTATCGCTCTGTTAATAAGATTGTATGTCTGTATGTCTATAAGGCAACCCTCAACTAAGGGAAGTAATTAATAAAAATAAATACTTCAGGTAATATTTCAATATAATTATTGGTGCAAACGCCTCATATTTTCATGCCCTTTACTAAATCTGTATCAGCGCAGCTCACACTAGTTAGTATTCTAATATTATGCCATTTATTATGATTGTGCTATACTTACAAAGATACCGGTTATAAGCACCTTTTGAGAATACTCCAAGAGTGTGTGAGTATGTTTGTGTATATAAAATAGTACAATAAATTGCACATTTATATAAAAATATTGGGCGACCTCAACTGAAACTTTGCAATTTTTTTTAATAATTCGGGCGAAATTTTGAGAAATGCTCCTGGCAACACTGGTGGGATCAATAACAGTAAGTGGTTTAGAATTACCCATTGGAGACTGAAAATGAACCAGAAGAAAACACAAAATATGTGTTTAAGCAGTGAAAATAATTAAGGAGGACATTTTCATATTTCTCTAGTGCAGGAATGCTTGCAATTAAAGTAAAGTGGTTCACTCCAGGTGGATGTGTGGGACATCAAGAATGACCATGGGCAGCTAAGAGAATTCTTATGGAAGAACATGAAATGGATAAGCCAAACTGATAAAGTTTAATCAGTGAGAACAAATTGTCAACTAATTTCATTGTACAGATAACATAGTGATTCAGAAATACTTTTACAAAGTTTGGGGAGAGGTTCGTTACTTTAAAACAAGAAAAAATGTTCACACGAATACATGTCCCAAAAACTTTTGTTCTCGATTTGAGTGATATTAATCAAAGCATTTTAAAGTGACACTTTATTCTATTTTTGAACTTGTCAGCCGGTTAGGTGGTGTTCCACACAAACACCACTTATAGCAAATGACCCAAATGTCCTCCTCTTGCATCTAGGCACGCATGTCCTCTTCGAAGCATGGAATGTCAAATTTTCCCAGTCTGTGTTGTATGATTTCATAGACTTAACACATTGAAGCCCAGGCGTTTCGGTAGTTGAAGTGCCTAGAAACCCAGGGTTTTTATGCCTACTTTGAGTTATTATTTACAGTGCATCAAACAAATCTGCTGAAAAGTATTGGGACAATCGTCAAGGATTTCTCAACAAGTAAGAAAATAGTCATAACTTCCATATTAATATTTTATTTTAAATTTACAACAAGTATCAAATATGAGTTTGAAAAGAAAACTGCATAAAGCTGCTTACACTCCATTTATTCAATGTTCGAAAAACTCTCCCTCGGAATTAGAATTTTCCACAGCTTCATTTGTATTCTGAATTTCAGCTTCAGTTTACAGAAATCGAGGAAAATGCAGCATTTTAACATTTAAGAGCGCAAACGTAACAAACAGATCACCACCATCAAAGAAAATTGCACGACTACCTGAGAGTAGCCAATATTACTAAATCTCTTAAAATTCCTAATAGTTGACTAAAGCAAGGACAGATGACAGCACAAATCAGACAACTAAACGATAACTGATGTATGTTCTTTGCCACATAGCCCAAGACCGAGTTAAGGTCATAGAATTGCACTAAAAGTGTTATGAGCTATGCTTGGGCATGGGTCTCATGAACATTTTGATGGCCCGAGCTATACTCGGGCTTGGGCTTCAATATGTTAAATGACGCATAGATTAAGAGTTTCTCCATCTAGGAGGTCTGTTGCATAAACCAATGCTTTAAGGTGTCCCCCAAAGGAATGTGCAGGTCATGGAACTGGTCCCTCTCTACCTATCCATTTGTCATTTCAAGACTAAAATGTGCTAGAGAATTATGCATAAATCACATGCTTCTTATTTATAGAGGCACATTTTCTAATAAGCCTGGGAGATTGTGCTGAACATCATTTGTAAAATGTTAACAAGCAGCCATGGCAAGACAAGGCCAATTCTGCAAGGTAAAATGTTGATACTGACTTTCATTAATAGATTGGTAATGCGAAAACAAAAGTGATTTAGAGCATATGTTTTCTTGTTTTGATGTCAGGAATCCATCTCCAAATGCTGTCAAAGTATTTTTGAATCATCCTGAACATGTAAAATGGAAGTTGGAATTTTGAAATGTCTTCAGCAGACGACTTAACCTTTTATTGCTTTGCATAACTATATGAATGCATTTCACTGTTTTCCCATTCTTTCAAAGTTCTGGCTGTCATTGTTGACTGTTAAGATCCATTCAAGAGAGCGTTGTGGTAAGCCTGAATATTGCTGCATGTTGTGGGCTGCAAAATGTCTGCAGACTGTTCTGTTCATGTTTATTTAACAATTGCAGAATATGTACGTTAAATGCATTCAGAAAGGATTGTTATTCTGACAGTGTCGTTTCATCAGCAGTGATTTCCATCTTGGTTATTTTCCAGAAGCTTTCAGGAAGTTCTGTGATGCTATTTTCTAGCTATAAAAGCAGGAAGAATTATAAAGATGTGTTGTTATGTTGGTGACTGGAGCATTAGTATGCGCAAGTGAGCCATGCATGGTGTGCAGCTGTAAACTGTCTATGCATCAAAACATCGAGTCAATTATTGGCTACAGCGCATTTAAAACTTTACTTAAATACAATTTTTCAGAAATAAAGATATTTGTTACACTGATGCCAGGAGTGGGATTAAGAAGCCAAGAGGTGCTTCAAAAATTGTTGGAGACAGTGAACAAAATGGGAAGTGAAATAATGATAGCGAAGACAGAAATGAAAATGGAGAAAAAGAAGGAAAAATGCAACTTGGCATGGAGAAGAAGAAAGATAAAATGGAACTCTCTAGCAAAATTGATGAACAACTGTCCAGTGTGAAGAAGGAAGTGGCAGGGAACAAGCCCATGTAATAGTGTTGATGCCCTGGAGTATGATGGGACCCACAACCAATGAAAATGCACAGGGAATGAGAGAGAGCTGATTCCCAAATTGGCGCATTGCAGAACATCTAACAAGCTTCACTTGGCCCCAATGCAGAGTTCGCCCTAGCCTCTCAACAGCTCATGTAACCTTGGTGGCACTGGAGGGAGACTGCTACATGCCTAAGGCACACTAAAATGTGGCGATATCTTGCCTGTTTAGCCAACTGGGTGTACTATTATCGGTGAGAAATTTCCTTATGATTGACACTTGCGGGGTGTGTCATCTGCTGGCAGGTTGCTCACCAATCATAGTGTAAGAATGTATAACCACCAGAGACTTGACGTCATCGGCGTTGCCACACCTATGTGATTCAGTGGAAATTTACGCGCGCATTCTCATGCATGGCTGATCAGTTCGTTGTGTTACACACAGTGATTTACATTTATAATTGTTACTACCTTTTATATATCACAGACATTGCTCTTGCTCTCATCCTAGAAATATCACAAGTGACACTGTCATTTGAAAATGTCTTACATCCATGATAAGTAAATTGAGATTACTTTAGCCGAAATAATAAAACTTTTCTGTTTAGTGAAATACAGGAACCAATGTGGAAAGGAATAGATGAGCTAACTAGTTAGAAATGGTAAAAATAGTTCAGCATACGAGAGGTGTGGATGGAGAGGAAGCAGTGGAACGTTTGTCGTTGCAGATGGATAGAGAATAAATATGGCAACAGAGTACCGAGACAGCCATGTGTCAGCAGAATGTCAATCACAAGGTAATTTCTCACCGATAATAGATACCCTCAGGAACCACAAGGCCATATTGCTCCAGCGCCAATATGAAATCTGTAGGTAAAAAAAAAATTGTAAATGGCATGTTATTTATGGACGCTCTTTAACTGCTGTGGTTCTCAGAGTCCCATTCTATACTGGGCGTGAAAGACTGTTTAATTTTGCTCAGAGGCCCCTCTATCAGGCTTGAGGTTCTTTTACGTGCCGTAAATCTATGACACAGGACCAATGGCTTTACTTCCATTCCGAAGGAAGCCATGCTAAGGGTTTTTACACCCATGGTTAGCATGGTAACCATTACACCACGGAGGGTGACTGAAATCTGTAGGTGGTGATGGGCCAACAGTCAAGGAACCTGATTATGTGTTCCCTCACCTTACTAATAGGAGTCCAGTTATGGACAGAGTGGTGTAATGCTTACCATGCTAACTTCATATACCCAAAGTCGTGGCTTCCTTAGGAATGGAAGTAAAGCCGTTGGTCCCGTGTTGTAGATTTACGGCACATAAAAGAACCTCAAGCCTGATAGAGACCTCACACCCAATATAGAATGGGACGCTGAGAACCACAGCAGTTAAAGCGTGACCATAAATAACACGCCATTTCATTTTTGCGAGTGGATATGCCCAGCCAGCACTTTGTACTGTACTTTACCTCTGCTGCGACATCTGAGTGGGGCAACTCCTGCTGCTGGAAATATTCTCTGATCATCTTCTTCAGCTTATCACTTCGGCTTTCATCAACACCTTCTAGACATTGCATGCAGTCGCTGTAAGACACTCTGCAACACATTACAGACAAGACACGTTACAACTTCAACTATTAACTTACATAATGACAGAATTCTCTACGCAAATAAAATAAAGTCAGGATATATAAATTTATAGAAATTACTAATTTATTAATCTTATTTTAAACATTTATCAACAAAGCAACTGTGTTCATTTTTAGCAATCACTGTTCTCATCAGACAAAGAGCTTGAGTTCATATCTTCTGAATCATCAAGCAACATACTACATAGGTAGAGAAGGTATTGCACTCTACCCAAAAACTCAATATTGCAATTTCACCAAAAATATACAGGTCACTAAAGCATTCTCTCTAATTTTTAAAACTTAGTATAGATATGCAGATGATATATTTGCTATTGTTCCTGTAAATGACGCTTTAAAACTTTTAGATTTACAAGATAAGGCTATAAAATTCACATTAGTGATAGCTATCTCCCTTTCCTGGATTTAGAAATAATAACAAATGACAATAAATTGAATTTTGGAATATACTAAAAACAAACCCACACTGATAATTATATAAAAAATAATGGCTTTAACCCTTTTTCACATAAATTTGCTATTTTTAATAGTTTAATTTATGGGTTAATTAATTTACCCCTTAATAAAGATGAATTCTATAAAGAATATAAACACATTATCAACACTGCTTTAATTAATGGTTTTAATACTGATTTTATAAATAAAAAAATTGAGAAGTTTAAATATCAAAAAGCTATTAAAGATATTTCTACGCTTAAGAAAATAAAAGGTAATTACATTTTTAAAAAATTTACTTATCACCCTTGGGCAAATAAACAATTCACAAATATTTTTAAAGAGCATGATTTAATATTGGTTCCTCAATAAATACAGTGTAAAAAAATTTGTTAGGCTTTTCTAAAAAGGATGAAATTTCAAAAAATATAAAATGTGGAATTTAGCAATTAAATTGTTTAAATTGTGACCTTGTTTATATTGGTAAGATTAAACGTCATTTGGAAACTAAAGTAAAAGAACACTTTAGGAATAATAAACACAAACAAATTGATAAATCAGCTGTGCCAGAACATTTTTGGAAATTTAATCATGAAATAAATCCAGATGTTAAATTATTAAAACATTTAAATGGACCTATAGATTTAATGGTTTGGGAGAAAATACTTATATTAAAGTATAAAAATCATGCAATGAATTTTGATATACTTCCAATTGACTCTCTCACCAAATTTGTTTTTGATTCCAGTAGTTAGCAATGCATTAATACACAATCCACTAGTAGCAGTAACCATAACAATTTAAATAAACAACATCAAAAACCAGTCCAAAACTGAGACGAAAAGGAAATTAATGCTGAGGATGCAATAGATACATTTATTGCAAAACTAGTCCAAGGATTCCAAAAGATAAGTGAAGAAATGTTACAACTATTAATTATTATATTAATAAATAAAACATACATTTATGCCATTTACATGTTTTTCATGGAGTTGACCATTTCTGAGATATTCCTTGTTATTGGTTTGGTCGATGATTCTTCATCACTACACCTGGCTTGAAGCCCGAGAACATCTTGAATATTAATATAAAAATAGTTGCAACAAATCTTCACTTATCTTTTGGAATCCTTGCTTGGACTAATTTCGCAATGATTTCACTATCCAAAAGGATTTCACTATCCAAAAGGATTCCAAAAGATAAGTGAAGATTTGTTGCAACTATTATTTTTATATTAATATTTGTGTTATTCTTCACTGTTACTAGCTTCTTTTTACATTTATAAATCTAGAATATGTTCGTCACCAGGAAAACTTCAGATCCTATCTCTTTAAAACATAGTTTTTTCCAAAGATATTGGTCTATAGTTTGACATTTCTGAGTATTGTCCTTTCTTGTATAATGGCTTAACGACTGAATATTTTAATCTGTCTGGGAATGTCCCTGTTAAGGATATGTTACAGGTTTGCAAATAATATCAGCACATAGTTATTTCATCACATCCTGATGAATTCTTACTTTTAAGGATTGTATTACTTTTTTATTTTGGTTGCACTTGTGGTATTATCTCCAAAGATGTGAAATTCGATCTTTCTTAAATTGAGATTTTGTGCAACTTGAATGCAGTTGCTATCTACTGAAGATCACTTTATTTTATATTGATTAACCACCCTCTCTTTTTGCAATGTTCCATATCGTGTCAAAAGTCTATTTGTTTCTCATAATGCTGCATTTATAGCTTTTTTACAGTTGCTAAGTAAAGTTCTGTTTTACGTCAGCATGATATTCAATACCCTGTGTTAGCCAGTCATTTTTATAAATTCTTTACCAGAGCTATGGATTCTTACAAAAGTGTTTCAGAAGGAGTTAAACTTGCCATTTACATTCTTTAAGTTGTATAAATCTTTCCACGATTGTTCAGACAGTTTCACTTTAAAACACTCAATGCTTTCCTTATTTATGATTCTAAAGCTGCTTATGTGGTTTGGTTTTCTGAAACTGGGAGCAAAATAATCATATCTTATTATGATCCAAAAGCCCATTAACAAAAGTTTCTATTTTACAGCATTCCTTTTTAAGACATATTTATGAAAATATTGAATTATTATGAATTCTATTTGCAAAGTTGAGAGTATTTTAAAAGGGTATAATAGCAGTTGCACTTACTCAGTGAGGGCATTGAACACAGTGTCCAACTGCTGCAGTGATGTTCGTTCCAGGCCCTCAGTCTGAGCACATAACCAATCTAATGCTTCATCCAGCTCTGATGGAAAAAGGTTTCCAGGAGCAAGTAGGCGAAAACCCAGATCTGAGAATTCCACAGTTATTCCCGAGCGACGCCACCTTTCATTTACTGAAAAATTAATTACATGTAATATCATTGTAAGAGTTGCCGCATTCTAACATTAATCTTGGCTACATAATACATTCACTTAATTTTCTCTACCCAATTTTTATACACACTCTAATAAAATTTATTTCAATGTTCACAAAATTAAACTTCACAAAATTAAAATCGACATTCATCTTCATCCGCAGCAAGAACTTCTGCTGCTGCCTGGTGGTAAACTTTATAACATTGCTGACTAGCAGGATATCAAAATTTAACAAACTCTTGGAATTTTTTAAAATGAAGATCTTTTCCCAAGTGGTGAGTTCTAGTGGGTTGTCAAAGCTCTTAATAACTTACATTCTGCCCAAAACTGACTCATATATCTATCAGTTTAAAACTGACATTCACATTCAATTTGGACGTTTCTATACAAGATTTATCACAAATGAAGTTTAAGCTAGAACATCGTCGTTATATATATTATATATCTTATTTACAATCGAATGTGGCAGCAAAAACAATTATACAATATGCAGCAGGTGAACAGTTGAAAGCAACAGCGACAAGGATACACAAAATTCAGTAAGTAAAATGCTTAGCAATATGTTTCATGATAACAGTTTAATAGTACACATCTAATTCAGTTCCACCTTTACCAAGCAAATAAAGTGATATACATATAACAATAATGAAATCAAATACACAGAATCCACTAAATTTGTCGATATTTGGATTCAAGGTAATTTAAAACGGAATACATAGAACTAAATAAAAAATGTGCACATTGACAATTAGCAGATACAGTTAGTGTACACATACTTTGCATGCTGAAATATGTATAACTCACCTCATGTTTATAATACAAAAACAACAGCTACGCAGGAGCCAATTTAACATCATCATGCACACCACTATTCAGAAAATTCAAAATCCATGCATTTTCATTTTTGAAATGTTATTATTTACAAAATTAAACGTAAACATGGAAGTGGCTGTTACTGTTTTAACACAGCACTAGACAGAGAAGCAACACCAGTGTGATAAACAAGGAAAAGGAAGTACTTGCTTCTACTCAGTTAAACAATTCCTTGAAACTTGCTCATAATCTTATTAGCCAACTCTCTATACTTGATATTCTATTTAAATACAATGTCATTTTACACTGTACATAAGAGATAAAATTTCTTAGTACTTCAATTTAATCATTTCAATTATTGTTTCTTGGTTTTATTTTTAATAATGCTGTACTAATGTAATCCCTTGTAAATAATTTGTAATTATTCCAATTAATTTCTGTTAATTTATCTGACTTGTTCTGCATCACAATACCTATGTATGATTCACAGGATAAATAAACTTTCTATTAACTTGGAATAATTATTTTTTCGCACGAGACGTGTGTAGGAAAGGAGTTGGATAGGTAAAGTCAGACTGAAAAAATTCAATGTCATAGCCAGGATTTGAACCACGGATCTCCCGGTCCCTAGCCATGTGTAGGACAGGAGTTGGATAGGTAGTCAGACTGAAAACATTCAATGCCATAGCCAGGATTTGAACCACAGATCCCCCGGTGTCTAGCCATGTGTAGGACAGGAGTTGGACTGAAAAAATTCAATGTCATAACCGGGATTTTGAACCACGGATCTCCCAGTCTCTAGCCATGTGTAGGACAGAAGTTGGATAGGTAGAGTCAGACTGAAACATTCAATGTCATAGCCGGGATTTGAACCACGGATGTCCTGGTCTCTAGCCGTGTGTAGGACAGGAGTTGGATAGGTAAAGTCAGACTGAAAAAATTTAATGTCATAGCTGGGATTTGAACCACGGATGTCCTGGTCTCTAGCCGTGTGTAGGACAGAAGTTGTATAGGTAGAGTCAGACTTAAAAATGCAATGCCATAGCCGGGATTTGAACCACAGATGTCCTGGTCTCTAGCCGTGTGTAGGACAGAAGTTGGATAGGTAGAGTCGCACTGAAAAAATTCAATGCCATAGCCAGAATTTGAACCACGGATCTCCCGGTCTCTAGGATGGGAGTTGGATAGGTAGTCAGACTGAAAAAATTCAATGTTATAGCCGGGATTTTGAACCACGGATCTCCCGGTCTCTAGTCGTGTGTAGGACAGAAGTTGGATAGGTAGAGTCACACTGAAAAAATTCAATGCCATAGCCGGGATTTGAACCACGGATCTCTCGGTCTCTAGCCGTGTGTAGGATGGGCGTTGGATAGGTAGAGTCAGACTGAAAAATTCAATGTCATAGCCTGGATTTGAACCATGGATGTCCTGGTCTCTAGCCATGTGTAGGACAGGTGTTGGATAGGTAGAGTCAGACTGAAAAAATTTAATGTCATAGCCGGGATTTGAACCAAGGATGTCCTGGTCTCTAGCCGTGTGTAGGACAGAAGTTGGATAGGTAGAGTCAGACTTAAAAATGCAATGCCATAGCCGGGATTTGAACCACAGATGTCCTGGTCTCTAGCCGTGTGTAGGACAGGAGTTGGATAGGTAGAGTCAGACTGAAAAAATTCAATGTCATAGCCGGGATTTGAACCACGGATCTTCCGGTCTCTAGCCGTGCGTAGGACAGGAGTTGGATAGGTAGAATCACACTGAAACATTCAATGACAACCGGGATATTGTTGAATATTGTTGAATTGTTGAATTTTTCAGTCTGACTCTATCTTTAACACATTGGAGCCCAAGCCCGAGTATAGTTTGGGCCATCGAAATGTTCATGAGACTCATGCCCGAGTATAGCTCAGGCAGGTATTTCTAACACTTTTAATGCAATTCCACGACCTCAACTCGGTCTTGGGCTATGCAGCAATGAACATACATTAGTTATCGTTTAGTTGTCTGGTTTGTGCTGTCATCTGTCCTTGCTTTAGTCAACTAGTAGGAAATTTAGGAGATTTAGTAATATTGGCTGCTCTCAGGTAGTCGCGCCATTTTCTTTGAAGATAGTGATCTGTTTGTTACATTTGTGCTCTTAAATGTTAAAATTCTGCATTTTCCTCGATTTCCGTGAACTGAATCAGAAATTCAGGATGCAAATGAAGCTGTGGAAAATTCCAATTCCGAGGGAGAGTTTTTCGAACTTTGAATAATGGAGTGTAAGCAGCTTTATGCAGTTTTTTTTTTCAAACTCATATTTAATATTTGTTGCAAATTTAAAATAAAATATTAATACGGAAGTTATGACTATTTTCTTACTTGCTGAGAAATCCTTGAATGCCATACTTTTAGATTGTCCCAATAATTTTTGGCAGATTTAATTGATGTACTGTAAATAATAACTCAAAGTAGGCATAAAAACCCAGCGTTTCTTGGCACTTCAACTACAGAAATGCCCGGGCTTCAATGAGTTAACTTTCCTGGACACAGCATGTTACACTTTGCTGACATCAAACTCTGCTCACGTTGGTTCAGTTAAAAACAAATGAAATCTCATTGACTCTATTGCCGAGGTTTATATTCCAAGCATCTCTGACTATACTACTTGAATACATTTGGCATTGTGTTTACGTACCTTTGGTCCACTCAAGGTTCTTAAGGTTACTCTTGGTAAGGCCGCTGTCCCAGTCTAAAGCAGCCGCCACTTCGATCACTGCAAATTCTATTTTGTTGCTGTCGTCGTGGGAAACTCCACGCTTCTGGTCCAGTGCTATTGCCATTGCCAATGGAGGACACTGCGAACATGTTGACAATATCACCTTTCCATGCACCAACAAAAAGTTATTCTTTTAAAGTGTCTTTTGTCTCTCAACCAATTTACTTCAGTAATGCAATATTAAATACAATTCCTTCCAAAAGATACATTTTATTTAATGCTTTTTAATCAAAATTGTTTGAACCAATTTGACAAAATCTGATGTGTTCCATTCACATGACTTTCTCTATATCTCTGCAAAAAAAATATTAAAAAGGTAATGCTTCTATTTACTTCATGCTAAACAAGAAGAAATTAGCAGCAATGGTCTTATTACTTGATTCCTTGTAAGTAGAAGCAAAATAAGGGAGTAGCATAGGTTAAAGTGATAGTCAAAAGCTGGTTGCTATGTGACTGAAGTTCCTTTGTTTCTATGGACCAGAGTTGACAAATTCCTGTATGAGAAAAGTATAAGTTTTTCAAAGATGAAACCAAAAAAATGGAATATTTAAAAAACTATCTACTCCACGAAAAAAAAAAAAATGCATATAACATAAATGGTGTATTTTAATGTGCTCTACATTGTTTATGTGTTAAGTTTTTGTCCATTTCTTACAGTTTAGCTGTTATGCAAAGTTCCGTAAAATTCATCCAGAATAAAATAGCCTTCAGAGACTATACCCAGAAAATTTAAGATATACATTTTATTTGACAAGTAAATATCTTAAATATAAGGGATTTTAATCAAAATCGTGAGAGCCATTTTTAAGAAAGTCAAAATTTTCGAAATTTTTTCCATGTAAAAAGTAGTTGGGGGTGGGGGATTTTCTTGAAAATCTTCGTTTTGCATCCTAGGAAGATACCAAATTCAAATACCAAGTTTGGTTTTTAGCGGTATTTTCGTTTTTGAGCTATGCTGCCCACAGACAGACACACACACACACAGACAGACACTTTTCTAAAAATGTTTTTTTTTGGTTTCAGGGGGTCTCAAAACATATATTTCCGGTGAAATCTCAGTATCAAATTTTTGGGTGCATTACAATACCTTCTCTATACGCTATGTACATAGTACGAGTAAGTAAGTAATAATAATACTAATAATAACAATAAAAATATAAAATAAATAGCAATGGTATAATTAGAATAGATATTAAAGAATTTTATATACAATTATAATAATAAATAATAAAATAAATTATAATAAATAATGATTAAAAATAATAATAATAAAAAATTAAAATTAAATAAATTTATAAAAGAATAATAAATAATTAAATATATTAATTATAGTAAATAAAGTGATAATTGATATTAATTAATAATAGTTTAAAATAATAACCTAAATTTTAAATATATATATAATTTAAAATTTTAGGTAATTAATAATAATTAATATAATACTTAAACATTTAAATATTAAATGTAATTTTGATAAATATATAGGTTCAGATGCATAATTTAATTTAAATTATTTTGGTTAAGTTATTAATCTGACAATTGTATATTTATTTTATTTTGTAAATTTTAAAAAAATGTTTAATATATGGAGTAAGGTTTGAGATATTTGCCCCGGTGTAAGTAATTAGATATCGGGGCATAGTATACAGTTTCTACTTTTATTTTTATTTTATTTTTAGTACGAGAAAGTAAAAATAGAACTCGAATGCTGTGGAAAAATTTCCTGAAAATCTTTGCATTGTATCTTTGGAAAATACTGACCTTAAACATCAGATTTGGTTTCAACTGACATTTTATTTTTGTGTTATGATGTGCATGTCCAAATGCGTTCATGTGCATACATATATGCTTTTCTATAAATTATTTCTTGTGTATACAGGACTTCAAAACATATATTTCTGATGAAATCTCAAATTCAAATTTTTGGGTGCTATATATTACTTACCTTATTTACTGACTGTAGCAGAGGAAGTAAAAAAGAAAAACAGATAGGATGTCAGCAACATAACTGAAAAACCAAAGTCAGTGTGAGTGGCTCAGATGGTTGATCTGAAGGTCACTGATGCTTCAGAACACCATATAACCAAGACAATTTATAAAGAGTCACGAGACCAAGCAAATAACAACACATGTTCCATTCACATGACTTTCTCTACCTCTTCTGCAAACAAAGTATTCTTATAAACGATTATTCTTTTAACTACATCATGCTATTCAAGATAAATATTGTTCCTAGTAAACAGAAGGGAAATAAGGGAATACACTAGGCTAAAGTGATAGTCAAATATTTTAAAAGCTAGTTGTCATGTAAAACAATTGAAAATTGTTTCTCTTTACATAGCCAGGAGTAAAAGAAGAAAGATGAAAGTAAAGATGGCTTCTTATTTGAGAACAGTTTAAGTACTGTAAAATTGAAACCATGAAATGATTATCACAGAAATGGTTGTCAGACTAGCCTCCAGCCTCCTATACCCAAGGTCACAACTTCAAACCAAGAAAGGAATATCTCAGAAATGGTTGTCAGACTAGCCTCCTATACCCAAGGTCGCAGGTTCAAATCAACAAAGGTATATCTCAGAAACGGTTGTCAGACTAGCCTCCTATACCCAAGGTCGCAGCTTCAAACCAAGAAAGGAATGTTGCAGAAATGGTTGTCAGGCAAGCCTCCTATACCCAAGGTCACAACTTCAAACCAACAAAGGAATAACTCAGAAATGGTTGTCAGACTAGCCTTCTATACCCAAGGTCGCAGCTTCAAACCGGGTTGATGGATTTTTTCAGGCATAAAAATTCTTACCATGGATTCCTTTGAAAGGAAAGTAAAACCTTCGTCTCATGTCACTGATTTATGGCAAATAAATGAACCTCAAGCCTAATAAACACGACTCTGAGCAAAATTAGGCGATCTTTCACACCAAGTATAGAATGGGCTGCTGAGAACACAATAGTTAAAGAGCATCCATAAATAGAGCTCTATTTCCATTTCGAAAATGTTAACTCTACAAAAAACAGTAATTGACATAAATTGTGTTTTAACAAAACCTACAAAACTCAAGATATACAATTTATTTCTCACGTAAATATCTTTAACAACCAGTGTTTGAATCATATTTGTTAGAGCCAATTTTGAGAAAATCAACATTTTCGAAAATTCTTTGATGTAAAGGCTAGTTTTATACATGGGGATTTTTCTGAACATGGTGTCACATCCAAAGAAGATAGTAAACTTAAATACCAAGTTTGGTATTCTACAAAATTTGCACTTTGAGTTATGTTTTCCACAGACACAAACATGAACCATTTCCTAAAAAAATTTATTTTAGATTTAGGGGAAGCTAAAACAACTATTTGTAGTAAAAACTCAGTGTCAAATTTTTGGATGAAATACAATATCTTCTCTACCTATTATGTACCTACATAGATAGCATTTGGCAGAGAAAGAAAAAGGATGTAAACTAGTAGAAAACACATTAAATATAACAAGTATAGAAAAATGCTATATTTAAACAAAAGGGCATTAAAGCTCAGTTTTCAATTTCCCTAAAGAAATAAATAGATGAATAGCTTGAGAGAAGTTCCTTCAGAGGAAGAGAAGGAATAAGAATATGAGATAGTACTGCTTATACAATCAACAAAAAAAAAACAATTCTAACTCTTTAACTAATGAAAGACAGAACATGATAGAAAAGTCACTTATGGAGAAACTCATGTGAATGTATCACATAATATTCTTGATGTGTTAGTCATGTTGACACAGGGTACTCACATTCTTTGCAGCAGCTTTAAGAGCATTTGGTCCATTGTAACTGAGAACCTTGCACTTGGTGTAGGCAGGTGGCAGCACTTTGATCCAGCGCTTGGAGCTCAGCTCAAGATAACACAACATCGTGGAGATGTTTTCCTCCGGCAGGTCCAGCGCCATCACAGTCTCCTGTATAGAGAACGCCACCTCATGTCTGGAACACACCACACGATTCTTCCTAACTTCCTGGTCCACAGGTCCTTCCTCCTCCATCCCTGCCAGCAAATACACAATCCATCAATACAAGTAACTGGCTGTTTACTGTATCACACATTCTATCAATACAAGTCACTGGCTGATTACTGTATATCATACCATCAATACAAGTCACTGGATGTTTAATCAATACAAGTCACTGGATGTTTACTGTATATCATACCATCAATACAAGTAACTGGCTGTTTACGGTATCACACATACCATCAATACAAGTCACTGGCTGTTTACTGTATCACACATAGCATCAATACAAGTCACTGGCGGTTTACTGTATCACACATAACATCAATGTAAGTCACTGGCTGTATTCTGTATCACATACCATCAATGCAAGTCACTGGCTGTATTCTGTATTACACATATCATCCATACAAGTCACTGGCTATTTACTGTATATCATACCACCAATACAAGTTACTGGCTGTTTACTGTATATCATACCATCAATACAGGTCACTGGCTATTTACTGTATATCATAACACCAACACAAGTCACTGGCTGTTTACTGTATATCATACCATCAATACAAGTCACTGTATATTTACTGTATATCATACAATCAATACAAGTCACTGGCTATTTACTGTATATCATACCATCAATACAAGTCACTGGCTATTTACTGTATATCATACCACCAACACAAGTCACTGGCTGTTTACTGTATATCATACCACCAACACAAGTCACTGGCTGTTTACTGTATCACACATAGCATTAATACAAGACACTAGCCACATACTGTATCACACATACCATCAATACAAGACACTGGCTGATTACTGTATCACACATACCATCAATACAAGACACTGGCTGTGTACTGTATCACACATACCATTAATACAAGACACTGGCTGTATACTGTATCACACATACCAACAATAAGTCACTGGCTGTTTAATGTATCACACATACCATCAATACAAGTCAGTGGCTGTTTAATGTATCACACATACCATCAATACAAGTCACTGGCTGTTTAATGTATCACACATAGCATTAATACAAGACACTAGCCACATACTGTATCACACATACCATCAATACAAGACACTGGCTGATTACTGTATCACACATACCATCAATACAAGACACTGGCTGTGTACTGTATCACACATACCATTAATACAAGACACTGGCTGTATACTGTATCACACATACCAACAATAAGTCACTGGCTGTTTAATGTATCACACATACCATCAATACAAGTCACTGGCTGTTTAATGTATCACACATACCATCAATACAAGTCACTGGCTGTATTCTGTATCACACATACCATCAATGCAAGTCAGTGGCTGTATTCTGTACCACACATACTATTAATACTAGACACTGGGTGTATACTCTATCACACATACTACCAATACAAGACACTGGCTGTATTCTGTATCACACATACCATCAATACAAGTCACTGGCTGTATTCTGTATCACACATACCATCAATACAAGACACTGGCTGTATTCTGTATCACACATACCATCAATGCAAGTCACTGGCTGTATTCTGTACCACACATACCATCAATACAAGACACTGGGTGTGTACTCTATCACACATACTATCAATACAAGTCACTGGCTGTATTCTGTATCTCACATATCATCAATACATATCGTTGGCTGTATACTGTATCACACATACTACCAATACTAGTCTCTGGCTATATACTGTATCACACATACCACCAATACAAGTCACTGGTTGTGTTCTGTATTATACATACTACCAATAGATAGAGAATATACTTTTGAATAATTACTTACAGAGATGTTGAGAAAGCCATGTGAATAGAGCATCATATTTTTTAGACATAGGGTCATAAATTTTGAAAACTGTTGAATTTCTACCTAATTATTTTGCCAAATAGCACGTTGGGGTTGTTTATATTGTTTATGTTGGGTGCATTTCATTTTGTGTTTTGTGTATTTTAGAGAGTCCATATATTGTGGGATTGTTTGATGTGTAAGTAAAAATTCATAGGACATTACTATTATTTGGTGAAAAATATTGTGACAAATGTATGGAACAGAAAGTATACTAATGACATTGGTAGAGATAGTTGTATGTCTGCATTACTATATTACCTTGAGTGAAGTCTACACCGTCCAATAACTTTGCTAGACGAACACATTTACATGGCACAAAGACGCGCTGCAGTAGTTTGCGTACAACAGGTCTGTCTACGTAGTTGGCGTAGATGTGGCGTTGCAGCTCGTTTCTGTCTCCACCTTCCGAGTCCAAGAACAGATGGCAGTGGGCAGGTTCACCATCACGGCCAGCTCTCCCCACTTCTTGAACGTAACTTTCAAAGCTCCGGGGCATGTTGTAGTGAATTACTCCGCGAATGTTGGCTTTGTTGATGCCCATACCAAATGCCACTGTTGCTACAACGACACGCAGTTGACCTGTAAATAACTAATAGCTTATCATCTGCTCTCACAATGTATGACTAGTGTACAAGTGATAACAATTTTCCATTAATATAATTTGTGTACATAAACCAGTTACCATCAGAAACAATAGTTCCAATTACATAAGCATACGAAAAAGGCATAAATTTCTCGACTGTTGTCTTTATTCGTTTCAATTGTTATACATACCACAAAAAGAAGCTTTATTATGTACATGTATATAATTGGTAGCTAATATGCAATTACGGTGCTTTTCAATCATGCATCAGGCAGAAATAAAATTTAAAAAACAACTATAATCAAATCAACATTATAACTGTGTACAAAACATTTTGCATCCCTTTGCCTTGTTCATATCAGCTGTGAGGAGCGAACGTAAATAAATACCATGTTTATAATGCCATTTGAACAATAACGACAAACACAAAAATTACACCTGAGTTAAAATTAAAACAGAACTGTCACATGATCTATAATAACAAAGTGATGACGTTCTAAATGGTGGCCCTGAGCTTGTACAACTGTTTCCACTGCAACAGAGTTGTCCATTCCTTCTGGCAATGACGTGTCCTTCAGTAACACAAATGTGCAATAATCCATTGGTGATACATCAGATGACTAAAGGAGGATATTGTTAGTGAGTCATTAGCGAAGTTTAACATATTGTTTTAGTGATGTTTTATTAATTAGGAATTAATTATCAAATCTGAATTAATTGGCATTTCATTGTTACATATTCTTGGGAAATACAAGTTTAGTTATAAGTTGATTAGAAAACAGGATGGAAGTGACCAGCCTCTTTCGACTCCTAGTGGACTTTTTGATGACACCAACTTACGTTGGGCTACGTGCACATTTGCACTTTGATGTCACACCAGATATTATATAACATTTAAACATTCAATGCTGTTCGGCCAACACTATACACTATCAGGGAGTTGGTTCTCCATATTAGGAGTATTGCCACCATGTTGGAATGCCCTTCTGGGATACTGCAGACCGTTGGGTTTGTGCATCTTGCTCAACCAGTTCATCACTCACCTCACCTAGACACATTTCTTGAGCTTAACCTTTGTATTGGTAACAACAGTAATCAGAATAATATTAGACTAATGCAAAATCCCCCCCTTTGTAAACCAAACATTAGGAATCAACAAATTATTTAATATTTCTCAATATTTTAGCTTAATTTAAGTCCCGTTGTTGTTATCATTCCTCTACCATTGCATTCATTGCACCACCCCCCACCCTGTCGCAAAACCTTGCTCACGACAATATCACTAAAAGATATCAACAATATACCAGCTTCTTTCTCTATGTTCTGCAAGAATTTACAGGTTGAAGCACATTAATAACATTTCACCAAAAAGGAATTTCTCTGAGGATGCTAGTCTGAAAAAATGCTGAGTTGTGAACACAGAGAATAACTCATTAACATAAACCCTTAGGAAATCTTTCCTTTGTTTCCAAGTAACAAATCTGAAAATTGTTTTCTCTGCTAGGTAAGTTTGTTAAAAAGGTCAAAGTGACAAAACCAGTTACAAATTGTTTTTCTCCTAGCTGGGTTCGTTCTGTGACTCATCTAAATTGGCAACACCAGTTAGATATTGTTTTCTCTCCTAGCTGTGTTTGCTACATAACTCATCTAAAGTGGTAGCACCAGTTAGAAATTGTTTTCTCTCCTAGCAGTGTTTACTACAATACTCATCTAAAGTAACAACACCAGTTAGTTATTGTTTTCTCTCCTAGCTGTGTTTGTTACATGACTCATCTATAATGGCACCACCAGTTAGATATTATTTTCTCTCCTAGCTGTGTTTGATACATAACTCATCTATAATGGCACCACCAGTAAGAAATTGTTTTCTCTCCTACCAGTGTTTGTTACAATACTCATCTACAGTGACAACACCAGTTAGTTATTGTTTTCTCTCCTAGCTGTGTTTGTTACATGACACAACTAAGGTGGTAGCACCAGTCAGATATTATTTTCTCTCCTAGCTGTGTTTGTTACAGGACACATCTAAAGTGGCACCACAAGTTAGATATTGTTTTCTCTCCTAGGTAATTTTGTTACATGGTTCAACTAAAGTGGCAACACGAGTTAGATTTTGTCTTCTCTCCTAGGTAATTTTGTTACATGGTTCATCTAGTGACAACACCAGTTAGATATTATTTTCTCTCCTAGCTGTGTTTGCTACATAACTCATCTATAATGGCACCTCCAGTTAGAAAGTGTTTTCTCTCCTAGCACTGTTTGTTACAATACACATCTACAGTGACAAAACCAGTTAGTTATTGTTTTCTCTCCTAGCTGTGTTTGTTACATGACTCAACTAAGGTGGTAGCACCAGTCAGATATTATTTTCTCTCCTAGCTGTGTTTGTTACAGGACACATCTAAAGTGGCACCACAAGTTAGATATTGTTTTCTCTCCTAGGTAATTCTGTAACATGGTTCATCTAAAGTGGCAACACGAGTTAGATTTTGTCTTCTCTCCTAGGTAATTTTGTTACATGGTTCATCTAGTGACAACACCAGTTAGATATTGTTTTCTCTCCTAGGTAATTTTGTTAAATGGTTCATCTAAAGTGGCAACACCAGTTATATTTTGTCTTCTCTCCTAGGCAGTCTTGTTACATGACTATCTAAAGTGGCAACTCCAGTTAGATATTGTTTTCTCTCCAAGCTGTGTTTGTTACATGGCTCATCTAAAGTGAAAACATCAATTACATATTGATTTCTCTCATAGGTAAGTTTGTTACATGACTCACTTAAAATGGTAACACCAGTTAGATATTGTTTTCTCTCCTAGCTGTGTTTGTTACATAAATCATCTAAACTGACAACACCAGTTACATATTGTTTTCACTCCTAGCTGTGTTTCTTAAAATACTCATCTAAAGTGACAACACCAGTTAGATATTGTTTTCTCTCCTAGCTGTGTTTGTTGCATGACTTATCTAAAGTGGCACCACCAGTTATTGTTTTCTCTACTAGTTGTGTTTGTTACATGACTCAACTAAAGTGGCACCACCAGTTATTGTTTTCTCTCCGAGTAATGTTTGTCACAGGACTCAACTAAAGTGGCACCTCAAGCTAGATATTGTTTTCTCTCCTAGTTGTGTTTGTTACATGACTCAACTAAAGTGGCACCACCAGTTATTGTTTTCTCTTCTAGTTGTGTTTGTTACAGGACTCAACTAAAGTGGCACCTCAAGTTAGACATTCTTTTCTCTCCTAGCTGGGTTTGTTACATGAGTCAACTAAAGTGGCAACTCAAGTTAGATATTGTTTTCTCTCCTAGCTGTGTTTGTTATATGACTCAACTAAAGTGGCACTACCAGTTACATGTTTTCTCTCCTAGCTGTGTTTGTTACATGAGTCAACTAAAGTGGCACCTCAAGTTAGATATTGTTTTCTCTCCTAGCTGTGTTTGTTACATGAGTGAACTAAAGTGGCACCTCAAGTTAGTTATTGTTTTCTCTCCTAGCTGTGTTTGTTACATGACTCAACTAAAGTGGCAACTCAAGTTAGATATTGTTTTCTCTCCTAGCTGTGTTTGTTACAGGACTCATCTAAAGTGGCACCTCAAGTTAGATATTGTTTTCTCTCCTAGTTGAGTTTGTTACATGACTCAACTAAAGTGGCACTTCAAGTTAGATATTGTTTTCTCTCCTAGCTGTGTTTGTTACATGACTCAACTAAAGTGGCAACACCAGTTAGATATTGGTTTCCCTCCTAGCTGGTTTGTTACATGACACAACTAAAGTGGCAACACCAGTTAGATATTGTTTTCTCTCCCAGCTGTTTTGTTACATGACTCAACTAAAGTGGCACCACCAGTTACATATTGTTTTCTCTCCTTGCTGTGTTTGTTACATGACTCAACTAAAGTGGCACCACGAGTTAGATATTGTTTTCTCTCCCAGCTGTTTTGTTACATGACTCATCTAAAGTGGCAACACCAGTTAGATATTGTTTTCTCTCCTAGCTGTGTTTGTTGCATGACTCAACTAAAGAGGCCACACGCGTTAGTTATTGTTTCCTCTCCTAGCTGTGTTTGCTACATAACTCATCTAAAGTGGTAGCACCAGTTAGATATTATTTTCTCTCCTAGCTGTGTTTGCTACATAACTCATCTATAATGGCACCACCAGTAAGAAATTGTTTTCTCTCCTAGCAGTGTTTGTTACAATACTCATCTAAAGTGGTAGCACCTGTAAGAAATTGTTTTCTCTGCTAGCAGTGTTTGCTACATAACTCATCTAAAGTGGTAGCACCAGTTAGATATTATTTTCTCTCCTAGCTGTGTTTGCTATATAACTCATCTATAATGGCACCACCAGTTAGAAATTGTTTTCTCTCCTAGCAGTGTTTGTTACAATACTCATCTAAAGTGACAACACCAGTTAGTTATTGTTTTCTCTTCTAGAAAAGTTTGTTACATAACTCATTTAAAGTGACTATACCAGTTAGATATTGTTTTCTCTCCTAGCTGTGTTTGTTACATGACTCATCTACAGAGGTAACACCAGTTACATATTGTTTTCTCTCATAGCTTTGTTTGTTACACGACTCATCTAAAGTGGAAACACCAGTTGCATATTGTTTTCTCTCCTAGGTAAGTTTGTTATATGGCTCATCTAAAGTGGTAACACCAGTTTGATATTTTTTCTCTCGTAGGTAAGTTTATTACATGAATCATCTACAGTGACAAAACCAGTTAGATATTGTTTTCTCTCCTAGCTGTGTAGGTTACATGACTCATCTAAAGTGGCACCACCAGTTAGATATTGTTTTCTCTCCTAGCTGTGTTCGTTAGATGACTCAACTATGGTGGTAGCATAAGTTAGATATTGTTTTCTCTCCTAGATGTGTTTGTTACATGACACATCTAAAGTGGCACCGCAAGTTAAATATTGTTTATTCTCCTAGGTAAGTTTGTTACATGGTTCATCTAAAGTGGTACACGAGCTAGATATTGTTTTCTCTCCCAGCTGTGTTTGTAACATGACTCCGCTTGAGTGGCAACCCCAGTTAGATATTGTTTTCTCTCCGAGGTAAGTTTGTTACATAACTCATCTACAGCAACAGCAGCAGTTAGATGATGTTTTCTCTCCTAGTTGTGTTTGTTACATAACTCGTCTAAAGTTGGAACACCAGTTAGATATTATTTTCTCTCCTAGCTGTGTTTGTTACATGACTCGTCTAAAGTGGCAACTCTAGTTAGAAATTGTTTTCTTTCCTAGTTGTGTTTGTTACATGGCTAATCTAAAGCGGCAACACAAGTTAGATATTGATTTCCCTCCTAGTTGTGATTGTTATATGACTCATCTATAGTGGCAACACATGTTAGATATTGTTTTCTTTCCTAGTTATGTTTGTTACATTACTCATCCTAAGTGAAACCACAAGTTAGATATTGTTTTCTCTCCTAGCTAAGTTTATACATGCCTCATCTAAAGTGACAACATTCGCTAGTCATTGTTTTCTTTCCTAGCTGATTTGGTTACATGACTCATCTAAAGTGTCACCACCAGTTAGATAATGTTTTCTCTCTTAGCTGTGTTTGTTACATGATTCATCTTAAGTGGCACCACCAGTTAGATATTGTTTTCTCTCCTAGCTGTGTTTGTTACATGACTCATCTAAAGTGGCACTATCAATTAAATATTGTTTTCTCACCTAGCTGTGTTCGTTACATGACTCAACTTAAGTGGTAGCACCAGTTAGATATTGTTTTCTCTCCTATCTGTCTTTGTTGCATAACTCATCTAAAGTGGCACCACCAGTAAGATATTGTTTTCTCTCCTAGCTGTGTTTGTTACATGACTCAAATAAAGTGATAGCACCAGTTAGATATTGTTTTCTCTCCTAGCTGTGTTTGTTACATAACTCATCTAAAGTGGTAACACCAGTGAGATTTTGTTTTCTCTCATAGCTGTGTTTGTTACATGACTCAACTAAAGCGACAACACCCGTTAGATATTGTCTTCTCTCCTAGCTGTGTTTTTTGCATGAAACATATACAGAAGACCCGTTAGATATCGTTTTCTCTCCTAGCTGTGTTTGTTACATGATACATCTAAAGTAACACCACAAGTTAGATATTGTTTTCTCTCCTAGTTAAGTTTGTTACTTTGTCATCTTAAGTGGCAACATGAGTTATATTTTGTCTTCTCTCCTAGGTAATTTTGTTACATGGTTCATCTAGTGACATCATCAGGTAGATATTGTTTTCTCTACTAAGTACGTTTGTTACATGGTTCATCTTAAGTGGCAACCCCAGTTACATTTTGTCTTCTCTCCTAGGCAGACTTGTTACATGATTCATTTTAAGTGGCAACACCAGTTAGATATTGTCTACTCTCTTAGCTAAGTGTATTACAAGAGTCATCTAAAGTGGCAACTCCAGTTAGATATAGTTTTCTCTCCAAGCTGTGTTTGTTACATGACTCATCTAAAGTGAAAACACCAATTACATATTGTTTTCTCTCCTAGGTAAGTTTGTTACATGACTCTTTTAAAGTGGTAACACCAGATAGTTATATTTTTCTCTCCTAGGTAAGTTTGTTACATGACTCATCTAAAGTGGCAACAAATGTTAGATATTGTTTTCTCTCCTAGGTAAGTTTGTTACATGAATCATCTAAAGTGGCACCACCAGGTAGTTATTGTTTTCTCTCCTAGGAAAGTTTGTTACGTGACTCATTTAAGTGAAAACACCAATTACATATTGTTTTCTCTCCTAGGTAAGTTTGTTACATAACTGATCTAAAGTGGCAAAACCAGATAGATATTGTTTTCTCTCCTAGGTAAGTTTGTTACATGACTCATCTAAAATGGCTATACAAGTTATATATTGTTTCCTCTCCTAGCTGTGTTCGTTATATGACTCATCTAAAGTGGCACAACAGGTTAGATATTGTCTTCTCTCCCAGCTGTGTTCGTTACATCACACATCTAAAGAGGCACCACCAGTTAGATATTGTTTTCTCTCCTAGTTGTGTTTGGTACATGACTCATCTAAAGTGGCACCACCAGTTAGATATTATTTTCTCTCCTAGCTGTGTTTGTTACATGACTCATCTAAAGTGGCACCACCAAATAGATATTGTTTTCTCTCCTAGAAAAGTTTGCTACATGACTCATATAAAGTGGCACCTCCAGTTAGATATTGTTTTCTTTCCTAGGTAAGTTTGTTACATGACTCATATAAAGTGGCAACGACATTTAGATATTGTTTTCTCTCCTAGGTAAGTTTCTTACATGACTCATTTAAAGTGGCAATTATAGTTACATATTGTTTTCTTTCCTAGGTAAGTTTGTTACATGACTCATCTAAAGTGGCACCAGCAGTTAGATATTGTTTTCTCTCCTAGGTAAGTTTCTTACATGCCTCATCTAAAGTGGCAACTCCATTTAGATATTTTCTCTCGTAGGTAAGTTTATTACATGACTCATCTGAAGTAGCAACACCAGTTAGATATTGTTTTCTCTCCTAGTTGTGTTTGGTACATGACTCATCCAAAGTGGCACCACCATTTAGATATTGTTTTCTCTCCTAGCTGTGTTTGTTACGTGACTCATCTAAAGTGGCACCACAAGTTAGATATTGTTTTCGCTCGTAGCTGTGCTTGTTAAATGACTCATTTAAAGTGGCACTACCAGTAGGATATTAATTTCTCTCCTAGCTGTGTTAGCTACCTGACTCATTTAAAGTGGCACTACCAGTTACATATTAATTTCTCTCCCAGCTGTGTTAGCTACCTGACTCATCTAAAGTGGTTACCCCAGTTAGATATTGTTTTCTCTCCTAGCTGTGTTAGCTACCTGACTTACCTAAAGTGGTAACACCAGTTAGATATTGTTTTCTCTCCTAGCTGTGTTTGTTTCATGACTCATCTAAAGTATTAACACCAGTTAGATATTGTTTTCTCTTCTTGCTGTGTTTGTTACATGAATCATCTAAAGTGGCACCACCAGTTAAATATTGTCTACTCTCTTAGCTAAGTGTATTACATGACTCATCTAAAGTGGCAACTCCAAATAGATATTGTTTTCTCTCCAAGCTGTGTTGGTTACATGACTCATCTAAAGTGAAAACACCAATGACATATTGCTTTCTCTCCTAAGTAAGTTAGTTACATGACTCATCTAAGGTGGCAACACAAGATAGATATTGTTTTCTCTCGTAGGTAAGTATGTTACATGACTCAGATAAAGTGGCAACACCAGTTAGATATTGTTTTCTCTCCTAGGTAAGTTTGTTACATGACTCATCTAAACTGGCTATAGAAGTTAGATATTGTTTTCTCTCCTAGCTGTGTTCGTTACATGACCCATCTAAAGTGGCAATTCCAGTTAGATATTGTTTTCTCCCCTAGCTGTGTATGTTACATGACTCATCTAAACTGGCACCACAGGTTAGATATTGTTTTCTCTCCTAGCTGTGTTCGTTAAATGACACATCTAAAGTGGCACCACAAGTTAGACATTGTTTTCTCTCCTAGGTAAGTTTGTTACATGATACCTCTAAAGTGGCACCACCATTTAGATATTGTTTTCTCTCCTAGGTAAGTTTGTTACATGACTCATCTAAAGTGAAAACTCCAGTTAGATATTGTTTTCTCACCTAGTTGTGTTTGTTACATGATTCATCTAAAAAGGCAACTCAAGTTAGACATTGTCTTCTCTCCTAGGTAAGTTTGTTAATTGACTCATCTAAAGTGGCAACACCTGTTAGTTATTGCTTTCTCTCCTAGTTATGTTTGTTACATGACTCATCTAAAGTGGCACCACCAGTTAGATATTGTGTCCTCTCCTAGCTTTGTTTGTTACATGGTTCATCTAAAGTGGCTCCACCACTTAGATGTTGTTTTCTCTCATAGCTGTGTTTGTTACATGACTTATCTAAAGTGGCACCACCAGTTAGATATTATTTTCTCTCCTAGCTGTGTTTGTTACATGACTCATCTAAAGTGGCACCACCAAATAGATATTGTTTTCTCTCCTAGAAAAGTTTGCTACATGTCTCATCTAAAGTGGCACCTCCAGTTAGATATTGTTTTCTTTCCTAGGTAAGTTTGTTACATGACTCATCTAAAGTGGCACCACCAGTTATATATTCTTTTCTCTACTAGCTGTGTTTATTACATGACTCATCTAAAGAGGCACCACCAGTTAGATATTGTTTTCTCTTCTAGGAAAGTTTGTTACATGACTCATCTAAAGTGGCTACAGCAGTTAGATGTTGTTTTCTCTCCTAGGTAAGTTTCTTCATTTAAAGTGGCAACTCCAGTTAGATATTGTTTTCTTTCCTAGGTAAGTTTGTTACATGACTCATCTAATGTGGCACCAGCAGTTAGATATTGTTTTCTCTCCTAGGTAAGTGTCCTACATGGCTCATCTAAAGTGTGAACTCCAGTTGGATATTTTCTCTCCTAGGAAAGTTTCTTATATGACTCATCTGAAGTGGCAACACCAGTTAGATATTGTTTTCTCTCTTAGTTGTGTTTAGTACATGACTCATATAAAGTGGCACCACCAGTTAGATACTGTTTTCTCTCCCAGCTGTGCTTGTTACATGACTCATCTAAAGTGGCACCATAAGTTAGATATTGTTTTCGCTCCAGCTGTGTTTGTTAAATGACTCATTTAAAATGGCACTACCAGTTAGATATTGTTTTCTCTCCTAGCTGTGTTAGCTGCCTGTCTCATCTAAAGTGGTAACACCAGTTAGATATTGTTTTCTCTCCTAGCTGTGTTTGTTACATGACTCATCTAAAGTGGTACTACCAGTGAATACTGTTTTCTCTCCTAGCTGTGTTTTTTACATGACTCATCTAAAGTGGTAACACCAGTTAGATATTGTTTTCTCTCCTAGCTGTGTTAGTTACATGACTGATCAAAATTGGTAACACCACTTAGATATTGTTTTCTCTCTTAGCTGTGTTTGTTACATGATTCATCTAAAGTGGTACTACCAGTTAGATATTGTTTTCTCTCCTAGCTGTGTTAGCCACCTGACTCATCTAAAGTGGTAACACCAGTTAGATATTGTTACATCTCCTAGGTAAGTTTGTTACATAACTAATCTACAGTAACAACACCAGTTACATATTGTTTTCTCTCCTAGCTGTGTTTGTTACATGACTCATCTAAAGTGGTACTACCAGTTAGATATTGTTTTCTCTCCTAGCTGTGTTTGTTACATGACTCATCTAAAGTGGTAACACCAGTTAGATATTGTTTTCTTTCCTAGGTAAGTTTGTAACATGACTCATCTAAACTGGCACCACCAGATAGATATTGTTTTCTCTACTAGTTGTGTTTGTTACATGACTCATCTAAAGTGTCACCACCAGTTAGATATTGTATTCTCTCCTAGGAAAGTTTGTTACTTGACTCATCTAAAGTGGCAACGGTAGTTAGATATTGTTTTCTCTCCTAGGTAAGCTTCTTACATGACTCATTTAAAGTGGCAACTCCAGTTAGATATTGTTTTCTTTCCTAGGTAAGTTTGTTACATGACTCATCTAAAGTGGCACCAGCAGTTAGATGTTGTTGTCTCTCCTAGGTAAGTTTCTTACATGACTCATCTGAAGTGGCAACACCAGTTAGATATTGATTTCCTCCTAGTTGTGTTTGGTACATGACTCATCCAAAGTGGTACCACAAGTTAGATATTGTTTTCTCTCCTAGCTGATCTTGTTAAATGACTCATTTAAAGTGGCACTACCAGTTAGATATTAATTTCTCTCCTAGCTGTGTAAGCTACCTGACTCATTTAAAAAGGCACTACCAATTAGATATTAATTTCTCTCCTAGCTGTGTTAGCTACTTGACTCATCTAAAGTGGTTACACCTGTTAGATATTGTTTTCTCTCCTAGCTGTGTTTGTTACATGACTCATCTAAAGTGACACCACCAGTAAGATATTGTTTTCTCTCCTAGCTGTGTTTGTTACATGACTCATCTAAAGTGGTACTACCAGTTAGATATTGCTTTCTCTCCTAGCTGTGTTTGTTAAATGACTCATCTAAAGTGGTACTACCAGTTAGATATTGTTTTCTCTCCTAGCTGTGTTAGCCACCTGACTCATATAAAAGGGTAACACCAGTTAGATATTGTTTTCTCTCTTAGTTGTGTTTGTTACATGACTCGTCTAAAGTGGCAACACCAGTTAGATATTATCTCTCCTAGGTAAGTTTGTTACATAACTAATCTACAGTAACAACACCAGTTAGATATTGTTTTCTCTCTTAGCTGTGTTTGTTACGTGACTCATCTAAAGTGGCAACACCAGTTATTTATTGTTTTCTCTCCTAGCTGATTTTGTTACATGACTCAATTAAAGTGGCACCACCAGTTAGATATTGCTTCTTCTCCTAGTTATGTTTGTTACATGGCTCATATAAAGTGGCTCCACCACTTAGATATTGTTTTCTCTCCTAGCTGTGTTTGTTACATGACTCATTTAAAGTGGCACCACCAGTTAGATATTGCTTTCTCTACTGGCTGTGTGTGTTACATGACTCATCTAAAGTGGCACAACCAGTTAGATATTGTATTCTCTCCTAGGAAAGTTTGTTACTTGACTCATATAAAGTGGCAACGACATTTAGATATTGTTTTATCTCCTAGGTAAGTTTCTTACATGACTCATTTAAAGTGGCAATTATAGTTACATATTGTTTTCTTTCCTAGGTAAGTTTGTTACATGACTCATCTAAAGTGGCACCAGCAGTTAGATATTGTTTTCTCTCCTAGGTAAGTTTCTTACATGCCTCATCTAAAGTGGCAACTCCATTTAGATATTTTCTCTCCTAGGTAAGTTTATTACATGACTCATCTGAAGTGGCAACACCAGTTAGATATTGTTTTCTCTCCTAGTTGTGTTTGGTACATGACTCATCCAAAGTGGCACCACCATTTAGATATTGTTTTCTCTCCTAGCTGTGTTTGTTACGTGACTCATCTAAAGTGGCACCACAAGTTAGATATTGTTTTCGCTCGTAGCTGTGTTTGTTAAATGACGCATTTAAAGTGGCACTACCAGTAAGATATTAATTTCTCTCCTAGCTGTGTTAGCTACCTGACTCATCTAAAGTGGTTACACCAGTTAGATATTGTTTTCTGTCCTTGCTGTGTTAGCTACCTGACTCATCTAAAGTGGTAACACCAGTTAGATATTGTTTTCTCTCCTAGCTGTGTTTGTTACATGACTCATCTAAAGTATTAACACCAGTTAGATATTGTTTTCTCTTCTTGCTGTGTTTGTTACATGAATCATCTAAAGTGGCACCACCAGTTAGATATTGTCTACTCTCTTAGCTAAGTGTATTACATGACTCATCTAAAGTGGCAACTACAAATAGATATTGTTTTCTCTGCAAGCTGTGTTTGTTATATGACTCATCTAAAGTGAAAACACTAATTACATATTGTTTTCTCTCCTAGGTAAGTTTCTTACATGACTCATCTAAAGTGGTAACACAAGATAGATATTGTTTTCTCTCGTAGGTAAGTTTGTTACATGACTCAGATAAAGTGGCAACACCAGTTAGATATTGTTCTCTCTCCTAGGTAAGTTTGTTACATGACTCATCTAAAGTGGCAATTCCAGTTAGATATTGTTTTCTCTCCTAGCTGTGTTTGTTACATCACTCATCTAAACTGGCACCACAGGTTAGATATTGTTTTCTCTCCTAGCTGTGTTCGTTACATGACACATCTAAAGTGGCACCACCAGTTAGACATTGTTTTCTCTCCTAGATAAGTTTGTTACATGATACATCTAAACTGGCACCACCAGTTACATATTGTTTTCTCTCCTAGGTAAGTTTGTAACATGACTCATCTAAAGTGACAACTCCAGTTAGATATTGTTTTCTCTCGTAGTTGTGTTTGTTACATGACTCATCTAAAGTGGAAATTCCAGTTAGATATTGTTTTCTCTCCTAGATAAGTTTGTTAATTGACTCATCTAAAGTGGCAACTCCAGTTAGATATTGTTTTCTCTCCTAGTTATCTTTTTTACATGACTCATCTAAAGTGGCAACTCCAGTTAGATATTGTTTTCTCTCCTAGCTGTGTTAGCCATCTGACTCATCTAAAGTGGTAACACCAGTTAGATATTGCTTTCTCTCCTAGCTGTGTTTGTTACATGATTCATCTAAAGTGGTAACACCAGTTAGATATTGTTTTCTCTCCTAGCTGATTTTGTTACATGACTCATCTAAAGTGGCACCACCAGATAGATATTGTTTCCTCTCCTTGCTGTGTTTGTTACATGGTTCATCTAAATTGGCTCCACCACTTAGATGTTGTTTTCTCTCTTAGCTGTGTTTGTTACATGACTCATCTAAAGTGGCACCACCAGTTAGATATTGTTTTCTCTACTAGCTGTGTTTGTTACATGACTCATCTAAAGTGGCACCACCAGTTAGATATTGTTTTCTCTCCTAGAAAAGTTTGTTACATGACTCATCTAAAGTGACATCACCATTAAGATATTGTTTTCTCTCCTAGCTGTGTTTGTTACATGACTCATCTAAAGTGGTACTACCAGTTAGATATTGTTTTCTCTCCTAGCTGTGTTTGTTACATGACTCATCTAAAGTGGTACTACCAGTTAGATATTGTTTTCTCTCCTAGCTGTGTTAGCCACCTGACTCATATAAAAGGGTAACACCAGTTAGATATTGTTTTCTCTCTTAGTTGTGTTTTTTACATGACTCGTCTAAAGTGGCAACACCAGTTCGATATTGTTATCTCTCCTAGGTAAGTTTGTTACATAACTAATCTACAGTAACAACACCAGTTAGATATTGTTTTCTCTCTTAGCTGTGTTTGTTACATGACTCATCTAAAGTGGCACCACCAATTAGATATTGTCTTCTCTCCTAGAAAAGTTTGTTAAATGACTTATCTAAAGTGGCACCTCCAGTTAGATATGTTTTCTTTCCTAGGTAAGTTTGTTACATGACTCATCTAAAGTGGCACCACCAGTTAGATATTGTTTTCTCTACTAGCTGTATTTGTTACATGACCCATTTAAAGTGGCACCACCAGTTAGATATCGTTTTCTCTCCTAGGAAAGTTTGTTACATGACTCATTTAAAGTGGCAACCCCAGTTAGATATTGTTTTCTCTCCTAGCTGTGTTTGTTACATGACTCATCTAAAGTGGTAACTCCAGTTAGATATTGTTTTCTCTCCTAGCTGTGTTTGTTACATGACTCATCTAAAGTGGCAACTCCAGTTAGATATTGTTTTCTCTCCTAGCTGTGTTTGTTACATGACTCATCTAAAGTGGCAACTCCAGTTAGATATTGTTTTCTCTCCTAGCTGTGTTAGCCATCTGACTCATCTAAAGTGGTAACACCAGTTAGATATTGTTTTCTCTCCTAGCTGTGTTTGTTACATGATTCATCTAAAGTGGTAACACCAGTTAGATATCGTTTTCTCTCCTAACTGTGTTAGCCACCTGACTCATCTAAAGTGGTAACACCAGTTAGATATTGTTTTCTCTCCTAGCTTTTTTTGTTACATGACTCATCTAAAGTGGTAACACCAGTTAGATATTGTGTTCTCTTCTTGCTGTGTTTGCTACATGAATCATCTAAAGTGGCAACACCAGTTTGATATTGTTTTCTCTCCTAGGTAAGTTAGTTACATATCTCATCTAAAGTGACAACACCAGTTACATATTGTTTTCTTTTCTTGGTAAGTTTGTTACATGTGTCATCTAAAGTGACAACACCAGTTACATATTGTTTTCTCTCCTAGCTGTGTTTGTTACATGAGTCATCTAAAGTGGCAACACCAATTAGATATTGTTTCCCCTCCTATCTGTGTTTGTTACATGACTCATCTAAAGTGAAACACCAGTTAGATATTGTTTTCTCTCCTAGGTAAGTTTGTTACGTGACTCATCTAAAGTAGTAACACCAGTTAGATATTGTTTTCTCTCCTAGCTGTGTTTGTTACATGACTCATCTAAAGTGGTAACACCAGTTAGATATTGTTTTCTCTCCTAGCTGTGTTTGTTACATGACTCATCTAAAGTGGTAACACCAGTTAGATATTGTTTTCTCTCCTAGCTGTGTTTGTTATATGACTCATCTAAAGTGGCACTACCAGTTACATGTTTTCTCTCGTAGCTGTGTTTGTTACATGACTCATCTAAAGTTGCACTACCAGTTAGATATTGTTTTCTCTCCTAGCTGTGTTTGTTATATGACTCATCTAAAGTGGCAAAACCAGTTAGATATGGTTTTCTCTCCTAGGTAAGTTTGTTACATAACTCATCTAAAGTGACAACAGCAGTTATATATTGTGTTCTCTCCTGTGGAAGTCTGTTACATGAGTAATCTAAAGTGACAACACCAGTTACATATTGTTTTCTCTCCTAGCTGTGTTTGTTACATGGGTCATCTAACAAAGAATTTTCGGAATACAGAAAATATCAGTAATTTTATTAAGATAAATACTAGCAGTAGCTCGTTGTGTATATTTAGCCAAAATATTAGGGGTTTAAAAAACAAAGTTGATGAAGTTTCTCTTAGTCTTGCTTCTGAAAAATGACAGCCTCACGTTTTATGCTTATCTGAACATCATTTAACAGAACAGGAATTCTTGCCAATTTCACTGCATGGGTACTGTTTAGGAGCAGCATATTCAAGGATAAAATCTAAAAAAAGGATTGGTTTGCATATTTGTAAGACACGATGTACCCTATAAAGTCATCAATCTAAAGAAGTTTTGCTTTGAGCTTGACATAGAGATGTGCACAGTTCAGCTAAACATAAATCAAGTAAATTTTTCAATAATAGCTCTAAATCGGTCCCCACTAGGTAATTATGAGTTATTCAAAAAACAGTTAGATGATTTCATAAAGTTTATATTGAAACCGAAACGAGAAATGATAATTTGTGGTGACATAAATTTTGATTATTTTATACCTAGTCTTCGAAAGGACCAACTCAATTCTATATTTTTTACATACAACATGTCACACACAGTACATTTTCCTACAAGAATTCAGGGTAGCACCTCTTCAGCAATAGATAACATATTCATTAATATAGATAGAATTAAAACTTCAATAACCTTACCATTTGCAAATGGCCTTTCAGATCATGAGGCACAAATACTTCTCATTAAAGAGATAAACTTAAAGTTAAAACCAACCTATAAATATTGCAGAACACGAAAAGTAGATGAAAGCTCCCTCACATTGTTTAAGTATGCCCTTCAACAAGAATCATGGACTGAAATCTTGGAAATAAATGGAGTAAATGACAAGTTCAATCATTTCCTACATTTCAACTCTCATTTTGTAGCATCCTTTCCAGTCAAATATTGTAAAATATATAATCAATAGGAAAATAACGCCTGGATTACAACAGGCATTAAAACTTCTTGCAAACATAAGCGAAAATTATACCAAGAATTGAAACATAATAAGTCCCCATACTTAGAATGTCACTACAAAAAGTACTGTAAACTTCTAAGAGAAACAATAAAAGCTGCTAAAATATTGCATTGTAATAAAGAGATATCCAATTCTAATAATAAAATAAAAACTATCTGGAATATAATAAAAAGGGAAACAGGTAAGAGCTCTCAAGAAAGCCCCTCTATTGCACTGAATTCCGGTAATCAAAAAATTGATGATCCTCAAAAGGTTGTAGATATTTTCAACAATTTCTTTTTGAATGTAACAGACAAATTAAAAATAAACTATGGATGTAAAGAATCAGCAATAAATTTTTTGAAACTTCTTTTGTAAACAAAGTCCCTGAATTTAAAGTAAAAATGACTACACCATTTGAAATAAAAAATATAATAAATATGCTCAAGCCCAAAAATTCCTCTGGATATGATGAAATATTAAGTAAAATCCTAAAAGCATGTTCTGGCCTACTATGCATTCCCCTTAGCTATTTATGTAACGAATCACTAAAGAGTGGAATATTTCCTGACAGAATGAAGTACTGTATTGTCAAACCACTTTTTAAAAAAGGGAAACAAGATAATATATCAAATTATAGACCTATATCTCTCTTGTCTGTTTTCTCAAAAGTATTTGAGAAAGTAATGTTCAATAGGCTCTATAATTACTTGGAAAAGAACAACTTATTTGCCAAAGAACAGTTTGGCTTTAGAAAAGGAGTAGTGACAGATAATGCAGCCTACAAGCTCACACATAAAGTGTTAACAGCGTTAAATGAAAAGGAACATGTCGGTGGAATCTTTTGTGACCTAGCGAAGGCTTTTGACTGTGTGAATCATGAGATTCTGATAGCTAAACTAAATTTCTATGGAATAAAGAGTAACATATTAGATTGGTTCATTTCATACCTAGAGAAGAGAAAACAAAGGGTTGAAATTAATAACTCCAATGGGTATCAAAATAGTGCCTCAGAATGGAAATCAGTAAAACATAGTATTCCCCAGGGATCAATCTTAGAGCCTCTTTTGTTCTTGGTTTACATAAATGACCTCCCATTATACATTAACAGTTTTGCAAGTATTTATTTATTCGCAGATGACACTAGTGTTCTAGTAACAAGTAAAGATTTCAATGAATGTGTAGTTAAATTAAACTATGTTCTAAATTGTATGTCAAATTGGTTCAAAGCAAACAAACTCTCAGTAAACCTTGAAAAAACAAAAACAATTAAATTTATAACTACTCGCTCACCACAAACGCACATAGAAATAGGAATTAATTATACATTGTTAGAACAGCTAAATGAAGTCAAATTTCTTGGCCTTCAGCTAGATAAGTATTTGGACTGGAAGTCACATATTAGCTACATCACACCTAAACTTAGCTCAGCATGTTATGCTCTCCGTGCATTGGTTAAATTTCACTCAATGGATACACTTAAGTTGGTGTATTTTGCCTACTTTAAATCCATCATCGAGTATGGAATAATATTCTGGGGTAATTCAGTAGATAGTAAATGCATATTCCGGATACAGAAGAAAGCTATACAAATAATCTGTAAAGCTTATTAGCAGACAGTCATGTAAAGAACTATTTCAAAAATTGGGCATCCTCATCTTACCTTGTGTTTATATATTATCCATTTTAAAATTCTATGCAGTTAATCGACATAGTTTTATAACAAACATGGAAATTCATAACATTAATACTAGACAAAAGGGATTTATTCATAGTCCCAATGCCAATCTTCGTTGCTTTCAGAAAGGTGTATATTATGAAACAATCAAGATATTTAATGCCCTCCCCAGTAATCTCAAAGAAAATGTTGGGAATTTCAGGGCTTTTAAGGCCTCTCTTAAGGAGTACCTTTGCAATAAATCATTTTACTCTGTAGATGAATATTTAAGTGACAAATCTGTCTGGCAATACCGTTAATAATCATAGTATTTATAAATATTACAATGTATTGCATTTTGTGTATAATAGTGTGTGTGTGTGTTTTATATTAAAATTAAACTAATTTATACTTTGACTGGCACGAATGTGTCAAATGAATTTTTTTAGTATTTAGCAATGACACAAGGTCTGTAAAGCCTGATGTTTTGATACTTTACACTCTAGTATATAATTGTAAATCTTTGTATTGGAAATTGTATAACATATTTGTAAATATGTATTATAATTTGTTGACATTTATGAAGAGTACATAATACAATAATCATGTTTTAATTTATATGATTGCTACTAGTAACTATTATAGGGATAATTTGAAAACTATCATCTGACATAACATTAGTTTTACATAAAATGAAATTATATTTATTTATACATTTTAACGCTATATTCTGATACTCTCTGTTTTTATGTGCATGCAAAAAAAAAAAAAAAGATCCTGTTGTTTTTGTAACCAATGCTTTTAGCACTAGAGTTTTATACATTTTTTTTTTCATAGTATATAGTATATAAACATATGTATACATGTATATGCCTTGACAAATTCTATGTTCGGTAGCTTTCTGGCCTAAATGAACCTACAGAATGCTTTCTAATCTAATCTAATCTAAAGTGACAACACCAGTTAGATATTGTTTCCTCTCCTAGCTGTGTTTGTTACATGACTCATCTAAAGTGACAACACCAGTTAGATATTTTTTTTCTCCTAGGTAAGTTTGTTACATGACTCATCTAAAATGGCAACACCAGTTAGATATTGTTTTCTCTCCTATGTAAGTTTGTTACATGACTCATCTAAAGTGGCAACACCAGTTAGATATTGTTTTCTCTCATAGGTAAGTATGTTACATGACTCATCTAAAGTGGCAACACCAGTTAGATATTGTTTTCTCTCCTAGGTAAGTATGTTACAAGACTCATCTAAAGTGGTAACACCAATTAGATATTGTTTACTCTCCTAGGTAAGTTTGTTACATGACTCATCTAAAGTGGCAACACCAGTTAGATATTGTTTTCTCTCCTAGCTATTTTGTTACATGGTTCATCTAAAGTGGAGACACCAGCTAGATGTTGTCATACAGCTTTCTGTTGTTAGTGGCTGTTCTGTAATATGTTTAGCTTTTGTCTCATGACACAGCTCTACCTGTGCCAGGCTGAAATTCCTGTTCATTATTTTGTTAGCTAACAATTTAAATAAAATGGTTCTTTTTGATCCAGAAACAAATGTAACCTTTTGAATTAAATCTTGAAAAGACGGGTAAGCGGCAACGCCAAACATGTGAGGGCAGAACAATAGTGTAGCTTCAGATGATTGTGGATACATTAAATAAGGATCTAAAACGATTGCAAGAAGAGATCAGAACGCTTTAAAAAGAAAATCAAGAATTGAAAACAGCATTTCAACTTATTGCACACAATGAGCAGCAGATAAATGACAGTATAGGAAAAAATACAGCAGACAAAATCAAGTGCAGACTTTGTGGAGGTAAACAACTGTAGAAAGTCATGGCCACCAACCTCCTGCAGTGTACCAGAGACCGAGATTGCGAATAAATATGAAGTATTGAATGAACTGAAAATGCACGAGCACCGAATGAAATCACCAGAGGCCAGCATAGAAGAAACAATGAAGGCATAGTCTGTCTTCAAATTTAAATGAACAAATCCTAACCTTACGGCCTGGGAAACGGAAAACAACAAGAGATCTGAAAGTGGTGACTATGTTAAATTATGTGACTGTGGAATCATTCAGCTCAATAAATGTGTAAAAAGGTAAGAGTTGCTAGTTTAATAAGCAATCCTGAAAAAATCAAAGTGGTAGTGCTTCATGTGGGAACAAACATGTAGTCCAGAAGAACTTCTTGGACAAATCTAGAATCTTATTTGTTCTACTAAAGAAAGTAAATAGTGTATTAAAAAGGTGTGATGTGCCCAGCAGTGAATGAAAACATAAGATGGGCATGTAATGCTTTAAAATCAGTGTACATTTAGATAAGAAGCTGGATAAGGCAGAGATGGTCTACATTTAAATAGAGCAGGGTCACATACAGTGAGTGGAATCATGAAATATATTGTAAATATAATTTGTAAACAACAGGTAAATTGGTGACGAATTCAGAAGGTGTAAAAAACTCCTGCCAGGTTAGTAATCCTAAACATGATGCACAAAATAATGTAAAGAGTGAGCAATGAATTTCAGACCAAATGGTTAAACATACATATCTAAACATACAAGGAATAAAAACAAAAGTAGACTGATTACTTTCTCTACACGCACTAAGTATATAGTGTATAGAGAAAGTATTGCACTCCACCAAAAAATTTGACACCGAGATTTCACCGGAAATATATGTTTTAATGTCCCCTGTATCCAAAAAAAGTATTTTCAGAAAATGGTCCATGTGTGCGAGTGCGCAAGAGAGCGAGTGAGCATGTGAGCGTGTGTGTGAACACGATAACTCAAAAATGAAAAGTCGGTGAAATACCAAACTTGGTATTTAAGTTTAGTATCTTCCAGGGATGCGACACAAAGATTTTGAGAGAAATCCCCCCACCCCAAACAACCCTTACATGGAACTTTTTTCGAAAATATTGATTTTCTAAAAAATGGCTCTAACGATTTTGATTAAAATATTGTATATGTAAGATGTTTACTTGACAAATACAATGTACATTTTGAATTTTCGGGGAATAGCCTGTGAAGACTACTTTATTCTGAGTGAATTTTATGGAATTTTGCATAACTGCTAAACCGTAAGAGATACACAAAAACTTACAACACAAAAAATGTAGAGCACATTAAAACACACAATTTATGTTGTATATATGTTTTTTTCGTGGAGTTGATCGTTTTTGAGATATTCCTTATTTTTGTCTACAGGTTCGAAAAACTTCTTTTCTCATACAGGAATTTGTCAACAAACAAAGGAACTTCAGTCACATAGCAACCAGCTTTTAACCATCGGTTTAACCTATGCTACTCCCTTATTTCCCTTCTACTTACAAGGAAGCAAGCAATAAAACTATTTCTGCTAATTTTTTGTCGATAAGCATGAAGTAAATAGAAGTATAAGCTTTTTAAAACTAATTTGTTGCAGAGATGTAGAGAAAGTCATGTGAATGGAACACATCAGATTTTTTTGGAAGAATTGTGTTTAGCAAATCATATACCTAAATGAACACTGTAATCCTGAAATCACAAGGTTATAATGTCACAGATCACTAGGCTCCTGCATACACTTAAATTGTTGTTAATGCCAAAAAATAAAGAGACGATTTAAAAGCATACCAAGAGTATGCAATTGAACTAATTGAGTTGAAAACATATAGTACCCTACTACAATACTTTTGAAATATTTTTGAAAAAATTTGATAACCTGCTAAGTAAATTGCAAAAAGAAAAAGGTAAAATTGTTATAATTGCAGCTGATTACAATATAGATACACTAAACTCCCATTGTTCACAAAAGGGTATGGCAAATAATTTTTTAAATGTTATACAAACTTATGGTCTTAGTCTTCAATGTAACAAACCAATTCCTCACTTGTATAGACAATCGTTACAAATACTGCAGCAGTTGTATTACAGTAGACACAAGTTTGTCAGATCATTACCTTTCCTAATGTAAGCATAAAAAATGCAAAAATGGAAAAATATTAAAGCATGTAAGTATTAAGCGATGAAAACATCAGAAACGTTATAAATCATCTCTCTGATATAAAATGGTCCTTTGGCATTTCACGAACTGTAGATGAAAACAATAATACATTCCTAAATCAATGTTTTACTGCTTAAAACCATTGTTTTCCTAAAACAACATTCAAACCAAAAAAGTTCTTACTAGACTGGTGTACCCCGGGCTTTAGAGTGTCACGGGCTTTAGAGTGTCAAGTGCAAGGAAAACACTCACCAAAGATTCTAATAATCTACAGGTAAAACAGCACTATTTACTTTATAGCAAAATTTACAAAAAAGTTATATAGAGAGAAAAACAAATGGCCATTGAGAAATATATAAAAGAAGCTCACAACAAAAGTAAAGCAACATGGCAGTTAATTAAACATTAATTAGGTCAATTCAAAATCTTCTCGGGCTTCTAGCCAGGTAATAACTGGCTAGAAGCCCGAGAAGATTTTGAATTAACACGTCGCCAGGAAAGCTATAGTTCTTATTAATTAGGTCTTCAAAATAAACAAAAATGTGACTCATTAAACCATAGTTGCACAAATATACCAAATGAAACCTGCAAATCACCTCCATGCTTGCACGAGGCACAAAATAGTAGCTCAAACTCAAAGCTCCACATTTTAATCTAGGTTATGTAACAACCAACAATGTAAAAAATATTATCACTGCTTTGTAATCAAAAATCTCAAGTGGATGGGATGAACTGCCATCCAGGGTAGTAAAACTAATTAAAGATTTCATAAGTGAATCACTTGCAAAAATATTTAACCAATCTTTTCATTTTGGAGTATTTCCAGAGAATGAAATATGCCTTAATAATCCCCTTGCACAAAGGAGGGACATATGAATACAAAAAGTATCACCTTATATCAATCTTGACCAGCTTCTGAATAATATTTGAGAAATTAGTATATGCTAGACTAAAAGTTTTTTTTTGAAAAAAAAATAAAATATTAAGTAACTGTCAACATGGCTTATCTACAATTACCACAGTAACCACAATAGCACTAAATTTAGATCTAAAAAAAAAAAAAAAAAAAAAAAAAAAGAAGCTGCAATATTCTGTGACATTTCAAAGGCATTTGACTGTGTAAACCATAAAATTCTCCTAAAAAGCTAGAGCACTATAATATAAAAGATTAAAACCCTGAGTGGTTCAAACCATATTTATCAAATCGTAAACAAAGTGTAATCATACAAATCTCAATGAAGAACTAATGCAAATGGTGTTCCACAAGGTTCAGTGTTAGGTCCTCTGTTGTATATACTCTATACTAATGACTTATCTCACAATATAAATGCAGGTGGCTCCTCAGTTATCTACAAAATACAAGTCATTATAAATTACAAACATTAAATAACTTAGATGAATGGTTCTCATGCAATGGAATGAGCTTGAATAAATCAAAAACTAGTATTATAAAGTTTAAGACTACTGTAAGCGCAAATTCAAGACAAGATCACTCATTAAAAGAAACAACAAAAGACTGCAACAAAATATTAAGAATATACAGAGACAAATATCTAAAATAGAACATCCATATAGAATATAGAACTAAGAAACTAATTCAGCCTGTTTTAATATGCTATGTCTGACACACATAATAAATATAGAACCAAAAAATATGGTCTATTAGGTTACTTTCACTCGATTCTGACCTATGGCATAATATTATGGGGAAATGCACCTGGGTGGGAAATGGTATTCAGATTACAGAAAAAAATAATACATCACTGCAAAGTTCAAAAACTATTGTAAACCACTATTTAAAATATTTTAAAATATACCTCTTAAGAGTTGCTAACCTAGGCTTATAAAAATTATGACAAGTTCATAGAAAAACAAAACCGACATCACCACAATACTCAGCAAGAATCTAGCATAAAATTCCCCATGCATAGACTAACACCTCTATGAAAAAAAAAACCTACTAAATGGGTATAAAAATATATAATTAACTGCCACAAAAATCAAAGATATAAAAACCTTAAATTTATTCACAAAAAGAGTTAAAGAAATATTAGTAAATAAAACCTATTACTGTATACAAGAATTTTGACATAATGTTGGAGTTACTTGGCTAATATACATATTACAATATAAATCATTGTTTCAGTATATTTTTAAAATAATATCTTTATACGTGTACATAGTAGAATTTAAGTTACTCAAGTATATTTTTTGACAAGTCACCAGTTTACGAGCTTACGCTCACAATGTAAACATTATATTATCTTTGGGGCTCAACTGGTTTGCCTGTTTCTTGCCTTTTGGAATAAGTTTTGATGACATCTGAGATCCTTTGCTTGGATACAGTAAACCCAAGGCTCTTACCTACTTAATAATCTTGGAATTGAAGTATTTTGTATTGGAAAGCGTAGTAATGTACCCTTCCCGGCGCTATTTGACTGGGCAACTACTGCACTGAGCTGGTTTACTTGTCCATACTTGTCACATAGATCTCTAACAACCCTCCATAATTAATACTTTCTTTCTCTTCACAAACCTAAATTCAATTTCTGGTAATAATTTATGAAGAACACATCACCTAAAAGAAGGGGTCATAGTATTATTATTAACAGAATTCAAGACCTTGCCTAGAGATTGCAACTCAATACTGAAGAAAATTTTGCACTTTAGTACATATAGCAGTTGGCTTAAACTGGTTTCTTTTCTTGTGCACCTGTTTCCTTACATGCAGCAGATGCCATGCTCCAATATACCCTGTGTTAACTTAACACTGTTATTCACGCCAACAGTTGCATTATCAACATTCAAAATCATTTATTTCTTGCTGTTTATCTTATAAACTGCATAGCTATTTCACATGAATTCAGTTACTTTGTTCTTAAGAAGATGGCTAGAATTTGTTAACCTTAAATGAGGACCATTTTAACAAATGCCATTTTTTTCAAATAGCAGGTTTTGATGGATTTTGGTCAATTGTAATGAGAGAAAAAGAATGCACTTTTCATAAAATCAATAAATGCAATTATTTCCCATTGAAAAGAGTGCCTCAATATAGAGCATTTTCACAAAACTCAACATCTCCATTTCTTAAATTTTCATAAAACTCAACTTTGAGGAGGTAAAAATTTGGGTAAAGACTGGCATACCTATAATTTAAAATCGATGGAAAAAAATATTGTAAAAGCTAAATTGCCTTTTAAAATTACAGAGGTGAGAATATTTTCACACAAAAAAAACTTGTAATAATTGTGTACAGTGTTACGTACAAAACACTTATTTTTCTGCACCGTTTAAGCCAAGGCAGACAATTTATGCAATATCTGAACTTCCAAAGGTGAACCATGTCAGCAAGAAGAAAGCTGATGATGTGAAGAACTTTATCAGTTATTTCCATAATGAATCGGAAGAGGGAAAAGTTGGTTGGTTGGTATCTAATGTTGAGCAGTTGACAGTGAAGCCATTCGCTCGCTTGCATTCCAGTATTTTGATGTCATGTTATCATGTCGACTCAAGGTTGGGCAGCGCAGTAGATGGGAAAAGTATTTTATGGCAAAGTTCTAAAAGGATGTGGCAAAGCTTCTGACAACAGGATGGATCATGTTGAGGAACCATTGTATTTAGATTCTGTACATTCAATTTTCAGTGATTTTGGATATTGCAAAAAAAAAGTTTGATCTTACATTGAAGTTTTTTTGTATATCAATAATTAATTTCGAACAAATTAGTTTACAACAATGATTTTGATGAAGTTTTTGCCAACTGAGAATAAAAAATAATTAAAACATTTTAAGTTATGTGTATTTCAAAAAATGGATATGTTGAGTTTTGTATAATTCTCAAGTTTTGTCATATTTTTTTCCAAATAAATAAGATAACAAAATTAGTTGTACTGCCTAACAATAAATCCATCTCAAAAAAAGAAACACTAACATTTTTATCCAGAGTTACTATATCAAAAGCTCAGAGTAAACTAAAAAAAACCATTTTCTGTAAAATTTTTAAAATGGCATTTGCTGAGTTTTGTTAATGTTCCTCTATGCGGAATTTGGAACTTCTTTGTTACAGCAATGCTTGTTAACCAACTGGACTGAATATCAAACATTTATGTACTCTGTGACAGGATCTTGTTTGCTCATTGTCACAATACCATGTTGCATTTCCTTGCCAAGGTGGAGAGAAAATTTCACATAAAATACATTACTTAGAACAGTTGTGACAGTGGCTCACGAAAATAAGATTTAATTTTAGATCAGGAAGGACTGATAACAGCACTTTTATCTTATTTTATTTACTTTGTTTATATCAAACCATAATCATTGCTTAATTTTCTTTATGGCTATTGCGTTTAATTATAGTTTTTGAATATACTGGTTGTCATGCACATTTTATATGCATAATTAAGTAGGCACTTCTTTCTTATTCATTGTTTAACTTTGGTGCAGTTCTGTATAAATATTCTTGCATTAATGAAAATCATAATTTGTTTGTGATATTACTTTAGGTATATCTTAAGTGGAAGTTGGTAGTTTCACTTGTTCTAGGGCAATGTTGCACACATACAAATGCATTAAAACAATTTCAACTCAGTGTCTTGTTACACTGTTTATTCTTACACAGCTTTTCGCTGGCTACTTATTTTACCAAATGTTAACTTCTCCTAAAATGATTCTGGCAACAAAAACATTACTAGTATTCAGTTTCTAATTTTAACCAAAAATGAATTCAAATATTGTCAACAATTCAACAATAATCACTATTTGAACCTAAAATTCTTAAACCAATAACCGATATCTTTTGTCATAATACAAGTCTCAATTTGCATGTTATATGCTATGTTGAGAAAATCATACTCCTCACCTAAGCTCAATCTGTGCGTTTATATTGTACACTACATTTATTAGTTAAAATATTAACTTTTTATCATCTATTTCCTCTTTCAGCATCATTAAAATGTTGTTCTTTAACAAGTGCATTAGCAACAAGCTCCTGGCATTTGTTACGTTTCTTCTTAACAACATTTTGTTGTGTTAGGTACTCATAGAATATGCAACATTTGTTAAGCCACTGCATTATGTCACCACACAGTCATCATCTGAAGACGGAAGCGATGATTCTCACAATAGTTGGAGTATTAAAGAGTAAGTGAAGATGAGTGACTATCATTTTTAAAGAATCTACAATCTCATTTAGTTTCAGAATTTCATATTAATCAATAGTCTTGAAAGCTACTCGTAGAAAAGCCAAACTTCAACTTGAGTTACCTGACATGAACGCCTGCTGCACTTGTTTCCTGCGAGTTGCACTAAGACCTGCATGATATGGCTCAGCACTACACGAGAGAACTCTCCTGCCAGGCCGCGCTTTCACCACATCCTGCAACACAATATATAAACATCTACTCTATGTACATGATATGGCTCAGCACTACACGAGAGACCTCTCCTGCCAGGCCAAGCTTTCACCACATCCTGCAATACCTCACACATAACACTATCAGGGAGGAACATGAACCAAACCTCACACAGTACACTATCAGTATAAATCATGAACCAAACCTCACACAGTACACTATCAGTATAAAACATGAACCAAACCTCACACAGTACACTATCAGTATAAAACATGAACCAAACCTCACACAGTACACTATCAGTGAGGAACATGAACCAAACCTCACACATTACACTTTCAGTGAGGAACATGAACCAAACCTCACACATTACACTATCAGTGAGGAACATGAACCAAACCTCACACAGTACACTATCAGTGAGGAACATGAACTAAACCTCACACATTACACTATCAGTGACGAACATAAACCGAACCTCACTCAGTACACTATCAGTGAGGAAAATGAACCAAACCTCAAACAATGCACTATCAGTGAGGAACATGAACCAAACCTCACACAGTACACTATCAGTGAGAAACATGAACCAAACCTCACACAGTATACTATCAGTGAGAAACATTAACCAAACCTCACACAGTACACTATCAGTGACGAACATAAACCGAACCTCACTCAGTACACTATCAGTGAGGAACATGAACCAAACCTCAAACAATGCACTATCAGTGAGGAACATGAACCAAACCTCACACAGTACACTATCAGTGAGAAACATTAACCAAACCTCACACAGTATACTATCAGTGAGAAACATTAACCAAACCTCACACAGTACACTATCAGTGAGGAATATGAACCAAACCCCACACAGTACACTATCAGTGAGGAATATGAACCAAACCTCACACATTACACTATCAGTGAGGAACATGAACCAAACCTCACACATTACACTATCAGTGAGGAACATGAACCAAACCTCACACATTACACTATCAGTGAGGAACATGAACCAAACCTCACACATAACACTATCAGTGAGGAACATGAACCAAACCTCACGCAGTACACTATCAGTGAGGAACATGAACCAAACCTCTCACAACACACTATCAGTGAGGACCATGAAATAAATCTCTCACAACACACTATCAGTGAGGAACAAGAACCAAAACCTCACACAGTATACAATCAGTGAGGAACACGAACCAAACCCCACACAGTACACTATCAGTATGGAACATGAACCAAACCTCACACCTTACACTATCAGTGAGGAACATGAACCAAACCTCACACAGTACAATTAAAATTTAGTTGAGTCGATTTTGTAACACTACATCACTTACTTTTTTTATTTAGGAAAACATGTTTCAGAAGCCATGTGCTTCCATTGTCAATTCCTTTGGTCGACTACCGGTATTGCTTGCTGTGGTGGTTGTCTCTGTCCCTGGTGGTGGTTTGATGAACTTCTGGATGAGTAGATCGCCTGGCGGGATTTCAAAATTGAAAACCCGGTTCTTGTTTTTCCAAATATATATGTTTTCCCAAACTTTTAATTCTGTCTTCCTTGTGATGTTTTTGAGGATTTTTGGGCTTCTATTTATAGTGTGTTTCTCTTTCCAAAAATGCCAAGCTACTGCAGATTTTTCTTCTTGTTTGAGTTTAACATTTCTGTGGTGTTCTTTTGCCCTGGTTTTTATATTTCTTTTTGTTTGGCCGATGTAGATTATTTCACAGTCATTACAGCTGAACTGATATATTCCTGGTTTGTTTTCTTGTGGGATATCATCTTTTAATTTAGAATTTAAAATGTTTTTTATAGAGTAATTGTTTTTAGGGGCTAGAATGATGTTATGTCTTTTGAAGATCCTCTGGAATTTGTAGAAAGTTGCAGGGTGGTATGTAAACTTCTTGTAGATCTTGTTTTCTTTCTGGTTTTGAGTGAGTGTGCTGACTTCTTTAATTCTCTTTCTATTTTTGGCTTTATTAACTTTTTTGTACACCAGTTCTGCCCGAAATCCATTCTCTGTAGCTATGTCCAATATTTTAGTAAGTTCACATTGGTATTCTGTTTTTCCCATTGGTACATTTACCAATCTGTGTGTAAGGCTGTTGAGTAAAGCATGCTGATGGGGAATGGGATTGTAACTCTTTTGTTTTATATAGCTGTTGGTGTGGGTAGGTTTTCTGTAGATGCCAAATGTAAGGTGATTATTAGTTTTGATGATTTTTAGGTCGAGGAATGGTAGTTGTCCATCACATTCCTTCTCCATTGTGAACTTTATAGACTTTTCTTGCATATTTAGGAGTTTTAGTGCATCTTCTAGGTGTCTTTCTGGGACTATTGCAAAGATGTCGTCTACATAGCGGTACCATATTTTGAACATCCAGGGGAATGCCTTTTTAATCCTAGTTTCCATAGTGCTCATGAAGAGATCTGCTAATATAGGTGACAGCGGGCTGCCCATAGCTAAACCAGATGTTTGTTTGTAATATTTCCCGTTAAATGTGAAAAAATTTTGATTTATGCACAGATTCGTTAATATGATGTATTCTCGCACTTCTTCTGTTGTTTTTCCTATTGCAAGTAACCAGTTTTTGATGTGGGATTGTATGCTTTCTGTAGGTATGCTTGGAAACAGAGCAGTAACATCAAAGGAAACTAACATATCGGTTTTTTCCAATTTTATGTCTTTAATTTTTTCGATCAGATCTAGAGAGTTTTTTATACTTGCTGTTTCAAATTTAGGGAAGGAAGAGAATCTGTTTGTTAACCATTTTGCTAGATTATAAGTAGGTGCACTTATATTGTTTATAATTGGTCTCATTGCATTTCCCGGCTTATGTATTTTTGGAAGGCCATAAATTCTGGGCAGAACTGGATAATCAACTTTAATTTTGCATTTTTCTTTTTCACATCAAAAACTGGTTACTTGCAATAGGAAAAACAACAGAAGAAGTGCGAGAATACATCATATTAACGAATCTGTGCATAAATCAAAATTTTTTCACATTTAACGGGAAATATTACAAACAAACATCTGGTTTAGCTATGGGCAGCCCGCTGTCACCTATATTAGCAGATCTCTTCATGAGCACTATGGAAACTAGGATTAAAAAGGCATTCCCCTGGATGTTCAAAATATGGTACCGCTATGTAGACGACATCTTTGCAATAGTCCCAGAAAGACACCTAGAAGATGCACTAAAACTCCTAAATATGCAAGAAAAGTCTATAAAGTTCACAATGGAGAAGGAATGTGATGGACAACTACCATTCCTCGACCTAAAAATCATCAAAACTAATAATCACCTTACATTTGGCATCTACAGAAAACCTACCCACACCAACAGCTATATAAAACAAAAGAGTTACAATCCCATTCCCCATCAGCATGCTTTACTCAACAGCCTTACACACAGATTGGTAAATGTACCAATGGGAAAAACAGAATACCAATGTGAACTTACTAAAATATTGGACATAGCTACAGAGAATGGATTTCGGGCAGATCTGGTGTACAAAAAAGTTAATAAAGCCAAAAATAGAAAGAGAATTAAAGAAGTCAGCACACTCACTCAAAACCAGAAAGAAAACAAGATCTACAAGAAGTTTACATACCACCCTACAACTTTCTACAAATTCCAGAGGATCTTCAAAAGACATAACATCATTCTAGCCCCTAAAAACAATTACTCTATAAAAAACATTTTAAATTCTAAATTAAGAGATGATATTCCACAAGAAAACAAACCAGGAATATATCAGTTCAGCTGTAATGACTGTGAAAAAATCTACATCGGCCAAACAAAAAGAAATATAAAAACCAGGGCAAAAGAACACCACAGAAATATTAAACTCAAACAAGAAGAAAAATCTGCAGTAGCTTGGCATTTTTGGAAAGAGAAACACACTATAAATAGAAGCCCAAAAACCCTCAAAAACATCACAAGGAAGACAGAATTAAAAGTTTGGGAAAACATATATATTTGGAAAAACAAGAACCGGGTTTTCAATTTTGAAATCCCGCCAGCCGATCTACTCATCCAGAAGTTCATCAAACCACCACCAGGGACAGAGACAACCACCACAGCAAGCAATACCGGTAGTCGACCAAAGGAATTGACAATGGAAGCACATGGCTTGTGAAACATGTTTTCCTAAATAAAAAAAGTAAGTGATGTAGTGTTACAAAATCGACTCAACTAAATTTTAATTGTTAAAACACATCACTGTCTCAAAGTCCACCATATATCAGGATAATTCACGGAATACAAACCTTGTGGACGTAGACTGCCGTAAACATACACAACACGTGGTGAAAGGAACAGAAAATGGACGCTACAAAGGTAGGATGAAATTCAATATTCATTTACGAGGCTTTTAACGAAACCAACCACAAAAAGGATATAAAGTTATTCGAAAAACTACAAGAAAAGAAATGTAAATTAGCCACGGATATCCGCTTTCTAAATTTATGTAGAATTAAAAAGGCCACGCCAAAATTTGTCAGAAAAATAATAAAAAATGATAACAATAGTAAACTAGAAAAAGCAGTCGTCAAAAAAATCTCGGAAATGGAGAAGAACAAACATTACAAAAGTAGAAGTGAAGTAGATTTACAGCTATATGAATTACACTTGAAACTAACCAAAAAATTAGGAAGCATCATTTGGGAAAATTTAGAAAACAATCTTTTGGCTAAATTAAGCATCAAAATGAGAAACAAAACTTTAACGCAAAAACGTAAACTTGAAAAGCTGTGCAAAGAACAGGGGAAAAGAAAACCAATTCAAAAGTCCACACCACAAATGAACGTCAAAAACCTATTGGACCAAACTTTCACCAAATCAGAACTGGATGTCTTAAACAAAGGGATGAAAACTTGCATCGATTTTTCAGAAAAAATTGACGATTACATTGCGGACGTACAAATAGCTACCAGCACATAAATGATATTGATAAAAACATAATAAAAAGTGAATGTTGCCAAATTATCGAAACAATAGAAAGCAAAAAGAAAACTTACCCCCCAAAAAATGTAATAAGAGCATTAAAAAGCAAACCGGTAATTTATAGCAAAGCAGACAAAGGAAACACAATAGTAATTATGGACAAAACTGAATATGTAGAAAGAATGGAAACACTTTTAGAAAAAGAAGAATACTCTACAGTACAAAAGAACCCTCTAAACCAATGTAAAGTTAAATTAAATGCCAGTATTCAAGAATGTAAACTAATAGACAAAAAAAAAAAAAAAAAATTCAAAATTAAAGTTGATAATCCAGTTCTGCCCAGAATTTATGGCCTTCCAAAAATACATAAGCCGGGAAATGCAATGAGACCAATTATAAACAACATAAGTGCACCTACATATAATCTAGGAAAATGGTTAACAAACAGATTCTCTTCCTTCCCTAAATTTGAAACAGCAAGTATAAAAAACTCTCTAGATCTGATCGATAAAATTAAAGACATAAAATTGAAAAAAAAACTGATATGTTAGTTTCCTTTGATGTTACTGCTCTGTTTCCAAGCATACCTACAGAAAGCATACAATCCCACATCAAAAACTGGTTACTTGCAATAGGGAAAACAACAGAAGAAGTCCGAGAATACATCACATTAACGAATCTGTGCATAAATCAAAATTTTTTCACATTTAACAGGAAACATTACAAACAAACATCTGGTTTAGCTATGAGCGCCCCGCTGTCACCAATATTAGCAGATCTCTTTATGAGCACTATGGAAACTAGGATTAAAAGGGCATTCCCCTGGATGTTCAAAATATGGTACCGCTATGTAGACGACATCTTTGCAATAGTCCCAGAAAGACACCTAGAAGATGCACTAAAACTCCTAAATATGCAAGAAAAGTCTATAAAGTTCACAATGGAGAAGGAATGTGATGGACAACTACCATTCCTCGACCTAAAAATCATCAAAACTAATAATCACCTTACATTTGGCATCTACAGAAAACCTACCCACACCAACAGCTATATAAAACAAAAGAGTTACAATCCCATTCCCCATCAGCATGCTTTACTCAACAGCCTTACACACAGATTGGTAAATGTACCAATGGGAAAAACAGAATACCAATGTGAACTTACTAAAATATTGTACATAGCTACAGAGAATGGATTTCGGGCAGAACTGGTGTACAAAAAAGTTAATAAAGCCAAAAATAGAAAGAGAATTAAAGAAGTCAGCACACTCACTCAAAACCAGAAAGAAAACAAGATCTACAAGAAGTTTACATACCACCCTACAACTTTCTACAAATTCCAGAGGATCTTCAAAAGACATAACATCATTCTAGCCCCTAAAAACAATTACTCTATAAAAAACATTTTAAATTCTAAATTAAAAGATGATATTCCACAAGAAAACAAACCAGGAATATATCAGTTCAGCTGTAATGACTGTGAAAAAATCTACATCGGCCAAACAAAAAGAAATATAAAAACCAGGGCAAAAGAACACCACAGAAATATTAAACTCAAACAAGAAGAAAAATCTGCAGTAGCTTGGCATTTTTGGAAAGAGAAACACACTATAAATAGAAGCCCAAAAACCCTCAAAAACATCACAAGGAAGACAGAATTAAAAGTTTGGGAAAACATATATATTTGGAAAAACAAGAACCGGGTTTTCAATTTTGAAATCCCGCCAGGCGATCTACTCATTCAGAAGTTCATCAAACCACCACCAGGGACAGAGACAACCACCACAGCAAGCAATACCGGTAGTCGACCAAAGGAATTGACAATGGAAGCACATGGCTTCTGAAACATGTTTTCCTAAATAAAAAAAGTAAGTGATGTAGTGTTTCAAAATCGACTTAACTAAATTTTAATTGTTAAAACACATCACTGTCTCAAAGTCCACCATATATCAGGATAACTCACACAGTACACTATCAGTGAGATACATGAACCAAACCTCTGGCAGTACACTATCAGTATGGAACATGAACCAAAACTCTCACAGCACACTATCAGTGAGGAACATGAACCAAACCTCTTGCAGTACACTATCAGTGAGATACATGAACCAAACCTCTGGCAGTACTCTATCAGTATGGAACATGAACCAAAACTCTCACAGTACACTATCAGTGTGGAACATGAACCAAACCTCTCACAGTACACTATCAGTGAGGAACATGAACCAAAGCTCACACAGTACACTATCAGTGAGGAACAAGAACCAAAGCTCACACAGTACACTATCAGTGAGGAACATGAACCAAACCTCACACAGTACACTATCAGTGAGGGAAATGAATCAAACGTCACACATTACACTATCAGTGAGGAACATGAACCAAACCTCACACAGTACAATATCAGTAAGGAACATGAACGAAACCCCACACAGTACACTATCAGTGAGGAACATGAAGCAAACCTCACAAAGTACACTATCAGTGAGGCACATGAACCAAACCTCACACAGTACACTATCAGTGAGGCACATGAACCAAACCTCACACAGTACACTATCAGTGAGGAACATGAACCAAACCTCACACATTACACTATCACTGAGGAACATGAACCATACCTCACACATTACACTATCAGTATGGAACATGAACAAACCTCTCGCAGTACACTATCAGTGAGGAACATGAACCTAACTTCACACAGTACACTATCAGTGAAGAACATGAACCAAACCTCTCGCAGTACACTATCAGTGAGATACATGAACCTAACTTCACACAGTACACTATCAGTGAAGAACATGAACCAAACCTCTCGCAGTACACTATCAGTGAGATACATGAACCAAACCTCTGGCAGTACTCTATCAGTATGGAACATGAACCAAAACTCTCACAGTACACTATCAGTGTGGAACATGAACCAAACCTCTCACAGTACACTATCAGTGAGGAACATGAACCAAATCTCACACATTACCCTATGAGTGAGGAACATGAACCAAACCTCTCGCAGTACACTATCAGTGAGATACATGAACCAAACCTCTGGCAGTACTCTATCAGTATGGAACATGAACCAAAACTCTCACAGTACACTATCAGTGTGGAACATGAACCAAACCTCTCACAGTACACTATCAGTGAGGAACATGAACCAAACCTCACACATTACCCTATGAGTGAGGAACATGAACCAAACCTCTCGCAGTACACTATCAGTGAGATACATGAACCAAACCTCTGGCAGTACACTATCACTGAGATACATGACACAAACCTCTGGCAGTACACTATCAGTATGGAACATGAACCAAACCTCACACAGCACACTGTCAGTGAAGAACATGAACCAAACCTCTCAGACTTGAACACTTACCTGAAGACATGTACGAATCAGAGCTGCCAATCTCTCACATTCATCTCGTCGAGTGCAGTACACTATCATTGATGAACATGAACCAAATCTCTCTCCACGCATCAAGGAAATAAGAGCCTGGTCACGCAGCCGGTCTCGTGATACAGACAGTACCAAATTATTAGGCAATGGAACGTCGGACACCACGCCAGCTTCTCCATCTGGTACACCAAGATGAGCTACTATACTAGAGCATGTTGCTTTGGTAGCAGTTGCGGTTAAACCCAGAATAGTATTTACGCCAAGCTTTTCCTTCAACACCTGCCAACAAACAAATGGAACATTACTACCATCCCATACAGGCACATGGCTTTCAAATCTACAACAGCTCCTAGCAAATTCCATAATAAACTACATCATGACTTGTGTTACAAGGGGAAATAAAATGTTTTTGCTCAAAACAGTCTTCATTTCATGAAGATCATTTAAACCAATATGAATATAAGCAGATGTGAATATTAATGTAAATATATGTATATTTTAATGCTGTGTGATAGATGATATAAACAGATTTATCCAATAAACATGTTTAGGTTACCAATGGATGTAAATAAATACAAACACAATAGTAGTTGTAAAGTCATATGGCATTTGCTTGAAACGGTCACACAGAAATATATTACTTGAAACCAAATTGGCTATTCCCTTTTATTTTATTTAATAGACATTTTAAAATTATATTCAATATTTTATTAAAAATATATGTTTTGGGATCTCCTGAACCAGAAACAACTTTTAAGAGGAAGAGGGAGAGGAATAAAATATCTTAGCTCAAAAATGGAAAGTTGATTAAATACCAATCTTGGTATTGAAGTTCTGCAGCTCCTACCCTTTACATGAACAACAGGAAATACTTCGTCAATGTGCAAGTGCAAGCAGACTGAAGCCCCGCTGGAATTGTAATAGAGAGCATGTACAAGCAATAAGCAGAGAAGTCCTCACCATGTGATTAGCAACAACTTATTGTTTCATTACATACTATTGTACACAAGTCAGCTTGGAGACCGCATCTGTGCATCAGCATATTCCAAACTTCAACTTGAAATCAAGGAATGTAGGACAGAGCTATTTGTTCTTTCCACACATGCTTTGTATAACAGGACCCAAGTTGGATAAGGAGAGTCACACTGATAGCCAGTATTTGAACCTAGAATCTCCCAGTTGCAACATGCTGATGACATTAAATTCATGATTGCTCAGTGGTTAGACCAAGCAGATGGAAACTGGGAGATGTTTGGCTCTACCTATAGGACAAAGCTAGATTTGGAAATGATGATATGTAATAACACACTGATTGCAGAGCAACAGAAATGTGTAGTGAAGCAAATACACTTGTGGCAGTCATGTTGATAAGCTGGACTCCCTGCATTCCGGCAATAAGTACAGTAGCTTCAATACCAGCATTTCCTTTAAGAAGTTGCAGTAAATTAGCCGAGGGCCTCCTCAAACAAACAAACAAACTTTCTTTGGTTGACAACACTGTGAAAAGACACTATACTAAAACTAGTGCCCACATAGGTTTTAGTGTCATTAAAGAATGCATGCGTGACAAGGACATCATGTAATATATACTAATCAGCAGTCACACTTTAGTTTACCAATACATTAACCCTTCTATTATGGAGACATCTTATACACAACTCAACTTGTTGTTTCTTATGATGCTGTTATCACAAATAACATGTGTTTTTAGGAAATGGAATGGGTAACTTATGGGATGACAGTTAAAGGTTTTTGGAAAGAAGTCAGGGCATAGAGATGCAAGAATTATTTCGAAGTCTGGCATGTTGATGTACCCAGAGAAGGATCTAGGCTAAGGGAGAGAGGTACATAATCACTTCCATTATATAATTGAGTCTGAAGTAACAAAGTTGTGGAGATATAAATTTATACTAAAAAATGGCAGAATGTTAACAAGTGCTAAAAGGCACAAAATAAAAAGATAGCAGAACATATGGGGAGAGTAATAGAAAAATGCTTTAGAGAAATAAAGCAATATGAATCTGTTATGACCTGCCATGCATAAATAACTAGTGTTAAAAAGAATGGTGGATTAAGGAATAAAATAGTAAACCAAAGTAATGTGTAAACAACTGTAAGATTTTTGTATAGCATTATGGAGAAATAAAAAATTACAAATTTGTTTTTCCACACAAGCCGTGTGTAGTACAGGAGTTGGATAGGTAAAGTCAGAATGAAAAATTCAATGCCATCGCTGGAATTTGAACCACGCATCTCCTGGTTGCTCAACATCCCAGCACGTCATTAAATACACAGAGAGTTACCTACCATTGGTGTAAGTAATCTCAAAAATGAGAGTGAGTTGAGGAATTGTTGCCATGGTGGGTGAGTGGTTAGAGCAGCTGTAGTTACCTTGCAAATGAGAAGATATGAAGGACGGAAGTTATGGGACCACTGGGATACACAATGGGCCTCATCAATGCAAGCGAATGCTATGCCCCTCGACAGTTCTTTAAGAATGCTGCCAAAGCCTGTAGTCCTATCCCCAGAAACAACGGCTTCAGGAGACACCAGCAGCACATTTAAGGCACCACACTTTGCCATTTCTACCACCTTCTCGCGCTGCTTGGTCGTCTGGTTTGTGTGAAGACACGCCACCTTGAGGCAGCCAGCTACTCCTGACACCTGCAACAGGTAGCACAAAGCTCAACACGTCAATCACAGAAACAACGGCTTCAGGAGACACCAGCAGCACATTTAAGCCACCACACTTTGCCATTTCTACCACCTTCTCGCGCTGCTTGGTCGTCTGGTTTGTGTGAAGACACGCCACCTTGAGGCAGCCAGCTACTCCTGACACCTGCAACAGGTAGCACAAAGCTCAACACGTCAATCACAGAAACAACGGCTTCAGGAGACACCAGCAGCACATTTAAGCCACCACACTTTGCCATTTCTACCACTTGCTCGCGCTGCTTGGTCGTCTGGTTTGTGTGAAGACACGCCACCTTGAGGCAGCCAGCTACTCCTGACACCTGCAACAGGTAGCACAAAGCTCAACACGTCAATCACAGAAACAACGGCTTCAGGAGACACCAGCAGCACATTTAAGCCACCACACTTTGCCATTTCCACCACTTGCTCGCGCTGCTTGGTCGTCTGGTTTGTGTGAAGACACGCCACCTTGAGGCAGCCAGCTACTCCTGACACCTGCAACAGGTAGCACAAAGCTCAACACGTCAATCACAGTTAACCAACACCAACACTCAAACCATATTACCACGAAAATTAAATTTCAACTATTGTATGTGATATTAATTTGTTGAGTTGCTTATTTAACACTATTTTCAACCTCACAGGTCCAACTGTCATTGCTGGTTGCGTTTGCTTGAGTTCTCTTCTTTGGTGGCAAAATGATGAACTTCTTGACTAAGCTGTCTACTGGAGGGATTTCAAAGTTTGTTAGATGATCTTTGTTTTTCCATATGAGGATGTTTTCCCAGTTCATTGTGGCCTGACATGGTCTTTAGCAATTTTGGATTTCGATCTAGATTATGGTTTTCTTTCCAGAAGTGAAATGCTACTGCGGATTTATCTTCTTGTTTTAGTTTTAGGTTTCTAAAGTGCTCTTTGGATCTAATGTTTAAACTTCTTTTGGTTTGTCCTATGTAGAACTTTTCACAATTTCTGCATTTAATTTGATATATTCCTGATCTATTTTCTGGTGGAATTTCATCTTTTATTTTTGAATTTAGCAACTTTATGACAGAAAATCTGTTTATTGGAGCCAGGGTGATGTTTTCTTCTTTGAAGATCTTTTTGAATATTTTAAATGCTCATGGGTGGTAAGTGAATTTTTTAATGTGTTGATATTGTTTTTACCTGTTATTAGGAAAGTTATTTCTTTTATGGTTATTTTCTGCTTTGCTTTCTTTCAACTATTAATTATTTTGAACAAACATTTACTAAGTTTATGACCAACAAAGAGCCATTGTCACAAATCTACCTCTGTCTCATCCTCTCCCATTGGCCCAAGGTTGACAAGAAAACAATTAGCTACAAATCCCAATGATTCACCAATAATATTTAATACCTTGCATATATCAGTGAGCAATGTTCCTCTCTGTACCTACAAAAACTCTGATACAGAGATTTCAGTCTAAATATAGGTTTTAAATAAAAAAGAAAAGCATTTTTATGAACAAGATCTGATGAACGGTATAACTAAAAAATGAGTTGGTTAAATACCAAACTCACTATCTTCCAAAGATGCACCCCACTCCAAACTGCCATTTACATGCAAGATTTCGGAATTTTCAATTTCCTCAAAAATGGCTTTAATAATTATGATTAAACTACCATATATTAAATAAATTTACATGACCAAAAAAATGCATATCCTGAATTTTCTTGAAATAGCCTCTGATAGGTCTCTTTATTCTGGATGAGTTTTGCATAACTGCTGAACCATAAGTAGGAACAGCAAAATGGTTTTTTAATTCTTACAACATTTTCAGTGGGTTTTAGAGCAATAAAGTTAATCTAAGAGACATATTTGCGATGCATTATTTTAAAAGTTTAATTATAAGTCAAAATTACTTAATATAGAAATTATTTTAAATACCAACATTTTATGTATCAAGTGATGAAAGCAAGCTTGTTAGTTTTACATAAACTATTAAGAATTATGATGTGGTTTTTACTTGCACATAAATTGCACTTCTATCAGTCACTATCAGTCCATTACATATTTACAAAGTGGACCACTGAGTCACACTTCAATGTCATGACTTGCAAATTTTCTTCACTTAGATTGCGTCTTCAGTCAGTAGGAATCTAAATGTACTGTGAAAATAGTTGTTCACTGTCCACGTTGGAACATGGAATCTAAACTGCTGGTTTAGCAGCAGCTGCACATTCAGGCATATCTAATTTCATTGCCTGTACACTTTCAGAATTGTGACTCCATTCTAGAAGCAGCAGTTTTCACATGAACTTCATGAGATTAAAGTTTATTTTGTAGATGCAAGCCTACTTGCTTGTGCCTGAAGCAGGTGGTTGCCAGTTAACTGAAGTTCAACAGTATTGCCTATGTTATATGTTTTATTAATTTGTTGAGTTGGTTTTTTAACACTACGTCACTTACATTGTTATGTAAGGACCTGTGAGGTTGAAAATGAAAGCAACTAGTTCCTCATAACAATGTAAGTGACGTAGTGTTAAAAAACCAACTCAAAATTGATAAAACATATAATTTGACCGTCACTGTCACTAAATTCCTCCAAACATCAATTACCTATGTTACTAAATACCAACCAACTGCCAGAGCTTAGTTTTGAAATTAAGTACAAGGGTCGGCTGATAAGTCCCGGGCCTCACACAGATATGGCGTCACTAGGCCAGTTAGACAGCAGAATCGTATAGTTTCACTCTAGACTAGCTTGCATCCATAGTTACAGGTCAATGGCTTGTTTAGTTTTCGAATGACAACATTTTAAACTAGACAACTTTAGAGTTTTCCCGAAAATGGAAGATTTGCAAAAACGAGTAGTGATGAAATACTTACATTTGAAGCTTTAATACCTAACGAAATCAAGTAGGAAATCGACAGTACATTGAAAGACTCTGCCCCTTCATATTCAATGATTAAAAGATGGGTTGCAGAGTTTAAAATGGGACATATGAGCACTAGTGATGAGCCTCGCTCTGGACGCCCTGTAGAAGTGACAACTCCAGAGATCATTGAAAAAATTCATTGTTTAGTGCTGGAAGACCGCAGATTAAAGTTTTTTGAGATAGCAGAGGCTGTAAACATAACAAAAGAACGTGCAGGTAATATTTTAAGTAATGTTTTGGGCTTTCACAAGGTCTATGCAAGATGGGTGCCACGTTTGTTGACATCTAATCAAAAGTTACAAAGAAAAACTATTTCTGTTAAGAATGTTGAGCTCTACCATAGAAATCCCAGTGAATTTTTCAAACTGCTTATTACCATGGATGAAACTTGGATACATCACAAAACTCCAGAAAGTAAATCACAGTCAAAACAGTGGATTGTGCCAGGTGAACCAACTCCAAAAAAGGCAAAGGTCAATTTTGTCAGGTAACAAGGTTATGGCGAGTATTTTCTGGGATGCACAGGAAATTATTCTTATTGATTACTTGGAAAAGGGTAAAAGTATCACTGGTGACTAATGTGTGAATTAAAGTTGGAATTGCTTGAACATCCACCCTATTCGCCAGATCTAGCATCCAGTGACTACCACATGTTCCCAAACCTCAAACAATTTCTTGGAGGACGAAGATTTCACAACTATGAAGAGGTCATTGATACGGTAAACAGCTATTTTGAGGACCTTGATAAATCACACTATAGATATGGATTAATTAAATTAGAACACTGATATGACAAATGTATTAGTCTTTCTGGAGATTATGTTGAGAAATAAGGCAAAAAAAAAAAATTTAAAATGCTGTTTTCATTGAGAGGTCTGCAACTTCAGCCGACCCTCGTATATCAATTATATATAAAAAAAAAAAAAAAGATAACTTAATTTTTTAATGAAATTTAAACTTTTGCCATATATTTTCAACAACTAAGAGACACTTAAGGTGATTAAATGTTTTTCTTTTTTTACTTAATTTGAATTTGCGCAGAAATTCAAGTGGTGAGTAGGGGAAAGGGAGAGGGGAGAATGGAAATCATAAACCAGTACCTAATTATGCGATCAGAGGTGATGCCAGTGGCAGTGCAACTGTTAACAATATAATCGAAAACATTTTCTATTTAGAAAAATGCCTAACATGACATAGCATTTTAAAAAGTTTTACCTAAATTAAGAATTTGAATTTGCGTGGAAATTCACAATTTAGCTGCAAGAGAGACAAAAAGGGGAATACAGAAATGCACGATATGTGTGAAAATGGCAGCAGCAGTTACGATGATTGATAAGATTTCCTATTTAGTCAACATACCCAATATAGCACATTGTTGTAAAAGATATTGCACAGAAACTCAACATTGTGAGTGGGAGACAAAGAAGAACAGAAATTTACAGCTGTAGCTTAGCTGCAATGACGATGAATACCATTTTCATATTGTGGGTGGCAGAGAGAAACAGTATGTTCGTTCAGAGGGAGGGGGTTAATGTGACTAAACCTCCCACCATTGGCAACATCTCTAGTTTTAGATAGGTAGAGTCAGACTGAAAAATTCAATTCCATAGCCGGAATTTGAACCACGGATCTCCCGGTCTCTAGTCGGTTGCTCTACCACTGAGCTACCATGGCAACATGCCGGCAGAGCATTGAATTTCTCAACTGCCTTGCATGCTTCCCAGTAAACTACAATGTGATCTTGTAGACTCTTTTCTGCTCTCCCTAGAGGTAAAGACAGTAATTAACAGAGAAAGTTGACAATCTTGTTCTAATTTGAGACACTTGAGATGTTATCAGAGTGCCTCAAGAGGAAATTAATAACTATTCACTATTGTTATTGCTCTTCAAGATGGTAATACACTAATATTGTTGTTGTCTGCTGCTTCCTCATAAAAATTAAAGTGCACATTTCACATGCAAGGACGCTACAAAATATGCAAATTCATGTTACACTTGATTTTGTCAGAGACAGACAATTCTTCTCATTGATCACTTCAAATAATATTTTTGGTAAATTCAGTAGATGCTAAACAATCGGATGTGTTCCATTCAGATGACTTTCTCTACATATCTGCAACAAATTATTGTTAAAAAGCTTATGCCTCTATTTACTTCATGCTAATCAAGAAATAGTCTAATCACTTGCTTCCTTGTAAGTAGAAGCGAAATAAGGGACTACCATAGGTTAAAGTGATAGTCAAAAGCTGGTTGCTATGTCAATGAAGTTCCCTTGTTTATATGGATCGGAGTTGACAAGTTCCTGTATGAGAAAAATATAAGTTTTTCATAGCAGAAACCAAAAAAAGGAATGTCTCAAAAACGACAAACTCCACAAAAAAAAATTATATAACATAAATTGTGTGTTTTAACGTGCTCTACATTTTTTGTGTAGTAAGTTTTTGTCCATCTCTTACGGTTTAGCAGTTATTAAAAATTCCATAAAATTCATCCAGAATAAACTACTCTTCAGAAGCTATTCCTAGAAAATTCAAGATATACATGTTATTTGTCAGGTAAATATGTTTGATATACAAAATTTTAATCAAAATCATTAGAGCCATTTTTGAGAAAATCAAAATTTTTGAAAAAAGTGCCATGTAAAGGGTGGTTGGGGGTTGTGGAATTTTTCTCAAAATCTTCGAGTCACATTCCTGGAAGTTACTAAACTTAAATACCAAGTTTCGTATTTTACTTTTACCAACACATACACACACACACACACACACGCACACACACACACACACACACACGGACGGATGGATGGACCTTTTTGTGAAAATGCTTTTTTTGGATATTGGTGACCCTAAAACATATATTTCTGGTGAAATCTCGGTATCGAATTTTTGGGTGGAGTGCAATACCTTCTCTATACACTATGTACATAGTGCATAGAGAAAGTAAGAAGTTTATAAATGTAAAAAGAAGCTAGTAACAGTGAAGAATAACACAAATATTAATATAAAAATAATAGTTGCAACAAATCTTCTTCCAAAAGATAAGTGAAGATTTGTTGCAACTATTATTTTTATATTAATATTTAAAGTAAAAAGTGTTCATTATGCACAAAAAAAGGTAATAAGAATAATGGTAGGGGTAAGACGATCAGCTCACCGCAAACCGCTTTTCAAAATGTTTGGAAATTTACCATTAGCGTGTGAAAATACTCTAGTCATATTGTCCTTTGCAAAAATAACCAAGAAAAGTTGACAAAAAATTCAGATAGTCATAACAACAAATTATTTGCAGTCATTCCAAAAAGGTGTTTACTACAAAGGAATAGTTTTGTTTAAATCACTTCCCTCTTCTATAAAAGAATTGCAAATGAACAAAAACAAGTTTAGATCAGAATTAAAAAGATACCTTATTTCTCACACCTTCTATACAGAGGAGGATTTCATTCAATCAAAACAAAAATAGTCCTAATGTAACATTGTAAATATAATATACATAAATATTCTTACAAATGTATGTGTATGAGTTGGGTTTTTTGAAACAGACTTGTAATTTAAATTATGCAAAACTGACACCTCCGAAAATTCATTATTTATAATGAATTTAGTTATAATTTGAAAAACAAATGCAGTAATATGTATGAATAAATGTAATGGTTGACATTTCTACATCCTAGAGTTTGGGCATAGAGTCTAATCTCATAATAGGACCTACAGATTGCAGAGTGTGTGTACATGCACCTGTGTGTACATGTATGTGTGTGCGTGTGCAACATTATGTCAGACCCAGAGACACAGTGGCAGTACAATATGTATGATTATCTGTGCATTTTCAACATGTATGTTAGTTAAAGCAGAATATTTTATAAGGAATTGATGTTACCTGATCCTCCATGAGGGACACCAACGGAGAGACCACCAGTGTGATACAAGGACCCCTCTGTGAGAACAAGTACGCTGGAAGTTGATAACACAAACTTTTGCCAGCCCCAGTAGATAAAGTGACAAGTGTAGAAAGTCCAGACAGGATTCTCATAATGGCCAGCTCCTGTCCTGGTCGGAAACCATCATGTCCAAACATTTCCAGAGTTTCATACACTTCAGCTGGTGTATCTGAAAATAAATATGAAACTAGTGGCATAATAACATTTAAGGAAAGGTTTCAGTCATCACTTACAATTTTTGTTTAAACTGAAACCTTTTCTTAAATTTTGATAGCTTATCCAAATACTATATGAAATAATTATAATAATTTGTATTTGGCATTTAGATCTTGTTACATGCTATGGATTTCATAATTATACAAGAGTTACACACTAATTATACAATTCAAATGTCATGTATTCCCTTACTGAACAAAAGGTACAAGGCGTATTCCAAAACTAAGGCCCGGTGAACACAGATGATGTTTGTGAGGAGGATACAGCAGTGTTGTGTTTGCCTGTCAATGACAGCAGATCGACAGTTGTGAAGTGCGTGCTGTGATTAGATTTTTGCTGACAAAAGAATCGTCAGCTGCAGTGAGTTAGTTATATCTAGTGTATGGACCGGACATAATGAGTGACAAGTTCAATGTTGGAGTCGACAAAAATGTGCAAGTTGAACAGCGGAGTGGCAGGCCCAGTATTCAGACTGACGATATCGTTGATCAAGTGAACTACACACTTGGCTATGGAATTCCCAAAACTGCTCACCAGTCAGCACAAACAGCAACGAATGCATAGTGCACCACAGTTTTTGGAGCGCTATAGACAAGATGGAGATGGTTTGTTACGGAAGACGATTCATAGACAGCATATACCAATGCAGAATCAAAACAAGTCAATGCCATTCTGATTCACCCAAACAAAAAAGTGTAAACAATTGCCATACACGAATCCCAAAATGATGGCTGCCCTGTTTTGGGATGAAAAGGATTGATTTCATGGACCATGGGGCAACCATTACTGTGCAACGCTCACCACAGGAAACTGTCTGGCCTCATCCTGCTGCAGAACAATGCATACATACCAAACATTTCCATTGAGACTCCTTGACCACCTTCCTGCATTAGAAACGGTGGCTTGGTGGTACAAACCGTTGATGAACTCAACTGGTTCAGGTCCCAGGTGGCAGAAGGAGTTAAAGAAGCTGGTGCAGCATTACAGAAAATGCACAGCTGTGAATGGCGATTATTTGGAAATGTGAATTAGATAAACAGTCTCATAATACTGCCAATAAAATCCTTGTCTCATGAGCAATGCTTTTATTAAGACCAAACATGGTTATGTTGTAGCGGAAAAGAATTTCACTTTTTTATTAAATTGTTTTATATTTGTTGGTAGTTTACTATATAGCTTAAATGTTCTCTGACTTAATCGAGTACAAGAATGAGCAAACTTTATGTTTTTCAGTCCTACTAAATTTAATGTACAGTTTTAAACATTTCAGCATGGCAAATAGAGCTGAGTTTAGTTGGCAGTTGAGTGTCATGTTGTAGTCAATTTGAGGTTTCATACTGCTTTTACATTATATATATGAATATCACTGCAATAGTTCTTTCTAATATATTATTTGTTTGTTTTAAAGCAGTTGCTGAGGTTTGTCATTATTGTATTTACATTATTTTGCAATATTGATAGTATGTGTTTATGCACATGAGAGAGATGATAATACTTATTTGTGTTGATTCAATAGTTAATATCGCTCCATTGACTCTAGTTAAGTTGGTCTACAAATAAACTACATTAACAGAGTGGTACACATTATCTGGAATGAAGAACACTCAGCTTATTCAATCTCAAGATATTGCTGTAATAACTTCAATGATTGTTGACTCACTTTTGACAAGTGGATCAGCACTTGAAAAAATGAATGTTTATGTACAAGACAGTTCCAGGTAGAGAAATTGTTACAATATCTGGTTACTTAGTGCTAAAAGGATTAAATTGATGAAAATTATGCAAGATTTTAACGCTCTCCAAAGAAATGGGTTTCACTCTTTTTCCAAGGATACAATGTACATATATTGTATTTGGATTATGTTTCCCAAGTGCTTGGTTGTTTTTTAATTATTTCTCGGCTTAGAACACTTTCTGTCTTACGAGCTAAACCCACGTCTTTTTATCTCATTGGTTAATTGTTCTGCACAATGATATTCAAGGAATTGAATATGTGATAACATCATAACAATAATTTGACAGTGAATTGTAAAACAAAGCACTCATGTGCCATTAGTGTTTTCGGTTTATTGAGTTTTCCTAAGATCAAACAACGATAAGTGGAGAGCACATGTTCAAGTGTAAATATAAACCTGTGCTCGCATGTTGTATTAGCAAAATATTAAAACTGTAAAACCTTGTGTTTACTAAGTCTTCTTGAAAAATAAGTATGAGACAAATGAATGACAGGTTGAGGTTACATTAGCATTAGTGTCTGTCTGCACTGGAAGTGTGTTCTTTTACCGAAACCGTTATACATCAAGCTGAGAAAATTTTAAAACTGAAACCCAGCCTCAATTACTGTTACTGAATTTTACAAAATTGTGGTTTCTTTAAGAAATTTAGATATGTTTGTACATTTCTTTTCTATAGGACTAAAAGTTCGCTTTTATTATGTTTTATTTACACTACTAATTAATCATTTTTACTTTCTCTACATGTACTATGTACATAGTGTATAGAGAAGGTATTGTATTGTACCCAAACATTCCATACCGAGAACATGTTTTGGATCCCCCTGAATCCAAAAAAAAGTATTTCTGGAAAAATTGTGTGTGCGTGGGTGCGTGTGTGTGTGTGTGTGTGTGTGTGGGGGGGGGGGGTGCATGCTTGTGTGGACAGCATTGCTCAAAAACGAAAAGGCCGTTAAATACCAAACTTGATACTTAAGTTTGGTATCTTGCAAGGATATGACATGAAGATTTTGAAGAAAATCCCCCCATCCCCAACCACCCGTACATGGAACTTTTTTTGAAAATTTTTATTTTCTCAAAAATGGCTCTAACGATTTTGATCAAAATGTTGTATATTAAATAATATGTATATCTTCAATTTTCTGGAATAGCCTCTGAAGACTTCTTTATTCTGGATGAATTTTTCGGAATTTTGCATAACTGCTAAACCGTAAGAAATGGACAAAACATACCACACAAAAAATGTAGAGCACATTAAAACACACAATTTATGTTATCCTGATATATGGTGGACTTTGAGACAGTGATGTGTTTTAACAATTAAAATTTAGTTGAGTCGATTTTGTAACACTACATCACTTACTTTTTTATTTCGGAAAACATGTTTCAGAAGCCATGTGCTTCCATTGTCAATTCCTTTGGTCGACTGCCAGCATTGCTTGCTGTGGTGGTTGTCTCTGTCCCTGGTGGTGGTTTGATGAACCTCTGAATGAGTAGATCGCCTGGTGGGATTTCAAAATTGAAAACCCGGTTCTTGTTTTCCCAAATATATATGTTTTCCCAAACTTTTAATTCTGTCTTCCTTGTGATGTTTTTGAGGATTTTTGGGCTTCTATTTATAGTGTGTTTCTCTTTCCAAAAATGCCAAGCTACTGCAGATTTGTCTTCTTGTTTGAGTTTAATATTTCTGTGGTGTTCTTTAGCCCTGGTTTTTATATTTCTTTTTGTTTGGCCGATGTAGATTTTTTCACAGTCATTACAGCTGAACTGATATATTCCTGGTTTGTTTTCTTGTGGGATATCATCTTTTAATTTAGAATTTAAAATGTTTTTTATAGAGTAATTGTTTTTAGGGGCTAGAATGATGTTATGTCGTTTGAAGATCCTCTGGAATTTGTAGAAAGTTGTAGGGTGGTATGTAAACTTCTTGTAGATCTTGTTTTCTTTCTGGTTTTGAGTGAGTGTGCTGACTTCTTTAATTCTCTTTCTATTTTTGGCTTTATTAACTTTTGTACACCAGTTCTGCCCGAAATCCATTCTCTGTAGCTTTGTCCAATATTTTAGTAAGTTCACATTGGTATTCTGTTTTGCCCATTGGTACATTTACCAATCTGTGTGTAAGGCTGTTGAGTAAAGCATGCTGATGGGGAATGGGATTGTAACTCTTTTGTTTTATATGGCTGTTGGTGTGGGTAGGTTTTCTGTAGATGCCAAATGTAAGGTGATTATTAGTTTTGATGATTTTTAGGTCGAGGAATGGTAGTTGTCCATCACATTCCTTCTCCATTGTGAACTTTATAGACTTTTCTTGCATATTTAGGAGTTTTAGTGCATCTTCTAGGTGTCTTTCTGGGACTATTACAAAGATGTCGTCCACATAGCGGTACCATATTTTGAACATCCAGGGGAATGCCCTTTTAATCCTAGTTTCCATAGTGCTCATAAAGAGATCTGCTAATATTGGTGACAGTGGGGCGCTCATAGCTAAACCAGATGTTTGTTTGTAATGTTTCCTGTTAAATGTGAAAAAATTTTGATTTATGCACAGATTCGTTAATGTGATGTATTCTCGGACTTCTTCTGTTGTTTTCCCTATTGCAAGTAACCAGTTTTTGATGTGGGATTGTATGCTTTCTGTAGGTATGCTTGGAAACAGAGCAGTAACATCAAAGGAAACTAACATATCAGTTTTTTTTTCAATTTTATGTCTTTAATTTTATCGATCAGATCTAGAGAGTTTTTTATACTTGCTGTTTCAAATTTAGGGAAGGAAGAGAATCTGTTTGTTAACCATTTTCCTAGATTATATGTAGGTGCACTTATGTTGTTTATAATTGGTCTCATTGCATTTCCCGGCTTGTGTATTTTTGGAAGGCCATAAATTCTGGGCAGAACTGGATTATCAACTTTAATTTTGCATTTTTCTTTTTTGTCTATTAGTTCACATTCTTGAATACTGGCATTTAATTTAACTATACATTGGTTTAGAGGGTTCTTTTGTACTGTAGAGTATCCTTCTTTTTCTAAAAGTGTTTCCATTCTTTCTACATATTCAGTTTTGTCCATAATTACTATTGTGTTTCCTTTGTCAGCTTTGCTAATAATTACCGGTTTGCTTTTTAATGCTCTTATTACATTTTTTGGGGGGTTAGTTTTCTTTTTGCTTTCTATTGTTTCGATAATTTGGCAACATTCACTTTTTATTATGCTTTTATCAATATCATTTATGTGCTGGGTGGCTATTTGTACATCCGCAATGTAATCATCAATTTTATCTGAAAAATCGGTGCAAGTTTTCATGCACTAAAACTCCTAAATATGCAAGAAAAGTCTATAAAGTTCACAATGGAGAAGGAATGTGATGGACAACTACCATTCCTAGACCTAAAAATCATCAAAACTAATAATCACCTTACATTTGGCATCTACACAAAACCTACCCACACCAACAGCTATATAAAACAAAAGACTTACAATCCCATTCCCCATCAGCATGCTTTACTCAACAGCCTTACACACAGATTGGTAAATGTACCAATGGGAAAAACAGAATACCAATGTGAACTTACTAAAATATTGGACATAGCTACAGAGAATGGATTTCGGGCAGAACTGGTGTACAAAAAAGTTAATAAAGCCAAAAATAGAAAGAGAATTAAAGAAGTCAGCACACTCACTCAAAACCAGAAAGAAAACAAGATCTACAAGAAGTTTGCATACTACCCTACAACTTTCTACAAATTCCAGAGGATCTTCAAACGACATAACATCATTCTAGCCCCTAAAAACAATTATTCTATAAAAAACATTTTAAATCCTAAATTAAAAGATGATATCCCACAAGAAAACAAACCAGGAATATATCAGTTCAGCTGTAATGACTTTGAAAAAATCTACATCGGCCAAACAAAAAGAAATATAAAAACCAGGGCTAAAGAACACCACAGAAATATTAAACTCAAACAAGAAGACAAATCTGCAGTAGTTTGGCATTTTTGGAAAGAGAAACACACTATAAATAGAAGCCCAAAAATCCTCTAAAACATCACAAGGAAGACAGAATTAAAAGTTTGGGAAAACATATATATTTGGAAAAACAAGAACCGGGTTTTCAATTTTGAAATCCCGCCAGGCGATCTACTCATTCAGAGGTTCATCAAACCACCACCAGGGACAGAGACAACCACCACAGCAAGCAATGCCGGCAGTCGACCAAAGGAATTGACAATGGAAGCACATGGCTTCTGAAACATGTTTTCCGAAATAAAAAAGTAAGTGATATAGTGTTACAAAATCGACTCAACTAAATTTTAATTTATGTTATATTTATATTTTTTGTGGAGTTTATTGTTTTCTAGATATTCCTTGTTTTTATTTCAGCTTTGAAAAGCTTATACTTTCCTCATACAGGAATTTGTCAGCTCCTATCCATACAAACAAAGGAACATCAGTCACATAGTAACCAGCTCTTGACTATCACTTTAACCTATGGTACTTCCTTATTTCTCTTCTACTTACAAGGAAGCAAGTAATAAGACTATTTGTGCTAATTTTTTCTCGATTAGCATGAAGTAAATAGAAGCATTAGCTTTTTAGCAATAATTTGTTGCAGAGATGTAGAGAAAGTCATGTGAATGAAACCCATCAGAGATATTCTTGCAGCTGCATTTTTCAAATGTTATCATATAATGAGAGACCAAGATTCTGCCGGAGTTCTTACTTCTATAGGGTCTTGGTCCCTGTCCCCCTTTCTCGAAGTCAATAACATCCTCAAAACAATATAACAATAGACATTGTGAAAATTATGCAACAAGAATTTACACAAGTAAATTGAAATCTCAATCAGAAATAGCAACAATGTCTCAATAAAGATGGATTGCACTTTAAGTAATGTGACAGTTGGTGGTCCAGCAATGGACAAGTGGTTAAACCTCTCAGCTCACCAAGGCAACCGCATGTCTCCATGCTCTTAAGTAGAAGAGAAATACGGAAGTACCATGGGTTAAAGTGATAGTCAAAAGCTGGTTGCTAGGTGACTGAAGTTCCTTTGTTTGTATCCACAGCAGTTGACAAATTCCTGTACAAGAAAAGTATAGGTTTTTCCAAGCTGAAACCAAAAACAAGGAATATCTAAAAAACGATCAACACCACGAAAAAAATGTATATAAAATAAATTGTGTGCTTTAAAGTGCTCTACATTTTTTGTATGGTATGTTTTGTCTATTTCTTACGGTTTAGCAGTTATGCAAAATTCAGAATCAAGTAGTTTTCAGAGGCTATTCCCAGAAAATCGAAGATATACATTATATTTGTCAGGTAAATATACAATATTGAATCAAAATCGTTACAGCCATTTTTAAGAAAATCAAAATTTTCGAAAAATGTTCCATGTAAAGGGTAGTTGGGGGTGCAGGGATTTTCTTGAAAATTTTTGTGTCGCATCCTTGCAAGATACCAATCTTAAATACCAAATGTTATCGGACCAAACTTTCACCAAATCAGAACTGGATTTCTTAAACAAAGGGACGAAAACTTGCGTCAATTTTTCAGATAAAATTGACGATTACATTGCGGACATACAAATAGCCACCCAGCACATAAACGATTTTGATAAAAACATAATAAAAAGTGAATGTTGCCAAATTATCGAAACAATAGAAAGCAAAAGGAAAACTAACCCCCCAAAAAATGTAATAAGAGCATTAAAAAGCAAACCGGTAATTTATAGCAAAGCAGACAAAGGAAACACAATAGTAATTATGGACAAAACTGAATATGTAGAAAGAATGGAAACACTTTTAGAAAAAGAAGAATACTCTACAGTACAAAAGAACCCTCTAAACCAATGTATAGTTAAATTATATGCCAGTATTCAAGAATGTAAACTAATAGACAAAAAAGAAAAATGCAAAATTAAAGTTGATAATCCAGTTCTGCCCAGAATTTATGGCCTTCCAAAAATACACAAGCCGGGAAATGCAATGAGACCAATTATAAACAATATAAGTGCACCTACATATAATCTAGGAAAATGGTTAACAAACAGATTCTCTTCCTTCCCTAAATTTGAAACAGCAAGTATAAAAAACTCTCTAGATCTGATCGATAAAATTAAAGACATAAAATTGGAAAAAACCGATATGTTAGTTTCCTTTGATGTTACTGCTCTGTTTCCAAGCATACCTACAGAAAGCATACAATCCCACATCAAAAACTGGTTACTTGCAATAGGAAAAACAACAGAAGAAGTGCGAGAATACATCATATTAACGAATCTGTGCATACATCAAAATTTTTTCACATTTAACGGGAAATATTACAAACAAACATCTGGTTTAGCTATGGGCAGCCCGCTGTCACCAATATTAGCAGATCTCTTCATGAGCACTATGGAAACTAGCATTAAAAAGGCATTCCCCTGGATCTTCAAAATATGGTACCGCTATGTAGACGACATCTTTGCAATAGTCCCAGAAAGACACCTAGAAGATGCACTAAAACTCCTAAATATGCAAGAAAAGTCTATAAAGTTCACAATGGAGAAGGAATGTGATGGACAACTACCATTCCTTGACCTAAAAATCATCAAAACTAATAATCACCTTACATTTGGCATCTACAGAAAACCTACCCACACCAACAGCTATATAAAACAAAAGAGTTACAATCCCATTCCCCATCAGCATGCTTTACTCAACAGCCTTACACACAGATTGGTAAATGTACCAATGGGAAAAACAGAATACCAATGTGAACTTACTAAAATATTGGACATAGCTACAGAGAATGGATTTCGGGCAGAACTGGTGTACAAAAAAGTTAATAAAGCCAAAAATAGAAAGAGAATTAAAGAAGTCAGCACACTCACTCAAAACCAGAAAGAAAACAAGATCTACAAGAAGTTTACATACCAACCTACAACTTTCTACAAATTCCAGAGGATCTTCAAACGACATAACATCATTCTAGCCCCTAAAAACAATTACTCTATAAAAAACATTTTAAATTCTAAATTAAAAGATGATATCCCACAAGAAAACAAACCAGGAATATATCAGTTCAGCTGTATTGACTGTGAAAAAATCTACATCAGCCAAACAAAAAGAAATATAAAAACCAGGGCAAAAGAACACCACAGAAATATTAAACTCAAACAAGAAGACAAATCTGCAGTAGCTTGGCATTTTTGGAAAGAGAAACACACTATAAATAGAAGCCCAAAAATCCTCAAAAACATCACAAGGAAGACAGAATAAAAAGTTTGGGAAAACATATATATTTGGAACAACAAGAACCGGGTTTTCAATTTTGAAATCCCGCCAGGCGATCTACTCATCCAGAAGTTCATCAAACCACCACCAGGGACAGAGACAACCACCACAGCAAGCAATGCCGGTAGTCGACCAAAGGAATTGACAATGGAAGCACATGGCTTCTGAAACATGTTTTCCGAAATAAAAAAGTAAGTGTTACAAAATCGACTCAACTAAATTTTAATTCTTAAATACCAAGTTTGGTATTTAACAGTCTTTAAATTTGCGCGCGGCACACACACACACACACACACACCCACACACACATACACAGTCCTTTTTCCGAAAATGCTGATTTTGGATTCAGGGGGACCCAAAACATGTATTTCTGGTGAAATCTCGGTATCAAATATTTTGGTGGAATGCAATACCTTCTATATACACTATGTACATAGTAGTGCTGAGAAAGTAAAACTGCATAACTGACACAAAATTTGTCTAAGCCACAAATTAATCCTTTCTTAGTGAAAATAAAAACTGTATTACAAATGTACAATTATTGTTAAATGTTACCTTTTCCCCCAAGTAGGCTGAATGCTTCACTGTAACATACGTCCACCTACACACTAGTTCTTGTTTCGTTATAAGTAAGCCTCCAAAAGTGAGCCACATCATCGAGTGATGATTCATGCCACTTGCAGCATCTCTTGCACCGTGAGTGTTTCATTTCTGTCATTATAACAAGCAATTCTCAATGAATTTGTTCTACATTGTTGTAAGTACGCATGTTTGACACATTGAAGCCCAAGCCTGAGTATAGTTCGGGCCATTGAAATGTTCATGAGACTCATAACCCAAGCAACGCTTTTAATGCAATTCCATGTTCTTAACTCGGTCTTGGGCTATGCGGTAAAGAACATACATCAGTTATCATTTAGTTGTCTGATTTGTGCTGCCATCTGTCCTCGCTTATGTCAACTATTAGGAATTTTAGGAGCTTTTGTAATATTGGCTGCTCTCAGGTAGTCGCACCATTTTCTTTGAAGGTGGTGATTTGTTTGTTATATTTGTGCTCTTAAATGTTAAAATGCTGCATTTTCCTCGATTTCTGTAAACTGAAGCTGAAATTCAGGATGCAAATGAAGCTGTGGAAAATTCTGATTCCAAGGGAGAGTTTTTCGAACTTTGAATAAATGGAGTGTAAGCAGCTTTATGTAGTTTTTTTTTCAAACTCATATTTAATACTTGTTGCAAATTTAAAATAAAATATTTATACGGAAGTTATGACTATTTTCTTACTTGTTGAGAAATCCTTGACGATTGTCCCAATACTTTTTGGCAGATTTAATTGAGGTACTGTAAATAATAACTCAAAGTAGGCGTAAAATCCCCGCATTTCTTGGCACTTCAACTAACGAAACGCCCGGGCTTCAATGTGTTAACAATAACATCAGCAATGTAGCCAATATTACGTAAGGATTCAGCCATCATTAGCTTCATTCACCGGTCAATATGTTGTAAGGTGGCAGACATGATACTCACCAATGAGGGTTCCCTCCTCACTAAGCTCATACAACGGGGCAACTGCATTTGTTCTAACAACATCAAAACAAGTGTTACTCTCCTCATGGGGCGCCAGCATCAGCTTGCGTTTGCTCACATGATCTGGCGCACACGCCAACCTCTCCACTTCTTCCAGCGTCAGGAAGGGGCTATCCTCTTCTTCTTCTTCCTCGTGCTCTGGTAGCAGCGCGTCACCTACACATTCACATTTTATTTTGTTATGGACTGCATATAATAAAACTTGTCAAGTAGCCATTATGTTACGCACCATCAAGTTTATTACTTTCTCTACGCTATATAGTAAGTACAAAAAGTACTAATTTGTATTAATGTTGCTTCGGGAGTCAACATGTCAACAGGTACCAACTGTTAGACAGAAAAGATGCTGCAACTATAGGAATCACCAAAGTAGTTCAAACATTTGTAAAATGTTATACGAAGCATTAATAGCAAATACAAAAACAATGTGAAACATTAAATAGTTGAATACTAACCAACAAGCAGTAACCAAACATAATATATATATATATATAAATATGGACATAAAGCATAAAACAGAAAGGAAATGTATAACACATTGATAAATTGCATTAGAAAATGTATTTGGAAGTGATGTAACAACTTTAAGCAGCCAAATGTCATACATTTGTGAAATTTCAGCCCTTTTTATTTATTCTCTCTGTAGCAGCATCACAAAATTTGATACCAAGATTTTCAATGCAAATATATATTTTGCAATTCCCTGAAAAAAATGTTTTTAGAAAAAGGTTTATGCAGGTGTCTGTGAACAGCATAATTCAAAATTGAAAAGTCGGTTAAATACCAAACATGGTATTGTAATTTTGACTACCAAAAGTGGTACACTGTGTAGCTAGCCATTAGTTTTAATTTAATTGGAGTCGAGTATACACACAAAACTTACTTATGCAGAACTAGTTTCTTGTCTACTGCTTTCGTCTGTCAGATTCAACATGAGGATCCTTGCCTTCCCTCTGGTCTTGGATTCATGAACTTCATTAGCGGGTTCTCTTCAAAGGGACGGTCAAAATTCATGAGGTGCGTTTCATATTTTTTCATATATATTTTCTCCCATGCATCGAGTTGTACTGTCTGCTGTACATTTTTCAAAAGATGGATGCTTTGTTGAATTTCATGTCGGTCGTTCTGCAGATTTTTCAGTTTCCCTATTTTTAATACTTCTAACATGTTCTTTAAGATGTTTCTTTTTGTTCTGCCAATATAAATATATATATACTTTGTTACACTCATTGCATTTAATCTGTTTTGTGGGAGGCAATCAAATTCTTCACACTCAACTTGTTGTAAGTTATATTATGTTCTTTAAATATTTTTTTGAAATTTCTCAGTTGCCCAAGGGTAGTAAGTGAATATTCTGAAGTTCTTGCTATCTTTAATTTCTTTGAGGTTGGATACTTCTGTAATCTTACTTTGTTGTTTACTTTTCTGCTAAAACGATTTATTTCAGCTGTTTTCACTGTATGGTTTAGATCTTCAAAGTGTTCAACTTTTGCAGTTACATTTTGTAGTAAGCTGTTTAGTATGGCATGTTGACGTGCTTTTGTTCGCTTTGATGTAGTTGTCAGTATGGGTTTCTTTTCTATGTATAACAAATTCTTTATTAATAATTTTTAGGTCTAAAAATGCCAGTGTGCTTGATGTTCTAACTCCATTGTAAATTTTACTTTAGGTTCCTGTAAGTTTAGTAGCTTTACTAACTCATTCACTATAGCAAAACTATCGTCCATACTTTGAAGATGTTGGGCAACGATTTCATACTGATTTGTTGCTAGGAAAGGAGCTAAAGGGTTTCCCATAGCATCATCTTCTTTGTAATATTTGTTCTCAAATGTGAAGTACGATTGGTCGATGCAAGTTTTGGTGAGTTTTTTCTTCTGGTGGCATAGTGAAGGATTCTAACCAAATGGCGAGGCATTGCATGAGTTTATCAATTGGTTTGCTGGGGAAAAGGGAAATTACATCAAAAGAAACCAGGTCAAATGTTGTAGTCTTAAATATGTTCTATTAACTCCAGAGAATTATTTAGGCTGAGGCTTTCAAATTTCAGAAAGTTGTTGAATTTGTTTACAAGCCACTTTGCTAGAAAATATGTTGTACTGTTGATGTTATTTATGATGGGCCTCATGATGTTCCAGGTTTTTGGATCTTGGGGAGTCCATATTTGATGCAATGTTTGGGTTGTCTGCTTTGATTTGCTTGCAATCTGATTTTGAAATTAATTTGCTATTCTTCAACGCTTGGTTAAGCTGTTTGGTGCATTTGTTTAGAGGTCGGAAGGGAACTATAAATTCATGATTATCTAGCAGTTTTTCCATGTTATTTATATAATCTGTTTTATTCATGACAACTTTTTTGTTTCGCTTATCTGCCTTAGTGATGATGATATCCCTTTGATTCAATGATTTTCAAATTTTGCTAATGGATTGCTCAGAAAGTTTTTCTTATTCATCTCTTCCAATATAACTAAAAGTTGCATCAACCAATCGTACTTCACATTTGAGAACAAATATTACAAAGAAGATGATGCTATGGGAAACCCTTTAGCTCCTTTCCTAGCAATGAGTCAGCATGAAATCGTTGCCCAACATCTTCAAAGTATGGACGATAGTTTTGCTATAGTGAATGAGCTAGTAAAGCTACTAAACTTGCAGGAACCTAAAGTAAAATTTACAATGGAGTTAGAACATCAAGCACACTGGCATTTTTAGACCTAAAAATTATTAATAAAGAATTTGTTATACATAGAAAAGAAACCCATACTGACAACTACATCAAAGCGAACAAAAGCACATCAACATGCTATACTAAACAGCCTACTACAAAATGTAACTGCAAAAGTTGAACACTTAGAAGATCTAAACTATAGCGTGAAAACAGCTGAATTAATGGTTTTAGCAGGGATTTGATATTAAAAAAGTCAAGAAAAGTAAGCAACAAAGTAATATTACAGAAATATCCGCCCTCAAAGAAATTAAAGATAGCCGGAGCTTCAGAAGATTCACTTACCACCCTTGCGCAACTGAGAAATTTCAAAAAATATTTAAGGAACATAATATAACGCAGGCACCTTACAACAAGTTGAGTGTGAAGAATTTGATTGCCTCCCATAGAACAGAAAATGTCCCAATTAAATGCAATGAGTGTAGCAATATATATACACATACACTTGTTCTGCCAATATATATATATATATATTTATTGGCAGAACAAAAAGAAACATCTTAAAGAACATATTAGAAGTACTAAAAATCTAATGTGTTCCATTCACATGACTTTCTCTACATCTCTGCAATAAATTATTGTTAAAAAGCTCTTGCTTCTATTTACTTCATGTTAATCGAGAAAAAATTAGAAAAAAATAGCCTTATTACTTGCTTCCTTGTATGTAGAAGAGAAATAAGGGAGTAGCATAAGCTAAAGTGATAATCAAAAGCTGGTTGCTATGTGACTTAAGTTCCTTTGACTGTATGAACAGGAGTTGACAAATTCCTGTATGAGAAAAGTATGTTTTTCAAAGCTGAAACCAAAAACAAGGAATATCTAAAAAAAAAAACGATCAACTCCACGAAAAAAATGTATATAGTATAAATTGTGTTTTAACATACTCTACATTTTTTGTGTGGTAAGTTTTTGTCCATCTCTTACGGTTTAGCAGTTATGCAAAATTCCGTAAAATTCATTCAAAATAAAGTAAAGTAGTCTTCAGCGGCTATTTCCAGAAAATTCAAGATATACATTTTATTTGTCAGGTAAATATCTTTAATGTATGATATTTTAAATAATGTATGATATGTATCAACATTTTCGAAAACAGTTCCGTGTAAAGGGTAGTTGGGAGTGGGGAGATTTTCTTCAAAATCTTTGTGTCGCATCCTTAGAAGATACCAAACTTAAATACCAAGTTTGGTATTCAACAGTCTTTTCATTTTTGAGCTGTACTGTCCACAAACACATGGACCTTTTTTAAAAATGCTTTTTTTTGGATTCAGGGATACCCATAATATGTATTTCCGATGAAATCTCGGCATGGAATTTTTGGGTGGAATGCAAATACCTTCTCTATACACTATGTACCTAGTGCGTGTAGAGAAAGTAAAAATTAGCTTCAGATGTTTCATTAATTAATTGATCTAGCCAAATTATTCAAGATTTGGGGGCTTTAAGAGCAGAGTGTGCAGTCTACTGTGAAGAACTAACTACAGAGTAATGCGAGGCATGTTTTGTACCTTTGATAGTGAGGCAGTTGCGCGTGAAGTGTCCCACGTCTCCACACTTGTAGCAGGTCAGCACACCTCCGTCACAACCAGACAACCTCTTCTTCTTCTTCCACTGCGCCTTCTTCATTTTGGAAAAGTTGTGGTGCTTCTTACCTCGTACGTACACTTTCTTCTTCAAGTTTATGCGCACAAAATTATCGTTCACTGTCCCTGCAGCTAACTTGTTGGCCAGAACTTCTTTCTTTGTGAGTTTGCCACTCGATTTTTTGGAACAACTCTGTCTGCTTCCAGAGGCAACCACAGCTTCAGCAATCTTTTCAATATCTTCAGCTTTAGGAATTTCAATTTCATCGCTTTCAGTGACAGGAGCTTCTGATTCTACCTTCTGTTGTTTTAAAGGTCTCCTTGGTGACAAGCTTTCAGAATCAGAAAATTTTCGTTTTCTAGAATTACTGGATTTTGTGCTGCAGTTTAAAACACTGCTTGCAAACTTTCTTTCAGGCTTAGCAATAGCTGAGAAACTATTTCTTCTAATGGTTCTACTGCCCTCGTCTTCAGATTCACTGTTCTCAATGACATCCTCTTCGCTGTCGGCCTCGCTGGCGCAGTCCTTGGGTACATCAGCAACACTTGATTCCAGTGAAGCAATCCCAGAGTCATCTGTTCTCTGTGTCTTGTATTCTAAGCTATTTGACTTTGTGCACCTTTCCAACCAGCCCTTGTTCATATTCCTCTTTGGTGCTACTTTCTCGGACATAAGAGCGTTCTGCACCGCACTTATAGTCTGACACACAACTGCCGAGCATTTCACAACTTTCATCTGAGAGGATATTACAGAAGTGATATCTGGGAGTCTAGGTGGCTCTGCCACGTCAGAACCCTCAAAATCCTGAGGAATGGCAAACCCATCGTTACTGTCGTCAGTCTTGCTCTTCGAGAACGAACGTGATTTTCTGGGATTCCTCTTGCTGAACTTAGTTCCCACAAAAAGCTTCTCAGAAAAATGGAATGAGCCAGAACGTTTATTGAAAAACTTTTTACTGTTGTCATGTTCTACTGATGCATTTTCAACTTTTTTATTTAAATGAGGTCCCCATACATCTTTAACATTGTCAACCACTGCATCCTTTTTGGTCACATTTTCACACTCTTTATTGGCATTTACTTCAACTTCAATGTTATCATTGCTGTTCTGAATGTCACCTAAAACTGTCCTTTTCAGTTTCACTTTATCACCTTGTTCTGCACTATGTTTCTCTACTTCTTCTGTACAGTTTTCACCACTATCACTAAAAGTGATGTCCATCAGAGAATCTTGAAGAGCCAAAGACTTCAGCAAATAATACGACTTATAGGATTCTCGTACTTTTAATGATGCTTCATGTATGTCAACCTGAAACAAAAATACTCTTAACAATGTGTTGTAAACAATGTTTATCAAAACCATAGAGAAAGTGAAGGCCACATTCATGAAAAGGGCAACAGACATTGTTGAGATTAGCATATGAGCTCTGCAAATATTGCATATGGGGAGCTGGTTCAAGAGCACCACAACAAATCACAAATATGGAGCAACTTTTTCATGACCAAACCCCAATGCAAAGAAGCTAACTAAGAATACATGTGCCATCACAGGATCTGCCAAACAAAGAGTGGTAAACCTTCCACAGATGATCCAGATTTGAAGGTTTTGACAACATTAACATCTTTAGATTTGAAATCTGCTAGAATGCTGAGGTGATAACCTCTTCTTCGGATAACTAGGCTTCAGAGATCTCTCCAGTTTGCCCTGTCGTCGCTTTTCAGTCATGGCCTTCGTGTCTCCACTTCTCTACTTACAGGGCTTGGCTTCGCGCTTAGAGGCCTAAAGGTTGTTAACAAACCTGTAACTATAAAGCGGCTCTGATGGCAGAATCTGGATCACATATGGAAGTAATACTCCTCACACTGAGTCAAGACTATTTGCTATGATCAACTGTGTAATCAACACCATACGGAACTATGTTTCTTATTAGTATACAATGGTTCCACCACTTGGTATTTCTTCTATACGCGGGTAGTTTTGTTATTTCGTCATTAGAGCCGCATTGTAATTACTTACTGGTCTGTTATAAACATTTAGGGCCCTAAGCTGCAAAGCGTAGCCCAACGTGGAGGGCCCTAAGCCGCAATGCGTAGCCGAGGGATATTTTTTATAAGTTGAGGAGTGTAGCAGTTGCGACCGATCACAAAAAAAAAAAAGGATGATACTTAGAAAGTTCTGTAGTTATCACAAAAAAAAAAATGATACTAAGAAAGTTCTGCAGTAGAAAAAAAATAATGCATAATGTACGACTTTTCATTTTAATTTTTGAGAAAATGATTTTTAAGTATATGTCTGGGCATAAAGTGTGGTAAAACTAAACTGTAACAATAGAATAATTCTATTTGTGATCTGCAGTTTAGTGCACTGTAACGAATTAATGAAGTGAGGTTAGACGAGAATGTTAGCGCGTACTTTTTATTTAAGCATTTATGTCTCTAGAGTACAGGAGTAAAATGTTAACATAGTTCAGTAATATTTTAGTTAATTTATATCTCTTTTTCATTTTAACTTAATTAAATACCTTGGTAGGATTTCGTCCATTCAGCTTCTTGAATTCGCTTTCCCATAACTTAACCCTAAATTTCGCCTTCTGGTATTTTATTTTAAAAGAAGGATCTTCTAGCAGCTCCATCGTCACGTACATTCACTAAAGGTTGCATTTAATCATAACTTAATTGAACTTTCAAGTGCTATCTTAAACTTCAGCAAATATTGACACCAAATTTTCTTTTCCCCGCCAAATTGAGCTGTTGCCTTGTAAACATTGTATTCGCAATTCGCTTTCATTTGGATTGTAATTCCAAATATTCCAATGATCTAATTGGTCATGAAAATGAGAGGACGATTTAAATTGCATATTTTATGTTTAAAAATCACTTTAGACTGTAAATCATTATAAATAGAATGATATAATATTTAAATAGAAAACATAAAGTTTTTGGTCACTTTATAATGACCAATAAATTAAAACAATGAAAATGTGAGAGTTATATGACAAAAATACTTGATGTTACCACAAAAGATTTTGTCTATATTCTTTCATAAACTATACCTACCTAAAAGAAGCTTATTCGATAAACCATTCATAAATATGCATTTATTATATATTTCATTGAGAATAAAGGGCAAAGGGCAATACAGTAGATTAAATTAATAACCTATATTTTAAAAGATGATTGCTATGTAATGACCTTGAAATCTGTCCATCTTGCATGATAAGTAGAAAATAATGACATCCCATTTGAGCATATGGTTTCACTGTTTATATGAATCAGTGTAACTTATCAATTACTTACAGAATTTGGTAAATAGTGTATCCAATGTAATACTGATGCTATAAAACACAAGGTGTTACTTGAACGACGTCATATTATCCAGGCACCTGCTCTTTTTGGCAACCTGACTTATAAAACGCCCTGTTTAAGTGCAACCTAGTCAAAACAATAAATAAATAAAATTGTTAATGAAAAGGGCATTAAATGTGTAATCAGAATATGCTCTTCACAGATACCCTGACTACGTTTTGCAATCCCTTGGCTATGCTTTGCAGCTTAGGGCCCTCAATCCCTTGGCTGTATTTGGCAGCTTAGGGCCCTCAATTCCTCGGCTATACTTTGCAGCTTAGGGCCCTCAATCACTCAGTTAAGCTCTGCTGACTAAGGCCCTCAACCCTTCGTCTATTCTTTGCTGTTTAGGGCCCTCAACCCTTCGTCTCTTCTTTGCTCTTTAGGGCCCTCAACCCCTTGGCTATGCAATGCAGCTAAGGGCCTTCAATTCTTGGCTATGCAGTGCAGCTAAGGGCCTTCAATCCCTCGGCTATGCAGTGCAGCTAAGGGCCTTCAATCCCTCGGCTATGCAGTGCAGCTAGGGGCCTTCAATTCTTGGCTATGCAGTGCAGTTAAGAGCCATCAATCCCTAGGCTATGCAGTGCAGCTAAGTGCCTTCAATCCTTGACTATGCTGTGCAGCTAAGGGCATTCAATCCCTTGGCTATGCAGTGCAGCTAAGTGCCTTCATTCCTTAGCTATGCAGTGCAGCTAAGTGCCTTCAATCCCTCGGCTATGCAGTGCAGCTAAGTGCCTTCAATCTCTTGGCTATACAGTGCAGCTAAGTGCCTTCAATCCCTCGGCTATGCAGTGCAGCTAAGGGCATTCAATCCCTCGGCTATGCTGTGCAGCTAAGGGCGCTCAATCGCTTTGCTGGGCTCTGCAGCTTAGGGCGCTCAACCCCTCAGCTACACCATGCAGCCTGGGGACCTCCCTTTGCTATACTTTGCAGCTTAGAAACCTAAGTCTCTGGACTGCGCTTTTAAGCTTAGGGACCTCAATCTCTTGTCTATTCTATGCATCTTAGGGACCTCAATCCCTCGTCTATACTATGCATCTTAGGGTCCTCAATCCCTCGTCTATACTATGCATCTTAGGGTCCTCAATCCCTCGTCTATACTATGTATCCTAGGGTCCTCAATCCCTCGTCTATACTATGCATCTTAGGGTCCTCAATTCCTCGTCTATACTATGCATCTTAGGATCCTCAATCCTTTGTCTATACTATGCATCCTAGGGTCCTCAATTCCTCGTCTATACTATGCATCTTAGGGACCTCAATCACTCGTCTATACTATGCATCTTAGGGACCTCAATCCCTCGTCTATACTATGCATTTTAGAGACCTCAATCACTCGTCTATACTATGCATCTTAGGCTCCTCAATCACTCGTCTATACCATGCATCTTAGGGACCTCAATCCCTAGTCTATACTGTGCAGATTAGGAACCTCAATCACTCGCCTATACTATGCATCTTAGGGACCTCAATCACTCGTCTATACTATGCATCTTAGGGACCTCAATCACTCGTCTATACTATGCATCTTAGGGACCCCAATCACACGTCTATACTATGCATCTTAGGGACCTCAGCCACTCGTCTATACTATGCATCTTAGGGACCTCAATCACTCGTCTATACTATGCATCTTAGGGACCTCAATCCCTAGTCTATACTATGCAGATTAGGGACCTCAATCACTCGTCTATACTATGCATCTTAGGGACTTCAATCCCTCGTCTACACTATGCATCTTAGGGACCTCAGCCACTCGACTATACTATGTATCTTAGGGTCCTCAATCACTCGTCTATACTATGCATCTTAGGGACCTCAATCCCTCGTCTATACTATGCATCTTAGGGACCCCAATCACATGTCTATACTATGCATCTTAGGGACCTCAGCCACTCGTCTATACTATGCATCTTAGTGTCCTCAATCACTCGTCTATACTATGCATCTTAGGGACCTCAATCCCTCGTCTATACTATGCATTTTAGAGACCTCAATCGCTCGTCCATACTATGCATTTTAGGGACCTCAATCACTCGTCTATACTATGCATCTTAGGGACCTCAATCACTCGTCTATACTACACATCTTAGGGACCTCAATCACTCGTCTATACTATGCATCTTAGGGACCTCTATGCCTCGTCTATACTATGCATCTTAGGGACCTCAATCCCTCGTCTATACTATACATCTTAGGGACCTCAGTAAAAGGGATTTGTCTTTTCTAGAGCTGGGTCAAGACGTCGAATCCAGGCGAGGGCAAAAGCTAGAGCAGAGTCTATGGATTCGATTCCCGCAACCCCCTTGATGTTCGTTTGGTTGAATGGTGGTTGGAGTAGGGGTGAATGTATGATGATTGGTTTTGTCCAATAAGAAATGTGTAATTTATATCAAGTATCACGTGTTCGGGATTCAGGGGACGTGTATTTTAAGGGTGGGAGAGATGCGGGTGGGGGTATGTAGTAATTGTGGATTGGGTGCATGAGGTTTCACCATGTGAGAGATGGGTGGTGGGAGGCATGTGTTTTGTTGCATGCTGGTCTAAATCATGAAATGGGTAAATGAGTAATTACACGAGTAGAAAAAAAAGTTAATGAACCGATGGCGGGCGTATGAAATTTCATCTCAAAATCTGTCTTAGGGTAAGAAATATCCATGACGAGTTGTTGCTTGAGGGTTTGGAGATGTGAGGGTGTGAGAGAGATGAGTGATGTGAGGTATGTGGTATCTGCATGTGTTTATTGTGTGATTGGGGGTTGTAGGTGTGTGGGAGGCAAATAAATTACTAATGCAACGGGTTCGAGTCTGATTAGCTAAAACCTGATCTGACGTGCAGGTTCTGGGAATTCGCTAGCAGCTAGCGTCCGGAAAGAGTGAGACAGCACGTGTCTCTGGAGGGTTGTGTGTGTATGAAAACAAATTACTAATACAATAAGTGTGAGCCTGTTTGTCTGAAACAGGATCTATCTTGCAAGAGAGCATGTTCTGGCGAGCCACTAGCAGCTGGCGCTCGGTAAAAGAGCGAGACAGCATGTGTCTCTGAGTGTATATAAGAGGATGTCTGGTTCCTCAGGAGATAGATCTGTAGTGAACTGCAATGGAAGACGAGGAAACGATTGGACTGGAATTGTGGGAGCACATAATGGCTGATCATCAAGAGTCATGCGATGGGAAGTTGCATTCGACTGTATGCAGCAAGTCTTTTTGCCACAAGAAGTTTACAAGTTCATTCCCGTGCAGCGAGTGTTGTAACATTTATCAGCAAAATAAATCATAGGTATATATTAAAAAAATTGTGTTAGTCAATTTTTACGTAGCAACAGTCATGCATCGCTTATATATGTTGCAGAGATCATGTGAGCGAGCCGGTGCCTCCATCGGAGCTGTATGCTGGCAGACAAGATGTAGATGAAGTGGATGAGAGCGCTTCTAAAGTATCAGTTGATGGTAAAGGATCTTCTCAGAAGCCTGCTAAAGCAGAGAAGTGAGTATACACTTTGTTTTTTAGTTGCTAGCTATAAAACATTAAACTCAGTTGTTTTTATTTCAAGAGGCAGATCCATGCAGCAGGATGAATATTAATATATGCTTCCAATTGTGTGTTGCAGGTGTGTGAGTGTGAGAGTCCACATGAATGCTGATGTATACATGTAAGTAGTGTGTATGCTCACTTCTAAGATTACTTGTTCTTTCCTTGCAGGTCAGGAAAGAGAGAGAAGAAATCAGAGAGGAAGAAGAAGAACCCATACGAGAATGTGCTCGTTTTCATCCTAGAGCCACTTCCAGCAAAAGATGCAGCCAATTGATGAGGTTATGCTGAAGGTTCCATCAATTTCACCAGCCCATTCTGTGAGCATTGGGCTTTATCATTAACTTCCTTCTCTATTCATACGTGCAACGAGTGATTCATCCTATGTATATATAACAAAGCCCGACTGGGATATAATTAAGGAAAATATTGCAGTGTTCGAAACATATTCGAGAGAAAATAAGTTTCCATGTGTCGAATATAGTGAACATGTGGTGTATGCACACAATGTCATTATTTTCATGAATAATGAAATCAAATTTGTTAATACGTGTTTAAACGATCATGATATTACGCTAAGTGGTTGTGAAATAAGTGAACTAAAAAGACTCAAACCATATATTGAAAGACATTTAACATGCTTGCATGATGTTCATGTATCAAGATCCTCATATTATGCTGGAAGCAGGAGTGGGAGAAGGAAGATTATGGAAATGTACAATGCAATGACTAAAACAATGTATGCATAATCATGTTTTATTTATTTATTTCATCTAAATTACTCTCTGAACAACATGTGAAAGAGGTTTATATGTAAAAACCTTGTCATGTAGAATTAGACAGAACAGGGTTGTCTGAACTGGAATATTAGCAGATGCTTGAATTTCTAATCTAATGTTGGCGGCTCCAGTGACAGCCTCTTCTGGCTGATGTGAGCAATCGATGACAAATAGTGGAGCATACTGAAGAAAATCTTTTCTCTTCAAGAGGGGATAATTATCCTTCCCATAATATGAATTTTGGAATCTTGAATACATCTCGTACAGAGATGCAAATTTTGAATTTCCAAAGTCTAAATTCATGTCATGTAACACTCGCTGTTGAGATAAAGTTTCAGATTAGTAATGTTGCAATGATCAAATATTGAACAGTCTTTCGTAGCATCATTTAATCTTGCAGTCTGGGCTCCAACTATAACAAAACGAGGCTTTTCGAGTTTGGAGGTTGTTGCAGCATTCCAAGTGAATGATTTGGTCTGAGGAACTGCGGGCTGAATATGAAGATCATTGGTTCGAAATGCGATATGCAGAGGTTTATCAGCTTTGACAACTTTTAGAATGTCTATTTTTTCAGAGTCGGTAAGGCGAATGACAGGCATCCTCCATTCTATTCTTGTCAATTTTAGAATTGGCGATTCTGCTCCCTCATGGTGAAGGCAATTCTTGGAATCCTTTGATCGAATGAGAACTAATTCAAATTTGCTATTTAGAATGAGTTCCTTGTGATCATCTGCAAAACCTAGAAGCATTGCCAGAGGAACTATGGCGTTGAATGACCCATTTGCAGCATTCACAATATCTGCATTTTCTTGCGGATACGTCCACCCTGCATTGTACAGGCGAAGTGTTTTCATTGGATTGAGGGTTGCAAAGTTGCGCATCGTTGTTGACATTACAGGATTTCTAGTTCTGACAATAGTGCACCCATTCAGATCCCAACGAATCTCATCAAACATGAATGCAAATGCATTATTGGTGAGTTTTGCAGTTGTTGGCGACCCATTAGCCTTGGTGAGAGATCCCGCTATGTAAAGATAACTTCTGCTAGGTAGAGTGTATAAATCTTCAGCTTAACATGGAATTCTAATCTCATCGTTTGCGTCTAGCGCTGATGTGTTGTAGGGCAGAAATGCATGTTCCTCTTCTTTAGCAATCTTGTCGTCGAAGACTGTTACTCCAGTAACATTCAAGATAGATTTTCATATCTAAGTCCATTCTCGTGAAATAGCAGATCGAGTAATATATTTGTTTTTCCTGCATTTGAGCTACCTAAAATCAATGCTCTCACATTGCAGGGAAAGAGATAGCCATGTCGATGGTTTCTCACGTCACTTTCAAAATCTAATATTTGAATAGGTAACGTGCACTGTTGCTTCTCGAGCTTCATCGTAGCAACTAAATGTATAAATATGCTATGTGTCTATATACAAGATCTAGTGGACAATGAAGTGTAGGAGAGGACGGAAGTCCTGCAAGAGAGGCTCCGGTATACTTAATTCAATAATTAATTCGCTTCCCTTTGAAGCTCATTTGCCTGGCTACATATACTGTGGACCTGGCACAAAGCTACGGAAACGATTGCAGAGAAGAGATCCTGGCATAAATCTTCTTGACGAAGCTTGTAAAGATCACGACTTTGCTTACGCTACCAATAAAGACGTTGCTTCAAGGAATACAGCTGACAGAGTTCTTGCAGAGAAGGCTTGGAATCGTGTTCAATCAGGTGACGCCGATTGGAAAGAGACTTGCCCCGAGACTTGTAACCATCATCATGAAGGGGAAGATTGCTGTAGGGGCAAGAAAGAGGAAGAAGAGAAAGACGAAGCGAGGAGGCTTTTTACCTCTGATTCCCATAATTGCTGCTTTAGGTGCTGCTGCTGGAGGAGCAGCACAGATAGCCACAGCAGTGAATAAGAAGAAGGCGGCTGATAAACAACTTGCTGAGATGACTTGAAATAACAGGGAGATGGAGTCAAAAGGCAAGGGAATTGGGAGCAGGAAGATGAAGAAGAAAAAGAAGATGACTAGTGTTCGAAATGGTCTGGGCCAAAGCTAACCTCTTTAAATAAAATTGGAGCTGTAGGTAAAGGTTAAAAAAACTCGGGAAACGGACTCTACTTATACCGCAAAAAGCTCTAAGCAATTTTGATATTGAAAGTTATGCTAAACGTTTAAAAATACCTTACTTTAGGGGTGTATATATGATCGACAAACTACCATAGAAGCCATTACGGAAAGAGAGGATGGTAGTGAATCTTGACGCTTCAGAGAACAAAGGTACACATTGGGTTACCATCCGGAAAGAGAATGATATTGCATTTTATTTCGATAGTTTTGGAGATCTGAAGCCTCCTCCAGAGATTGAAACTTACCTCGGTGACGAAAAGGTGGAAACAGAGTAAGGACTGGCATGGAAGTGCCTTGTCAACCTAGCCTGCATCAGCCCCTTACGACGAGTTGTTGGAAACAAAGTAAGGACTGGCATGGTGAGGGCCACATGGTGCCAGTCTTCTCCAGCCCCTCGCGACGAGCAGGTGGAAACAGAGTAAGGACTGGAATGATGAGGTCCACATAGGGCTAGTGTTTACCAGCCCCTTGCGACGAGCAGGTGTAAACTGAGTACGGACTTTCGTGTGGAGGGCCACGTTTATCTAGCATTTTCCAGCCCCCACCCCCCGCGACGAGAAGGTGGAAACTGAGTAAGCACTTGCATGTTGAGGGCCACGTTTAGCTAGCATTTACCAGCTCCGGCGACGTGCATGTAGAAATAGAGTAAGTACTTGCACTGTCAGGACCACATTGGGCCGGTCTTAACCAGCCCCTCGCGACGAGCAGGTGGAAGCAAAATAAGGACAGCCATAGTGACGGGCAACTTGGGAAGGTGTTTATCATCTTTTCGCGACGAGCAGTTCGAAGCAGATTAAGGACTGGCATTGTGAGGGCCACATTGGGAGTGTCTTCGCCAGTCCTTTGCGACAAGCAGGTGGAAACAGAGTAAGAACTGCCACATTGAGGGCCACATTCGGAATGTTTTCACCAGCCCTTTGCGACAAGCAGGTGGAAACAGAGTAGGAACTGGCACAGTGAGGGCCACTTTGGGAATGTCCTCACCAGCCCTTTGCGACAAGCAGGTGGAAACAGAGTAAGAACTGGCACAGTGAGGGCCACGTTGGGAGTGTCTTCACCAGCCCCTACCGACGAATAGGTGGAAATAGAGTAAGAACTGGCACAGTGAGGGCCACGTTGGGAGCGTCTTCAGCAGCCCCTACAGACGAGCAGGTGGAAACAGAGTAAGAACTGGCACAGTGAGGGCCACGTTGAGAGTGTCTTCACCAGCCCCTAAAGACGAGCAGGTGGAAACAGAGTAAGAACTGGCACAGTGAGGGCCACGTTGGGAGTGTCTTCACCAGCCCCTAAATTCGAGCAGGTGGAAACAGAGTAAGAACTGGCACATTGAGGGCCCCGTTGGGACTGCCTTCACCAACCCCTAAAGACGAGGAGGTGGAAATAGAGTAAGAACGGGCACAGTGAGGGCCACGTTGGGACTGTCTTCACCAGCCCCTAAAGACGAGCAGGTGGAAACAGAGTAGGAACTGGCACAGTGAAGGCCACGTTGGGAATGTCTTCACCAGCCCCTACAGACGAGCAGGTGGAAACAGAGTAAGAACTGGCACAGTGAGGAACACATTGGGCGTGTCTTCACCAGCCCCTACAGATGAGCAGGCGGAAACAGAGTAAGAAATGGCACAGTGAGGGCCACGTTGGGAGTGTCTTCAAGAGCTTTTTGCGACAAGCAGGTGGAAACGGAGTAAGAACTGGCACAATGAGGGCCACGTTGGGAATGTCTTCACCAGTCCCTAAAGACGAGCAGGTGTAAACAGAGTAAGAACTGGCACAGTGAGGGCCACGTTGGGAGTGTCTTCACCAGCCCCTAAAGACGAGCTGGTGGAAACAGTAAGAACTGGCACAGTGAGGGCCACGTTGGGAATGTCTTCACCAACCCCTAAAGACGAGCAGGTGGAAACAGAATAGGAACTGGCACAGTGAGGACCACATTGGGAGTGTCTTCACCAGCCCCTACAGACGAGCAGGTGGAAACAGAGTAAGAACTGGCACAGTGAGGGCCACATTGGGAATGTTTTCACCAACCCCTAAAGACGAGCAGGTGGAAACAGAGTAAGAACTGGCACAGTGAGGGCCACGTTGGGAATGTTTTCACCAGCCTTTTGCGACAAGCAGGTGGAAACAGAGTAAGAACTGGCACAGTGAGGGCCACGTTGGGAATATCTTCAGCAGCCCCTACAGACGAGCAGGTGGAAACAGAGTAAGAACTGGCACAGTGAGGACCACATTGGAAGTGTCTTAAACAGCCCCTACAGATGAGCAGGCGGAAACAGAGTAAGAAATGGCACAGTGAGGGCCACGTTGGGAGTGTCTTCAAGAGCTCTTTGCGACAAGCAGGTGGAAACGAAGTAAGAACTGGCACAATGAGGACCACGTTGGGAATGTCTTCACCAGCCCCTAAAGACGAGCAGGTGGAAACAGTATGAACTGGCACAGTGAGGGCCATGTTGGGAATGTCTTCACCCGCCCCTACAGACGAGCAGGTGGAAACAGAGTAAGAACTGGCACAGTGAGGGCCACGTTGGGAATGTCTTCACCAACCCCTAAAGACGAGCAGGTGGAAACGGATTAAGAACTGGCACGGTGAGGGCCACGTTGGGAATGTTTTCACCAGCCCTTTGAGACAAGCCACGTTGGGAATGTCTTCACCATCCCCTACAGACTAGCAATTGGAAACAGAGTAAGAACTGGCACAGTGAGAGCCACGTTGGGAGTGTCTCCACCAGCCCCTACAGACGAGCAGGTGGAAACAGAGTAAGAACTGGCACAGTGAGGGCCACGTTGGCAGTGTCTTCAAGAGCTCTTTGCGACAAGCAGTTGGAAACGGAGTAAGAAATGGCACAGTGAGGGCCACGTTAGGATTGTCTTCACCAGCCCCTACAGACGAGCAGGTGGAAACAGCGTAAGAACTGGCACAGTGAGGGCCACGTTGGGAGTGTCTTCACCAGCCCCAAAAACCAGCAAGTGGAAACAGAGTAAGAACTGGCACAGGGGGGCCACGGTGGGAATCTCTTCACCAGCCCTTTGCGACAAGCAGGTGGAAACAGAGTAAGAACTGGTACATTGAGGGCCACGTTGGGAGTGTCTTCACCAGCCCCTGCAGACGAGCAGGTGGAAACAGAGTAAGAACTGGCACAGTGAGGGCCACGTTGTGTGTGTCGCCTTCTGTGGTGTAGTTGTTACCATGCTAACTTCGTATACTCAATATCGCGGGTTAAATCCCGGCGGAGGACGAAGTATCTTTTCGGGTGTAAAAATGCTTAGCATGGCTTCCTTCGGAAGGGAAATAAAGCCGTTGGTCCTGTGTTGTAGATTTCCGGCACGTAAAAGAACCTCAAGTCTGACAGAGAGGCCTGTGAGCAAAATTAAGCGGTCTTTCACACCCAATTTAGAATGGGACGCTGAGAACCACAGTAGTTAAAGAGCGTCCATAAATAAACACGCCATTTACATTTTCATTTTTTGTTAGGAGTATCTTCACCAGCCCCTTGCTACGAGCAAGTGGGAACAGAGTAAGGACTGGCATGGTGAGGACCACATTCGGCTAGTCTTAACCAGCCCCTTGCGACGAGCAGTTTGAAACAGATTAAGAACTTGCATGTCGAGGACCACGTTGGGCCAATCTTAACCAGTCCTTCGCATCGATCAGGTGGAAGCAAAGTAAGGACTGGCATGGTGAGGGTCACCTTGGTAGTGTCTTTACCAGCCCCTCGCAACGAGCAATACGCATCAGAGTAAGGACTGGCATGGTGAGGGCCACGTTGGCAATATCTCCACCAGCCTCTCGCAACGAAAATATAGAAACAGAGTAGGAACTGGTATGGTGAGGGCCACCTTGAGAGTGTCTTAACCAGCCCCTCGCGACGAGCGGGTGAAACATAGAGAGAAGTGTAATTTCGAGGGCCACGTTGGGAGTGTCTCCACCAGCACCTCGCAACGAAAAGATAGAAGCAGAGTAAGGACTGGCATGGTGAGTTCCATGTTGAGAGTATCTTCAACAACCCCTCGCGACGAGCAGACGGGAACAGTGTAAGGACTGGTATGGCGAGGGCCACGTTGAACCCGTCTTCACCAGTCCCTCTCGACGAGCAAGTGGAAACAGAGTTAGGACTGGCATGGTGAGCGCTACGTAGGAGGTGTTTTCAACATCCCCTCACGCGAACAGACTGAAACAGAGTAAGGAGAAACACGGTGAGGGCCACGTTAGGAGTTCCTTCACCAGCCCCTCACGACGAGCAGGTAGAAACAGAGTACGGACTGGCATGGTGAGGGCCACATTGGGCTAACCTTCACAAGTCCCGCGTTACTAGCAAACAGAAACAGAGTAAGGACTGACATGGTGAGGGCCAGGTTGGGAGTGTCTTCACCAGCCCCTCGCCACAAGCAGGTGGAAAGAGAGTTAGGACTGGCAATGTGAACGCCACATGGGGCCAATGTTCACCAGCCCCTTGAGTGATGATATATGCAGAAGAGTGGACGATATGCTCTTCGCAGACTGCTGGTTATAGGGAATTTGCGCCAGAAGCTCATAGATACATGTGCAGCCATCACATTAATTACACGTGAACAACCCATTGGAATTGACTGAAACACTATGAGAGATTGGCTGGAACTGGTTACTCTTAGTAGACACAGGGCAGCCTTCGATGTCAGCCTGGGAGCTTCGGGTCTTCGGTTGAGACGAAGCGTTATTCCGGAGTCTCCGTGAACCTCCAAGGATTTGTAGGCTGGTCCTGAAGGATGATGAAGTTATGCTGACGAGAAGTCAGGTGATGGCGAAGGCAAAGGGTCAACGGCAAAGGAACCCAACATTGGATCAGAAGCCATCACAGGAAGGATTAAGTGTTTCCTGGGCATTCTACCTTTCAAGGAAAAAGTGCCCATCAGGCTGCTGAACCACCTGGACACTAAGGATGAAGTTAGAAAAGTGTGAAACAACAGCAATGTATTGTGTATGACAGATCTTTCCAGTCAGCATCAGTGCAGGAGCTGAGACCCTGTCTGATAGACTTGCTGACCATCTGACTACTACACAACTGGAGAGATCATGTATATGCTCAGCCAGTGCCAGGTTGCCTTCAGATCTGACCAGTCAGCATCATTATAGGATTTGGGACCCTGGGTGATAGACTTGCTGAAGAGGGCTGCTGACCATTTGACTGCTACACAAACTGGAGAGATCATGTATAAACTCAGCCAGTACCGTCTGCCTTCAGATCTGACAAGTCAGCATCATTATAGGATTTGGGACCCTGGCTGCTAGACTTGCTGAAGAGGGCTGCTGACCATCTGACTGCTTCACAACTGGAGAGATCATGTATATACTCAGCCAGTGCCAGCCTGCCTTCAGATCTGACCAGTCAGTGCCATTGCAGGAGTTGGGACCCCGGCTGAAAGACTTGCTGACTTTCTGACTGCTACACAACTGGAGAGATCATGTATATACTCAGCCAGTACCAGCCTGCCTTCAGATCTGACCAGGCAGTATCATTGCAGGAGCTGGGACCCTGGCTGATAGACTTGTTGGCCATCTGACTGCTACATAACTGGAGAGATCATGTACATGCTCAGCCAGTACCAGCCTACCTTCAGATCTGACCAGTCAGTACCCTTGCAGGATTTGGGAAAAGGGCTGATAGACTTGCTGATTTTCTGACTGCTACACAACTGGAGAGATCATATATATATTCACCCAGTAGTAGTCTGCCTTCAGATCTGACCAGTCTGCATCATTGCAGGAGCTGGGACACTGGCTGATAGACTTGCTGACCATCTGACTGCTACGCAACTGGAGAGAGATCATATATTTATACTCAGCCAGTAGCAGTCTGCCTTCAGATCTGACCAGTCAGCATCATTGCAGGAGCTGGGACACTGGCTGATAGACTTGCTGACCATCAGACTGCTACGCAACTGGAGAGTACATGTATATTCTCAGGCTTCAGATCTGACCAGGTAGCATCATTGCAGGAGCTGGGACACTGGCTGATAGACTTGCTGACCATCTGACTGCTACGCAACTGGAGAGAGATCATATATTTATACTCAGCCAGTAGCAGTCTGCCTTCAGATCTGACCAGTCAGCATCATTGCAGGAGCTGGGACACTGGCTGATAGACTTGCTGACCATCAGACTGCTACGCAACTGGAGAGAGATCATATATTTATACTCAGCCAGTAGCAGTCTGCCTTCAGATCTGACCAGTCAGCATCATTGCAGGAGCTGGGACACTGGCTGATAGACTTGCTGACCATCTGACTGCTACGCAACTGGAGAGAGATCATATATTTATACTCAGCCAGTAGCAGTCTGCCTTCAGATCTGACCAGTCAGCATCATTGCAGGAGTTGGGACACTGGCTGATAAACTTGCTGACCATCAGACTGCTACTCAACTGGAGAGTACATGTATATTCTCAGGCTTCAGATCTGACCAGGTAGCATCATTGCAGGAGTTGGGATCCTGGTTGATAGAATTGCTGACTTTCTAACTGCTACACAACTGCAGAGATCATGTATATACTCAGCCAGTAGCAGTCTGCCTTCAGATCTGACCAGTCAGTATCATTGCAGGAGTTGGGACCCTGGCGAATAGATTTGCTGAACATCTGGCTGCTACACAACTGCAGAGATCATGTATATACTCAGCCAGTGCCAGCCTGCCTTCAGATCTGACCAGTCAGCATCATTGCAGGAGTTGGGACCCTTACTGATAGACCTGCTGACTTTCTCACTGCTACACAACTGAAGAGATCATGTATATTCTAAGGCACAGATCTGACCAGTCAGTATCATTGCAAGAGTTAGGACCCTGGTTGATAGAGTTGCTGACTTTCTGACTGCTACACAATTGGAGAGTACATGTATATTCTCAGCCTTCAGATCTGACCAGTTTGTATCATTGTAGGAGTTGGGCCCCTGGATGATAGACTTGCTGACCATCTGACTGCTACACAGTTGCAGACATCATGTATATACTCAGCCAGTAGCAGTCTGCCTTCAGCTCTTACCAGTCAGATCATTATTGGAGTTGGGGCCCGGGCTGATAGGTTTGCTGAAGAGGGCTGCTGACCATCTGACTGCTACACAACTGGAGAGATAATATATATACTCAGTCAGTACAAGTCTTTCTTCAGATCTGACCAGTCAGCATCATTGCAAGAGCTGGGACCCTGGCTGTTAGACTTGCTGACCATCTGATTGCTACACAACTGCAGAGATCATGTATATACTCAGTCAGTACCAGTCTTTCTTCAGATCTGACCAGTCAGCATCATTGCAGGATTTGGGACCCTGGCTGATAGACTTGCTGACCATCTGACTGCTAACCGCCTGCGGTGCCATTAGTAGTTAAAGCGGTCGTTAAACACTACCAAAAAAAAAATCTGACTGCTACACAATTGGAGAGATCATGTATATACTCAGTCAATACCAGTCTTTCTTCAGATCCTTCCAGTCAGCATCATTGCAGGAGCTGGGACCCTGGCTGATAGACTTGCTGAATCTGACTGCTACACAATTTGAAAGATCGTCTATATTCTCAGGCTTCAGATCTGACCAGTCAGCATCATTGCAGGAGTTGGGCCACTGGTTGATAGACTTGCTGACTTTCTGACTGCTACACAATTTGAAAGATCATGTATATCCTCAGGCTTCAGATGCGACCAGTCAGCATCATTGAAGGAGTTGGGCCCCTGGTTGTTAGACTTGCTGACCATCTGACTACAACACAATTTGAATGATCATTTATATTCTCAGGCTTCAGATCTGACCAGTCATTATCATTGCAAGATTTGGGACCCTGGCTGATAGACTTGCTGACCATCTGACTGCTATACAACTGGAGAGTACATGTATATTCTAATGCTTCAGATCTGACCAGGCAGTATCATTGCAGGAGTTGGGCCCCAGGTTGATAGACTTGCTTACTTTCTGACTGCTACACAACTGCAGAGGTCATGTATAAACTCAGCCAGTAGCAGTCTGCGTTCAGATCTAACCAGTCAATATCATGGCAGGATTTGGGACCCTGGCTGATAGACTTGCTGACCATCTGACTGCTACACAATTTGAAAGATCATGTATATTCTCAGGCTTCAGATCTGACCAGTCAGCATCATTGTAGGAGTTGGGCCGCTGGTTGATAGACTTGCTGACTTTCTGACTGCTACACAATTTGAAAGATCATGTATATCCTCAGGCTTCAGATGCGACCAGTCAGCATCATTGAAGGAGCTGGGCCCCTGGTTGTTAAACTTGCTGACCATCTGACTGCTACACAATTTGAATGATCATTTATATTCTCAGGCTTCAGATCTGACCAGTCAGTATCATTGCAGGAGCTGGGACCCTGGCTCATAGACTTGCTGACCATCTGACTGCTACACAACTGGAGAGAGATCATATATTTATACTCAGCCAGTAGCAGTCTGCCTTCAGATCTGACCAGTCAACATCATTGCAGGAGTTGTGACCCTGGCTGATAGACTTGCTGACCATCTGACTGCTACACAACTGGAGAGTGCATGTTTATTCTCAGGCTTCAGATCTTACCAGTCAGTATCATTGCAGGAGTTGGGATCCTGACTGATAGACTTGCTGACCATCTGACTCCTACACAACTGCAGAGATCATGTATATACTCAGCCAGTAGCAGTCTGCCTTCAGATCTGACCAGTCAGCATCATTATAGGATTTGGGACCCTGGCTGATTGACTTGCTGAAGAGGGTTGCTGACCATCTGACTGCTACACAACTGGAGAGGTCATGCATATACTCATCCAGTACCGTCTGCCTTCAGATCTGACCAGTCAGCAACATTATAGGATTTGGGACCCTGGCTGATAGACTTGCTGAAAATGGCTGCTGACCATCTGACTGCTACACAACTAGAGAGATCATGTATATACTCAGCCAGTACCAGCCTGCCTTCAGATCTGACCAGTCAGTACCATTAAAGGAACTGGGACCCTGGCTGATAGACTTGCTGACCATCTGCTACACAACTGGAGAGATCATGTATATACTCAGCCAGTCTGCCTTCAGATTTGACCAGTCATTATCATTGCAGGAGTTGGGACCCTGGCTGATAGACTTGCTGACTTTCTGACTACTACACAACTGGAGAGATTATGTATATTCTCAGCCAGTGCCAGTCTGCCTCCAGGAAAGCGGAGGGCAATTGTAGTCATACACCATAACTACTCAAGAACATCCACACCGGAGATGCCCAACCTATCTGGTAACCATTAAAATGTATTCCCCTAGTGAAGCAAGAAATTACTGGGGGACATATCTAGGGTAATTATTGAAAGTTGTTGTACCGCTGTGAAAATCAGTGAGTTACAATTCTGGGTGGATTATGGGAAGCTGAATGCCATTACCAAAAGAGACTCTTTCCCGTTGTCAGGAATTGACTCACTTGCTGGTGGCCAGTGGTTCTCGACTCTCACGATACAGGTGATGACCACATTCTCGACTGGCCAGGGACTGGTCCATGCAATACGTTAGCCATCTGATGAGACAGTTGACTTACGATGTCTACCTGCCTTCTGTATGTGGACGATGTAGTAACTTCAACTACCTCACCAGGATCCTTAAGCTGATGCAGCAAATTTTTATCGTGTAACCAATGTTTTAAATAAGAAACTGTAAAGTTTATAATTAAAAAAATATCTTAAATTCATTGGCATGCATAATCGTGAATATTATTATTTCAAAATTTCCAAAAACTGCTGCAAGGAATTGTTTATTGTACAGTTTTAAAATATACTACCAAGTTTTACTGCTCTAAGCTAAGTAGTTTTGCAGGAAAGGCACACTATTCTGAAAAATGGCACAGTAGTTTAATTTTTGCTTCAAAATTAAATTATTAATATAAATTGAGCTGAGGTAGCAATAAATAATAGAATACAAAATGCGCAACACAAAATACTGTCTATAACTTGAGTTTGCACCATGAAATTTCACATAGTTCTTGTTTATATTTACCTCAAACATTTTCATTTTAACCTTCTGTTTGGCACGTGCTTTCTTAGAACACAGGCCTAGTACATTTACACTATATCTTCGTAATTATGTGTCTGTATGTCTTGTTTTGTTACCTTTGTTTTTTCTTTTTCTATGTCTAGCTTAATTTAGGTCAAATATACATGTTTTTATTAGTATTGTTTTATTACAAAAACATACCAGCTTAAGTATAAAATGAATACAGAATATGTTATAACCATATAAAGAAAATACATTGACACTTTCAAATAATGATGATGATGATTTCCTTTAGTTTATATGTGGAACATAGGGCCTCTGCAAATCTTTGTCATAGAACTCTATTCCTTGACATGACTTGTATCTCCTTCCATCATCTATTCATTTCTCTCAAGTGTTCTTCTCCAAGTTAGCTTCTTCTTTTTCTGTGCCTGTCCTGCTATATTTCCAGGATACTTTCTCAGTGTATGTCCATTTATGCTTCTTTATTTCTCTGTCAATTGGTAACTGTTTTGTTATTTCCCATAATGTAGTGTTGTTAATGATTTTTGACCACCAGATGCTTAGCATGTCTCACAGATTGATTAATAAAAGTTTCAGATTTGTTTATTTATTTCTTGTGCCACTTCCAGGTTTCACATTCATACAACAATGCAGATAATGCATTTGATTTAAAATTTTTAATTTTAGTATTTGTTTGAATATTCTGTAAATTCCATAATGTTCTCAGTTGTGAGAAAACATTTTTTGCTTTGTTTATTTGATCTATATCTTTGTCCATTGCTCCATTTTGGGATATAATACATCCCAAATATCTAAAGTATTCTCTTCTTTCTATTTCATGATTGTCTACATACAATTTATTTGTATTTTTTTATTTTGTTCTCATTTCTTTTGTTTTTGTGGTATTTATTTTCATACCAATATCCTGAGCCTCAACTTTTAAATCATGTATCTTTGAAACTTTGTGCCATTATACTTATGAGGGCTGTCCCAGAAGTAGCCGACCTAACAAAGAAAGCACAAAAGTTTATCTTTATTTCTCTAGGTTCAATACCATGTTTATAGTGAGAACAATTAAGGTCTGCCAAACAAACTGCAGACTCCACTTCTTCATTGCTGGCAAACCTACCACCAAGCCATTTCTTCATGTTTGGAAACAAAATAATCAGAAGGGGCTACATCTGGCAAATAGGGTGCATGAACAAGCAACTCAAACTTTAACTCATTGATTTTGGCCATGGCGATATGTACACGTGAACTGGTGCATTGTCTTGTTGAAACAAAACTTTCTTTTTGCTAAATGTGGCCATTTTTGCTTGATTTAATCACTCAAATGCTGTAACAAATTTGCATAATACTCTGCATTGTTTACTTTTCTTTTTTTTTAGATGATCAATGAAAATTATCCCACATGCGTTCCAAAAAACTGATGCCTTTCCTGTCTTCGCCTTCTTTGGAGCCCATTCTCCCCTTCCAATCCACTGTTTTGATTATTCCCTCATGTCAGGTGTGAAGTGATGGTTTCATCCATTGTTACAAATTGATGCAAAAACTCAACTTTGTTGCAGCGAAACATTGTTGAACACTCAACTGAAACATCCTCATGATGCTGTTTTTGTTCTATTGTGAGCAAATGCAGCACTCACCTTGCACACATCTTTCTCATAACTAAATTTTCAGTCAGTATGCGATGTACAGAACTTTTTGAAATGCCTGCAATGTCTGCTAGCTCGTGCACTTTCAGTCGACAGTCATCCAATACCATTTTGTGGATTTTCTTTACAATTACTGGACTGGTAACCTCATTTGGTTGACCACTGCGATGTTCGTCTTGGCAGCTCATACGGCTGCACTTAAACTCTGCCACCCAATATTTCACTGTTGTAAACGAAGGAGCAGACTCCCCCAAAGTGAAATCTAGTTGGACTAAGACCTTTCAAATGAAAGTACTGTATCACATAACGATGACCAGTTTTATTCATGTCTACAAATTCGCTGAGAGCATTCACTAATGATGGCTGCCAAACAAATGCTAAAGAATGTAAAATTGTCAAACTTCAAATTTAAACTTTCTAAGGTTGGTATTTTTTACTATCGTTGTTGTTTGAAACAACTGGTATCTATCTATATATCAGGTCGGGTACTTCTGGGACAGCCTCTTTATATCATCAGCAAAATCTAGATATTCTAATTTGTCATATAATCCCCATTGTATACCTGTTTTTCTATTCATAGCTTTGGTCATTATATTATCTAAAAGCATCAAGAATAGGATTGGTGATAATATACATCCTTGTTTGACTGAGAAAGGTTCTAATAACTTTTTGTGATATTCCATCTGATATGAAAAATTGTTAATCATTTCTTGTACAATCCATATAATGTTTTTTGGGATTCCAAAAATTCTCATAGCTTCCCATATTTTGTTTTGCGTAATTGAATTAAATGCTCTTTCAATCTACAAAAATCAGGTATAGAGGAGATTGATATTCATAAAACTGCTCTAAACTTATTCCTGTTGTATTGATATGGTCAATGTAGGATCTTCCCTTTCTAAAACCTGCTTGTTCTCTTCTCAATATCTTGTGAAGTGATTCGCTAATTCTATTAAAAATGTTCTAGAAAAAGTTTTACTTAAATTGGGAGAAAGGTTACGCATCTCCAATTCTTGCAATCTAAAAGGTTTCCTTTCTTTGGTAATTTAATTAAAATTCCTCTTTTCCAATAATCTGGTAAATAATAATAATAACAGCAACAACAATAATAATAACAAGAATAATAATATTATTAGTATTATTATTATTTTACGCAGTCAATAGACTCTTACAAGAACATCTGACATTGTCAATCTTATCTATACACAAGTTATTCACAAAAAGTAATATTATACAAGCATTTATCCATTTGGAATAATTTTAGTACAGATTTAAATTGTGAGATTTTAGTGTTGCTAAGTAAGAGAATACAGGTGCTATTTTATATGACGTGTCCTTAACAGTTTGTGCTCACTGTACCATATCATGTCTTTCTCTCTTAACAAGTAAGGATGTTTTATGTTACTGATGTTTCTCCACAAATGTGTTCAAACAGATTGTATGATTCTTATGCACTTTTTTGTATTTCTAGTAATCTGTTCATATTGGTTTTACTCATTCCTCCCCATGTTAAATGTGGGTAAATAATGCCACAATATGCTGTTTTGAATATATTCCATATTTTGCTAATTGTTTTAGTAGGTAAAAACCTGAAATGATTTTTTTACAAACCATTTCTACGTGTGTTATAAGTTAGAATTTCTTCTATATGGACACCCAAGAATTTGTAGTCCCCCATCTGTTCTAAAGAAGTATTATTAAAATTATATTTAGACTGTCACTTTCAAATGTCATAAATTTTGTTTTTCCTATATTTAACTGTAATCCACTTGTTATTTTTACTTTTTTTAAGTTTAACGTCCTTTAACCTGATTGGTCATATCAGATGATGAATGTAATTTGTGAAATGATACTCAAATGATCTCGAGATCCATGGAGCTTAAACTTACTCGAAATTCATCTTCTCAGGGTAAGGGAAAACCCAGAAAAGAAAACTTATTTGCGTTATTCAGCCTAAGCGAGATTCAAACTTGTGACCAGTTGAATGTGAGACAGACACGCTACCACCACACCACCCAGGCGGGCTACAATCTATTGAGCTTGAACCTAACTGGAAATGCTTTTTACTCAGAAATATCTCCTATCCCTTCTGTGTATTCCCTCAAGAAGCAACTATTGCAAATATGAGGTGTGATCAAAAAGTTTCCAGAATGATGTCATAAATACCACACAACAGTTTGTTTTGTCTAAATTGCACTGTCACTCTCTTGGGAGTTGATACACTTCTGCCATTGCTAGAAGTCCTCTTGCAACATGTTTGAGCCTTCTGCGATTCGCGATGGATAGCATCAATGTCTTCAAAACGGTGTCCTCGGAGCCACATTTTAAGTCGTGGGAAAAGAAAAAAGTGCACTGGTGCCAAATCTGGAGATCAGGTGGGAGGGGGAACAGTATTCATCCTATTTTTATCAAAAAATTTGCAAACAGAAAGGGCTTTGTGCAGGGGCGCATTCTCACATTCTCGCTTAATCTTTGCAGTACTTGTTTGGAGAACACTTGATTCACTGTTTGCCTCAAATTCCTGATGTACAGTGCCTTTAATGTCAAAAAACACAATCATCATTGGCTTCACTTTGAATCAAACTTGTCTGGCCTTTTTTGGGCATGGAGATGAATGACTCTTCCATTGTGAAGATTGTTGTTTCGTTTTTGGATCGTACCCATAAATCCATGTTTCATCACCAGTAATAATTTTCTCCATAAACTGTGGGGTCATTTTGTAGCTGTTCTTTAAAATTAGTGCAGGCAATCACATGACTTTCCTTTTGGTCATTTGAAAGCAGGTTGGGCACAAACTTGGCAATTCTTCTTATGTCCAAATTGTCTTTCAGAATGCTTTGAACATTCCAAAGGAAAGTCCTGAGTCAGAAAATTCTCTTATTGTAATATGCCTGTCATGTAAGACCATTTCCCTCACCTGATTGATATTTTCATCAGTTTTGCAGGAACAGGGTCGCCCCGAACGATCCGCATCTTTAACTGATGGTACACCAGTTTTAAATTTTGAAAACCATTCAAATGTTTGAGTTTTGCCCATAACTTCCTCCCCATAAGCTGTTCTCAACATTTCATAGGCTTCTGTTGCAGTTTTACCGAGTTTAAAGCAGAATTTGATGTACATTCTTTGTTCCACAAACACACATAGAAATGGAATTAATGATACATTGTTAGAACAGCTAAATAAATTGAAATTTCTTGGCCTTCAGATAGATAAGCATTTGGACTGTATTAGCTACATCACACCTAAACTTAGCTCAGCATGTTATACACTGGTTATATTTCACTCAATTGATACACTTAAACTGGTGCATTTTGCCTACTTTAACTCCATCATCGAGTATGGAATAATATTCTGGGGTAATTCAATGGATAGTAAATGCACATTCCGGATACAGAAGAAAGCTATACGAATAATCTGTAATGCTTTTAGTGGACAGTCATGCAAAGAACTATTTCAAAAATTGGGCACATTCACCTTACCTTGTGTTTATATATTATCCATTTTAAAATTCTGTGCAGTTAATTGACATAGTTTTATAACAAACATGGAAATTCATAACATTAATTCTAGACAAAAGGGATATATTCATCGTCCCAATGCCAATCTTCGTTGCTTTGAGTAAGGTGATCATTATGAAACAATCAAGATATTTAATGATCTCCCCAGTAATCTCAAAGAAAATGTTGGGAATTTCAGGGCTTTTAAGGCTTCTCTTAAGGAGTACCTTTGCAATAAATCCTTTTACTCTGTAGATGAATATTTAACTGACAAATCAGTCTGACAATACCGTAATAATCATTGTATTTATAAGAATTATAATGTATTGTATATTAGTGTGGTGTGTGTTTTATATTGAAATTAATCTGATGTATACTTTGACTTGCACAAATGTGTCAAATGAATTTTTTAGTATTTAGCAATGACACAAGGTCTGCACAACCTGATGCTTTGATATTTTACACTCTAGTACATAATTGTAAATTTTTGTATTGTAAATTCTATAACATATTTGTAAATATGTCGGTAATTGGAAAACTATCATCTGACATTACTTCAGTGTTACATATAATGAAACTATATTTATTTTTACATTTTAACACTAATTTTTTATACTCTTTGTTTTTATGTGCAAAAGAAGAAAAAAAAAAAAAAAAAAAAAAAAAAGTACCTATATGCTTTTATAGAGCACATTAAGTATAGTGCAGTGGTGTACAGGCCTCAAAAGCAAATGTTGTGATTATATGTCTATTCTGTTGTTTTTGTAACCTGTGCTTTTAGCACTAGTATATTCCTTGACAAGTTCTATGTTCAGTGCTTCCTAGCCAAAACGAACCTACAGAATGCTGCTAATCTAATCTTCGTAATGTGACATTTTTGCTATGCGGAAAAATTGCAGCACATGTAAAACATGTGTTCACTTCAGAGCATCTACCTCGTCACTGCATGGTCACAGAAGGTCCCGTGACTTCTCATTTTTATTGGCAAGGAACACTGCATGTAGTCTGGGTAAGAATAAAAAAAATCTCAATGTCAGCATTGTTGTGGAGCCATTCTGGAAACTTTTTGATCACACCTAGTAATTTTGGCTTGTTTACCCAGAGTAGATGTAGCTGTGCAGTTGTTTTTATTTTCAATGTGGATAGAGTGTATTTGGCAAATTATCTTTGTAGGCTCTTCAGGTTTATATCATGGCAGAAGAGTTTTCAAATTACTGGATACCGCTGCTCTCCTTTGTAACTATCCAACAATTGCATAGGTGCATTTGTTATATAATTACAACATTTAAATAATGCTAATGGGTCTCTCAAACCTTTACTGACCAACAGAAAGTTAAAAATGGCATAGTTGTATTTTTGTTCTGTGATGTTAGCACCTGAATGATAAAGATACATTTTCTTTTCCAATATTTTAATACCTGATTGTCTCACATTAACATTTTAGTTACATTATTATATGGTAATGTACTGAATATTTACTCTCTGAGAGTAGCAGTATAAGTAGGTATAACTGGCAACAATCATGGACTGATTTTGTTACATTATTATATGGTAATGTAGTATTTATTTACTCTCTAAGAGTAGCAGTAGAAGTAGGTATACTGGCAGCAATCATGGACTGATTTTGTTACATTATTATATGGTAATGTAGTATTTATTTACTCTCTGAGAGTAGCAGTAGAAGTAGGTATATCTGGTAGGATATTGTGGCCTCAGTCTACATAATTATTAAGATCACCTCTCGTAATATCTTTGTCTGCTAAGAAAGTAATGTGAGTGCATTGTTGGGACACTTTAAGAATTTATTCTGAAATCAAATGACAGAAGATTTTGACTTAAGTTCACAAAAATGGGCATTGGTTTTAGAAGTTAGGCAATACCTCTTCACTATCCCCACCAAGCACACTGCATGAGACCTTCCAAACTTTCTGTATTCACACACAAAGCAACAAGGCACTACATTTATATAGATATCTATATTTTATAAAATAGAATAAAGGTTGGTGACACTGGGAAGGGAAAAAATAAAATGCACATTTTTACTAATGTGAATCTATTTTTATTTTCAAGATTGCCTGTTTTTATTAATACATTATTTTATTCATACAATGCACATTATTAGAGGTTTGTTCCTTTCCTTCACATTCATTATAACAGTTTAGAATTGCAGCAGTTGCTGAAGATGAGGAATGTATACAACCCTGAAAATGTTTACATTACTTACAGTTAGAAGAAATTAGAAATGATCCTACAACCAATAAGCTGTTATTAAAGGGTACAGGAGCAGTATAACTGCCATTGCAATCACCTGGCTGCATCATACCATTCAAGTTGACAAAGTTCCTGTTACAACATAAAATATATCTTGCGAGGCTGTGCCCATTCACACTTACATACAGCTCAGGAGGGCGATAATCAAACATTGGCTCACACTGGTCAATCAAACCTGGTCACATTCCATAGCTGGGAACCAGGACTCCAGGCTCTAGTCCACAGCACAGGACTGGCTGTGTATCAAAGAGTAGCAAGTTACTCACTCACCTGCAATATGCAATACACCTCATCATTGAGGGCAAAATGTCATCCCAGCTGAATCAAGTATTGGAGTGCCAGGCATGGAGGTTAATGGCTGAGTCCAAAACATGATGAGTAACATTGGAACATGAACACCTCTCCTTAGGAACATATTTAACGTGTCAATATAAACTCACATGCTCAATTAGTTGCAAATGTTTTAAAAATATTAAAAATTGGTATAATTTTCTACCATTTCTAAAAATATATGGCATGAGGCAAAACAAATAACAATGAAATTATCATGAGTTAGTGTTTAAGTTTTGATAACAATCAGGGATTTATTATTGCATGGAATAGTTTGACACATGGTAAACTCTGGTTGTGTTCATTTCTGCAATTATTGTTCTTAGAACAGAAGAGGTGTTATAGTGGAATATTATATCCAGTCATATGTCAGATGAGAGGCACCAAATAACAAAACAAAGTTAGCTATTGTTGGAAACTTCTGTTGCAAGGGATCACAAAATCTTTGTTTGACATCCTTTGCTATTAACTGACATTTGGTTTTGGTTGTACAAGCACACACATGTACGTTTTTAAAAATACTTGTGAAATATTGATATCCAGTGTTTGGGAGGAATACAATCTTACTATATACAGTAGAAAAAGTAAAATAGATAAATAATGTTTCCTAGATGAATGCTACCACTTGTGTATGAGTCTGTTGACAACTGGCAGACAGTGAACACTAAACACTTCAATATGTATATAACGTCTTACAAAAATTTATATGTTAACCACCTCTTTAGTTTGTTTTTTTTTTCTTTTTCCAAAATACATTTTTTAAACCTGTGCAGAAGCATTCTTGAGCATGCTTTTTACTTTCTCTAAATGTACTATGTACATAGTTTATAGAGAAGGTATTGCACTCCAACAAAAAATTTGATACCGAGATTTCATCAGAAATATATGTTTTGGGGTCCCTTGTATCCAAAAAAAAAGTATTTTCAGAAAAAGGTCCATGGATGTCTGTGTGTGTGTCCGTGTGTCTGTGAACACAATAACTCAAAAATGAAAAGTCTGTAAAATACCTAACTTGGTATTTAAGTTTAGTATCTTCTAAGTATGCGACACAAAGATTTTTAGAAAAATCCCCCCCCCCCCAAACACAAAACTTTTTTCGAAAATTTGTATTTTCTCAAAAATGGCTCTAAAGATTTTGATTAAAATATCATATATTAAAGATATTTACCTGACAAATAAAATGTATATCTTGAATTTTCAGGAAATAACCTCTAAAGACTACTTTATTCTGGGTGAATTTTATGGAATTTTGCATAACTGCTAAACCGTAAAAGATGGACAAACACTTACCACACGAAAAATGTAGAGCATGTTAAAACACACAATTTATGTTGTGTACATCTTTTTCGTGGAGTTGATCGTTGTTGAGATTTTCCTTACTTTTGGTTTCAGCTTAGAAAAACTTAACCTTCCTCATACAGGAATTTACCAACTCATGTCCTTACAAACAAAGGAACTTCAATCACATAGCAACCATCTTTTGAGTATCACTTTAGCCTCTGGTACTCTCTTATTTCACTTCTACTTACAAGGCAGCAAGTAATAAGACTATTTCTGCTAATTTTTTCTTGATTGGATGAAATAAATAGAAGCATAAGCTTTTTAACAATAATTTGTTGCAGAGATGTAGAGAAAGTCATGTGAATGGAACACTTCAGATTTTTTTTAATTGGGACTTGGGATAAGCAATTCTATTCCAGAGCAATGCTGGTCAGATGGCAACCATAAATAGCTTGTCATTTCTCTGCCTAAAAATACTTGAGTAGTATTGCTTACAAGATGACAGCACGTGTCACAATTTACCTGTCAATTGAGAGTGTTTGACTGAATCATTTGGAATGGAAGAGTAAAACATAGTGCTTCACTTACTTACTGCTCACTCATACAAAATAGACCAACTACTTTATAATATTGTAATTGGCAAATATTTTGTAGAAATGTGGGTTTAAATATGCATAGTGAAGATGCCAGTTAACACATTGGAGCCCAAGCCCGAGTATAGTTCGGGCCATCAAAATGTTCATGAGACCCATGCCCAAGCATAGCTCAGGCAAGTGTTTCTAACACTTTTAATGCAATTCCACGACCTTAACTCAGTCTTGGGCTATGTGACAAAGAACATACATCACGTATAGTTTAGTTGTCTGATTTGTGCTGCCATCTGTCCTTGCTTTAGTCAACTATTAGAAATCTTAGGAGATTCAGTAATATTGGCTACTTGTGGGTAGTCGTGCCATTTTCTTTGAAGGTGGTGATCTATTTGTTTCGTTTTGTGTTCTTAAATGTTAAAATGCTACATTTTCTTGACTTCTATGAACTGAAGCTGAAATTCAGGATACAAATGAAGCTCTGGAAAATTCCAATTCTGAGGTAGAGTTTTTCAAACTTTCAATAAATGGAGTGTAAGTAGCTTTACGCAGATTTTTTCAAACTCATATTTGATACTTGTTGTAAATTTAAAATAAAATATTAATATGGAAGTTATGATTATTTTCTTACTTTTTGAGAAATCCTTGATTGTCCTTTTAGATTGTCCCAATACTTTTTGGCAGATTTTATTAATTTACTGTAAATAATAACTCAAAGTAGGCCTGAAAACCCTGGGTTTCTTTGGACTTCAACTAAAGAAACTCCCAGGCTTCAATGCATTAATGCTCTTAAAAACCGAGCTGCCATGCTGCTTGCACAGAGCCCTGTAAGGTGTTAATATACCCTAGCTCTTAGTTTTCCCACATACAGCACATGTTGTATATAACATGCTGTTAGCCAGCAGTGTCACGCCATCAAACATTCTCAGCTTGCATATAAAGTTTTCACCTTTTATGTCCACTGAAAGGGAATAGATAAATAAAAAAAGAAGCAAAAAATCAAAATACTGTCACACCTGGGGATCAAATGATAGAGAACTCAAAGCTTGGCTTAGCATAACTAATATATTCTGAAATATACATAACTATAAAGGGGGCTAGCTTTGTTTTACAAAGATTGGGGCTCCCTAACTTACATACCTGACTGAATTACAATATTGGGATTAGTTAAGGAGTTAGGAATTTAGATGCTTACCAGGAAGTGATGTCGTACTGTACCATGGCAAGGCAGTAGAGGCCTGCAGAGTCTGGGTGCAGCACAGCCCAAGGGGCTAAACCCTGAGCGTCTAAGACAAAAGACTAGAAGACCAACAAGACCCCGGAGCAGGCTCACCTACTTGCTTATATAGCATCTTGAGCTCCTATCAGGATATCAGTATTGACAAGATGGATATTTACCAAATATGGTGTGGATCCACCTTATCCATGTTGAGGTTCTAAAACTTATATACTATGGGTTAATTTATTCACATATCCAATATGGTATTGAATTATGGGGGGGTTGTAATAAAATGCATATGCAAAGGGTTCTAGTGCTACAAAAGAAATGTATCAGAACTATGTTTAAAATGGGGTGTCGAGAATCATGCAGGGAAGTTTTTAAAAGAGAAAAGATGTTTACTGTAGTATCTCTATACATATACAAAGTAACTTACTTAATTAACCAGAAAAAACCAAAACTAAATAGTGAAATACATAACCATGATACTAGATGCAAACTTGACTTACATTACACCAGCTACAATGTAAAATCTGTAAATAAAGATCCCTATATAACAGGATTACACATGTATAATCGACTTCCTGCATATGTAAAAAATGAAAATGCTGTTAAATTTAAACAATGTCTCAAGACATATTTACTGAACAATCCTGTGTATGATATCAATGAATTTTTAAAATAATTTATGTTGACTATATTAATACTTTGTTAAACCAAACATCCTGTATACATTAATGTATTTTTTATAATTTATGCAGATTAAGTTTATTTAATGCTAATTTTGTTTAATGTAAACTGACAATGCCCGATACTCGAAAAGAGTCTATAGGCTGCTAATAAATTACAATTACAAGTCAAAGTGACCTTTCTGCAGGATTGTTCCAAAAGCTTCTATGAAACAGAAACTTTCCTGACAACTGACACTCCTATAGAACATCCTGTTGGTTGCACAACTTGGTCAAAATGCTGCATTTTAAAGTAGAAAGATATTTCTAAGCTAAATGCCACTTACCATAAAATGATTAATAAAATAATCCTGATAATAAAATAAGCTAATGAAGCTCTTGTACAGATGACAATACACAATGTAATTACTGTACAAAGGGGTAGCTCTATTATTTTCTCTGTCAAATATAAATAAGAACAAGGAATTTAATAAAGATAATTGCTTACCAAAATTCTGAGTAAACGTTTTATCATCAAATAATTTTGACACTTGCTCTGCATGTTGAATCTACAAGGATTTGCAGCTACAATTAATAGTTTTTTAAATATTTGTGTCATGGTGTTGATCCACTTACATAGTTACTAGTTAGTTTTTAGGTGAGCAATTGTTTGACTGTGCTGGCAGAACGGAAACTGGTAGCCCACATTTTAACTAAATAAATGCAAACATAAAGAATAAAAGTAAAACATTATTTTACTATTGTATACAACGGTATCCTCTCTGGACACATTAACAGAATAGCTTTTGTTTTAAGTAGAACAGGATGGTGCTCTGGCCTCTTTCTGTACCACTTACGTTGGTAAACAGAGCAGGTAGGTGTATTGTTTGTGAAATACATATTTGGAGATCCCTACATCCACAAGAAAGGCACTCTAGAAGAAGACCCATAACGAATGGGATGGCTCAACTGGTAATGTCAGGAAGTCCTGGGTTCAAATCCTGTCAGTTACCAAGGTCACTTAATTGGCTATTTAATACCACGACCTTCAGTCTAAAACAATAGTAAAACTGCAAAATAAATGGCAATTGTGATTCTGCTGCCATCTATCCTGGATGGGACCTTGAAGTATGGCTATGTACTGTCTGAATATAGACACACTGGATGGCAGTCTTGCATGAGTTCTTCAACTATTGCACTTTTCAGCATCCTATATTAAGCATGTAAGACTGCTTCATTTTGCTCAGAGGCCTCTTTATCAGGCTGGAGTTTCTTTTAGGTGCCATAAATCTACAACACGGGACCAACAGCTTTACATCCAAAACAAGGATGTTCCTCCACCAGGAGCAAAACACTATGCCCACCATACGCAGCTCAAAGGAGGATCACAAACAGAACCACTATGATATGACCAAACAGTTTAAATAAATAGAAGATCCACGTTTGTAAACAGCATACTTCAATAATGAAAAGTTAGATTTTGTATTCATTTTCAGCATGTTTGAAGGGCACAATACAAATATATTTATAAATCCTTTCCAAACTCCAAACTATCCTTCATTTTTACTTTCTTAAAAATGGCTTTTATGATATGAAATAAAAGCCATGTCTTTGAGGTACTGAAATGGCAAATACAAAATGTATATCTTGATTTTCTGTTACTAAGTCGTGAAATCCTCTTTATTCTGATTGCAATTTGATTAAATAGGAAATGATAAGAAATACACCTTTGCCACAAGAAAAATGAAGATCTTAATAAAATGTAAAATTTATGTTAAAGAATACTTTATATATCTTAAAAAAAAAGAAAAAAAAAAGGTGTAGTTAAAGTTGGAAAGGTAAAATCAAACGCAAATCTTGAATGTGATAACCAGCTTTTTCAGATTATCTAACTAATTGAGGCATAAAATTGTATTAAGTTGCCAAGTGAGCTGAAAGTTTGCAGTTGACAGCACATTATCAAACAGTGTACGTAAGTCTAACATATTTCACTTTCAACAATAATAGTAATGCAAACTATTTTATTTTCCTTCGAGTTGATACTTCCTTGGTTAATCCAAGAACTGCTGCCATTTTATGTTCCTGGGCGCTTCTTCACACAAACTAGAATCATTTGGTGATCAAATCTTGTATAAACAATATGTACACAAATACTTAAATATATATACAAATATATAAATAAACATTAACCATTAATAATGTATATTATACTTTGTTACTGTTAGAACCAGGTGAGGTATTTAATGCCACAGCTGGGATTTGAACCCAGATCTCCTATTGAGCTACTGTCATATAACATTTAAGTGATTCATGTCAACCAACCAGAAAGTTTACAACTTCAGAGAGCAACCACCTTAATGGCAACTTACATTTCTAAGTGTGTTCTCAAACAAATGACACTAGAAATAACAAATTTAACAATGGCTACATGGTTATACTGATGTTAACAGTGGTACCGACTCAGTGCAATATGCCCTCTCTTCTCTTTCTAGAAAACATTAAGTTTAAATACTACAAATTTTGATGGAGAGATTTGGGCAATACTTCAGAGCTTACAAAATCTACTATATCATACAAATAAATTTGTATTATTATCTGACTCTAAAGCAGCTATTATATCCATAACATCTGATGTAATACCTAATAACTTAAATATTGCAGACTGCCGCAAAATCATAAAACAACTAATGAATTTAAATAAAAGATTAACACTTCAATGGATACCAGCACATTGCAGAATACAGGGTAATGAAACAGCTAACTTTCTAGTCAAGAAAGGTAGTAAAATTGCATCAAATTCATCTGATCCAATAAGTTATCACTCTATCAAAAGAATCATTATATCAACATATAATAACAAAATTAAACAAGATAATGTATTACAAACAAAAGGAAAACCATGGAAAAATTTATGTTATAACACGACCAGAATCACTACATTACCAAGAAAATCCTATGTAACAACTTTTAGTCTCCTAACAGGCCATGACTGTCTCAATAAACATTTATTCAGGATTGGTATAATGAGATCTCCTCTGCATCCTTAAAGAAGATATGGATGGAAACCATCTACTGCGCTGCCCAACCTTTAGTCAACATGATAATATAACATCAAATACTGAAATGCAAGAGAGCGAATGGCTTCACTGCCAACTGCTCAACATTAGATACCAAGCAACCAACATTTGTAAGTATTTAGTATCCAGTAATATTCACATAACTATTGGTCAATTTTATAATTAAAATGACATTGTACTAATACAATAATAAATATGAAACTTATAAACAACAGCATTTTGCATGTGATAGAGAAGAAACTGAAGTAATTCCACAATCACACTACTTGTGACAGGTTTAAGTTGCCAAGTGCAAAGTTTAAGCATCAAAATTATCTGCTTGTCAGAGCAATTATAAGTACCTACCTACTTTATGTCAGTTAACTTTTTTATAGTATTTCTTACTCTACCTATACTGTATTTATTCACATATAAAATACAGAATTTCATTATGTTGTTGGAATAACTAACTAGCTGCACACATCTTATGTTCCAAAATGGTAACTGGATCATTTGAGATAATGAACATGTCTGGGTAGCTCAGTAGGTTAAGTGCTGCAAATTACAGCACTAATTGGGAAATTCATTCTCACAATACACATAATAAGGACAAAACTTCCTTCAAATATGGCTTAAAAGTATATAATAATTTACCAGGGAACTTCAAAAATATATCCTCTATAAATAAATACAAGACATAGATACACAAGTTTTTACTTTGAATGAATATGTTGAATACTGCAAGAGGAAAATTTAAACCAGGTGTTTATGAGAAAAGCTAAAAATATACTTTTAAACAAGTGTGACTATTTAGATTTAGAAGCCTGCTCACATTATAGTGACTGCCTTGAAGCCTTGTTCCTGTCCACCTGAGGGGGGCACCTCCACTAAAGAAAGGGCAACTTTGATGACAGTGCTGAACACCAGGATCCCAAGAAGCCTGCTCACATTATAGTGACTGCCTTGAAGCCTTGTTCCTGTCCACCTGAGGGGGGTACCTCCACTAAAGAAAGGGCAACTTTGATGACAGTGCTGAACACCAGGATCCCAAGAAGCCTACTAACATTATAGTGACTGCCTTGAAGCCTTGTTCCTGTCCACCTGAGGGGGCACCTCCACTAAAGAAAGGGCAACTTTGATGACAGTGCTGAACACCAGGATCCCAAGAAGCCTGCTCACATTATAGCGACTGCCTTGAAGCCTTGTTCCTGTCCACCTGAGGGAGGCACCTCCACTAAAGAAAGGGCAACTTTGATGACAGTGCTGAACACCAGGATCCCAAGAAGCCTACTAACATTATAGTGACTGCCTTGAAGCCTTGTTCCTGTCCACCTGAGGGAGGCACCTCCACTAAAGAAAGGGCAACTTTGATGACAGTGCTGAACACCAGGATCCCAAGAAGCCTACTAACATTATAGTGACTGCCTTGAAGCCTTGTTCCTGTCCACCTGAGGGGGCACCTCCACTAAAGAAAGGGCAATTTTAATGACAGCACTGAACACCTGGATCCCACTTTTTCAATGTTATCATTAAATGTAAATGTTTAAGAATATAGTCAATATTTAGAATTTGTTTTACATCTTTTGACAAAGCCATGAATTCTATTGTAATTTCGAAGGTGAATAAAATTATTTATTTATTTCTCATTCCAAGGGCATGGGTTCAAACCTCACACAGACCAATGGTTTTTAACTGTGCTCAAATGATAAAATGCTGTAGACACCTCTACACATATAATAAATGAAAGCTTCCCAAGTACATTTACACAGGTGGTAGTTACATCAACTTATAAACAGAAAGCTTCCAAACAAAATTATCATCTTATTTCTCTATGCTCTTGAAAATACTAGAAGGCCTTTTCTTAGAACAACTCCAGAATTGCAAAACCTGTTTGGCTTTCAAAGAAAGAAATCAACAATCTATGCAGTTAGGAAAGGAAATTTTATTATAATTGTTTGAGCACTATATAGAAATGAATTAGTTCCTCATCTTTCTAAAGCATTTGACTGCGTTAACATTTAACACATTGGAGCCCAAGCCCGAGTATAGCTCAGGCCATCAAAATGTTGATGAGACCCATGCCCAAGCATAGCTCAGGTAGGTATTTCTAACACTTTTAATGCAATTCTACAACCTTAACTCGGTCTTGGGCTATGTGGCAAAGAACATACATCAGTTATCGTTTAGTTGTCAGATTTGTGCTGCCATCTGTCCTTGTTTTAGTCAACTATTAGGAAATTTAGGAGAGTTAGTAATATTGGCTACTCTCAGGTAGTCATGCCATTTTCTTTGAAGGTGGTGGGTGATCTGTTTGTTACGTTTGTGCTCTTAAATGTTAAAATGCTGCATTTTCCTCGATTTCTGTGAACTGGAGCTGAAATTCAGGATACAAATGAAGCTCTGGAAAATTCTGATTCTGAGGGAGAATTTTTTGAACTTTGATTAAATGGAGTGTAAGCAGCTTTATGCAGTTTTTTTCAAACTCATATTTGATACTTGTAAATTTAAAAAAAAATATTAATACGGAAGTTAATGACTATTTTCTTACTTGTTGAGAAATCCTTGAATGCCATAATTTAGATTGTCCCAATACTTTTTGGCAGATTTAATTGATGTACTGTAAATAATAACTCAAAGTAGGCATAAAAACCCTGGGTTTCTTGGCACTTCAACTACAGAAATGCACAGGCTTCAATGTGTTAAACATCTGCTGGGCAAATTGGAATATTATGGCATAAGAGGCATTCTGCTTCAATGGTTAAGCTCATACCTGCAGTGTATTGAAATAATACATAACACATGGAGTGCCACAGGGGTCAAAATTGGGACCATATCTATTTATCTTGTACATAAATTACTTTTTCAAATTAATACAGGAAGCTGGAAGTTTAGCCATTGAGTATGCTGATGATACAACAATAGAGGCCGGAATATAATACAAATTCCTTACTAGAATTAATTAGAGCCTACTTACGAGGGTTTTTCCAAAATGCCTCCTATTTTTTTTGTGGCGACTATGGATGTCGTTGGTGTATTGCAAATGCTTGAACCTTCCTCTTTCATCTGTAGGTGGTCCATTGTTCTGCAGTAGTTGGCGCAGTAGTAGTTGATATGACACATATATAAAACTGAGATGTGTGATTGAATTCCTCATTCCTCAACAAATTGTGCATGTAGACAAGAGCAATGTGAGGCAAAGGTGGTGAAAATGGTGTGCATGACAAGTTACAACCTGGTCGATTGGGCGTAAAAATCCTTAGCATGGCTTCCTTTGGAAGGGAAGTAAAGCCTTTGAGAGGCCTCTGAGCAAAATTAAGAGGTCGTTCATGCCCAAAATAGAATGGGACACTGAGAACCACTGTAGTTAAAGACCGTCCATAAATAAAACTTGATTTCCATGTATGTATGGATGTGCATGTGTGTGTATCTGTGTGTATGTGTGCATGTGTGTGTGTGTGTATGTATTGAAAATGTTGCAAAAGACATATGCAATCATTTACCTCACTCGATCAGGGAATTACAGGAAGAATTTTTTTTGGTAGTGTTTAACACCTGCTTTAACTACTTATGGCACAGCAGGCGGTGACACTGGTGATACATGAATCAAGATGGAGCACCGGTGGAATGTGATGGTGGGGGAAACCAGAGAAAACCCACCCAGTACCGTTTTGTCCATCACAAATCTAAAGAAGAAGTGAAGAAACTTAATGCAATAAAGACTTACCTGATAAAAACTCTTTTTACTCAATTGATGAATACAAAAATGAGTGCTTGTAATTTTATTTCCAAACATTTGTTTTCTATAATTTGTGAACTATTTTACGTATGTCTGTTCAGACCTGTATTTAGTTTTATTTGTTAAATTGGTAATCTAAATATATGTCTTCTAGCTTTTATCAAGTTGGCGATGCTTAATCTACCATTAACTTTCCAAAATTAGTAAATAGATACTTTATCTATCAATATTTATACTGACCTGTTTAATTTGATTATGTAAATATGTATTTTATCCACTGTATAATTGACATTGCTTTATAATAACACAAAGTGAAACTGTTGAAGCACTCTTGTGGCATGAAATTCTGGCACATCGGTGATCCAACCCCCCCTCCCCGGTATACACAAGTAGGGTTGAGTAAGTTAACTCTGCCAATTCAAGACATGCTTAGTCTTGGTACGAGGTTTGTTTATGAGAGACATACGTCCTGAGTTTTAATCCATAAACAAATGTGATGGGTCCCCTACTCACCTAAAACATGATGCACTTGTAAATTTACCTAGATGGCCCAGGTTGATCCCAAACGACCGCATGTGAGATTTGTTGTGAACAAAGTGGCGCAGGGGCGGGTTTTCTCCGGGTTCTCTGGTTTCCTCCACCATCGCATTCCACCAGTGCTCCATCTTTATTCATGTATCATCAGTATCACCACCTGCATTGCCCTAAGTAGTTAAAACAGGCATTAAACACTACAAAAAAAAAAAAACTGTAAATTTGCAAAAAGTGTATTCCTGATGAGCTCAGTCATCTATTGTTCCCAGACTACACAGATGACTCCAGTGGTCTTTGATCGGATGTAACAGAACCTCTTGTCAGGGATGAGATTTTCAAACACATTACACATTAACAAATAATTCCAAAATAGGTTAGGTGTGTTAATTTATAACAGATACATTCCTGTCTCAAATTAATCCATCAATCATCACTGAAATGTTACAACTCTGTATATATGTAATAGAATGGGACATATTGTAAAGTGCATTCATATAATATAAGAAACAACAAACTTAGGTAAGCTCTAAATAAAGATCACTAAAATGTATTGGGGTAGTGATATGTATGTACAATATTCTGTCTAAAAAAACAAAACATTAAGCTCATAAAAATATATCTAACAGAGCAGGATTTTTAAAGTATTGATAAATATAAAAATGTTAATTATATATATTTTAGATATTTACTCTTTATGTATTCATTTTATGAAATGACATGTCCGTTATATGTAAACTTAAAGGATAAAATAGAATGAAATGAAATAAAATAGGTATTTATATGAAATAGAAAGTAATAAATAAACTGTTTTGCACCATCCTTTTAAAATAAGTTCCATTACAAATGATTTTACCTATAACATGAGCCACTTATGGGTCAAGTTTGCTCTTTTGAAAAGTATTATTGAAAAGCAGAATCAGCTTTTAAAATTAAAGTAATGGCCAAGATTTCGATAGGTTGAGTCAGACTGAAAAATTCAGTGCCATAGCTGGGATTTGAACCATGGATCTCTAGCCGGTTGCTCTACCACTGAGCTAACTTGACAACATACTGGTAGATATTTAATACCACAACTGACTTGCATGTTTCTTGGTAAACTTGAGACTGGGAGATCCATGGTTCAAATCCTGGCTGTGGCATCAAATGTTTCAGTCTGACTCTACATTTCCAACCCCTGTCATACGCACGACTTGTGTGAAAAACAATTAAATCAAAACTAATTGACAAGATGTTTGCATATACTAATTCTCTAACCCTGTACAATTTTGGTGAATAAATTAGCCTCTAAAATTGGAAATATTAATTTTCTTTAGTAATTTAAACAATTTAAATATTGTATTTCCTCTTTTTCTTATACTTTAAACACTGTCCGAAAAGGCCACCATATAACATTATTCTTCAGCATGCTTGGTTTTATGCCATACCTACTTTTTTGGAAATAAATAAATGAGCAAAACGTTATGCATTTCTTCAGCAACTGCTGCCACCACGAGCTAGACAGAATTAACAACAGTTTTAACATCAACAAGAAGCCGCAACCATTTTGCTTTACCACAGCCGACCATTCTCATAGAGAAAATAGGAAAGGAGAAAATCTGTCAGTAAGAAATGAGAAGGTATTATTGCACTGAGAGAAGATTGTTCTGGCAAAGTTGGCGATGAACAGTAAGACTGACCCATCTTACATACACATCCTTTCGTCTGGGAGCTCTGCAACAAAAAGTCATTACACATATTCCTATAATAAAACTAACCAACATTTTTCAATTTTGAATAAATCATTAATACTTTAAACCAGTTTTGAACTTCTTCTTAATACACAGCCTAACCCATTAATGTAATTAAGATGTTTATTGTTATTGGATTTATGAGGCCTTAACGATTACATCAGTTAGGGAGTTGGTATTTTAAATATCATTAACACATAATAAATATTAAATGGTCAAAGCTACCCAAATATTTGGGATACTATGACTGCCACATTCATTTTCAGTTAAACTACAAGGTCTGGTAGAGAAAGGGCAATTTTAATTAAGTGTTTTTATCATACACAAGAGTCACTCTGAAAGTTTTAATATTTTAAAAATATAGATCTGGTATTTGTATCTTTTCAAAGTATTCTCCATTGTATTCTTTATTACTTCTGAGCCTTTCAAAGTATTCTCCATTGTATTCTTTATTACTTCTGAGCCTTTCAAAGTATTCTCCATTGTATTCTTTATTACTTCTGAGCCTTTCAAAGTATTCTCCATTGTATTCTTTATTACTTCTGAGCCTTTCAAAGTATTCTCCATTATATTCTTTATTACTTCTGAGCCTTTCAAAGTATTCTCAACAAGCAATATCAAGATGGCGGCGGCAGGTATGGTTACTCGAGCCATGCATTTAAACAGTTCAAATAATAATAACCTTAATAATATACAGTCAAATGAAGTGTTGTGCACATCAAAAAACACAAAAGGATCACGAGGAAATAAGGACAACGCAGCCGATAAGGTAAATTGCGAATTATATCATCATCAAGAAAATCTGTCTACGGCACCCAATTCACCACGTGATGCCGAAACAATAGCATCTCTACATTTAGTAATAAATATGTTAAATAGAGACTTGCTGAAATCTCAAAAAGAAGCGGATGATTTCAAGGAATAAGTTCGCATACTTCAGAAGGAAAATGAAGATTTAAGAAAAAAGATAACTGACCAGGACAGTTATGCTACAGTTGTTAGAAATAAAGCATCACGCCGAATGTCTATGCTACCTCGAGGCGCTAATTTCATCAGCTCCAACAGATACGAAGTACTGGATCAACAGAAAAATACAGACATGGTAGCGAAAAGGAAGGATCCTGTAAACAATAATATGCCAAACACGCAATTTAAGGATAAAAAAGTGCTTGTGGCCGGTGACTCTATATTAAAATTCTCTGGTGAAGTGTGCATGAAAAAAGGTTATAAGGTGCATTGTTTCCTGGGCATTAAGGTGCGTGAACTACAAGAAAAAATGGAATGCATGAACCTTAAAGAAAACAAACCTGAGGTGGTGCTGCTGCATGCTGGCACAAATAATAACATTGGTTATAGGGTAAGTGCGGAAGAAATCATGGGTGATACTATGGACTTAGTCAATGCTATCAGATCCCAACTACCAGATGTGAAAATTATAGTAAGTGGTGTCCTGCGTAGACGCAATGTTGGGATTAGAAGAACAATGAGAATTAATCAGGAGCTCAACTGGTTATGTGATGTAAAAAACTGTATAATGTGAGACGGCAATTTTTGGTTCTGTGACGATGATTTTGGTAAAGATGGGATCCACCTGAATCGAAGAGGTTCTTTCAAGTTTGGCAATCTACTCACTGATGTAATAACTTCACTTTTGCAGGAAAACTAGAAACTAAAGTGGTGGATGAAATAGTAAACATAAATTCAGTGCAGTCAGCAAGTTATGAGATACTTCTCTCCTGTTCAAATGACATTAATCAGATTATGCTGCAAAATATACAATGCATGAAAAATAAATTGATAGATCTCGACCTAATGTTAAACCAGGAATATACAAATGTAGATATAGTATGTATGACGGAACACTGGCTCAAAGATGATGAATGTGCATTGTATACAATTCCTAAGTATTGCATGGTAAACGCATACTGTAGGTTAGATCGTAAAAATGGGGGTGTAGGTATTATTCTAAGATCTGATCTGCAATACAAAAATATTAATCATACATCATATTTAAATGAAGAAATTTATTTTGAACATGTTGTATGTCAAATCATATACCCTAATTTTAAATTCCTGGTCATCTGTATATATAGATCCCCTGATGGTAATATTGATATATTCTTAGATAAACTTGATATGATGTTGGGTATCTTACAAAATATAAAGCTTCCTATAATATTGTGTGGAGATTTTAATATAGATTGTTTACTTGATTACCCTCTAAGAATGAAAATACTCATGGTTACTGACTCCTATAACCTCAAGCTACTAATACAAAATGCAACGCGTATCACTAGCTCTTCAAAAACATGCTTAGATCAGGTCTTTGCCAGCTGCAATTTTCCTTATTGTACAATCAATAACATTAATACAGGAATCTCTGATCATAACTCAATATTTGTAAACCCGGAACTACCGGAGAAGAGTAATAAAATTTCATCTAAGGAAAACAAAACCATTTACAAGTGGGTATTTAATGAGCAAAATATAGACTATTTTAAGCATATTTTAAGTATAGAGTCTTGGAATACTTTAGATAATAATTGCGTTAACAAAAAAGCAGCAGATTTTTTTAACATAATCTCCCATTATCGGGACGTAGCATTTCCATTAAAGAAAGTGAGACCCTACTCTAATTTCTCGTCTAATTGTAAAAGTTGGCTAACAAAAGGCATTATTTTATCATGTAAAAGAAAGAGGATGCTTAGGGAAGTTAATAAAATGACAGAGAATCCCAAATTTAAAGAATATTTTAAAAAGTACTGTAACACTTTATATAAAGTTGTAATTGCAGCAAAGAAATTATATAATGACAATTATATTAATAGTCACCAGAATAAGGGCAAGGCTATTTGGAACATAGTAAAAAAAGAAACTAATAGTACACAAAAAAAATGATAAAATAACATTAACTGTGAATAACAACACAATAGAAAATAAAAAAACAATCACTGACACATTTAATAATTACTTTGCAGTAGTGGCTAAGAATTTAACTAAAACCATGCCTCCATTATCTGATAATATAACCTCACCACAGATTATAAATAATTATGCCTCACTTTATTTATTTCCAACTACAGAAAAAGAAATAGAACAAACTATTAATAGTCTAAAAAATAAAAAAATGTAGTGGATATGACGATATACCTGATGCTCTCGTAAAGGAATGTGGAACTTATTTACTCAAACCATTAGCAGATATCTGCAATATATCCCTTACTACCGGCTGCTTTCCGGATGTTTTCAAAATTGCTAAAATTGTGCCCATTTATAAGAAAGGTAATAAAACCTGTGTTGAAAATTATAGACCCATTTCTTTACTCTGTGTGTTTGCTAAAATACTCGAAAAAATAATGTACAATAGATTAGTACTCTTTTTATTAAAGTACAATATAATATCTGAATCACAGTTTGGGTTTCAAAAGGGTAAGTCAATAAATATGGCTATTTTCTCCTTTTTAGAAGAAATATTTAGTGCAAAAGACAAGAATGAACATGCCTTAGGGTTGTTTGTTGATCTATCTAAGGCATTCGACACAGTAAACCACAACATTTTATTAAATAAGCTTGAAAATTATGGCATCAGAGGAGTTGCTAATGGCTGGTTTAGATCATACCTTACAAATAGAGCCCATTTAGTCGAAATTGATGGTATGCGGTCAAATTTACAAATAGCTGAGTGTGGTGTACCACAAGGCTCCATATTAGGGCCAGTTCTCTTCCTTATTTATATAAATGACTTACCATTACGCATGACTCCCGTTAATACTGTTTTTTTTTGCAGATGATGCAAACTTTGTGTTCAAAAGTCATTGCCAAAATTCGCTACAACGGACTATACATGACTCAATGTCAAAATTGTGTAACTGGTTAAATTATAATAAATTATTGTTAAATGTTAATAAATCAAGCTACTTAAATTTTGAAAAGTATCCAAACCTCACAAATCAATTCCAAATACTTGTAGAAAATAGCCCAATAAGTTACCAACATTCTACTAAATTCCTTGGTATTACAATTGACAACACATTAACATGGAAAGATCACATTCTCATTCTTAGTAATAAATTGAATCGTTTAACTTATGCAATAAGAGTGTTAAGCAAAGTTTGTAGTAAAGAGGTAATGAGAGTGGTATACTTTGGATATATACATTCAATAATTTCATTTGGAATACTCTTTTGGGGGAACTCTACCCAATCAAATATAGTATTTAAAATACAAAAGAAAATATTAAGAATAATGAATCAGGAACCACCCCATGCTCCAAGTAAACCTATCTTTGAAGAGCTTAACATACTCCCTCTACCATGTATATATATCCTAGAAACAGTCTCCTTCATTCATAATAATATGCAATGTTTTAAGAGAAACAAGGATTATCATGCCCATAATACCCGAACAGCTGAAGCAATACATCTACAGTGTCATCGACTTAATAAAACTCTCAATAGTGTATCCCACAAAGGAATAATTTTATATAATAAGATACCCAAATCTTTAAAAGCTGTGCCAGGAAAATTCTTTAAATCTAAAATGTATAAATGGTTATTAAAACACAAATTTTATAGCATAAATGAATTTCTTAACTTAGATATTTAACTACTTAACTGTATTCTGTCACACCTGTATATTGTATATTTATATTTCTTGTAATAATTAGTTTGTAAGTCTTGACGAAGCCATATGTACAAATTGTATATCCTCTGTGAATAAAAAATTGAATTGAATTGAATATTACTTCTGAGCCTTTCAAAGTATTCTCCATTGTATTCTTTATTACTTCTGAGCCTTTCAAAGTATTCTCCATTGTATTCTTTATTACTTCTGAGCCTTTCAAAGTATTCTCCATTGTATTCTTTATTACTTCTGAGCCTTTCTAAGTATTCTGCATTGTATTCTTTATTACTTCTGAGCCTTTCAAAGTATTCTCCATTGTATTCTTTATTACTTCTGAGCCTTTCTAAGTATTCTGCATTGTATTCTTTATTATGTCTGAGCCTTTCAAAGTATTCTGCATTGTATTCTATACAACATCCCACCCTGTCAAAGTATTCTCCACTGTATTCTATACAACATCACACCCTGTCAAAATATTCTCCACTGTATTCTATACAACATCTCACCCTGTCAAAGTATTCTCCATTGTATTCTATACAACATCACACCCTGTCAAAATATTCTCCATTGTATTCTATACATCACACCCTGTCAAAGTATTCTCCATTGTATTCTATACATCTCACCCTGTCAAAGTATTCTCCACTGTATTCTATACAACATCTCACCCTATCAAAGTATTGTCCACTGTATTCTATACAACATCTCACCCTGTCAAAGTATTCTCCATTGTATTCTATACAACATCTCACCCTGTCAAAGTATTCTCCATTGTATTCTATATAACATCACACCCTGTCAAAGTATTCTCCACTGTATTCTATACAACATACACCCTGTCAAAGTATTCTCCATTGTATTCTATACAACATCTCACCCTGTCAAAGTATTCTCCACTGTATTCTATACAACATCTCACCCTGTCAAAGTATTCTCCATTGTATTCTACACAACATCTCACCCTGTCAAAGTATTCTCCATTGTATTCTATGCAACATCACACCCTGTCAAAGTATTCTCCACTTAATTCTATACAATATACACCCTGTCAAAGTATTCTCCATTGTATTCTATACAACATCTCACCCTGTCAAATTATTGGGGATCTGCCAACAATTGTATTAAGGTGTTTAAACTATAGAAAAGAATAATAAAAATAATCAAGCAAGTGAACCAATGTACCCCAAGTAAACCGCTTTTCTTGGATTTAAGAATTTTACCATTACCATGTATTTATATCTTAGAGACAGTTTCTTTTATACATGACAATAAGAGCAACTTTAAGCTCCACAATGAATACCATTCTTACAACACAAGAACATCAAGAGCAATCCATCTCCAATAACACAGATTAACTAAAAGCTTATATTCAGTTTCCCACAAAGATGTTAACTTATATAATAAATTCCCTGATGCGATCAAAGTTCCACAGAGCAAAGCATTTAAGAAGAAGGTTAAATATCTACTCCTAAAGTATATGTTTTATTCCGTTGATGAATTCATGAATACAACTTTGCCACATGAGCCATCCAGCTATTTATGTGTAAATAAGTTAATTTTTCTATCACTGAAACATTGTTTGTTACATGGGTCCTGTTCATCTGAGGATGTACTTCAGCACAAGAGAAACCTTAATGACTGCCTCAAGTCAAGATTAGCTTAGCAACAGTCGTACTAATTTTGATCAATATTGTAAAACATAATGTATATAGAAGTGTAGGAGATTTGTTAAATTATGTATTATTTGTTTTTGACTAAGCCATGAATTCATTGTGTTTCTTAAGGTGAATAAATTCTATTCTCCATTGTACTCTATACAACATCTCACCCTGTCAAAGTATTCTCCATTGTATTCTATATAACGTCTCACCCTGTCAAAGTATTCTTCAGTGTGATCTGTACAGTCACGTATACGGGAACCTCCATGAATGTCGTAAGAAGGTTCTTCCCATGAGTCAAGTCATTTCTATTAGTGGTGACATTAGCTGACCATCAAGATCCCCAGATTTGACTGTATGTAATTTCTTCTTATGCAGATACATGAAATATTGAAAGTCTAAAGGCCAATATTCATTATGATTTTGTAATTTTCCAGTTCAATTCAATTCAATTTATTTATTGGCCATGAAACTTTACAAGCTGTAGCATTGTCAAAAATTTAACACACACACACTCCAAATTATTCAATTGTACACAATCATAGTTACAAATCTAAAATTGATATCTAATAATAAATAACTTGCTTTACAAAATGTACATAGTGTTTAAGAAAGATTTTCAATTCTATACCTTTACAAAATATTGATTGATAATAAATAATTAAAAAACAATTTGTGAGTGCAAGTTAAAATCAAAGTCTATTTGTTATTTACACATTTTTACATAAAATTATATTACATTTTAATTTAATTCCTTATCTCTCTTTTTAATCAATCTCACCATAAAACAGCAACAGGTTTTCTTAAATCTAATTTTGTCAATTTTTATAATGTTTACTATTTTAATGTAATAGGTTGCATTATTCTCAACTTGTGGCTGTGGTTTGTGGAATTTCTAAGAGATAATACCATCACTCTAAACATGCAATTTTTAAGAAATAATGTTAAGAATTAAAAAGATAGCTTATTACTCACACCTTCTTTAGAGGAGGATGTTATTCAATCAAAAAATACTGTAGTAATTAATGTACTAATAATAACAATGATAATGATAGTGATAATAATAATAATAATAATAATAATAATAATAATAATGATAGTGATACTACTACTACTACTACTACTACTACTACTACTACTACTACTACTACTACTACTACTACTACTACTACTACTACTACTACTATTACTAATAATAATAATAATAATAATAATATTGAATTGTGAGGCTCATTTAAGTGTTGTAAGTATAATATTGTAAGAAAGATCCCCTGTTACAACACACACGTATTTAACTCTGTTGTTACTTTCCTTGCTACACTTCCCAATTACCTTACAAACTTCATGCAATTCTATTATAATCTGTGCTATATTTCTGATAATTAAACAGTCTTTCAAAATAAAGAATTAGATTTAAAACAATTGAAAGTTGCAAATAATTAAATTATGGAAAAGAATGAATGTTACACACTTGAAGTTGTTAATGCTTACATTGCCAGTAGAATGTACAGCAAGAGTCATTGTTGTCTGAAGAAGCCCAGCAGAGTCAGGGATGAAACATCAACTGAATTACAAATCAAGATGGCAGCATCTAGTGTACAAACGTGTAGCACGGTAAAACTCGCGAAAACGAGTTAAACGAAAGGACCGGCGCAGAAATCTTTGAAGAAGGAAGCTGTGCAAATAAAGACAATGCAAAGGAAAATTCTGAGTCAGAAAAATATACAAATGAACTGGTGCTGCAAGCACACAGAAAGTACAAAGCATCACTTCAGATCATCATAGACATGCTAAACAAAGACCTAAAACAAACTCAGGAAGAAGTTGTATCACTTAAGTGGGAAAATGAAGAACTGAGAAACAAATCGAGTGGAGTGGATCATCTGCAACAGTTACGAGAAACAAATCACAGAAAGCTACGAGAGAAACGAAGTCGTGTGTTCTGTACGAACAAAGCGACGCAAACTACGAGGGAAAAAGAAATTGACTAGCACAGGAATCTCAGGATATCAATAATGGAAACAGCAAAAAAGTCATGGTATTTGGGGACTCAATCCTAAAATTTATCGAGGAGGAGTGTAGAAAAGCCAGATGCAAAGTGCATTGCTATCCAGGAATTGGTGTGAATGAATTGGGTCGAGAGTTAATAAAAGCAAAACTAAATGAAATGTTGTGGCGATATATGTGGGGGACAAGCAATATAAGAAGAGAGGTAATGGCACAAGAAATTATGGACTTAGTGGAGCAAATAAGGGCCAAAATGCCAGAAACAAAAATCGTGATTAGTGGAATTTTGTGTAGAAGGGATATGATGATATGAAAAGTGAGAATTGGACTAGCTATGTTGGAAAGGAAAGTGCACGATGCTGGATGGGAATTGGTGAACAAGAGACAAGGATAAAGCCTAAAGATTTGTAACATGCAGGAGATGGGTGTACCAGTGAAAAACAAACCAACACAGGGTCACCAACATCAAAGGAAGATGCTGAAAATAAAAAATCTGATGTGTTACACTCACATGACTTTCTCTAGCTGTTCTACAAAGTTCTTACATAAGATTATTCTTCTTTCTGCACCTTGCTAATCGAGGTACTCATTAGCACAATGTTCTTATTACTTAGTTTCTTATAAGCAAGAAAAAAATAAAGCAATACACTAGGCTAAACCGATAGTAAAATATTTTAAAAGCTGTCGTTATGCGATTGTCATTACAAATCACTTCCTTTCTTGGCCAGGAGTAGATGAAAAGAAAAACAGACACTCCTGTCTGAGAAAAGTTTTAGTACTTCACAACTGAAACTAATAACAATGAATACCTCGAAAATGCTAAGCTCCACAAAAAAAATGTATATGAAATAACTTGTGTATTTTAACAAGACCTACATTTTTTGTAGAGTAACTTTTTGTCTATCTCTTATGGTTTACTAGTTATGCCAGATTAAACAGGTCTTTAGAAGCTATTCCCAGAAAATTCATGTTATACATTTTATTTGTCAGGTAAATATCTTTAATATACGATATCTTAATCACAATCGTTACAGCCATTTTTAAGAAAATCAACATTTTCGAAAAAAGTTCCATATAAAGGGTAGTTTGGGGTGGGGGGGAATTTTTCTCAAAATCTTTGTGTCACATCCCTGGAAGATACTAAACTTAAATACCAAGCTTGGCATTTTAGCCCCCTGCCCCCCCCCCCCCCACACACACATGGTCCTTTTTCTCAAAATGCTTTTTTTGGATACAGGGAGTCCTAAAACATGTATTTCCGGTGAAATTTCGGTATCAAATTTTTGGGTGGATTACAATACTTCTCTATCCCTATGTACATTGTATATACGGGGCTAGAGAAAGTAAATAGGAGCCACATGCAGGTGAGGTATGTGCTCAGATGTCAATCAGGGCCCAAGGGTACATTAGTTAAAACTCACAGCTACAATACAAAATAAAACAGCAGAAATTGAACAGACAATTCTTGATTTACACCAAATGTCATAGCATTTTCACACAACAAAGTGAGGGCAAATTGCTATAAAAATTATTTTCTAGCCACTAGTTACTGTAGGGAAAACCACAAAAGTGGAGGGGGATGCAATTTATATGCAGAGGGGTACAAAATTTAAAGAGATTGATTGTAAGCAATACTGTAAGGAAATGTGTTGTGAATTGTCTGCAATTCAAATTACTCTTAAGAAAGCAAGTCTTATGGCTGGAGTCTACAGTCCACCAAGAGCTGACAAAAAAGACTTCTTAATAAAGCTAGAAACATAACAAAATGACATTAAAAAAAACAACATAAAATCATTATAATAGGAGAACTAAATGTAGATATTTTTAACAGAAAGCAAAAATAAAAGATTACTGTTAGAATTACTAAGAAGAAGCAAGGCCAACTAGAATAACACAATTCACCTCACTTAAAAAGGGAAGATTTCAACATATCACTAATTAAGGGAGGGCTTAGTGATCAAATTGGGCAATTAATAGAAAGAAAAACTATAAACAGAGGGCCAGTAAAATGCAAACAGTTAACAGAAGTAAAGAGAATTATAAATAAAACAATATTATATTCATTAAGAGACAATCTCAAACAGGCTGAATGCAAGAATGTATACAAAGGAAAAAAAAATTGATAAAAAATTTGAACACTTTATTAATATTTTAAGGACTTGTCTAGAGCAGTCAGCACCATTACAAAAGGTAGTCTGTGACAAGTATAAACCCAGCAACTCGTCTACCGAAGGAATAAACAAATCAATAAACAGAATGAGTTTCTTAAGTAGCTTAAAAGTTTTCAAATTAAATGAAAGGTCTTACATGTGTATAAAGAACCACAAACAAATTCTAAATACTGTTAAAAAGAAGTAAGAAATGTCAAAGACTGCTGCAAAATGCAGAAAATAAGATGACTCCATTCACATGACTTTCTCTACATCTCTGCAACAAATTATTGTTAAAAAGCTTATGCTTCTATTTACTTCATGGTAATTGAGAAAAAATTAGCAGAAATAGTCTTATTACTCGCTTCCTTGTAAGTAGAAGCGAAATAAGGGAGTACCATAGGTTAAAGGGATAGTCAAAAGCTGGTTGCTATGTGACTGAAGTTCCTTTGTTTGTATGGACAGGAGTTGACAAATTCCTGTATGAGAAAATTATGTTTTTCCAAGCTGAAACCAAAAACAAGGAATATCTAAAAAAATGATCAACTCCAGGAAAAGATGTATATAACATAAATTGTGTGTATTAAAGGGCTCTCTACATTTTTTGTGTGGTAAGCTTTTGTCCATCTCTTACGGTTTAGCAGTTATGCAAAATTCCGTAAAATTGATCCAGAATAAAGTACTCTTAGAGGTTATTCCCAGAAAATTCAAGATATACATTTTATTTGTTAGATAAATATCTTTAATATGTAATATTTTAATCAAAATCGTTAGAGCAATTTTTAAGAAAATCAAAATTTTCAAAAAAAGTTCCATGTAACGGGTAGTTGGGAGTTGGGGGATTTTCTTGAAAATGTTTGTGTCGCATCCTTCAAAGATACCAATCTTAAATACCAAGTTTGGTATTTAACGATCTTTTTGTTTTTGAGCCATGCTGTCCATAGACACACACACGTGGACCTTTTCCTGAAAATTCTTTTTTTGGATTCAGGGGGACCCAAAACATGTATTTCCGGTGAAATCTGGTATTGAATTTTTGGGTGCAATAGAATACTTTCTCTATACACTATGTACATAGTATGTGTAGAAAAAGTAAAAAGACGTGGAATATTATTAAAACTGTACATAGAGAAAACACACCAAAATGGGTAGATAATTTAAGAATTGTAAAGGAAAACCACCAAATTCAAGACCCAATAAATATCAGCAACACCTTTAATAATTACTATGTAAATATTGTGTCAAATCTGGAAACCAAGAAACAAATGAAATAAATGTAATTCCATGACAGTAAGAGAAATCATCAAACAGATTAACACACTGAAATGCAAAATATCTTGGGGGTCAGAAGAATACTCTAATCAAATGGTAAAATATTGCAAATATGAAATAGTATATTTCTTTACCACATAATAAATGAAAGTTTCAATTTAGGTAAACTAAAGGAAGTAATACTTAGCTCATTTACAAACAGAAAAGCTCCAAACAAGCTAAGGAAAATTATCACCCAATATCTCTCTGCTCTGTATTCTCAAAAATCATGGAAGGTCTCTTTTTAGAACAACTTCGGAACTTTTGCAATAAATTTAATATCATATGAGAGAATCAGTTTGGCTTTCAAAAAAGGAATCTACTATACATGCAATTGGCAAAGGGAATGATATAGTTGTTAGAGCAATAAACAGAAAGTAGCAATCTTTCTTGATCTCTCCAAAGCCTTTGACATGTTACCTATTGAGGAAACTAGAAAACTATGGAATAAGAGGCACACCATTAGAATGGCTAAGCTCATACCTATTAAACAGGAAACAATGTATAGAGATAATACATAACACAGATGGAAATCTGAGAAAAATCAAGTGACAGTTTAAACATGGAGTACCACAGGGGTCTAAATTGGGGCCATATCTATTTATACTGTATATAAAGTACTTATTTAAAGAAATACAGGATGTGGGAGGATTAGCTATTGGATACTACTATATCAGTTACAGGTAAAACATTGATAAACGTAGTTGGAACGCACCTATCAGAGCTAGGAATGATACGCAACACAATGGATGCAAATTGGAACAGTAAAACTCAGGCCATAACAGTAACCATCCAAAATGAAAACATTAAACAACTGCCGCAGACAAACTTTTAGGACTAGTGAGAGATAACAATTTAAAATGGAACAAACATATGGAAAAGATTAGTAATAAAATTAACAAAGGTTATATATATGCTAAAACAAATAATACAAATCATGGATTAAGATAGTGCTCTAAAAGTATACTATTCTTTCATACATTTACAACTGAGTTATGGGACCATCTTATGGGGAGCAGCAGGAAACAAGCAGAGGTTAAGAATATTTAGCTTACAGAACAGAGCAATAAGAATAATTGAAAAGATGCAAAGAAGAGATTCATGAAAAAGTAGTTTTAGAAAACAGAATCCTCATAGTACCCTGATTATATATTCATGAATACCTTAAGAATTCACAAAGAGGGAAAAAATATAAATATTCATAAACATAACACAAGAACAAAATTGAACTATTTTAGGGACAGATTAAGAGGCTCACTAAGTACAAAATGTGTTGTAAACAATGCAAAAGATTTATACAATCATTTACCTCACCAGATCAAGGAAATGAATGAAGAAACAAGGAAAATGAAGGATGTTAAGACATACCTAATGCTTTTTACTCACTTCAAGAATACAGAAATGTAAATAGTAAATCTGTATATAACTCATCCTTAACTGTATACAAGCTTAGTTTTTAGTTATTTTCAGTGATGAAGCCTTGTAAATTTATTATTTCAAATGGTGAATAAAATCTGGATCTGAAACATTTCATCAACTGAATTACAAGCCCAGAAACCACATTCTACTGGATTAATGCCAACTATGAAAGCCTAAGCATGTATACTTTTTTACTGTTAGAAACAGTGAATGCCTCAGCCAGGATTTCAACATGGCTCAAATCCGGAGAGCAGGTGAACCATGTTCAAATCCCGATTGTGGCAGGCATCATATTTTTGAGCTGCTTCCAACAGTAAAAAACTTTTCCCATTATTGCTCTTGGTTGGCTGATTGGTGGGTATCTCTTGTGTGGGATTGCTGAATTTAGAGATTAAATCATGTGCTGTAATTTAAATGTTCATAATTTAATACTCAAAACCTTTATACATTTTGTTTCCCATAATCTCAGTTCTAATAGTTATACACTGATTTTAGCAGTTTCTCTTTTCATTCTGTATTGTTACAGTGGATATGTCTGTTTGCATCAGATATTTCCGAAGTGTTGTTATTTTAATATTTTGTTATCCTTCTTTTGTTTCTCTAGTGTATGTTTTGTTGCAATCTAAAATGTATAGTTTATATCCCTGGTTTCAGTTTGAAATTAGGGAAGATAGACAAAACAACATCTATCTTTACACAATTATTTAATTATGTAAGAATATGTAAATAGCTTATGGTGAAGAGTGAAATAGCATGAATGCTTTAGGAACGTTCCAGTTTTCTGAGATCTGCTTATAATCCTCATGAAGTCTAGTCATACTTGTTAGGCAAACAGAAATAAAACAACATCACATGCTAATACTGTTCCTTTGCATGCACTACAGGGAGCATGCTGTCAGTGAACGGCGCAGGAATGTGGACGATACCGACCTACAAACTCTTCACATGGTGTACGATCATCTGCTGTATCAGACGAATCTCTGCGACTGGCCCTCGAGTTCTGCTTTGACAACGACTACACATACAGAGACAAACACACAGTCTAAAATCTATTTGATCCTTTACTCTTGGGTTTAGTTTATTCTTAAGATAACATCATATTCTTTGCAATTTGACATTCTTTGTAAGTAGCAATGTTTGCAGTTTGTTATTATACCTATGCTTATATTGGCATATAATCATGTACCTTATCTATTGGATGCAATAGATAAATAAAATTACAACCTCTAAACCTATCCCTTATTCAGAAAAATATGGTGTGTTCCATACTTCATTTTCTCTAATTATTTTATAAAAATTTTTTCTTATAAAGATTATTGTTCTACCTATCTATTAATCCTAAGCAAGATAAACATTAGCAGAAATGGTCTTATTGCTTGGTTCCTTGTATGTACAAGGGAATAAAGGAATATACTAGGCTGAAGCGATAATGTAATATTTTCAAAGCTGGTTGCTATGTGTTTAAAATTCAGGTCTGTTTGCCTGGTCAAGAGTAAAGCAAAGGAAAAAGCGATGACAAATTCCTGTTTCAGACAAGTTTAAGTATTTAAAAGTTGAAATCCATAATGGTTAACTCAGAAAAAAAATGTATGACATATAAGTTATTTGGAAGAAAGGGAGCAATTAGTTGAACTTGAGTTTAAAGATGAAAACAAAAATGCAATAATAAAGGCTACCTCACTGGGAGTCCCACAAGGGTCCATCCTAGGACCTCTTCTATCTGCTGTTATATATAAATGATCTGCTAATACAACTGGTGTTAGGGTTACAAAAGTCTGTTTATAAGTGGTAAACATTCTGTTGAGCTTAAAGAAAAATTGAACATCGTAACTGATTCCATGTTTTCTTGGTTTAGAGCTAATAAACTGATCCTCAATGGGGATAAAACACAAAAATAGCAAACACACCAACCAAACTTGGAACTAAGACCTTTGGGATTATGGACAGATTTCAATCTCTGCTGGGAAAGTCATATAAAATATTTAACTTTAAAATTAAGTTGGGCTTGTTTTGTTCTCACATGCTACATTAGCTGTGCTAAAAAGTTGCTACTTCGCTGCACATTTACAATATGCAATAATATTATGGGGAAATAGTATAAATAATCACCACATTTTCAAACTGTATAAAAAAGCATTGAGACTATAGTAAGGGTGTTTGAAAAAGAGAAAGTTGTAGGGAACATATTAACAACTTTTCCTTACATTTACATAAAGGAAACCTTAATATATGTTAAATCCAACCTCAATGATCTCATGAAAAATTCCGAGATCCATTGAAATAACACAAGGAATAAAAATAAACTGTATTGCTACTTATAAAACTATTTGAAACATGATTTAAATATAATAGCATAAAAAAACACTGTAGTAATTTACCATCTAGTCTGAGGAATATAGAGTCTGTTAAAAAGTTCAAAGCTGACTGAAATAAACTCTTGCTTTCTAAACAATTTTACTCAGTAGAGGAGTTTAATCAATATAATGTACTTAATCAATATGGTGTACCTACAAACAAGTCCCTGAAAGCAACAGAATATTTAAAATCCAAATAAATGCTGAGCTCCATTTTTCAATATAGGTACTCAATGCCAAAATGATGTTTTAAATCAGTTAATAAGAGTTTTTGAAATTGTTTTGAATTGTTAAGTAGTTCATTATGAATATACGACGTACGTCCAGAAAGTAAGTTCCGTTTCAATTTATCTCCACTGCAGCGCCGCGATCGCAGTTTCGCACATGCGTGGTAGACGCTCTGTAACAAGGAGAAGAAATGTGCGCCATTTTGAGATCTCTGTCAGCCACATACGCTTTGTTGTGCTTGTTTACAATGTCGGTGTTGATTGAGAATCCTGCCGCTTGTGAAATCAGATCTGTGATTCGTTTTCTGAATGCTAGGAAAGTGAAACCAATTGAAATTTATCGGCAAATTTGCGAAGTTTACACACAAAATGCGATGAGTGATTCAATGGTGAGAAGATGGGTCCGACAGTACAATGAAGGACGTAGTGAAGTGCACGATGAAGAACGAAGTGGGCATCCATCTTTGGTTACAGAAGAACTGGTTCACGCGATTGATTACAAGATCCAGGAAAACCGCAAGTTTACAATTAGTGCTTTCGCTATGGAATTTCCCCATAGCTCACGATTACTAATTCATGAAATTGTTACCAAAAAACTGAAATTTTGTAAACTTTGCTTACGTTGGGTACCAAAGACACAGGCAGCAAACTTCTATGAAGAAGGTATACAAAAACTTGTGCCACACTATGACAAATGCCTGCAAAATTTCGGCAGTTATGTGGAAAAGTAGTTTAAGAGTTGTAGTATTTTGTGCAATAAATAATTATTCTGTATCTATACACAATTTAATTTTATTACCAAACGGAACTTACTTTCTGGACGTACCTCGTATTATGTGTTATGTTTACTATTTTATTTTTGCCATCTAAAAACTCTTGCTTTTGCATAAATGATATGATAAATCTAGGTCTGAAAGGTATTCATATGACATATGCAAATATTTTCCATTAACATTGTTAATGTGGCTTAATTTATTGATCCATGTATATATATTTATTCTCAAACTTTATGTAAGTTGTGTCTGGGGCTAAGAAACAAACCTGGTTATGGCGTCGTCTTGGTGGGGAGCGCTTGTTCCACAAAGCCTCCAGTTGGTCAAAATGTTGTGACTGTGCCAGAGCAGCCTGTTCAGGACCAATCCCTTGCTGAAAATATGACCACATACAATACAATTAATACTAATCCAACTTCATATAAAATTATCCGTGCTACTGTTAAAAATCACAAAAGACAGAGAATATAATATTGTGCCATGCTGTCCATTGTCATAGCTAATTGTTGCCAGCTCCTGTATGACATGTACTACTGTAATAATCACTTCTAATTCTGGCAGTTTCTTGCTATAAAAGGGAGATGCAAGCCAGGAGAGTCAGTTTCTGTCTAGGGGTTCTGAGCCTGTCTCTGAATGTCATAACAATGACAGAATAAATCGAGCTACAACTGTAATCAGTTTGGAAGCAATAAAGAGATATTGTTACAGTATCATACTGTTGATATGTCAGTACTCAAAGTATTATTACTCAGTTATCATTTTCTAATGCTATGAGATAAACCTTTGAATCTTTTAATGTATTAAGTTTTGCATTTTGTTATGTTTAGCTTTATGCTAGATAAACAGTGAAAGGAGTTGAGATTTAATATTATTGCTTCACACAGTCTCCAAAGAATTGCTGGACTATAGTTCTTAAAGACCTTGACCTACTCTGGTGACCAAAATCTGTGTATCCAGCAGAAACAAATGAAAACTTAAGCTGTGAGATAAGTAGTACATGGAAATATTTGTTCTCTTAAGAAAGCAAGTCTTATGGCAGGAGTCTACAGTCCACCAAGAGCTGACAAAAAAGACTTCTTAATAAAGCTAGAACATATCAAAATGACATTAAAAAAAAACAACATAAAATCATTATAATAGGAGAACTAACAATAATCCCATGTGGCATTATCAAAATTCGTTAGGTGTGTTTATAAACAGAAACATAATTGATTGATGCGTATGGGTGCTGAAAAATAAATATAATGGAGTCATTGCTGTATACAATTGCCTATTATCAACATTTTATGCATAGTTGTAAAACTAAAGTTTATTCAGTCATTAACTCGTACATCATAAAACATTTTACTCATTTTATAAGCAAGCAACAAAATTAATTTTGTGATGTGTACAGTCACATAAATTTCTTCACTCATTTTACATTCTACATTTAGAATTTATATTATTCATAAAACATTTTTGACTATAAGTGATTGTTAGTAAGAAATGAGCATACTTGTACTTCAAGCCAGCTCAAAGTATCAACATGTCCCCCATCATCAGAATGGTGAATAGCAGGAGTTTGTAATCACCACAGCACACAGGCCTTTCACTTCACTTCAGGCCTAATGATGAGAGACATTCTCCCAAACCTTGCTTCAAGCCCAACAACGTCTACAGTGTTCAAATGTTTATTGGAGACATAACATTTTGTGAGGCAACAGAAGGATCAAAAACTTTCAAATCTTCTGCTGGATGAAGCCCTACAGTTGAAATATTTTGGAAAGATCTAATGTTATAAAAAATTATTTGACACAAATTATGTATTTTATTAAGCTGTATATTTTATATAATGTATCTGATTCTTAAGCTTTCCTAGTTACACAAAATTAATTTAGAATGAAAATGACTTCACTGGCTATTTAACATATACAGTGAAACCAAAATACATCTGAACTGCTGTGCAGTGTTTCTCCACTGCACACACAGAAACATGATAACACATAGCTGCCATACACAAGGTCACGCTGCTGACTTGTTTTTCTCTGCTCTGAAAGTGCAGTATTGAGCTGACGGTGATATCATGTGGTTGAGTTATTACCAGTGTGCTGTACTTGGTCACAAAGTGTCTTATGGCTCAGCATTTGTTTTCTACTGCACAGCGTGTATTTGTTTATTACTCGTATGTGTTAATACATTTTGTGTGTGCACTCTCAATAGTGTATACAATAGTGAAATTGACCCATGAACGAGGCTTGGTTCCACCTTCATGGATATGTGTACACAAAATAATTGTTATTGGAGCACCGAGATACTTAATATTGCTCATGAAATAGCCCTTCATGATGAACAAATTGCTGTATGGTGTGCCATTAGCAAAGAAACAGCTAGAGGCCCCTCATGAAATACCCCTTCATGATGAACAAATTGGTGTACGGTGTGCCATTAGCAAAGAAACAGCTAGAGGCCCCTCATGAACTACCCCTTCATGATGAACAAATTGGTGTATGGTGTGCCATTAGCAAAGAAACAGCTAGAGGCCCCTCATGAAATACCCTTTCATGATGAACAAATTGGTGTATGGTGTGCCATTAGCAAAGAAACAGCTAGAGGCCCCTCATGAAATAGCCCTTCATGATGAACAAATTGCTGTATGGTGTGCCATTAGCAAAGAAACAGCTAGAGGCCCCTCATGAAATACCCCTTCATGATGAACAAATTGGTGTACGGTGTGCCATTAGCAAAGAAACAGCTAGAGGCCCCTCATGAACTACCCCTTCATGATGAACAAATTGGTGTATGGTGTGCCATTAGCAAAGAAACAGCTAGAGGCCCCTCATGAAATACCCTTTCATGATGAACAAATTGGTGTATGGTGTGCCATTAGCAAAGAAACAGCTAGAGGCCCCTCATGAAATACCCCTTCATGATGAACAAATTGGTGTACGGTGTGCCATTAGCAAAGAAACAGCTAGAGGCCCCTCATGAAATACCCCTTCATGATGAACAAATTGGTGTACGGTGTGCCATTAGCAAAGAAACAGCTAGAGGCCCCTCATGAACTACCCCTTCATGATGAACAAATTGGTGTATGGTGTGCCATTAGCAAAGAAACAGCTAGAGGCCCCTCATGAAATACCCTTTCATGATGAACAAATTGGTGTATGGTGTGCCATTAGCAAAGAAACAGCTAGAGGCCCCTCATGAAATACCCCTTCATGATGAACAAATTGGTGTATGGTGTGCTATTAGCAAAGAAACAGCTAGAGGCCCCTCATGAAATACCCCTTCATGATGAACAAATTGGTGTATGGTGTGCCATTAGCAAAGAAACAGCTAGAGGCCCCTCATGAAATACCCTTTCATGATGAACAAATTGGTGTATGGTGTGCCATTAGCAAAGAAACAGCTAGAGGCCCCTCATGTAATACCCCTTCATGATGAACAAATTGGTGTATGGTGTGCCATTAGCAAAGAAACAGCTAGAGGCCCCTCATGAAATACCCCTTCATGATGAACAAATTGGTGTATGGTGTGCCATTAGCAAAGAAACAGCTAGAGGCCCCTCATGAAATACCCCTTCATGATGAACAAATTGGTGTATGGTGTGCCATTAGAAAGAAACAGTTATAGGCCCAATTTTTTTCAAGTGAATGGTTGACAACCATACATACATGAATACAATTTTGCCCCCTTCTTTTTTAGAAAATTAAGACAGGGAGTGTGTTTTGCCGGTTTTCAACAAGACTGCAACAATTCATACAGTCAATCTTTCGAAGAGAACAATAATTGAAAGTGAATTATTAGTAGAGATTTGTGGCCCCCTTGGTCCCATGACCTAACCCCCTCTGAGGTAACTTATAGCATGAAGTGTACAAGACAAGCCCACACACCCTGGAAAAACTAAAACAAAATATCCGCCAGGAAATTGCCAGCATTTCTCAACTGAACTACGGCGAGTGATGATAGTTTCCTAAAGAGGTACCAAAAATGTATGTGGCCATCTCCTTTAATAACATTGGTAAGCAAAGCCTTTAAAAGTAGTTTCATTTGCACCTTTCTGTGATAGTGGCAGACGGCAACGAGCGCCGAGGACAGGCAAATCACCATGCAGCCGCTTCACATGCTTTTCGATCACTCAGTACATTTTATTAGTAATACAGATATTTTAAACAAATATGTAGATTTTCTTAAAGCCATTTTTGTGAAAATTAAAAAGAAGGTTCTGGAATTATGCTATTTTGGTTTCAGTGGCCTCAAAACATGCAATTTCAATGAAATATTGAAACTGAAATTTTAGTGGAATACTACACTTCCTCTACTTGCTATATTTGCCTGGCAGATACAAAAACAAGTCAATATGGGTTCTTAAACTGAGAAATATCTTTGAAACAAAAATTGTAATTAAAAAGCAAGGGCTCATAAAGTACATGCTATGTCATTCCAAAATATAACAAAATATCATTTTGCACAAGTTTTTTTTTTTTTTTTTTTTCTAGTTTAACGTCCTTTAACCTAGTTTGGTCATATCGGATGATGAATGAAATTGATGATATGATGATCATATGATCTCAAGGTCCATGGAGCTTAAAGTTACTCGACATTCGTCTCCTTAGGGTAAGGGAAAACACCGAAAAAAACCTTATCCGGGTAACTCACCTTAAGTGAGATTCGAACTCATGACCTTTTGATTGTGAGGCAGACATGCTACCACCACACTATCCAGGTAAGCTTTTCACAAGCTATGTTACTTTTGTTTTTACTTTCTCTACACGTACTATGTTCATAGTGTATAGAGAAGGTATTGTATTGCACCCAAAAATTTGATACCGAGATTTGACCAGAAATACATGTTTTCAGACCTCCTGAACCCAAAAAAAGCATTTTTAGAAAAATGTTCATATGTGTTTGTGTATGAGTGCGTGTCTGTGGGTAGCATAGCTCAAAAACGAAAAGACTGTTAAATACCAAACTTGGTATTTAAGTTCAGTATCTTCCAAGGATGTGACACAAAGATTTTCAAGAAAATCCCCGCACCTCCAACTACCCTTCATATGGAAAAATTTTCGAAAATTTTGATTTTCTAAAAAATTGTATATTGATTAAAATATTGTACATTATAGATAAATACCTGACAAATAATATGTATATCTTGAATTTTCTGGGAATAGCCTCTGAAGACTCCTTTATTCTGGATGAATTTTACGGAATTTTGCGTAACTACTAAACCGTAAGAGATAGACAAAAACTTACCAGACAAAAAATGTTGAGAACATTAAAACACACAATTTATGTTATGTACGTTTTTTTCTTGGAGTTGATTGTTTTTTTAGATATTCCTCTATTTGGTTTCAGCTTTAAAAAACTTATACTTTTCTCATACAGGAATTTGTCAGCTCCTGTCCATTTAAACAAAGGAATTTCAGTCACATAACAACCAGCTTTTGACTATCACTTTGACCTATGGTTCTTCCTTATTTCCCTTCTACTTACAAGGAAGCAAGTAATAAGACTATTTCTGCTAATTTTTTCTTGATTAGCATGAAGTAAATAGAAGTATAAGCTTTTTAACAATCATTTGTAGAGAAAGTCATGTGAATGGAACACACCAGATTTGAATTAGAACTGTGTCAAGGCCCAACAGGCTATATGAAGTACCATAACAACATGAACTTCTCATGTGTGAACAGTATAACATTCCCTGAATGTTTTACAACAAGAGTGAGTGTAACAATTGAAATAGGTGCCTAGTTGTGGTGAAAACCAACACAGTACTTGTAAATGCAACTCACCTGTGAACCCATGTTGCCTTTTGCAGGTATCTTTGAGATCTCTTCCATACTGGCCGATACAGAAAATCTTCGCTTCAGTCTTTCGTCCACTGCAGCCATCATGATGGAGGATGTGAGGTGTCCATATTTCTTCTGCCAGGTGTAAGTATCCAGCGACACTTCCTTCTTTAGTAGCCGTCTCATTGGCCGCTTTGGTGCAGAGGGTCGTAAGTCTGATCAACATATATGTAGTGCTTCTTAATATTCCATTTCACTTCTTCAACAATTAAACTGTTTTAAGGTTCTATACACTCTCTGGAATGTAAGCATCTTCATACAAAAAAATATATTAATCATTGTAGCTTTTTCTTTGTTTCTGATTTGTAATGTCTGTGTTTCCAGACTTGCCAGGAAAATTTAAACAGACACTACAGACTTGAATAGTTAGCAGAGCCAATGACAACAATGTGTTGTGTAAGCCACAACAGCTCTTCATTTGTTTAGATTGAAGATCAGAGAATAACATGGGTTCACTGCAACAATGTGCAGCATCCTATGTTTAGATTGAAGATCAGAGAATAAGATGAGTTCACTGCAACAATGTGCAGTATCCTATGTTTAGATTGAAGATCAGAGAATAACATGGGTTCACTGCAACAATGTGCAGTATCCTATGTTTAGATTGAAGATCAGAGAATAACATGGGTTCACTGCAACAATGTGCAGTATCCTATGTTTAGATTGAAGATCAGAGAATAACATGGGTTCACTGCAACAATGTGCAGCATCCTATGTTTAGATTGAAGATCAGAGAATAACATGGGTTCACTGCAACAATGTGCAGCATCCTATGTTTAGATTGAAGATCAGAGAATAACATGGGTTCACTGCAACAATGTGCAGCATCCTATGTTTAGATTGAAGATCAGAGAATAACATGGGTTCACTGCAACAATGTGCAGCATCCTATGTTTAGATTGAAGATCAGAGAATAACATGGGTTCACTGCAACAATGTGCAGCATCCTATGTTTAGATTGCAGATCAGAGAATAACATGGGTTCACTGCAACAATGTGCAGCATCCTATGTTTAGATTGGAGATCAGAGAATAACATGGGTTCACTGCAACAATGTGCAGCATCCTATGTTTAGATTGAAGATCAGAGAATAACATGGGTTCACTGCAACAATGTGCAGCATCCTATGTTTAGATTGAAGATCAGAGAATAAGATGAGTTCACTGCAACAATGTGCAGCATCCTATGTTTAGATTGAAGATCAGAGAATAACATGGGTTCACTGCAACAATGTGCAGCATCCTATGTTTAGATTGAAGATCAGAGAATAACATGGGTTCACTGCAACAATGTGCAGCATCCTATGTTTAGATTGAAGATCAGAGAATAACATGGGTTCACTGCAACAATGTGCAGCATCCTATGTTTAGATTGAAGATCAGAGAATAACATGGGTTCACTGCAACAATGTGCAGCATCCTATGTTTAGATTGAAGATCAGAGAATAACATGGGTACACTCCAACAATTCTCTTCAGCTACCCTAACTGAGCAGAAACTGGCCTGGTTGAGGATTCTCCTCAGCTACCCTAACTGAGCAGAAACTGGTGTGATTGAGGATTCTCCTCATCTACCCTAACTGAGCAGAAAGTGGCCTGGTTGAGGATTCTCCTCACCCATCCTAGCTGAGCAGAAACTGACCTGATTGAGGATTCTCCTCACCTACCCTAACTGAGCAGAAACTGGCCTGATTGAGGATTCTCCTCACCCACCCTAACTGAGCAGAAACTGGCCTGGTTGAGGATTCTCCTCACCCACCCTAACTGAGCAGAAACTGGCCTGATTGAGGATTCTCCTCACCTACCCTAACTGAGCAGAAACTGGCCTGATTGAGGATTCTCCTCACCCACCCTAACTGAGCAGAAACTGGCCTGATTGAGGATTCTCCTCACCTACCCTAACTGAGCAGAAACTGACCTGATTGAGGATTCTCCTCACCTACCCTAACTGAGCAGAAACTGGCCTGGTTGAGGATTCTCCTCACCCACCCTAACTGAGCAGAAACTGGCCTGGTTGAGGATTCTCCTCAGCTACCCTAACTGAGCAGAAACTGGCCTGGTTGAGGATTCTCCTCAGCTACCCTAACTGAGCAGAAACTGGCCTGATTGAGGATTCAACTCACCTTCCCTAACTGAGCAGAAACTGGCCTGATTGAGGATTCTCCTCACCTACCCTAACTGAGCAGAAACTGGCCTGATTGAGAATTCTCCTCACCCACCCTAACTGAGCAGAAACTGGCCTGGTTGAGGATTCTCCTCACCCACCCTAACTGAGCAGAAACTGGCCTGGTTGAGGATTCTCCTCAGCTACCCTAACTGAGCAGAAACTGGCCTGGTTGAGGATTCTCCTCAGCTACCCTAACTGAGCAGAAACTGGCCTGATTGAGGATTCTCCTCAGCTACCCTAACTGAGCAGAAACTGGCCTGGTTGAGGATTCTCCTCAGCTACCCTAACTGAGCAGAAACTGGCCTGGTTGAGGATTCTCCTCACCCACCCTAACTGAGCAGAAACTGGCCTGGTTGAGGATTCTCCTCAGCTACCCTAACTGAGCAGAAACTGGCCTGGTTGAGGATTCTCCTCAGCTACCCTAACTGAGCAGAAACTGGCCTGGTTGAGGATTCTCCTCAGCTACCCTAACTGAGCAGAAACTGGCCTGATTGAGGATTCAACTCACCTTCCCTAACTGAGCAGAAACTGGCCTGATTGAGGATTCTCCTCACCTACCCTAACTGAGCAGAAACTGGCCTGATTGAGAATTCTCCTACCTATCCTAACTGAGCAGAAACTGGCCTGGTTGAGAATTCTCCTCAGCTACCCTAACTGAGCTGTTCAGGAAATTTATTTAACATTGTGGAGATAGTCAGCAACTATATTACAGTTTTGAGAATTTCAGGCACATTGATACTTACACCTACAGTTGCCACAATGGAAATCTTTACATGGTAATAAAAACAACAAACACTCACTTTACATGGTTTTATTGTTAACTTCTCTGTACATTTAGTACTTGGTCATATTTCCTTTAACTTGCATCACTTTCATAAGCCTCCAAGGCATCGACTCTGCAAGATTTTCACCCATATATTCTTCAACACCTCCTGCAGCTCTTCATTTCATCCCAAGCATTTTCTACCAGGCCAGTCAACTACAGGTATGTTACTGTCTTTCAGGAATTTCTGAACCATCTTTGTTCTATGAGCAGGGGCACCATTATGCATAAAGTACTGACACTCATGAATTGACCAAAATGTGACCAAATGCTGTTGCAACACTTCTAAATAATGGGAAAAATTATGAAAATCTTATTTTGACTCTCCTTAAGTATAGCAGTCATCTATTAGTTTATACAATTATTCTTCCTTTATTTTGTACTATTGTGCATTCTGCTTTGAAACACTTCAGACAGGTAATCATGAGCCATCTTCATTCATACTTAGATATCTTTCCCATTTAAGTCTTATTTTTTCTCATCAGGGTTTTGCCCTAATTTAGTATTTCTCCTGTTTCTCAAAGTTTCATACATTGCTTTACGATTGATTGAAATACATCACATACTGAAATCTGTTGATGAAGTAGGCAAAATACGCCTGCAAAACATGACCAGGTAATTTATTACTTAGTAAAGCAATTCAAGTGTAAATTTGACTCATTTTATAACCAATGTATACTTAACATACCCACACCATTATTGTGTAGGAATGAAATACTTAATATAACCTCACCCTTATTGTGTAAGATTGAAATACTTGACATAACCTCACCATTATTGTGTAAGATTGAAATACTTAACATATTCACACCATTATTGTGTAAGAATGAAATACTTAACATAACCTCACTATTATTGTGTAAGATAGAAATACTCCACATATCCTCACCATTATTGTGTAAGAATGAAATACTTAACATAACCTCACCATTATTGTGTAAGATTGAAATACTTAAAATAACCTCACCATTATTGTGTAAGTTTGAAATACTTAACATAACCTCACCATTATTTTGTAAGAATGAAATACTTAACATAACCTCACCATTATTGTGTGAGATTGAAATACTTAATATAACATTAACATTTTTGTGTAAGTTTGAAATACTTAACATAACTTCACCATTATTTTGTAAGAATGAAATACTTAACATAACCTTACCATTATTTTGTAAGAATGAAATACTTAACATAATCTCACCATTATTTTTAAGATTGAAATACTTAACATATCCTCACCATTATTGTGTAAGAATGAAATACTTAACATAACCTCACCATTATTGTGTAAGATTGAAATACTTCCCATAACCTCACCATTATTGTGTAAGAATGAAAAACAAACTTGACATAACCTCACCATTATTGTGTAAGATTGAAAAACTTGACATTACCTCACCATTATTGTGAAAGATTGAAAAACTTGACATAACCTTACTATTATTGTGTAAGATTGAAATACATAACATATCCTCACAATTATCGAGTAAGATTGAAATACTTAACATAACCTCACCATTATTGTGTAAGAATGAAATACTTAACATATCCTCACCGTTTCTGTGTAAGATTCAAATACTTGACATAACTTCACCATTATTGTGTAAGAATGAAATACTAAACATAACCTCACCATTATTGTGTAAGATTGAAATACTTAGCATATCCTCACCATTATTATGTAAGATTGAAATGCTTGACATAACCTCACCATTATTGTGTAAGAATGAAATACTTAACATATCCTCACCATTATAGTGTAAGATTGAAATACTTGACATAACCTCACCATTATTGTATAAGAATGAAATAAGTCACATATCATCACCATTATTGTGTAAGAATGAAATACTTAACATATCCTCACCATTATTGTGTAAGATTGAAATACTTGACATAACCTCACCATTATTGTTAAGAATGAAATACTTAACATATCCTCATCATTGTTGCATAAGATTGAAATACTTAATTAACCTCACCATTGTTGTGTAACAATGACATACTTGACATAACCTCACCATTGTTGTGTAAGATTGAAACACTTGACATAAGCTCTTCATTGTTGTGTAAAATTGAAATACTTGACATAACCTCACCATTATTGTGTAAGATTGAAGTACTTGACATAGCCTCACCATTGTTGTGTAAGATTGAAATATTTGACATAACCTCACCATTATTGTGTAAGATTGAAACACTTCACATATCCTCACCATTATTGTGTAAGATTGAAATACTTGACATAACCTCACCATTATTGTGTAAGATACAAATACTGGACAAAACCTCAAGGGTTATTGTGTAAGAATGAAATACTTAGCATTTCCTTGCCATTATTGTGTAAGATTGAATAGCTTGACATAACCTCACCATTATTGTGTAAAAATGAAAAATTAACATATGCTCACCATTATAGTGTAAGATTGAAATACTTGACATAACCTCACCATTATTGTGTAAGATACAAATACTGGACAAAACCTCAAGGGTTATTGTGTAAGAATGAAATACTTAGCATTTCCTCAACATTATTGTGTAAGATTGAATAGCTTGACAAACCTCACCATTATTGTGTAAAAATGAAAAATTAACATATGCTCACCATTATAGTGTAAGATTGAAATACTTGACATAACCTCACCATTATTGTGTAAGAATGAAATATTTGACAAAACCTCATCATTATTGTGTAAGTTTGAAACACTTAACATAACCTCACCATTGTTGTGTAAGATTGAAATACTTGACATAACCTCACCATTATTGTGTAAGAATGAAAAACAAACTTGACATAACCTCACCATTATTGTGTAAGATTGAAAAACTTGACATTACCTCACCATTATTGTGTAAGATTGAAAAACTTGACATTACCTCACCATTATCGTCTAAAATTGAAAAACTTGACATAACCTCACTATTATTGTGTAAGATTGAAATACTTAACATAACCTCACAATTATCGAGTAAGATTGAAATACTTAACATAGCCTCACCATTATTGTGTAAGAATGAAATACTTAACATATCCTCACCATTACTGTGTAAGATTGAAATACTTGAGATAAACTCACCATTATTGTGTAAGAATGAAATACTAATCATAACCTCACCATTATTTTATAACAATGAAATACGTAGCATATCCTCACCATTATTATGTAAGATTGAAATGCTTGACATAACCTCACCATTATTGTGTAAGAATGAAATACTTAACATATCCTCACCATTATTGTGTAACAATGAAATACATAGAATATCCACACCATTATTATGTAAGATTGAAATGCTTGACATAACCTCAATATTATTGTGTAAGAATGAAATACTTCACATAACCTCACCATTGTTGTGTAAGATTGAAATACTTGACATAACCTCACCATTGTTGTGAAAAATTGAAATACTTGACATAACCTCACCATTATTGTGTAAGATTGAAGTACTTGACATAACCTCACCATTATTGTGTAAGAATGAAATATTTGACAAAACGTCATCATTATTGTGTTAGTTTGAAACACTTAACATAACCTCACCATTGTTGTGTAAGATTAAAATACTTGACATAACCTCACCATTATTGTGTAAGAATGAAAAACAAACTTGACATAACCTCACCATTATTGTGTAAGATTGAAAAACTTGACATAACCTCACCATTATCGTCTAAAATTAAAAAACTTGACATAACCTCACTATTATTGTGTAAGATTGAAATACTTAACATAACCTCACAATTATCGAGTAAGATTGAAATACTTAACATAACCTCACCATTATTGTGTAAGAATGAAATACTTAACATATCCTCACCATTACTGTGTAAGATTGAAATACTTGAGATAAACTTACCATTATTGTGTAAGAATGAAATACCAAACATAACCTCACCATTATTGTGTAACAATGAAATACATAGCATATCCACACCATTATTATGTAAGATTGAAATGCTTGACATAACCTCACCATTATTGTGTAAGAATGAAATACTTAACATATCCTCACCATTATAGTGTAAGATTGAAATACTTGACATAACCTCACCATTATTGTATAAGAATGAAATAAATCACATATCATCACCATTATTGTGTAAGAATGAAATACTTAACATATCCTCACCATTATTGTGTAAGATTGAAATACTTGACATAACCTCACCATTATTGTTAAGAATGAAATACTTAACATATGCTCATCATTGTTGCATAAGATTGAAATACTTAATTAACCTCACCATTGTTGTGTAACAATGACATACTTGACATAACCTCACCATTGTTGTGTAAGATTGAAACACTTGACATAAGCTCTTCATTGTTGTGTAAAATTGAAATACTTGACATAACCTCACCATTATTGTGTAAGATTGAAGTACTTGACATAGCCTCACCATTGTTGTGTAAGATTGAAATATTTGACATAACCTCACCATTATTGTGTAAGATTGAAACACTTCACATATCCTCACCATTATTGTGTAAGATTGAAATACTTGACATAACCTCACCATTATTGTGTAAGATACAAATACTGGACAAAACCTCAAGGGTTATTGTGTAAGAATGAAATACTTAGCATTTCCTCACCATTATTGTGTAAGATTGAATAGCTTGACATAACCTCACCATTATTGTGTAAAAATGAAAAATTAACATATGCTCACCATTATAGTGTAAGATTGAAATACTTGACATAACCTCACCATTATTGTGTAAGATACAAATACTGGACAAAACCTCAAGGGTTATTGTGTAAGAATGAAATACTTAGCATTTCCTCACCATTATTGTGTTAGATTGAATAGCTTGACAAACCTCACCATTATTGTGTAAAAATGAAAAATTAACATATGCTCACCATTATAGTGTAAGGTTGAAATACTTGACAAAACCTCACCATTATTGTGTAAGAATGAAATATTTGACAAAACCTCATCATTATTGTGTAAGTTTGAAACACTTAACATAACCTCACCATTGTTGTGTAAGATTGAAATACTTGACATAACCTCACCATTATTGTGTAAGAATGAAAAACAAACTTGACATAACCTCACCATTATTGTGTAAGATTGAAAAACTTGACATTACCTCACCATTATTGTGTAAGATTGAAAAACTTGACATTACCTCACCATTATCGTCTAAAATTGAAAAACTTGACATAACCTCACTATTATTGTGTAAGATTGAAATACTTAACATAACCTCACAATTATCGAGTAAGATTGAAATACTTAACATAGCCTCACCATTATTGTGTAAGAATGAAATACTTAACATATCCTCACCATTACTGTGTAAGATTGAAATACTTGAGATAAACTCACCATTATTGTGTAAGAATGAAATACTAATCATAACCTCACCATTATTTTATAACAATGAAATACGTAGCATATCCTCACCATTATTATGTAAGATTGAAATGCTTGACATAACCTCACCATTATTGTGTAAGAATGAAATACTTAAAATATCCTCACCATTATTGTGTAACAATGAAATACATAGAATATCCACACCATTATTATGTAAGATTGAAATGCTTGACATAACCTCAATATTATTGTGTAAGAATGAAATACTTCACATAACCTCACCATTGTTGTGTAAGATTGAAATACTTGACATAACCTCACCATTGTTGTGAAAAATTGAAATACTTGACATAACCTCACCATTATTGTGTAAGATTGAAGTACTTGACATAACCTCACCATTATTGTGTAAGAATGAAATATTTGACAAAACGTCATCATTATTGTGTTAGTTTGAAACACTTAACATAACCTCACCATTGTTGTGTAAGATTAAAATACTTGACATAACCTCACCATTATTGTGTAAGAATGAAAAACAAACTTGACATAACCTCACCATTATTGTGTAAGATTGAAAAACTTGACATAACCTCACCATTATCGTCTAAAATTAAAAAACTTGACATAACCTCACTATTATTGTGTAAGATTGAAATACTTAACATAACCTCACAATTATCGAGTAAGATTGAAATACTTAACATAACCTCACCATTATTGTGTAAGAATGAAAAACAAACTTGACATAACCTCACCATTATTGTGTAAGATTGAAAAACTTGACATAACCTCACCATTATCGTCTAAAATTAAAAAACTTGACATAACCTCACTATTATTGTGTAAGATTGAAATACTTAACATAACCTCACCATTATTGTGTAAGATTGAAATACTTCCCATAACCTCACCATTATTGTGTAAGAATGAAAAACAAACTTGACATAACCTCACCATTATTGTGTAAGATTGAAAAACTTGACATTACCTCACCATTATTGTGAAAGATTGAAAAACTTGACATAACCTTACCATTATTGTGTAAGATTGAAATACATAACATATCCTCACAATTATAGAGTAAGATTGAAATACTTAACATAACCTCACCATTATTGTGTAAGAATGAAATACTTAACATATCCTCACCGTTACTGTGTAAGATTCAAATACTTGACATAACTTCACCATTATTGTGTAAGAATGAAATACTAAACATAACCTCACCATTATTGTGTAAGATTGAAATACTTAGCATATCCTCACCATTATTATGTAAGATTGAAATGCTTGACATAACCTCACCATTATTGTGTAAGAATGAAATACTTAACATATCCTCACCATTATAGTGTAAGATTGAAATACTTGACATAACCTCACCATTATTGTATAAGAATGAAATAAGTCACATATCATCACCATTATTGTGTAAGAATGAAATACTTAACATATCCTCACCATTATTGTGTAAGATTGAAATACTTGACATAACCTCACCATTATTGTTAAGAATGAAATACTTAACATATCCTCATCATTGTTGCATAAGATTGAAATACTTAATTAACCTCACCATTGTTGTGTAACAATGACATACTTGACATAACCTCACCATTGTTGTGTAAGATTGAAACACTTGACATAAGCTCTTCATTGTTGTGTAAAATTGAAATACTTGACATAACCTCACCATTATTGTGTAAGATTGAAGTACTTGACATAGCCTCACCATTGTTGTGTAAGATTGAAATATTTGACATAACCTCACCATTATTGTGTAAGATTGAAACACTTCACATATCCTCACCATTATTGTGTAAGATTGAAATACTTGACATAACCTCACCATTATTGTGTAAGATACAAATACTGGACAAAACCTCAAGGGTTATTGTGTAAGAATGAAATACTTAGCATTTCCTCACCATTATTGTGTAAGATTGAATAGCTTGACATAACCTCACCATTATTGTGTAAAAATGAAAAATTAACATATGCTCACCATTATAGTGTAAGATTGAAATACTTGACATAACCTCACCATTATTGTGTAAGATACAAATACTGGACAAAACCTCAAGGGTTATTGTGTAAGAATGAAATACTTAGCATTTCCTCACCATTATTGTGTAAGATTGAATAGCTTGACAAACCTCACCATTATTGTGTAAAAATGAAAAATTAACATATGCTCACCATTATAGTGTAAGATTGAAATACTTGACAAAACCTCACCATTATTGTGTAAGAATGAAATATTTGACAAAACCTCATCATTATTGTGTAAGTTTGAAACACTTAACATAACCTCACCATTGTTGTGTAAGATTGAAATACTTGACATAACCTCACCATTATTGTGTAAGAATGAAAAACAAACTTGACATAACCTCACCATTATTGTGTAAGATTGAAAAACTTGACATTACCTCACCATTATTGTGTAAGATTGAAAAACTTGACATTACCTCACCATTATCGTCTAAAATTGAAAAACTTGACATAACCTCACTATTATTGTGTAAGATTGAAATACTTAACATAACCTCATAATTATCGAGTAAGATTGAAATACTTAACATAGCCTCACCATTATTGTGTAAGAATGAAATACTTAACATATCCTCACCATTACTGTGTAAGATTGAAATACTTAACATAGCCTCACCATTATTGTGTAAGAATGAAATACTAATCATATCCTCACCATTATTATGTAAGATTGAAATGCTTGACATAACCTCACCATTATTGTGTAAGAATGAAATACTTAAAATATCCTCACCATTATTGTGTAACAATGAAATACATAGAATATCCACACCATTATTATGTAAGATTGAAATGCTTGACATAACCTCAATATTATTGTGTAAGAATGAAATACTTCACATAACCTCACCATTGTTGTGTAAGATTGAAATACTTGACATAACCTCACCATTGTTGTGAAAAATTGAAATACTTGACATAACCTCACCATTATTGTGTAAGATTGAAGTACTTGACATAACCTCACCATTATTGTGTAAGAATGAAATATTTGACAAAACGTCATCATTATTGTGTTAGTTTGAAACACTTAACATAACCTCACCATTGTTGTGTAAGATTAAAATACTTGACATAACCTCACCATTATTGTGTAAGAATGAAAAACAAACTTGACATAACCTCACCATTATTGTGTAAGATTGAAAAACTTGACATAACCTCACCATTATCGTCTAAAATTAAAAAACTTGACATAACCTCACTATTATTGTGTAAGATTGAAATACTTAACATAACCTCACAATTATCGAGTAAGATTGAAATACTTAACATAACCTCACCATTATTGTGTAAGAATGAAATACTTAACATATCCTCACCATTACTGTGTAAGATTGAAATACTTGAGATAAACTTACCATTATTGTGTAAGAATGAAATACCAAACATAACCTCACCATTATTGTGTAACAATGAAATACATAGCATATCCACACCATTATTATGTAAGATTGAAATGCTTGACATAACCTCACCATTATTGTGTAAGAATGAAATACTTAACATAACCTCACCATTATTGTGTAAGAATGAAATACTTAACATATCCTAACCATTGTTGTATAAGATTGAAATACTTAACATAACCTCACCATTGTTGTGTAAGAATGAAATACTTGACATAACCTCTACCATTGTTGTGTAAGATTGTAATAATTGTAATAACCTCACTATTGTTGTGTAAATTGAAACACTTTACATAATCTCGCCATTATATTGTAAGATTGAAATATTTAACATAACCTCACAATTATCGAGAAAGATTGAAATACTTAACATAACCTCACCATTATTGTGTAAGAATGAAATACTTAACATATCCTCACCATTACTGTGTAAGATTGAAATACTTGACATAACCTCACCATTATTGTATAAGAATGAAATACTAAACATAACCTCATCATTTTTGTGTAAGATTTAAATACTTGACATAACCTCACCATTATTGTATAAGAATGAAATAAGTCACATATTATCACCATTATTGTGTAAGAATAAAATACTTAACATATCCTCACCATTATTGTGTAAGAATGAAATACTTAACATATCCTCACCATTATTGTGTAAGATTGAAATACTTGACATAACCTCACCATTAGTGTGTAAGAATGAAATACTTAACATATCCTAACCATTGTTAAAAAGATTGAAATACTTAACATAACCTCACCATTGTTGTGTAAGAATGAAATACTTGACATAACCTCTACCATTGTTGTGTAAGATTGTAATAATTGACATAACCTCACCATTGTTGTGTAAATTGAAACACTTGACATAACCTCGCCATTATTGTGTAAGATTGAAGTATTTGACATAACCTCACCATTGTTGTGTTAGATGGAAATACTTGACATAACCTCACCATTATTGTGTAAGAATGAAAAACAAATTTGACATAACCTCACCATTATTGTGGAAGATTGAAAAACTTGACAACACCTCACCATTATTGTGTAAGATTGAAAAACTTGACATAACCTCACCATTATCGTCTAAAATTGAAAAACTTGACATAACCTCACCATTATTGTGTAACATAACCTCACAATTATCGAGTAAGATTGAAATACTTAACATAACCTCAACATTATTGTGTAAGAATGAAATACTTATCATATTCTCACCATTACTGTGTAAGATTGAAATACTTGACATAACCTCACCATTATTGTGTAAGAATGAAATACTAAACATACCCTCACCATTATTTTGTAAGAATGAAATACTTGTCATAACCTCACCATTATTGTGTAAGAATGAAATACTTAACATATCCTCACCATTGTTGTATGAGATTGAAATACTTAACATAACCTCACCATTGTTGTGTAAGAATGAAATACTAAACATAACCTCACCATTATTTTGTAACAATGAAATACGTAGCATATCCTCACCATTATTATGTAAGATTGAAATGCTTGACATAACCTCACCATTATTGTGTAAGAATGAAATACTTAACATATCCTCACCATTACTGTGTAAGATTGAAATACTTGAGATAAACTCACCATTATTGTGTAAGAATGAAATACTAAACATAACCTCACCATTATTTTGTAACAATGAAATACGTAGCATATCCTCACCATTATTATGTAAGATTGAAATGCTTGACATAACCTCACCATTATTGTGTAAGAATGAAATACTTAACATATCCTCACCATTATTGTGTAACAATGAAATACATAGCATATCCACACCATTATTATGTAAGATTGAAATGCTTGACATAACCTCACCATTATTGTGTAAGAATGAAATACTTCACATAACCTCACCATTGTTGTGTAAGATTGAAATACTTGACATAACCTCACCATTGTTGTGAAAAATTGAAATACTTGACATAACCTCACCATTATTGTGTAAGATTGAAGTACTTGACATAACCTCACCATTATTGTGTAAGAATGAAATATTTGACAAAACGTCAACATTATTGTGTTAGTTTGAAACACTTAACATAACCTCACCATTGTTGTGTAAGATTAAAATACTTGACATAACCTCACCATTATTGTGTAAGAATGAAAAACAAACTTGACATAACCTCACCATTATTGTGTAAGATTGAAAAACTTGACATAACCTCACCATTATCGTCTAAAATTAAAAAACTTGACATAACCTCACTATTATTGTGTAAGATTGAAATACTTAACATAACCTCACAATTATCGAGTAAGATTGAAATACTTAACATAACCTCACCATTATTGTGTAAGAATGAAATACTTAACATATCCTCACCATTACTGTGTAAGATTGAAATACTTGAGATAAACTTACCATTATTGTGTAAGAATGAAATACCAAACATAACCTCACCATTATTGTGTAACAATGAAATACATAGCATATCCACACCATTATTATGTAAGATTGAAATGCTTGACATATCCTCACCATTATTGTGTAAGAATGAAATACTTAACATAACCTCACCATTATTGTGTAAGAATGAAATACTTAACATATCCTAACCATTGTTGTATAAGATTGAAATACTTAACATAACCTCACCATTGTTGTGTAAGAATGAAATACTTGACATAACCTCTACCATTGTTGTGTAAGATTGTAATAATTGTAATAACCTCACCATTGTTGTGTAAATTGAAACACTTGACATAACCTCGCCATTATTGTGTAAGATTGAAATATTTAACATAACCTCACAATTATCGAGTAAGATTGAAATACTTAACATAACCTCACCATTATTGTGTAAGAATGAAATACAAAACATATTCTCACCATTACTGTGTAAGATTGAAATACTTGACATAACCTCACCATTATTGTGTAAGAATGAAATACTAAACATAACCTCACCATTATTTTGTAAGAATGAAATACTTGTCATAACCTCACCATTATTGTGTAAGAATGAAATACTTAACATATCCTCACCATTGTTGTATGAGATTGAAATACTTAACATAACCTCACCATTGATGTGTAAGAATGAAATACTTGACATAACCTCATCATTGTTGTGTAAGATTGAAATACTTGACATTATCTCACCATTGTTGTGTAAAATTGAAATACTTGACATAACCTCACCATTATTGTGTAAGATTGAAGTACTTGACATAACCTCACCATTATTGTGTAAGAATGAAATACTTGACAAAACCTCACCATTATTGTGTAAGATTCAAGTACTTGACATAACCTCACCATTATTGTGTAAGAATGAAATACTTGACATAACTTCAGCAATAGTGTGTAAGATTGAAACACTTACACATTTCCGCACCATTATTGTGTAAGATTGAAATACTTAACATAATCTCACCATTATTGTGTAAGATACAAATACTTGACAAAACCTCACCATTATTGTGTAAGAATGAAATACTTAACATATCCTCACTATTATTGTGTAAGAATGAAATACTTAACATATCCTCACCATTATTGTGTAAGATTGAAATACTTATCATATCCTCATCATTATTATGTAAGAATGAAATACTTAACATATCCTCACCATTATTGTGTAAGATTGAAATACTTGACATTACTTCACCATTATTGTGTAAGAATGAAATACTTAACATAACCTCACCATTATTGTGTAAGATTGAAATACTTAACATATCCTCACCATTATTGTGTAAGAATGAAATGCTTGACATAACCTCTACCATTGTTTTGTAAGATTGTATTTAATTGACATAACCTCACCATTGTTGTGTAAATTGAAACACTTGACATAACCTCGCCATTATTGTGTAAGATTGAAGTATTTGACATAACCTTACCATTGTTGTGTAAGATGGAAATACTTGACATAACCTCACCATTATTGTGTAAGAATGAAAAACAAAATTGACATAACCTCACCATTATTGTGGAAGATTGAAAAACTTGACATTACCTCACCATTATTGTGTAAGATTGAAAAACTTGACATAAGCTCACCATTATCGTCTAAAATTGAAAAACTTGACATAACCTCGCCATTATTGTGTAAGATTGAAGTATTTGACATAACCTCACCATTGTTGTGTAAGATGGAAATACTTGACATAACCTCACCATTATTGTGTAAGAATGAAAAACAAAATTGACATAACCTCACCATTATTGTGGAAGATTGAAAAACTTGACATAAGCTCACCATTATCGTCTAAAATTGAAAAACTTGACATAACCTCACCATTATTGTGTAAGATTGAAATACTTAACATAACCTCACAATTATCGAGTAAGATTGAAATACTTAACATAACCTCACCATTATTGTGTAAGAATGAAATACTTAACATATTCTCAACATTACTGTGTAAGATTGAAATACTTGACATAACCTCACCATTATTGTGTAAGAATGAAATACTAAACATAACCTCACCATTATTGTGTAAGAATGAAATACTTGTCATAACCTCACCATTATTGTGTAAGAATGAAATACTTAACATATCCTCATCATTGTTGTATGAGATTGAAATACTTAACATAACCTCACCATTGTTGTGTAAGAATGAAATACTTGACATAACCTCACCACTGTTGTGTAAGATGGAAATACTTGATATTATCTCACCATTGTTGTGTAAAATTGAAATACTTGACATAACCTCACCATTATTGTGTAAGATTGAAGTACTTGACATAACCTCATCATTATTGTGTAAGATTCAAGTACTTGACATAACCTCACCATTATTGTGTAAGAATGAAATACTTGACAAAACCTCATCATTATTGTGTAAGTTTGAAGCACTTAACATAACTTCACCATTGTTGTGTAAGATTGAAATACTTGACATAACCTCAGCATTAGTAAGTAAGATTGAAACACTTCACATATCCGCACCATTATTGTGTAAGATTGAAATACTTAACATAATCTCACCATTATTGTGTAAGATACAAATTCTTGACAAAACCTCACCATTATTGTGTAAGAATGAAATACTTAACATATCCTCATCATTATTATGTAAGAATGAAATACTTAACATATCCTCACCATTATTGTGTAAGATTGAAATACTTGACATAATCTCACCATTATTGTGTAAGAATGAAATACTTAACATAACCTCACCATTATTGTGTAAGATTGAAATACTTAACATACCCTCACCATTATTGTGTAAGAATGAAATACTTAACATAACCTCACCATTGTTGTGTAAATTGAAACACTTGACATAACCTCGCCATTATTGTGTAAGATTGAAGTATTTGACATAACCTCACCATTGTTGTGTAAGATGGAAATACTTGACATAACCTCACCATTATTGTGTAAGAATGAAAAACAAAATTGACATAAGCTCACCATTATTGTGGAAGATTGAAAAACTTGACACTACCTCACCATTATTGTGTAAGATTGAAAAACTTGACATAACCTCACCATTATCGTCTAAAATTGAAAAACTTGACATAACCTCACCATTATTGTGTAACATAACCTCACAATTATCGAGTAAGATTGAAATACTTAACGTAACTTCACCATTATTGTGTAAGAATGAAATACTTAACATATTCTCACCATTACTGTGTAAGATTGAAATATTTGACATAACCTCACCATTATTGTGTAAGAATGAAATACTAAACATAACCTCACCATTATTTTGTAAGAATGAAATACTTGTCATAACCTCACCATTATTGTGAAAGAATGAAACACTTAACATATCCTCACCATTGTTGTATGAGATTGAAATACTTAACATAAGCTCACCATTGTTGTGTAAGATTGAAGTACTTGACATAACCTCACCATTATTGTGTAAGAATGAAATACTTGACAAAACCTCATCATTATTGTGTAAGTTTGAAGCACTTAACATAACTTCACCATTGTTGTGTAAGATTGAAATACTTGACATAACCTCAGCATTAGTGTGTAAGATTGAAACACTTCACATATCCGCACCATTATTGTGTAAGATTGAAATACTTAACATAATCTCACCATTATTCTGTAAGATACAAATTCTTGACAAAACCTCACCATTATTGTGTAAGAATGAAATACTTAACATATCCTCATCATTATTATGTAAGAATGAAATACTTAAAATATCCTCACCATTATTGTATAAGATTGAAATACTTGACATAATGTCACCATTATTGTGTAAGAATGAAATACTTAATATAACCTCACCATTATTGTGTAAGATTGAAATACTTAACATACCCTCACCATTATTGTGTAAGAATGAAATACTTAACATAACCTCACCATTGTTGTGTAAATTGAAACACTTGACATAACCTCGCCATTATTGTGTAAGATTGAAGTATTTGACATAACCTCACCATTGTTGTGTAAGATGGAAATACTTGACATAACCTCACGTTTATTGTGTAAGAATGAAAAACAAAATTGACATAAGCTCACCATTATTGTGGACGATTGAAAAACTTGACACTACCTCACCATAATTGTGTAAGATTGAAAAACTTGACATAACCTCACCATTATCGTCTAAAATTGAAAAACTTGACATAACCTCACCATTATTGTGTAACATAACCTCACAATTATCGAGTAAGATTGAAATACTTAACGTAACCTCACCATTATTGTGTAAGAATGAAATACTTAACATATTCTCACCATTACTGTGTAAGATTGAAATATTTGACATAACCTCACCATTATTGTGTAAGAATGAAATACTAAACATAACCTCACCATTATTTTGTAAGAATGAAATACTTGTCATAACCTCACCATTATTGTGAAAGAATGAAATACTTAACATATCCTCACCATTGTTGTATGAGATTGAAATACTTAACATAAGCTCACCATTGTTGTGTAAGATTGAAATACTTGACATTATCTCACCATTGTTGTGTAAAATTGAAATACTTGACATAACCTCACCATTATTGTGTAAGATTGAAGTACTTGACATAACCTCACCATTATTGTGTAAGAATTAAATACTTGACAAAACCTCATCATTATTGTGTAAGTTTGAAACACTTAACATAACTTCACCATTGTTGTGTAAGATTGAAATACTTGACATAACTTCAGCATTAGTATGTAAGATTGAAACACTTCACATATCCGCACCATTATATGTAAGATTGAAATACTTAACATAATCTCACCATTATTGTGTAAGATACAAATACTTGACAAAACTTCACCATTATTGTGTAAGAATGAAATACTTAACATATCCTCACCATTATTGTGTAAGAATGAAATACTTAACATATCCTCACCATTATTGTGTAAGATTGAAATACTTATCATATCCTCATCATTATTATGTAAGAATGAAATACTTAACATATCCTCACCATTATTGTGTAAGATTGAAATACTTGACATAACCTCACCATTATTGTGTAAGAATGAAATACTTAACATAACCTCACCATTATTGTGTAAGATTGAAATACTTAACATATCCTCACCATTATTGTGTAAGAATGAAATGCTTGACATAACCTCTACCATTGTTGTGTAAGATTGTAATAATTGACATAACCTCACCATTGTTGTGTAAATTGAAACACTTGACATAACCTCGCCATTATTGTGTAAGATTGAAGTATTTGACATAACCTCACCATTGTTGTGTAAGATGGAAATACTTGACATAACCTCACCATTATTGTGTAAGAATGAAAAACAAAATTGACATAACCTCACCATTATTGTGGAAGATTGAAAAACTTGACATTACCCCACCATTATTGTGTAAGATTGAAAAACTTGACATAACCTCACCATTATCGTCTAAAATTGAAAAACTTGACATAATCTCACCATTATTGTGTAAGATTGAAATACTTAACATAACCTCACAATTATCGAGTAAGTTTGAAATACTTAACATAACCTCACCATTATTGTGTAAGAATGAAATACTTAACATATTCTCAACATTACTGTGTAAGATTGAAATACTTGACATAAACTCACCATTATTGTGTAAGAATGAAATACTAAACATAACCTCACCATTATTGTGTAAGAATGAAATACTTGTCATAACCTCACCATTATTGTGTAAGAATGAAATACTTAACATATCCTCACCATTGTTGTATGAGATTGAAATACTTAACATAACCTCACCACTGTTGTGTTAGATTGAAATACTTGACATTATCTCACCATAGTTGTGTAAAATTGAAATACTTGACATAACCTCACCATTATTGTGTAAGATTGAAGTACTTGACATAACCTCACCATTATTGTGTAAGATTGAAGTACTTGACATTACCTCACCATTATTGTGTAAGAATGAAATACTTGACAAATCCTCATCATTATTGTGTAAGTTTGAAACACTTAACATAACTTCACCATTGTTGTGTAAGATTGAAATACTTGACATAACCTCAGCATTAGTGTGTAAGATTGAAACACTTCACATATCCGCACCATTATTGTGTAAGATTGAAATACTTAACATAATCTCACCATTATTGTGTAAGATACAAATTCTTGACAAAACCTCATCATTATTGTGTAAGAATGAAATACTTAACATATCCTCACCATTATTGTGTAAGAATGAAATACTTAACATATCCTCACCATTATTGTGTAAGATTGAAATACTTATCATATCCTCATCATTATTATGTAAGAATGAAATAATTAACATATCCTCACCATTATTGTGTAAGATTGAAATACTTGACATAACCTCACCATTATTGTGTAAGAATGAAATACTTGACAAAACCTCATCATTATTGTGTAAGTTTGAAACACTTAACATAACTTCACCATTGTTGTGTAAGATTGAAATACTTGACATAACCTCACCATTATTGTGGAAGATTGAAAAACTTGACACTACCTCACCATTATTGTGTAAGATTGAAAAACTTGACATAACCTCACCATTATCGTCTAAAATTGAAAAACTTGACATAACCTCACCATTATTGTGTAACATAACCTCACAATTATCGAGTAAGATTGAAATACTTAACATAACCTCACCATTATTGTGTAAGAATGAAATACTTAACATATTCTCACCATTACTGTGTAAGATTGAAATACTTGACATAACCTCACCATTATTGTGTAAGAATGAAATACTAAACATAACCTCACCATTATTTTGTAAGAATGAAATACTTGTCATAACCTCACCATTATTGTGTAAGAATGAAATACTTAACATATCCTCACCATTGTTGTATGAGATTGAAATACTTAACATAACCTCACCATTGTTGTGTAAGAATGAAATACTTGACATAACCTCACCATTGTTGTGTAAGATTGAAATACTTGACATTATCTCACCATTGTTGTGTAAAATTGAAATACTTGACATAACCTCACCATTATTGTGTAAGATTGAAGTACTTGACATAACCTCACCATTATTGTGTAAGAATGAAATACTTGACAAAACCTCATCATTATTGTGTAAGTTTGAAACACTTAACATAACTTCACCATTGTTGTGTAAGATTGAAATACGTGACATAACTTCAGGATTAGTGTGTAAGATTGAAACACTTCACATATCCGCACCATTATTGTGTAAGATTGAAATACTTAACATAATCTCACCATTATTGTGTAAGATACAAATACTTGACAAAACCTCACCATTATTGTGTAAGAATGAAATACTTAACATATCCTCACCATTATTGTGTAAGAATGAAATACTTAACATATCCTCACCATTATTGTGTAAGATTGAAATACTTATCATATCCTCATCATTATTATGTAAGAATGAAATACTTAACATATCCTCACCATTATTGTGTAAGATTGAAATACTTGACATAACCTCACCATTATTGTGTAAGAATGAAATACTTAACATAACCTCACCATTATTGTGTAAGATTGAAATACTTAACATATCCTCACCATTATTGTGTAAGAATGAAATGCTTGACATAACCTCTACCATTGTTGTGTAAGATTGTAATAATTGACATAACCACACCAGTGTTGTGTAAATTGAAACACTTGACATAACCTCGCCATTATTGTGTAAGAATGAAGTATTTGACATAACCTCACCATTGTTGTGTAAGATGGAAATACTTGACATAACCTCACCATTATTGTGTAAGAATGAAAAACAAAATTGACATAATCTCACCATTATTGTGGAAGATTGAAAAACTTGACATTACCTCACCATTATTGTGTAAGATTGAAAAACTTGACATAAGCTCACCATTATCGTCTAAAATTGAAAAACTTGACATAACCTCGCCATTATTGTGTAAGATTGAAGTATTTGACATAACCTCACCATTGTTGTGTAAGATGGAAATACTTGACATAACCTCACCATTATTGTGTAAGAATGAAAAACAAAATTGACATAACCTCACCATTATTGTGGAAGATTGAAAAACTTGACATAAGCTCACCATTATCGTCTAAAATTGAAAAACTTGACATAACCTCACCATTATTGTGTAAGATTGAAATACTTAACATAACCTCACAATTATCGAGTAAGATTGAAATACTTAACATAACCTCACCATTATTGTGTAAGAATGAAATACTTAACATATTCTCAACATTACTGTGTAAGATTGAAATACTTGACATAACCTCACCATTATTGTGTAAGAATGAAATACTAAACATAACCTCACCATTATTGTGTAAGAATGAAATACTTGTCATAACCTCACCATTATTGTGTAAGAATGAAATACTTAACATATCCTCACCATTGTTGTATGAGATTGAAATACTTAACATAACCTCACCATTGTTGTGTAAGAATGAAATACTTGACATAACCTCACCACTGTTGTGTAAGATGGAAATACTTGATATTATCTCACCATTGTTGTGTAAAATTGAAATACTTGACATAACCTCACCATTATTGTGTAAGATTGAAGTACTTGACATAACCTCACCATTATTGTGTAAGATTGAAGTACTTGACATAACCTCACCATTATTGTGTAAGAATGAAATACTTGACAAAACCTCATCATTATTGTGTAAGTTTGAAGCACTTAACATAACTTCACCATTGTTGTGTAAGATTGAAATACTTGACATAACCTCAGCATTAGTGTGTAAGATTGAAACACTTCACATATCCGCACCATTATTGTGTAAGATTGAAATACTTAACTTAATCTCACCATTATTGTGTAAGATACAAATTCTTGACAAAACCTCACCATTATTGTGTATGAATGAAATACTTAACATATCCTCATTATTATTATGTAAGAATGAAATACTTAACATATCCTCACCATTATTGTGTAAGATTGAAATACTTGACATAATCTCACCATTATTGTGTAAGAATGAAATACTTAACATAACCTCACCATTATTGTGTAAGATTGAAATACTTAACATATCCTCACCATTATTGTGTAAGAATGAAATACTTAACATAACCTCACCATTGTTGTGTAAATTGAAACACTTGACATAACCTCGCCATTATTGTGTAAGATTGAAGTATTTGACATAACCTCACCATTGTTGTGTAAGATGGAAATACTTGACATAACCTCACCATTATTGTGTAAGAATGAAAAACAAAATTGACATAACCTCACCATTATTGTGGAAGATTGAAAAACTTGACACTACCTCACCATTATTGTGTAAGATTGAAAAACTTGACATAACCTCACCATTATCGTCTAAAATTGAAAAACTTGACATAACCTCACCATTATTGTGTAACATAACCTCACAATTATCGAGTAAGATTGAAATACTTAACGTAACCTCACCATTATTGTGTAAGAATGAAATACTTAACATATTCTCACCATTACTGTGTAAGATTGAAATATTTGACATAACCTCACCATTATTGTGTAAGAATGAAATACTAAACATAACCTCACCATTATTTTGTAAGAATGAAATACTTGTCATAACCTCACCATTATTGTGTAAGAATGAAAAACAAAATTGACATAACCTCACCATTATTGTGGAAGATTGAAAAACTTGACATTACCTCACCATTATTGTGTAAGATTGAAAAACTTGACATAACCTCACCATTATCGTCTAAAATTGAAAAACTTGACATAACCTCACCATTATTGTGTAAGATTGAAATACTTAACATAACCTCACAATTATCGAGTAAGTTTGAAATACTTAACATAACCTCACCATTATTGTGTAAGAATGAAATACTTAATATATTCTCAACATTACTGTGTAAGATTGAAAAACTTGACATAACCTCACCATTATTGTGTAAGAATGAAATACTAAACATAACCTCACCATTATTGTGTAAGAATGAAATACTTGTCATAACCTCACCATTATTGTGTACGAATGAAATACTTAACATATCCTCACCATTGTTGTATGAGATTGAAATACTTAACATAACCTCACCATTGTTGTGTAAGAATGAAATACTTGACATAACCTCACCACTGTTGTGTAAGATTGAAATACTTGACATTATCTCACCATAGTTGTGTAAAATTGAAATACTTGACATAACCTCACCATTATTGTGTAAGATTGAAGTACTTGACATAACCTCACCATTATTGTGTAAGATTGAAGTACTTGACATAACCTCACCATTATTGTGTAAGAATGAAATACTTGACAAAACCTCATCATTATTGTGTAAGTTTGAAACACTTAACATAACTTCACCATTGTTGTGTAAGATTGAAATACTTGACATAACCTCAGCATTAGTGTGTAAGATTGAAACACTTCACATATCCGCACCATTATTGTGTAAGATTGAAATACTTAACATAATCTCACCATTATTGTGTAAGATACAAATTCTTGACAAAACCTCATCATTATTGTGTAAGAATGAAATACTTAACATATCCTCACCATTATTGTGTAAGAATGAAATACTTAACATATCCTCACCATTATTGTGTAAGAACTAAATACTTATCATATCCTCATCATTATTATGTAAGAATGAAATAATTAACATATCCTCACCATTATTGTGTAAGATTGAAATACTTGACATAACCTCACCATTATTGTGTAAGAATGAAATACTTAACATAACCTCACCATTATTGTTTAAGATTGAAATACTTAACATTTCCTCACCATTATTGTGTAAGAATGAAATACTTAACATAACCTCACCATTATTGTGTAAGATTGAAGTACTTGACATAACCTCACCATTATTGTGTAAGAATGAAATACTTGACAAAACCTCATCATTATTGTGTAAGTTTGAAACACTTAACATAACTTCACCATTGTTGTGTAAGATTGAAATACTTGACATAACCTCACCATTATTGTGTAAGAATGATAAACAAAATTGACATAACCTCACCATTATTGTGGAAGATTGAAAAACTTGACACTACCTCACCATTATTGTGTAAGATTGAAAAACTTGACATAACCTCACCATTATCGTCTAAAATTGAAAAACTTGACATAACCTCACCATTATTGTGTAACATAACCTCACAATTATCGAGTAAGATTGAAATACTTAACATAACCTCACCATTATTGTGTAAGAATGAAATACTAAACATAACCTCACCATTATTTTGTAAGAATGAAATACTTGTCATAACCTCACCATTATTGTGTAAGAATGAAATACTTAACATATCCTCACCATTGTTGTATGAGATTGAAATACTTAACATAACCTCACCATTGTTGTGTAAGAATGAAATACTTGACATAACCTCACCAATGTTGTGTAAGATTGAAATACTTGACATTATCTCACCATTGTTGTGTAAAATTGAAATACTTGACATAACCTTACCATTATTGTGTAAGATTGAAGTACTTGACATAACCTCACCATTATTGTGTAAGAATGAAATACTTGACAAAACCTCATCATTATTGTGTAAGTTTGAAACACTTAACATAACTTCACCATTGTTGTGTAAGATTGAAATACGTGACATAACTTCAGGATTAGTGTGTAAGATTGAAACACTTCACATATCCGCACCATTATTGTGTAAGATTGAAATACTTAACATAATCTCACCATTATTGTGTAAGATACAAATACTTGACAAAACCTCACCATTATTCTGTAAGAATGAAATACTTAACATATCCTCACCATTATTGTGTAAGAATGAAATACTTAACATATCCTCACCATTATTGTGTAAGATTGAAATACTTATCATATCCTCATCATTATTATGTAAGAATGAAATACTTAACATATCCTCACCATTATTGTGTAAGATTGAAATACTTGACATAACCTCACCATTATTGTGTAAGAATGAAATACTTAACATAACCTCACCATTATTGTGTAAGATTGAAATACTTAACATATCCTCACCATTATTGTGTAAGAATGAAATGCTTGACATAACCTCTACCATTGTTGTGTAAGATTGTAATAATTGACATAACCTCACCAGTGTTGTGTAAATTGAAACACTTGACATAACCTCGCCATTATTGTGTAAGATTGAAGTATTTGACATAACCTCACCATTGTTGTGTAAGATGGAAATACTTGACATAACCTCACCATTATTGTGTAAGAATGAAAAACAAAATTGACATAACCTCACCATTATTGTGGAAGATTGAAAAACTTGACATTACCTCACCATTATTGTGTAAGATTGAAAAACTTGACATAACCTCACCATTATCGTCTAAAATTGAAAAACTTGACATAACCTCACCATTATTGTGTAAGATTGAAATACTTAACATAACCTCACAATTATCGAGTAAGATTGAAATACTTGACATAACCTCACCATTATTGTGTAAGAATGAAATACTTGACAAAACTTCATCATTATTGTGTAAGTTTGAAACACTTAACATAACTTCACCATTGTTGTGTAAGATTGAAATACTTGACATAACCTCAGCATTAGTGTGTAAGATTGAAACACTTCACATATCCGCACCATTATTGTGTAAGATTGAAATACTTAACATAATCTCACCATTATTGTGTAAGATACAAATTCTTGACAAAACCTCACCATTATTGTGTAAGAATGAAATACTTAACATATCCTCACCATTATTGTGTAAGAATGAAACACTTAACATATCCTCTCCATTATTGTGTAAGATTGAAATACTTATCATATCCTCATCATTATTATGTAAGAATGAAATACTTAACATATCCTCACCATTATTGTGTAAGATTGAAATACTTGACATAACCTCACCATTATTGTGTAAGAATGAAATACTTAACATAACCTCACCATTATTGTGTAAGATTGAAATACTTAACATATCCTCACCATTATTGTGTAAGAATGAAATACTTAACATAACCTCACCATTATTGTGTAAGATTGAAGTACTTGACATAACCTCACCATTATTATGTAAGAATGAAATACTTGACAAAACCTCATCATTATTGTGTAAGTTTGAAACACTTAACATAACTTCACCATTGTTGTGTAAGATTGAAATACTTGACATAACCTCACCATTATTGTGTAAGAATGAAAAACAAAATTGACATAACCTCACCATTATTGTGGAAGATTGAAAAACTTGACATAACCTCACCATTATTGTGTAAGAATGAAATACTTAACATAACCTCACCATTATTGTGTAAGATTGAAATACTTAACATATCCTCACCATTATTGTGTAAGAATGAAATACTTAACATATCCTCACCATTATTGTGTGAGATTGAAACAATTAACATTCACTCGACAGGTTTGTGAAAGATTGAAACACTTAACATTCAGTTGACATGTTTGTGAAAGATTGAACACTTAACATTCATTTGACATGTTTGTGAAAGATTGAAGCAATTAACATTCACTCGACATGTTTGTGAAACATTGAACACTTAACATACCCTCTACATGTTTGTGAAACATTGAACACTTAACATACCCTAGAAATGTTTGTGAAACATTGAACACTTAACTTACCCTCGACATCCTTGGCTGGAGCAACATACGTAGGCATCTTCACATATGTGGCTGGAGTGTTATGGAGGCATATAATAGGCAAATGTCTATTTTCTAGAAGATGGACAGCCAGTCTCGTTGCATCTGTTGACATCTCCAGACCGAGAATTGGGACATGCAGCTGCAGTAATGATAAAGCTCTTCCTCGTTTTATGTCCCAAACAATGATGCTCTTGTCCTCTGATCCTGAAAAGGTATATAACTAAAAGTATCCTTATACAAACAGTGTATGGGAAGAGACAAACGTTTCTCAAGACAAAATCAAGCTTTTATACAAAAAATAGCCAAACACAATAACTTTTTACCAAGAAATGTAATATACTCTTTGTTTCAGCTAATCCTCACGCTCAATCTTGATTTTTTTCCCTTTCTACATCTAACTATTAGTTGATATAATGAATGTCTTACTTTCAAAACTTACAGTTTACTGTCCAACAAAAAGGATACAGTATTCTAAATCTAAAAACATAACACACATTTAACACACAATATATATTTTTAAAGGAAAATTCAAAAGCGCTCAATACAATAACATAGCTTTAACATGCTGTTGAAAAGCGTAAAGTAAAAATGTATTATTGCCTTCAATATTGCTTGAAATGAGCATACATAATTCACGAAAATTCATGGAAGCTTGATACTGATTTTAAAGATGTGCTCCATTCACATGACTTTCTCAATATCTCTGTAACAAAGCTTATTTTTATATCTACATCATGCTAATTGATATAAACATTAACAGAAATAGTCTTGTTACTAGTTTCTTATAAGTAGAAGGGAATAAACTAGGTTAAAGTGAAAGTCATATGTTTTAAAATCTAGTTACTGTGTCATTAAAATTCAGTTTTATTTGCATGCCAGGAGTTGACTAATACCCATATGGGGTATTTTAAAATTGTAACCAATTACAAGGAATATTTCAGATATTGTGTACTCATGAATTGTGTGTTTTAATGAGATCTACATTTTTGGTGATATTGCTAACATTTTCAAAACTTGCAAGTATGCATAGAAGCTTGTGACAATGCTGTGATTAAATAAAAACCAAAAGAATTTGAGTCGGTTTTTGTAACACAAACATCACTTATTTTTACTTACTGGATCGGTTTCAGGAACACTTGTTCCCAATTTCAACCCTTCATTCTAACTAAATCTTTCTTCATTGGCATCAATGATGGGGGTGGTGGTGCATCAAATGTGGAGGCATCTGTTGCTGGATCAATGAACTTCCAGAGGTTGCTGTATGGTGATAAATCAAAATTCATGATATGGCTCTTTTTCTTCATGATGTAGATCTTCTCCCAGACATCTAATTCTGTGGGTTTAACAGTTTTATATTCGGTGTGATTTTGTGTCCTGATGTCCAAAAATGATAGGCAACTGCTGTCCTTTTTCTAAAAATGCTTTTTTTGGATTCAGGGAGTCTTAACACACGTATTTGCAGTGAAATCTCAGTATTGCCTTTTTGGGTGGAACACAACACTTTGCTGACCTTTTTCTAAAAATGCTTTTTTTGGATTCAAGGAGTCTTAAAACATGTATTTGCAGTGAAATCTCGGTATTGCCTTTTTGGGTGGAACACAACACTTTGCTGACCTTTTTCTAAAAATGCTTTTTTTGGATTCTGGGAGTCTTAAAACATGTATTTGCAGTGAAATCTCAGTATTGCCTTTTTGGGTGGAACACAACACTTTGCTGACCTTTTTCTAAAAATGCTTTTTTTGGATTCAGGGAGTCTTAAAACATGTATTTGCAGTGAAATCTCGGTATTGCCTTTTTGGGTGGAACACAACACTTTGCTGACCTTTTTCTAAAAATGCTTTTTTTGGATTCAGGGAGTCTTAAAACATGTATTTGCAGTGAAATCTCGGTATTGCCTTTTTGGGTGGAACACAACACTTGCTCTATACGCTATGCACAGAAAGTAAATACTAATTATCTGAAACCTGCAACAAGAGTATCTCAACAATGGCTCATTTAAAATAAGCATCTAGCTTTTAATGTTCACCAGCAAATTATACTAAGTGACTGAGTGGTCAGTGTTCTGGCTTCTCAACCAGAGCGTCCATTCCCGAGGAATTTCTCTTTAACTAGAATCATTCCCTATGCTCCACTGAGTCAAAGAGTATCAATGTACTTGTGTTTAAAACTGAAAAACCCAACCCTATGTATGGTTCAGTGACCAGCAGCTATTTCTAAAAGACAAACCCACCCAATATGACCTTACAACTTAAAGGGGGCTGCTGTATTATTATTATTATTATTATTATTATTATTATTATTATTATTATTATTATTATTATTATTATTATTATTATTATTATTATTATTATTATTATTATTATTATTATTATAACAACAATAATAATTATAGCAATAACAACAACAATAATACTATCAATAATAATAATAATAATAATAATATAAAAAGAATAAGAATGATAAATACTCCCTCAGAATGATAAGGATTTTACAGACTTTTTCCAGAAAGTTCAATAATACATTTCATTTATCATGAAAATATTTTAAACATAGGTATTTTAATAAAAATACATAAAAATTTCAATAAAGTTCTGAGTAAAAGGCAGTTTGAGGTATTAGGGATTTTTCTTGAAAATCTTTGTGTCACATTGTTGGAAAACACTGAAGTTTAACATGAATTTAGGTATTTAACACAGTTTCATTGTTGAGTTATGCTGTTCACAGACACACACATATATGCAGATCTTTTTCTAAAAATGCTGTTTTCAGTTGACATTTTGGTATTAAATTTTTGGGTGGAATACAATACCTTCTCTATCTATTATGTAGTAGAGACTCACTTTTAATTAATATTACTGAAGTGTGGCTCCTCACCCCACAGCATTTTTCTCAAATCTAGAATTGTTTTTTCAACATTATGTATTTCCTGATTATCTGCATGTGACTGATAATTTGCAGCGACTGCAGGGATATCTTGAGGCAAACTGTCTTTGTGATAAATATTGCCTTTGTTTGTCAAACTAACCATTAGTACCAACAGGATAGTGTGACTGTATCTATTTAAATCAGATATTTGTTCAAAGAAATACAAATTGCTCAAGGATGTATGGATTTTGTATAGTTGTACAATTCTACAACTTTTTAATTTTTCAATAAATACCTAAGAGCCACACTGGAGGAGTTGAGATGTCAAGGTTTCAACAGTTTAACTCCATTAGAAGCAACTCCAAACAATGAAAGTGTTTATGCAGTTTTGCTGTATTTGTGCATCAAGCTAATTTTGTGTTGCAATTTTGGTGGGTAGGTGTTTATCATCATCATCATTGTCATTGTTGTTGTTACTAAAGCGTGAAGAACATACCTTCAAGGTGAAATATATTCAAATCTAAAGAGCACTGAATTTTATTGATTCCATGTTTATTGAGTCTCACTTCGTAATCGACTTACCCTCCCTGTATTTTTAGGACTGACAGTCCCCTAGGACATACAAGCGGATGTCTAGGGGTCAAAAGCCTGTCAGGGAGCCAACGACACAAAACCACAGAATGGAGAACCTGGCCCTTAGCCAGACCTGAGTGTGAGGAAGTGGATGATATGTAAGATTGACACTCCCCTAGGACTTACAAGTGGATGTCTATGGGTCAGAAGTCTGACGGGGAGCCAACGGCACGAAACACAGAATGGAGAACCTGGCCCGAAGCCAGGCATGAGTGTGAGGAAGTTGATGATATGTAGGACTGACATTCCCCTAGGACTTACAGGTAGATGACCAGGGGTCAGAAGCCTGTCAGGAAGCCAACGACACGAAACAACAGAATGAAGAACCTGGCCCTTAGCCAGACATGATTGTGAGGAAGTTGATATGTAGGGCTGTCACTCCCCTAGGACATACAAGCGGATGTCTAGGAGTCAAAGGCCTGTCAGGGAGCTAACGACGCGAAACCACAGAATGGAGAACCTGGCCCGTAGCCAGGCATGGGTGTGAGGAAATGGATATGTAGGGCTGACACTCCCCTAGGACTTACAGGTAGATGTCAAGGAGTCAAAAGCCTGTCATGGAGCCAGCAGCACAAAACAACAGAATGAAGAACCTGGCCCATAGCCAGGCATGGGTGAGAGGAAATGGATGATATGTAGGAATGATGCTCTCCTGGGACTTACAAGCGGATGTCTAGGGGTCAGAAGTCTGTTGGAGAGCCAACGACACGAAACACAGAATGGAGAACCTGGCATGTAGCCAGGAATGAATGTGAGGAAGTGGATGATATGTAAGACTGACACTCCCCTAGGACTTACAAGTGGATGTCTAGGAGTCAAAAGCCTGCCAGGGAGCCAACAGCACACAACAACAGAATGAAGAACCTGGCCCGTAGCCAGACATGAGTGTGAAGAAGTGGATAATATGTAGGACTGACACTCACCAAGGACTTACAAGTGATGTCTAGAGGTCAGAAATCTGTTGGGGAGCCTACAGCACAAAACAACAGAATGAAGAACCTGGCCCATAGCCAGGCATCAGTGTGAGGAAGTGGATGATATGTAGGACTGACACTCCCCTAGGACTTACAGGTAGAAGTCAAGGAGTCAAAAGCCTGTCAGGGAGCCAACAGCACAAAACAACAGATTGATGAACCTGGCTCGTAGCCAGGCATGAGTGTGAGGAAGTGGATGATATGTAGGACTGACACTCCCCTAGGACTTACAGGTAGAAGTCAAGGAGTCAAAAGCCTGTCAGGGAGCCAACAGCAGAAAACAACAGAATGAAGAACCTGGCCCCTAGCCAGACATGAGTGTGAGGAAGTGGATGATATGTAGGACTGACACTCCCCTAGGATTTACAAGTGGATGTCTAGGGGTCAGAAGCCTGTCAGGGAGCCAACAGCACAAAACAACAGAATGAAGAACCTGGCCCATAGCCAGACATGAGTGTGTGGAAGTGGATAATATGTAGGACTGACACTCACCAAGGACTTACAAGTGATGTCTAGAGGTCAGAAATCTGTTGGGGAGCCTACAGCACAAAACAACAGAATGAAGAACCTGGCCCATAGCCAGGCATCAGTGTGAGGAAGTGGATGATATGTAGGACTGACACTCCCCTAGGACTTACAGGTAGAAGTCAAGGAGTCAAAAGCCTGTCAGGGAGCCAACAGCACAAAACAACAGATTGATGAACCTGGCTCGTAGCCAGGCATGAGTGTGAGGAAGTGGATGATATGTAGGACTGACACTCCCCTAGGACTTACAGGTAGAAGTCAAGGAGTCAAAAGCCTGTCAGAGAGCCAACAGCACAAAACAACAGAATGAAGAACCTGGCTCGTAGCCAGGCATGGGAGTGAGGAAATGGATCATATGTAGGACTGACACCCCCTAGGACTTACAAGAGGATGTCTAGGGGTCAGAAGTCTGTCGGGGAGCCAACGGCACGAAGCACAGAATGGAGAACCTGGCCCGTAGCCAGGCATGAGTGTGAGGAAGTGGATGATATGTAGGACTGACATTCCCCTAGGACTTACAAGTGGATGTCTAGGAGTCAAAGACCTGTCAGGGAGCCAACAGCACAAAACAACAGAATGAAAAACCTGGCCCGTAGCCAGGCATGAGTGTGAGGAAGTGGATGATATGTAGGACTGACACTCCCCTAGGACTTACAAGCGATATCTTGAGGTCAGAAGTCAATCAGGGAGCCAACAGCACAAAACAACAGAATGAAGAACCTGGCCCATAGCTAGGCATGAGTGTGAGGAAGTGGATGATATGTAGGACTGACATTCCCCTAGGACTTACAAGTGGATGTCTAGGGATCAGAAGCCTGTCAGGGAGCCAACAGCACAAAACAACAGAATGAAGAACCTGGCCCGTAGCCAGACATGAGTGTGAGGAAGTGGATGATATGTAGGACTGGCACTCCCCTAGGATTTACAGGTAGATGTCAAGGAGTCAAAAGCCTGTCAGGGAGCCAACAGCACAAAACAACAGAATGAAGAACCTGGCCCGTAGCCAGGCACAGGTGTGAGGACGTGGATGATATGTAGGACTGACATTCCCCTAGGACTTACAAGTGGTTGTCTAGGGGTCAGAAGTCTGTAGGGGAGCCAATGGCACAAAACACAGATTGGAGAACCTGGCCCGTAGCCAGGCATGAGTGTTAGGACGTGGATGATATGTAGGACTGACATTCCCCTAGGACACCACAAGTGGATGTCTAGGAGTCAAAAGCCTGTCAGGGAGACAACAGCACAAAACAACAGAATGAAGAACCTGGCCCGTAGCCAGGCATGAGTGTGAGGAAGTGGATGATATGTAGGACTGACATTCCCCTAGGACTTACAAGTGGATGTCTAGGAGTCAAAATCCTGTCAGGGAGCCAACAGCACAAAACAACAGAATGAAGAACCTGGCCCGTAGCCAGACATGAGTGTGAAGATTTGGATGATATATAGGACTGACACTCCCCTAGGACTTACAAGCGATGTCTAGAGGTCAGAAGTCTGTCGGGGAGCCAACAGCACAAAATAACAGAATGAAGAACCTGGCCTATAGCCAGGCAAGTGTGAGGAAGAGGATGATATGTAGGACTGACATTCCCCTAGGACTTACAAGTGGATGTCTAGAAGTCAAAAGGCTGTCAGGGAGCCAACAGCACAAAACAACAGAATGAAGAACCTGGCTCGTAGCCAGGCATGTGTGTGAGGAAGTGGATGATATGTAGGTCTGACACTCCCCTAGGACTTTACAGGTGGATGTCTATTGGTCAGAAGTCTGTCAGGGAGCCAACAGCACAAAACAACAGAATGAAGAACCTGGCCCATAGCCAGACATGAGTGAGAGGAAGTGGATCATATGAAATGCAAGCGAAATGAATGATGGAGTAATTGTTGAAATGAGTGGTGGGTAAGCCAGAGGACCCAGTAAAAACCCACCTAGATGCTGTTTGGTCCACCACGAAACCCACGTGTAGGCACTTGGGATCAAACTCAGGTCGCCTAGGTGGGAGGCGAACGGTCTTACCACTGTCATCCACGTTTATTTCTTGATGCAAAATTGTTAGCAAGGTTACTTTTGATCAAAACAAAAATATTGGCATTGAACATTTCAGCAAATTCCAGTGTGATTGGTCTATAGGAAGAGGAAGTATTATATTTGTACAAAAATTTAATGTGGAGATTTTAGAAGATGTACCCATTTGGGACCTCCCGAATAAAAAAAAAATTGGAAAAAGGTATTTAATAATTAAAAGATGCAGAAATACCTTATCTCATAGTTAAGTTAGGTATCCTACAAGAATGTAATGTGAGCATTCCCAGATAAATACTCCCAGACACAGGAATACCAAATCTTGTGCTTTAGTTATATATCCCCCAACAGTACAAGCAAACATTTTAAAATAAATGCTCCCAACTAAAAGTACCCTTCAAACAAAAAAAATTTTTTTCAGAAAATGTCATATAAAAGTTGTATTAAATTATTGTACCTATTCTATTGTATTAATTTTCATCCATAGAAACACAATACATGTTATAGGACATGTCAATTTAAGTTACAAGAAAAGACAAAATTATATCAATGCATACAAGATTAAAATACAGAAATATAAGATTTAGCACATTTTAAATATAAAAGGAAATAATATACAGAATTTGTCATAAGGACAATGTTTACAAATTGTACTATTTACACCAGTTCCTGATGTGTAAATTTATCTACACGATAAAGCTCTTGTCCATTAAGAATTTAAACAAAACTTTTTTGAATTTTAGCTGGGATTCGTTCTTTATATATTGGGGTAGTTTGTTGTATAAATGTAGACCAGCATATGTGAAGCTATTTTCATACAGTTTGGTTCTATGTGAATTTACAAATATATTTTTATTTGCTCTGGTGTTATGTATATGAACTTCAGCATTTGTTTTGAAGGATTTTAAGTTTTCTTTTGTACAGTTTAGTGTTTCATAAATATACATACATGATAAGGTAAAATTTGAAATTTTTTAAAATATGATTTACAACTAGTTTTATTTCAGACATTAGCCATAATTCTTATCACTTTCTTTTGCATCCTTTTAGAATTTACCCTAAAGATAATACTGTATACTAGTAGACTATGAAAGTATGCAAAATAAACTACTGTAAGCATATGCAGACTGGACATAAATTTGACTGACCTTACTAAGAAGCATATCTTACTAAGTCTTTTAGTCAGGCTGTCTATATGCATTTCCCAACTTAAATTATATCTAATAACAAACCCAAGAATTTATTAGCTTTTACGTATTTTATTTCATCTTGGCCCAGTTTAATTTTTGGACATATAACATTTTTATTAAGTTTATTATGGAAGCTTAGAGCTGCTGTTTTTTCTTTACTTAGTAGTAATAAGCTTGCACTAAACCATTTATGATATATTAAAAGTGTTAAGATGTATACCTTAAGATATCTGGGAATGTAAACTTGTAAATATTCTGTATAGGACCTGCTGAAGAAAACATGTAGAGCTCAGTAAAACACACAATTATATTATGTTATATTTTTGGAGGTTTAGCCATTTCACAGATACTATCTCTTGTGTTTTAAAGTTTTTATCTGTTTTGAAAACACTAAATGTCAGGGAAAATGACATTTAAAAAATTAGCAGACCTGTGGAAACTTTGTAAAAAGCCTGTACCTAATCATTATATTTTGTAGCATTAACTTTTCCAAGATATTTACCTTTCTTTGCTTAAATGTTAGTGATTATTTGCAGAATAGATATGTTGAAGGAGGTTCACAGCATTTGTTAGGCTTCAAGTTATGTTGGTGCTCCCATAGATATGTTACAGACAATGCCATAACAATCCTCAATGCTGAAAGCAAGTTCCTGTATATCGTTCATTCACTATCTTCTAATTCCACTGATTTAACCTTAGATCTATTATTTTGGCATTATCTAGGGAAATATGGATTTTAGAAGAACATCCTGGAGTATATTATGGACAATGTTGAGAGATTCATACATCTCTACAATAGATACAACACCCAGATCTGCGAAGCACATGGATAGTTTCCTCTAAGAATATAATTCTCCAGCCAGGACCTCAAGTTAATGCTAGTCACTGGCATTAAGTTTTGTTTTCAACTGACATAATGAGATTTTAAAAAGGATGATGTTTATATTATTCTCTACTTACGATACCATGCTTATCAGATAGAAAGTTGGTGGCTTTAAGACAGACATTTTTTTAGGTAAGTGAGCATCATCTCTTAGTTTAAGAGTCATGTAATTGGAGCAAATTGACAATGGAGTCTGGCTCCACATATTTGCCACCAGGTCGACAATTAGCCATTTATTTTATTTAAATGTCTTGGCTGATGAATATGACAGTCCAGCTAGCTCCTATTATTGAGGTATCCAGCACCCAAGTGATGTCGATATAAACAATTGTTAGAGATCATCATTATAACATGCAACCCTCACTGACTGCCATGTTATTATTGAGGTATCCAGCACACGAGTGATGTTGATATAAACCATTGTTAGAGATCATCATTATAACATGCAACCCTCACTGGCTGCCATGTTATTATTGAGGTATCCAGCACACGAGTGATGTTGATATAAACCATTGTTAGAGATCATCATTAGAACATGCAACCCTCACTGGCTGCCATGTTATTATTGAGGTATCCAACACACGAGTGATGTCGATATAAACCATTGTTAGAGATCATCATTATAACATGCAACCCTCACTGGCTGCCATGTTATTATTGAGGTATCCAGCACACAAGTGATGTCGATATAAACCATTGTTAGAGATCATCATTACAACATGCAACCCTCACTGGCTGCCATGTTATTATTGAAGTATCCAGCACACAAGTGATGTCGATATAAACCATTGTTAGAGATCATCATTATAACATGCAACCCTCACTGGCTGCCATGTTATTATTGAAGTATCCAGCACACAAGTGATGTCGATATAAACCATTGTTAGAGATCATCATTATAACATGCAACCCTCACTGACTGCCATGTTATTATTGAGGTATCCAGCACACAAGTGATGCCGATATAAACAATTGTTAGAGATCATCATTACAACATGCAACCCTCACTGGCTGCCATGTTATTATTGAAGTATCCAGCACACAAGTGATGTCGATATAAACCATTGTTAGAGATCATCATTATAACATGCAACCCTCACTGGCTGCCATGTTATTATTGAGGTATCCAGCACACAAGTGATGTCGATATAAACCATTGTTAGAGATCATCATTATAACATGTAACCCTCACTGGCTGCCATGTTATTATTGAGGTATCCAGCACACGAGTGATGTCGATATAAACCATTGTTAGAGATCATCATTAGAACATGCAACCCTCACTGGCTGCCATGTTATTATTGAGCTATCCAGCACACAAGTGATGTCGATATAAACCATTGTTAGAGATCATCATTATAACATGTAACCCTCACTGGCTGCCATGTTATTATTGAGGTATCCAACACACAAGTGATGTCGATATAAACCATTGTTAGAGATCATCATTATAACATGTAACCCTCACTGACTGCCATGTTATTATTGAGGTATCCAGCACACAAGTGATGTCGATATAAACCATTGTTAGAGATCATCATTACAACATGCAACCCTCACTGACTGCCATGTTATTATTGAGGTATCCAACACACGAGTGATGTCGATATAAACCATTGTTAGAGATCATCATTAGAACATGCAACCCTCACTGGCTGCCATGTTATTATTGAGGTATCCAACACACGAGTGATGTCGATATAAACCATTGTTAGAGATCATCATTATAACATGCAACCCTCACTGGCTGCCATGTTATTATTGAGGTATCCAGCACACAAGTGATGTCGATATAAACCATTGTTAGAGATCATCATTATAACATGCAACCCTCACTGGCTGCCATGTTATTATTGAGGTATCCAACACACGAGTGATGTCGATATAAACCATTGTTAGAGATCATCATTACAACATGCAACCCTTACTGTCTGCCATGTTATTATTGAGGTATCCAACACACGAGTGATGTCGATATAAACCATTGTTAGAGATCATCATTAAAACATGCAACCCTCACTGGCTGCCATGTTATTATTGAGGTATCCAACACACGAGTGATGTCGATATAAACCATTGTTAGAGATCATCATTACAACATGCAACCCTCACTGACTGCCATGTTATTATTGAGGTATCCAGCACACAAGTGATGTCGATATAAACCATTGTTAGAGATCATCATTACAACATGCAACCCTTACTGTCTGCCATGTTATTATTGAGGTATCCAACACACGAGTGATGTCGATATAAACCATTGTTAGAGATCATCATTACAACATGCAACCCTTACTGTCTGCCATGTTATTATTGAGGTATCCAACACACGAGTGATGTCGATATAAACCATTGTTAGAGATCATCATTACAACATGCAACCCTTACTGTCTGCCATGTTATTATTGAGGTATCCAACACACGAGTGATGTCGATATAAACCATTGTTAGAGATCATCATTATAACATGCAACCCTTACTGTCTGCCATGTTATTATTGAGGTATCCAACACACGAGTGATGTCGATATAAACCATTGTTAGAGATCATCATTACAACATGCAACCCTTACTGTCTGCCATGTTATTATTGAGGTATCCAACACACGAGTGATGTCGATATAAACCATTGTTAGAGATCATCATTACAACATGCAACCCTCACTGGCTGCCATGTTATTATTTATTAAGTGAAGTATATCACTTCAACAAGTGTAAAAACAGACATGCACTTATAAAAAGCAAGTAAATATTCAAAACTCTGTATTTGTATTCTGTATGCTTATTCGACCGCTCTTTGATTAAACAGAAATGTAATTTACACACCCACACCCATACATAACACTGTAGATCCTATTTTGAGATTAGACTCTTTGCTCAAACTCTAGGATGTAGATCATGTCAACAATTGCATTTATTTATACTTATTAATACGTTTATTTACAAATAATAACTCTGACAATGAATTTTATAGAAGAGGGAAGTGAAGTAAACAAAACTATTCCTTTGTAGTAAACCCCTTTTTGGAATATCTGCAAATTACACTAATATACAACACTTTCCCAGTTTTGATGAAAATAGGCTACTTATATGGAAGAAAATGCGCTGATTTAAAAAATGATAAAATTTTTCATGTAACATATACAGTTTTTATGTAATTCAATATTTTATATATGTTTTTAATACATTGGACACACTATATATTATTGCGATTATAAATATATTTTTGTAGCAAAGGATGAATAATAAAGTAACATATTATGCATCTTCATGCCGTATATATATTTAAAAATAAACCATCCTTTGTGGGCTTCCTTGTTCTGTATTCCTTATCTTCCTAATGTAATGAGCTGATTACAGACAAAAGACAGCTTCAGTGTCAAGCAGCTGGGGTTTATTTATCATTGCATGACCCTGTGCAGCCAATAAAACTATCATCCATTGTATGATAAACAGCCACCTGACACTCACCCTTGAGGGGCTTATGTGCCTTAAAATCTCAGAACTTTAGTTGCTTTCTATAACTTACGGTGATTGGTATTGCAGTTTCCGGAAAACATTCATTGTTATTTTGTATTGTTAGAACATGTTGTGTAATTATATACTGTTCACAATGGCTTCTACCTCTTCTAGGAGCAAATGTGTGAACAATCCAAATAACTTTTGTTACATATGTGGTTTTTTCTTGTTGCGGAGACAGAAAACTAACATTACACCGTTATTGAAGAAAGTGTATTTTGCATATTTTAAAGTTAAGCTAGGAGATCAAAGTCAAAAATGGGCTCTGCATACTGTTTGCAAAACATGTAGTGAAGGGCTAAGACAGTGATACCATAGAAAACAGAAATCAATGAAGTTCGGGATTCCTATGATATGGCGTGAACAAAAAAATCACTATGATGATTGTTACTTTTGCATTTGTAAAGTATCGGGCTACAATAAGACAAATAAAACAAAAATGAAATATCCAGATGGCCTTGCTTGAGCTATTAGACCTGTGCAACATGGAGCAGATGTCCCTATTCCTATTCCACCAGCTCAACTAGAGGATACTGAGAGTTCAGTCTCGGGGTCAACAGAAAATTCCAGTGCAGATGAGGATTTCTCAGCTCAACTAGAGGATACTGAGAGTTCAGTCTCTTGGTCAACAGAAAATTCCAGTGCAGATGAGGATTTCTCAGCTCAACTAGAGGATACTGAGAGTTCAGTCTCAGGGTCAACAGAAAATTCCAGTGCAGATGAGTATTTCTCAGCTCAATTAAAGGACAAAGAGTTCAGTCTTGGGTCAACAGAAAATTCCAATGCAGATGAGGATTTCTCAGCTCAACTAGAGGATACTGAGAGTTCAGTCTCTTGGTCAACAGAAAATTTCAGTGCAGATGAGGATTTCTCAGCTCAACTAAAGGATACTGAGAGTTCAGTCTCTTGGTCAACAGAAAATTCCAGTGCAGATGAGGATTTCTCAGCTCAACTAAAGGATACTGAGAGTTCAGTCTCTTGGTCAACAGAAAATTCCAGTGCAGATAGGATTTCTCAGCTCAAATAGAGGATACTGAGAGTTCAGTCTCGGGGTCAACAGAAACTTCCAGTGCAGATGAGGATTTCTCAGCTCAACTAGAGGATACTGAGAGTTCAGTCTCTTGGTCAACAGAAAATTCCAGTGCAGATGAGGATTTTTCAGCTCAACTAGAGGATACTGAGAGTTCAGTCTCGGGGTCAACAGAAACTTCCAGTGCAGATGAGGATTTCTCAGCTCAACTAGAGGATACTGAGAGTTCAGTCTCTTGGTCAACAGAAAATTCCAGTGCAGATGAGGATTTTTCAGCTCAACTAGAGGATACTGAGAGTTCAGTCTCAGGGTCAACAGAAAATTCCAGTGCAGATGAGGATTTCTCAGCACACACTGGTGAAGACAAGTAACAGCATTTTATACAAGAAGAGTTGAACAACTTAATAAGACATTTAGGTCTTACCAAAGAGAAGAGCAAATTGCTTGGATCAAGGTTGAAAGAGAAGAAAATGTTGGCTCCAGATGCCACATTTTCCTGGTGTAGAAATAGAAATGAAGAATTTACACAGTTCTTTAAGATGCAAGATCTACTTGTTTATTGTTGTGGTGTACCAGGTTTAATTCAACAACTGGGAATACCAACATATGATAGTAAAGACTGGCATTTATTTTCTGACGCTTCAAAAAGAAGTCTCAAAGCAGTTTTATTGCACAACAGAAGCGAATTTCCCTCAATACCTATTGCATATTCTGTGTTTCAGAAAGAATTATGAAAATCTTTAAACTATTTTAGAAAGAATTAATTACAAGGAACATCAATGGCTATTGTGTGGAGATTTAAAGGTATCCAGTATCATACTAGGGCAACAAGGAGGATATACAAAATATCCATGCTTTTTGTATGAATGGGACAGTAGAAACTGGGTTGAACACTGGACAGTGCCAGAATGGCCTAAGAGAAAAAGTTTAGCGCCAGGAGAAAAAAACATAATTCGTACCAGTCTAGTTCTTCCGAAGAAAATGTTATTGCCTCCTTTGCATATAAAACATTTATGAAACAATTTGAAAGCACTGGACAAGAACGGTTTGTGTTTCAAATACCTGAGCAGTAACTTTTCTGTGATGTCCAAAGCTACGGTAATGATGGACCTCAGATAAGACAATTAATGAAGCATAACACATTTTTGGACAACATGAATGATAGAGAACTGCAAGCATGGTGTGCTTTCAAAGAGGTAGTGAATATGTTTCTTGGAAATATAAAAGACCAGCAACACAAGGAAATTGTGCAAAATGTGCTACAAAAACTGCGATCTCTTTGATGTAATATGAGTTTAAAGCTTCACTTTTTGAATTCTCACCTAGACTATTTTCCTGATAATTTGGGATCTCTCATGGATGAACAAGGTGAAAGATTTCATCAAGGAGATGGAGAGGATATATCAGGGTTGGTGGAACATTGCGATGTTAGTGGACTACTGTTGGTGCTTGAAAATGGAAGTTTCTAAACCACTACATAAACGTAAATCAACGCAGCCATCCTTCCGGCCAAGGAAAAAGTAACTTCATGCCTCCTTTTGCAGGTATGTAGGTGTTGTTATGTATTTATTACACAGAAATTTTGCATTATGTATTTATTTTATAACACATGTTTTTTACATCAGTAACAGTATTTTCAAAATCTTTAATTTGTGATTTGTGAGAAAACCTTATGTCGTAGGGAGAAACGGAAAGCACCATTCAATTTAGCACATCGAATGTTATAATTAATATCACTTTTCAGATCGCAAACCAGGGTACAAAATATAAATTTTGCAGGACAGTGTTATTTGTTGGTCTATGTAAGTCCTGCCTATGTCTGGTCTCTTTGTTATGAATATCTGTATTTTGGTAAACTTTTCTAGGTTATTTATTACAAATGACAATATGGCTAGAATATATTCACAGGCTAATGGTAAAATTCCAAACATTTTGAAAAGTGGTAAAATATAGTTGTAAAATTTATAATTAATATGGAATACTTTTATCACTTACACTTTTGTTGTCTGACTGGTGTGGAGATTTATTTGCTCTCATCTTCAGAGACCTACAGTTTGATCTAGTTTCTATTCCGACTCAAATCTACTCTTAAATTTAGTAAAGTTAATAGGTATTTGTTGAAGTATTAAAGTGACTAGTTTTGTTTTGAAAACTATTACTTACCAGACACTGCAAGACTGCCATCTCCTGTAAGTTTGACACAAGTGACATAACCTAAATGTCCCGTGAGAACATGAATATCATTCCCTGTATTAATGTCCCAGATTATTAAATTTGAGTCTCTTGATCCTGACACGACCAGTGACTTGTTCAAGATAGGCACTGCCACACAGGTCACGTGATCTGAGTGCCCAACCAGCACCTGGAACAGTGATATTACAGCTTAGTGTGTACTTTAACTGTTATACCTACAAGTTTCTTACATTGTCAAAAGATACAATTATATAAAACAAATAAAATTAAATACATAAATGTTTATAATTATAACATTTATACAGGGTTTTCATTTGGATGCATGGCTGTATAACAAGGAATTGCTTACCCTGTGTGTCAGCTAACATGAAGTAATTTTATGATCATTAACACCTAATATAAGAGGATTATATACTTTTAATTTGGGTTTATTTTTCTGTAGGCCTTTCAGTGATAGGTTATATTGCTAGCACTCACAATTTTCATGTTAGGGTGGGGGGGGGGCCATCACAAAAGATGCAAAATAAGTAATCTGGTAGGTATCTTGAATATTTATTATGTTATAAATTACTAAACAAAAGTTTCAGATTAGAGAAAATACATTCAAATAGTTATGAAATAAGCAATGTATAAGTAAAATAACCCATTTTTTTTTTTTTTTTTTTTTTGTATTTGACCACCAACTGCAATGACATAACCTCAACTTGTACTCCAAGTAAACCACACATACAGTCATACAGCTGCAAATGTAAATGAAAATGTTTTAATTTGACTATTTCTACTTTCAAAAATATAAACATATATCACACATACAAACTTCAAACATGCCTTTGGCATTCTTAAGTACTGGCATTACATTTGCAATGTTTTATAAAATATAAAAAAAGTTGCATTTTAATGTATCCATGCAGCGATGGTAAACACAGAAGAAGTAGTTGTCTGATAGCCCACAACGTGCCTGCAGTGCTGTATGGAGTAACTGGTTGGCTACAGAACATGGAAAGGGGCCAAGCAAACGTCTTGGGAGGTCATTGTTGCACTGCATAAACAGAAAAAATCATATTCTGAAATAGCATGCACCATAGGAAGAAGTCCTTCGACAGTGCAGGGTGTTATTGAACATTTTATAAAAACACATACACTAATAAATAAACAAAGAGTGGGTTGCCCACAGAAGCTAAATTCTAGGGAGCAAAGGAGGGTGATGAAAATGGTGAAGAAAGACCTGCAAATTACCTCTTCTGAAATTGCCTCATATGTAGAAGAACAGTTTGAGAAACATGTAACACCTAAAACAATAAGATGACTCATCAATCGTTACGGGCACCCAGAAAGAAGTCATACATCAGCAAGAAAAATCAAAAGAGCAGGTTAGTGTTTGATAAAGAATATGCAGGAAAGGATAATGCATTCTGGGACAGAGCTTTATTTTCAGACAAAAGTAAATATAATATATTCCATAGTGATGGCCAAATACAGAATTGGATATTCAAAGTTTGCAAGCAACTGTTAAACATGGAGGTTTTATAGTCTGGGGATGCATGGCTGTTTCTGCGTAGGGGAATTAGTATTTATTGACAGATATGCACACCTTGACATATTGAAAGGAAATTTGAAGAAGAGTGCCGAAAAGTTGCATTTAGGTGACAACTACTACGCTCCTAAGTATATTGCAGAAATTGTCCGTTTGTGGTTGCTCCACACACACTAAGAGCACCTCAATCCCACTGAGCCCCTATGAAATGAGCAAATATCCAGCAAACAGCTACTTATCACAGAATGCCAGAATATTGGTGCACAAATAACTAGAAAGCTAGTGCATTCAACACCCAATCAGCTGAGAGAAGAGGTTTGTATACAAAATACTACCAAGAAATACCTGTCATTTTTTGTCTGTATTTGTATACAGAAAACTAATTTTATGTTACTGTATGAATACTTATGTCCTTAAAATGCACCCTGTGAAAATAAACATTTTATTTATTTATGCAGATCAATGTAAATTTAATTCCATTATATCTACACATTAGTGGGTATGTGAAGATCCTATTCAGAAATTTGTTCTAAATTTTGTAACCGTCAAATACTCAGAACAAAATATTTTTTATTGTATTTGCAACTGTACGTATACTTTTATCCATGACTGTGCATACATAACATTGCAATCTGTAGATCCTATTTTGAGATTAGACTCTTTGCCCAAACTCTAGGATGTAGATCATGTCAACAATTATATTTATTCATACTTATTAATATATTTATTTACAAATAATAACTCTGACAATGAATTTTCAGAGTTGTCAGTTTTGCACAATTTTCAATTACATGTCTGTTTCCAAAAATCTACCGTATGCAGAATATTCATCTTTATTATACTTACAATGTTACATTATTACCAGTGTTTTTTGACTGAATGAAATCCTCCTCTGTATAGAAGATGTGAGTAATAAGGTATCTTTTTAATTCTGATCTAAACTTATTTTTGTTCATTTGTAATTCTTTTATAGAAGAGGGAAGTGAATTAAACAAAACTGTTCCATTGTAGTAAACCCCTTTTTGGAATGACTGCAAATTACTTGTTGGTCTATGTAAGTCCTGTCTTTATTATGAATATCTGCATGTTTGTAAACTTTTCTGGGTTATTTATTACAAATGACAATGTGCTAGAATATGTTACAGACTAATGGAAAAATTCCAAACAGTTTGAAAAATGGTTTGCAGTGAGTTGATCGTCTTGCCTCTGCCATTATTCTTATTAACTTTTTTGCACAATGAACTCTTTTTAGCATCTACCAAATTTCTCCAAAATATTATTCCATAGGTCAACAATGAATTAAAATAAGCATAATAAGCTGCTTTTAGTATGCTCTTATTTATAAGCTGAATTAAAGATGGGATTGCAAAGCTCAGTTTGGGTAAGATATAGTCAATATGGTGTTTCCAATTCATGTTATAATTAATCATAATACCTAGGAATTTTGGATTACAAGCTTCTGCAATCTGGTTATTTTCATATTCTATCCTTAGATCTGTGATGTTTTTATGTTTTGTGCAAAAATTAATGTAGTTAGTTTTTTCAAAATTTATATGAATTTTGTTACTTTCAAACTAATTATTTAGTTTGTTGAAGATTTTATTAGATGAATCTGGAAGCTGACTGACATTGTTGTTTGCTGGATTTATGAATTCTACATTCTCTCTATATGTTAGACTTACTTGAAAACCATTCATACAATACAACAATTTCAATAGCACAGATTGACCAAACGCTTGAAGATTTAGTTTCCCATAAAGCTGTTAATTTATATACCTACCTATATAATAAATCCCTGAGGTCATCAAAGTCCCAAACAACAAAGGGTTTAAGAAGAAATTTAAAAATTGCTCTTAAATTAAATAAAATAAATTCTATTGACGAATTCATGAATACAAAGTTTTGATTATATTATGTATTAAAAATGATAAAGTAAATACTTTATGTATTTTGAATTTGAATGTTAATAATTTTGGTAAATGAGCCATATAGCAGCCTATCTATAAATTAGTTTATTTTATAGAGCCTTTCTTTGTTTCATGGATCCTGTTCAGCTGAAGAGGAAACTTGAGGACCAACATTGTATTTATTTGATAATGTACGTATATGGAAGTGTAATCAGTTTATTTCAGTATGTATCATTTTATTTTTGACATAGCCATGATTTTATTGTATTACTTAAGATGAATAAATTCTATTCTATTATGTAGGCTCTTGCACTCAAGTGAAAGCTGTTTAGTTCTGTTAAGTTCAGAAAACTTATTGGTTAATCTCTTTTTAGATAAGAAATGTTATAAGATACATATGACAAAAAACAAATATAATCCTTGTGTGTGATGGAATAGCACGGCTGTCAAAATGATAACTTTTTTTGAGTTGCTTGACTTTTGTTTCTCTTGTTAATGCAATACATCTTACTCCCTTGCTCCCCCCCCCCCTCATTGAGCAGCAGACCCAAATATTTTACAATTGAGTTACAACTTTTCAAAGTATTTTCCATTATGACACTTCTTTGTCCATTCAAATCACTTTGAAAATGCATCTGACCAAGCTTCTTTTGGGAGCTTCCAAATAGCCTCTTCATGAGATGAGAAATGGTGACTTTTCTTTCGTTTTGGGGGAACAAAAAACTCATAAGGAGCCAATAAGGGTGGGAAGGAAATGGTGCAGTGTGTGAGCAGAATCTTGGATTCTTGGTTTTCCATGCTACAATGACAGATCACAGCAGTAACTGTATCCACTTGACTAGTTTTTGAGAAGGACACCTTCAAACCTCTGTTGCTGGGTCATCAAGGTCGTACTTGCTTCAGTCCAGACTCTGCTCTTAGTCATCACAATCATACCACAACAGCTCCTTTGTGTAACAATGAGTACATGCACATTCTTAAAAAATCTCATGTGCTCCATTCACATGACTTTCTCTACATCTCTGTAACAAATTATTGCTAAAAAAATTAAGCTTCTATTTACTTCATTCTAATCCAGAAAAAAATAGCAAAAATAGTCTTATTACTTGCTTCCTTGTAAGTAGAAGAGAAATAAGGGAATAGCATAGGTTAAAGTGATAGTCAGTGGATCATAATTACATGATATAGAACACGTCAGAATATTACAAAAAAATTACAGAAAATTTCACTATATACAACATTTACACATATTTAACTCTAAAAAAAAAAAAATATAATAATAATTATAGGAGATTACACAGATACATTAGAAGATAACTTAGTTTTTAATACATTCATAAAATTCTGATACACTATAAAAACAATGTTGCAATAGAAATTTTTAGTATAGCCTCTAAATTTATGCAGTGCAGTTATTTGCTTGAAGTGAACAGGTAGACTGTTATATAGCTGAAGGCCTGTGTATACAAAGCTTTTTCCAAATAGACTTGTATTGTGTGTAATTATATGTAGATGATCCTTGTATCACGGTGATGTACCTCCGAGTTTGTGGTATATATATTAATATTGCTTTTAATGTAGCGTAACGTTTCGAATATATAGATGCACAGTAGGGGTAATATTTTCAAATTCTTAAATAACTGTCTATAGCTGGTTTGTTTGCTGACACATAGCATTATGCGAATTGCTCTTTTTTGTATTTTAAATATTGATTTAGCCCCTTTTGAATTTCCCCAAAATATTATTCCAAAGGAAAGAACCGAATGAAAATATTCATGATATAATGAGAGAACTGAATTTATGTCAGCAATTTTTTAAAGTAGTGCAATTGCATAGCTTAATTTACTAAGTTTTTGTGATAGATTTTGCATATGTGTATTCCATTTTAGATTCTCATCCACCCATACTGCCAAGAATTTTGTACTATCCGTATATATGATATGTTTATCCTTGAATTTTATACTGGGGTAACTAGTATGTGTATTTTGCTTATGGTGGAATGATATTGCCATTGATTTTTCTGTATTTATTAATAACCTATTTGCGTTGAACCAGTTTAGCATTTCATGGGTTGTTTGTTCTACCTTACATTGCAGGGATCTTAAATTATTATCAGATATAAATATATTTGTATCAACCGCGAATAGTGTTGGGTAACCACTTTTTAAACAAAGCCCTATATCCAAAATCTTCTCGGGCTTCTAGCCCGAGAAGATTTTGAATTAACACGTCGCCAGGAAAGCTTTAGTTCTTATTTTAAAGCCCTATATCATTTATATATATATCAGAAACAAAACTGGGCCAAGAAACGGCCCTTGGAAATGGCGTGTTATTTATGGATGCTCTCTCAGCGTCCCATTCTATACTGGGCGTGAAAGACTGCTTAATTTTGCTCAGAGGCCTCTTTATCACGCTTGAGGTTCTTTTACGTGCCATAAATCTACAACACGGGACCCATGGCTTTACTTCCCTTCCGAAGGAAGCCATGCTAAGGATTTTTACGCCTGAAAAAATCCATCGTCCTCTGCCGGGTTTGAACCCACGACCTTGGGTATAAGAAGTTAGCATGGTAACCATTACACCATGGAGGGCGAAAATTGACCCTTGTGGCACCCCACATTGTACAGTTACCTTAGGTGGTAAATATGTTGTAACTTTACCTGAGTTTTCTTGCACGTATGAAATTTCTATCATCTGTTGACGAGAACTTAAATATCTCTCAAACCACTTATTCACTATACCTCGTATGCCAATAACTGCTAGCTTTTTCAGTAAAATGCTATGATCAACTAAATCAAATACTTTTGACAAATCTAAGAATAAACCAATGTTATCCTCTTTTTTATCCATGGATTCATGTACACGTTTTATAAAAACTGTTATTGCTGTGTTTATTGACTTGTCTTTGAGGAATCCATGTTGGTTGTCTGTTGTTATATTATGCTTTGTAAGAAATGATGCAAGTCTCAAATACATTACTTTTTCAATTATTTCTGAGAAATCAGATAATTGCGATATTGGTCTATAGTTTCCTATTTCTGACTCTGCCCCCTTTTTATAGAGAGGTTTAACCTTTGCTACCTTTAATTTTTTTGGAAATTCACCTGTTGAAAATGAGAGATTTACAATGAGACACGGGTTCTATTATATGTTGATAGCATTTCTTTACAAGATTATCAGAAATTTCATCCATACCACAGGATTTCTTACATTTCAAGCTTTTAATTACATTTACCAATTCTGATTCTGTGACTGGGGTTAAGTATATGCTGTTACATTGGTTCAGGTATATATTTGGTTCTGGGAAATCGTTCTGTAAGTTTCCATATGTACTTTTTTGGGCTATATTAATGTAATAGTTATTAAACAAATTAGCTACTTGTTTTGGATTAGTTATATTGGCTCCATTATGTTTAAGATTTATGTTCTTTGGGATGTAATTTTGTTGCTTAATTTCTCGTTTAATTAAATTCCACATAGTTTTCGATTTATTTTAAGATTTTTGTATGAGGTTCGCATTGTGTAGTTTTTTTGCTTCGATTAGCAGTTTATTATATATAAATATATATATATATATATATACATACATATATATATCTTTTATAATAGATTCTGAATTGTTCTGTTTCCTTTCCAGTTCTCATCATTTTACTTAGGAATTTGATTCTACGGCTTGAATTTATAATACCAGGAGTTATCCATTTGTTTATTGGTTGTTGAATTGGTGAACTTATTTTTGGTAGGGCTGTTTCAAAACAAAAGTTGAATATATTAAAAAATTCATGATATGCATCATCTACACCTTTTTGTTGATATACAAGGCCCCACGATTGTTTTCATAGTAGATAATTGATGTAATCTATGTTTATTTCATTGAATACCCTTTTGCTCTTATAACCAAGCTTTTTGTTTGATGGTTTATATTTAATTTTATTCTGAATACTAATAATCTGCGCCAAATGATCTGAAAATCCTGTTTCGACTATTTGTAGGCTATAGTCCCATAGTGATGTATTTATAATAATCTGGTCCAGCGCCGGGGTTATTCTTGTGGGTTCAAATACTACTGCTTCTATTTCAAATGAATTTAGCATACACATTAGTTCTGGTTTTGGTAATTTATCTAAAAAATCAATATTTAAGTTGCCTGCAATTATAAGGTTCTTCCGTTTATTTAATGCACTGTGATTTACTGTTTCTAAAGAGTTAATGAGCAAGCCTATGTTGGTGTTTGGAGGTCTCTATATGAACATTATCAATACATTAAATTGGGTTAATTCTATTGCGCAGGACTCAAAATTTCCTTCTATATTTAGGTCAGTGAAATATGTACATGGTTTAGCTACTATATTAGACCTAACGTAAATGCAGGTGCCTTCATGTTTTGATTTTTCCTACAGAATTTTGATATTAAGAAAAAATTTGGTATTGCATAGTACTCAATAAGATTCTTGCTTAGCCAATGCTCAGAAATGCAGATTACATTTAATCACCACTGTCATGCACTAACGCTTCTAAGTTAGTTTTTTTGTTTCCTAAACTTTGAAAATTTTTATGAAATATTTTAATTTGCTTACCTTTACACTCAAGAATACCTGCTCTGCATTCACTATCTGGAATGTTATTCAACTGCATATAATTGACACTATTATAGTTTAGATTTGAGCCTGAGTTGAAATCAGAGATTTGATTAACTAACTGTTTGGGTTTTCCATTGCTTTCTGGTGTAAAAAATCCTTTAATATGGTGGCCACTAATGCTGCTTTGCCCTTGTTGAAATGCAGTCTATGTTGAGTATATAACTTACGATCTGCATTATATGTGCTGACTAGTTTGACATTATGATAGCTTTTACAGAGATTTGTGATATCAGCATTAACCTGTTGAACATACTTATGGAAAGGAGAAGTTGGTACAACATCATGCCTTTGTGGTAACTTCACCACTACTATATTTACCTTTTGAACATACTTATGGAAAGGAGAAGTTGGTACAACATCATGCCTTTGTGGCAACTTCACCACTACACAAGTTTAGAGAATTTAAGCTGGATATAACACTATAGAGCTTGTTGAGGTCGTTTGTTCCTCCAATTACCACCACACAGTCCTCTGAGGTGAAGTCCTCAGATTCTTTTGAGGCTGCGTTGTCAACTTCAGCCTTGGCTTCCACTTGTCCTGATTCATTTATTAAGGTTGCGAGTCCCCTGGCATGGCTATCTCCCAATATAAGCATCTTCTTCTTTTGTTGCATATACTTCCATCCATATCCTGAGCTGCTTATTTGGGAACAGATACTTGTCTCCGAATTGTTACTAGGTTCCTTAGTTAGAGCATTTAAAATTTCAAGTCTATTCTTAACTGGTATCGAGTAGTCTTCCTTCAGTTTATTGGACAAATTTGACTCGGAATGCCTGTGAATGCCCTTTCGAGACTGCTTCCATTTTCGAAATCTTACCTTGCTTCTCAGGAAACTCATTTTTAGGCATCGATTTATTGAGAATCAGTTGCATTTTTAAAAAGTCTCTCTCTCTCTGCGTAGCTTTGCAATCTCTTCACGTGCCGTTCTTAAGTCTTTATTGAGCACATCATTTCTCTCTCGCACGCACCATCTTTTGTGGGTGCCATTCTCTCACTGCAATTTTGTAACTCTCCTTTACGAGTGACCGTTTCATTGCTAACCTTCCTAGAATTGGTGCAGTTTGTTCCACTTTTAAGATTTGTATTAAGAGTCTTTTTTGATGTTACCCTCACAGAATTATTACTATTTTCACTTAAATTTGGTTGCTTGCTTCGAGTTAGTACACCACATGCGGCCATCTTGAAAACAGTCAAAAACTGGTTACAATGTGACTGAAGTTCCTTTGTTTGTATAAACAGGAGTTGACAAATCCCTCGAGAAAAGTGCAAGTTTTTACTTTCTCTATACACACTATGTACATAGTGTATAGAGAAGGTATTGTAATGCACCAAAAATTCGATACCGAGATTTCACCAGAAATACATGTTTTAGAGTCCCCAATATCCAAAAAAAGCATTTTCACAAAAAGGTCTGTGCGCGCGCGTGTGTGTGTGTGTGTGTGTCCGTGAACATGATAGCATAAAAACGAAAAATCGGTAAAATAACAAACTTGGTATTTAAGTTTAGTATCTTCCAGGGATGAGACACAAAGATTTTGAGAAAAATCCCCCCACCCCAAACTACCCTTTACATGGTACTTTTTTCGAAAATTTTGAGTTTGTCAAAAATGGCTTTAATGATTTTAATTAAAATATTGTATATTTAAGACATTTATCTGATAAATAAAATGTATATCTTGAATTTTCTGGAAATAGCTTCTGAAGAGTAGTTTATTCTGGAAGAATTTTACGGAATTTAGAATAACTGCTAAACCTTAAGAGATTGACAAAAACTTACTACACAAAAAATGTAGAGCACGTTAAAACACACAATTTATGCTATATACATTTTTGAGACATTCCTTGTTTTTGGTTTCTGCTATGAAAAACATACTTTTCTCATATAGGAATTTGTCAACTGCTATCCATACAAACAAAGGAACTTCAGTGGCATAGCAACCAGCTTTTGACTATCCCTTTAACCTATGGTACTCCCTTATTTCGCTTCTACATACAAGGAAGTAATTAATAAGACTATTTCTGCTAAATTTTTCTGATTAGCATGAAGTTAATAGAAGTATAAGCTTTTTAAGAATTATTTGTTGCAGAGATGTAGAGAAAGTCATGTGAATGGTACACATCAGATTTTTTAAACTTGAAACCAAAAATAAGGAATATCTAAAAAATGATGAAACCCACAAAAAAAAATGTATATATAATATAAATTGTGTGATTTAACGTGCTCTACATTTCTGTGAGGTAAGTTTTTGTCCATCTCTTATGGTTTTGCAGTTATGCAATATTCCGTAAAATTCATTCAGAATAAAGTAGTCTTCAGAGGTTATTCCCAGAAAATTCAAGATATACATTTTATCTGTCAGCTAAATATCTTAAATTTACGATATTTTAATCAAAATCGTTATGAGCCATTTTTTAGAAAATCAACATTTTCTAAAAATGTTCCATGTAAAGGGTAGTTTGGGTTGGGGGGATTTTTCTCAAAATCTTCGTGTCGTATCCATGGAAGATACTAAACTTAAACACCAAGTTTGGTATTTTACTGACTTTTCGTTTTTGAGTTATCGTGTACACCCACACAAATGGACCTTTTTCTGAAAATACCTTTTTTGGATACAGGGACTCTAAAAGATGTATTTCCGGTGAAATTTCGGTATCAAATTTTTGGGTGGAGTGCAACACCTTCTCTATATGCTATGTACATAGTACATGTAGAGAAAGTAAAAACACCAGCCATATAATAAAATGTGATTATACGTTTATAACGTCCCTCTACAAGTGAATGCACTCACATTGCTTTCACTGCAATGGTTTAACCACTGCTAAAAACTTTCAGAATCACCGTAGTATAATTCACATTTTTGGCTGTTTATTTAACATACTTTAACTCTATGAGCATTAGATTTTCTTGTAACAAACATACTTTTCAGAAGATTTTACAAGATATATCCAATTTATGCTTTTACTATGAGACTGGAGAAATATAATTACTGCCTCACTTTTTTCAAAGGCAACCAGAACTAATTTATTCTTCACATTGGCAACATTAAACAATTAATTTAAAACAAAGGGATTGTAATTAAGTATCAAATATTAAAAATGGTGGCTGAGGAAGACATTTTGAGCGGAAATCATGCAGATGGCATAATATTGCAAAATATATATAGCCTGAAAGTCTGGGACTTTTACCAGTCAGGCTATGAATTATTTTTTCCAATCCTTGAAACCGGGATTGAATAAAACAAGGACAATTTCCAGTTTTCTGGAATGTATGGTAAACCTACTCACAGAGGTAATAAAATGTAAATGCTGATTATTTATATTTGAAAGGTAGACCCAGACTGAAAACATCAATTCCATAGAAGAATTTGAACCATTGGATCTTCCAGTTTCATCCAGCTGCTGTAAGCATGAGCTAACATTTCAACGTGCTGGCAAGACATTAAATACACTAACTAGTTTGCATTTTTCCCTGTAAAAAATAAGATTTTAAATAATATTGGACAAGTAACTACAGTATTTTTCCATTTAAAATACAAAGCAACCTTTGATAGGTTAATAGCACCTATACTGATACTGAGTATAATTGCTGATATGAACATTCTGGGACTGGTCCCATTGGGCAGCTATACACAAATTCCAGTGCACTCTGCCATGTTTGGGATGAACCTGTCAATCTGTAATTTCCATGGAATCTCTTCCACCCTGCCAACAACTTCAATCTCATCTTGGAAAACAGGTGAGTATGGGAGGTGAGGAAGTGCCATGTTGCTTGTACAATGTCAACTTGAAACACCCAGTTTTTCTCTCACTTTAGTTATGACCGTCTGCCCTAAGACATCACAGTAAACAAAAGAAGTCTCTGTTTGACCCCAGGAATAGGTTCATGGTGTACAATCTTGACGTGTTCACCTCAAGATGGAGGTCTCTTCCAACGTAAAGACAGCTACTTGATCTCAGGATTACAACTGTATATCCAATGGGGAAAGCACTCACAAGAATTTTGGGCCATCGAGGAACTGCTGAAAAAGATTTATACAAATTTACAGACACTGGTCCTTTTGTTCTTGTAATGAATTAGGCAGCACATGTTCAAAGTTAATACGAGAAGCATTTGAACCTCTCCAAATGACATGATGACCAAGTCGGTAAATTTCTAGATGGTAATGTGTCAATCTTCATTTCTCATCTCATCCTTCTCATTGCTTGTCTCAACATTTCCCAGGGATTGGTTGTCATTTCCCGAGTTTCACACAGAACTTGATATTTGCTCTCTTATCCAGCAGTAAGTGTATCACCAAGGTGATTACGCACAAGTCAGTGATGAGGTCATTCTGAAATGCTCCAGTATTGAGTGTGTCACCAAGGTGAGTGTGCACAGGTCAGTGATGAGGTCACTCTGAAATGCTCCAGTATTGAGTGTGTCACCAAGGTGAGTGAGCACAGGTCAGTGATGAGGTCACTCTGAAATGCTCCAGTATTGAGTGTGTCACCAAGGTGAGTGTGCACAGGTCAGTGATAAGGTCACTCTGAAATGCTCCTGTATTGAGTCTGTCACAAAGGTGACTGTGTGCATAACAGTGATGACAACACTATGAAATGCTCCAGTATTGAGTGTGTCACCAAGGTGAGTGTGTGCACGCCAGTGATGAGGACACTATGAAATGCTCCAGTATTGAGTGAGTCACCAAGGTGAGTGTGCAAATGCCAGTGATGTGGTCACTCTGAAATGCACCAGTATTGAGTGTGTACCCAAGGTGAGTGTGTGCATGCCAGTGATGACAACACTATGAAATGCTCCGGTATTGAGTGTATCACCAAATGACTGCACATGTCAGTGATGACAACACTATGAAATGCTCCGGTATTGAGTGTATCACCAAATGACTGCACATGTCAGTGATGACAACACTATGAAATGCTCCAGTATATAATGTACCACGAAGGTGAGTCAGTGTATGCCAGTGATGAGGACACTATGAATTGCTCCAGTATTGAGTGTATCACCAAGGTGAGTGTGCACATGTCAGTGATAAGGTCACTCTGAAATGCTCCAGTATTAAGTGTGTCACCAAGGTGAAATGCTCCAACATTTAGTGTACCACCAAAGTGAGTATGTGCATGTCAGTGATGAGGACACTATGAAATGCTCCAGTATTGAGTGTGTCACCAAGGTGAGTGTGCACATGCCAGTGATGAGAACACTATGAAATGCTCCAGTATTGAGTGTGTCACCAACGTGAGTGTGTGTGCATGCCAGTGATTTGGTCACTCTGAAATGCTCCCGTATTTAGTGTACAACCAAGGTAAGTGTGTGCATGCCAGATATATGGTCACACTGAAATGTTCCATTATTGAGTGTGTCACCAAGGTGACTGTGCACATGCCAGTGATGACAACACTATGAAATGCTCCAGTACTGAGTGTGTCACCAAGGTGACTGTGCACATGGCAGTAATTTCAACACTATGAAATGCTCCAGTACTGAGTGTGTCACCAAGGTGACTGTGCACATGGCAATGAAGACAACACTATGAAATGCTCCAGTATTGAGTGTACCACCAAGGTGTGTGTGCACATGTCAGTGATGTCAACACTATGAAATGCTCCAGTATTGAGTGTACCACCAAGGTGACTGTGCACATGCCAGTGAAGACAACACCATGAACTGCTCCACTATTAAGTCTGTCACAAAGGTGAGTGTGTGCATGCCAGTGATGACAACACTATCAAATGCTCCGGTATTGAGTGTGTCACCAAGGTGAGTGTGCAAATGTCAGTGATGACAACACTATGAAATGCTCCAGTATTGAGTGTACCACCAAGGTGAGTGTGCACATGTCAGTGATGACAACACTATGAAAAGCTTTAGTATTGAGTGTACCACCAAGGTGAGTGTGCACATGTTAGTGATGACAACACTATGAACTGCTCCAGTATTGAGTGTGCCACCAAGGTGAGTGTGCACATGTCAGTGATGACAACACTATGAACTGCTCCAGTATTGAGTGTACTACCAAGTCGAGTGTGCACATGCCAGTGATGACAACACTATCAAATGCTTTAGTATTGAGTGTATCACCAAGGTGACTGTGCACATGCCAGTGATGAGGTCACTCAGAAATGATCCAGCAGTGTGTGTATCACCAAGGTGAGTGTGATCATGCCAGTGATGAGGTCACTCTGAAATGCTTCAGTATTGAGTGTACCACCAAGGTGAGTGTGCTCATGCCAGTGATAAGGTCACACTGAAATGCTCCAGTATTGAGTGTACCACCAAAGTGAGTGTGCACATGCCAGTGATGAGGTCACTCTGAAATGCTCCAGCTGTGTGTGGATCACCAAGGTGAGTATGATCGTGCCAGTGATGAGGTCACTCTGAAATGCTTCAGTATTGAGTGTACCACCAAGGTGAGTGTGCACATGCCAGTGATGACAACACTATCAAATGCTCCAGTATTGAGTGTGTCACCAAGGTAAGTGTGTGCTTGCCAGTGATGACAACACTATGAAATGCTCCAGTATTGAGTGTACCACCAAGGTGAGTGTGCACATGCCAGTGATGACAACACTATGAAATGCTTTAGTACTGAGTGTATCACCAAGGTGACTGTGCACATGCCAGTAATGAGGTCACTCTGAAATGCTCCAGTATTAAGTGTGTCACCAAGGTGAGTGTGCACATGCCATGATGAGGACACTCTGAAATGCTCCAATATTTAGTGTATCACCAAGATGTGTATGTGTATGTCAGTGCTGAGGACACTATGAAATGCTCCAGTATTGAGTGTATCACCAAGGTGAGTGTGCACATGCCAGTGATGAGAACACTATGAAATGCTCCAGGATTGAGTGTGTCACCAACGTGAGTATGTCTGCATGCCAGTGATTTGATTACTCTGAAATGCTCCAGTTTTTAGTGTACCACCAAGGTAAGTGTGTGCATGCCAGTGATACGGTCACTCTGAAATGTTCCAGTATTGAGTGTGTCACCAAGGTGAGTGTGTGCATGCCAGGGATTAGGTCACTCTAAAATGCTCCAGTATTAAGTGTGCAACCAAAGTGAGTGTGCACATGCCCTGATGCGGACACTCTGAAATGCTCCAATATTTAGTGTACAACCAAGGTGAGTATGTGGATGTCAGTGATGAGGACACTCTGAAATGCTCCAATATTTAGTGTACCACCAAGGTGAGTATGTGGATGTCAGTGATGAGGTCACTCTGAAATGCTCCAGTATTTAGTGTACCACCAAGGTGAGTGTGCACATGTCAGTGATGACAACACTATGAAATGCTCCAGTATTGATTGAGTGTACCACCAAGGTGAGTGTGCAAATGTCAGTGATGACATCACAATGAAATGATCCAGTACTGAGTGTGTCACCAAGGTGACTGTGCACATGGCAGTGATGACAACACTATGAAATGATCCAGTATTGAGTGTACCACCAAGGTGAGTGTGCACATGTCAGTGATGACATCACAATGAAATGATATAGTACTGAGTGTGTCTCCAAGTTGAGTGTGCACATGTCAGTGATGACATCACAATGAAATGATCCAGTATTGAGTGTACCACCAAGTTGAGTGTGCACATGTCAGTGATGACATCACAATGAAATGATATAGTACTGAGTGTGTCTCCAAGTTGAGTGTGCACATGTCAGTGATGACATCACAATGAAATGATCCAGTACTGAGTGTGTCACCAAGGTGACTGTGCACATGGCAGTGATGACAACACTATGAAATGCTCCAGTATTTAGTGTACCACCAAGGAGAGTGTGCACATGTCAGTGACGACAACACTTTGAAATGCTCCAGTATTGAGTGTACCATCAAGGTGACTGTGCACATGCCAGTGATGACATCACTATGAAATTGTCCAGTATTGAGTTTACCACCAAGGTGAGTGTGCACATGCCAGTGAAGACAACACCATGAAATCCTCCACTATTAAGTCAGTCACAAAGGTTTGTGTGTGCATGCCAGTGATGACAACACTATGAAATGCTCCAGTATTGAGTGTGTCAACAAGGTGAGTGTGCACATGCCAGTGATGACAACACTATGAAATGCTCCAGTATTGAGTGTACCACCAAGGTGAGTGTGCACATGTCAGTGATGACAACACTATGAAATGCTTTAGTATTGAGTGTACCACCAAGGTGAGTGTGCACATGTCAGTGATGACAACACTATGAACTGCTCCAGTATTGAGTGTACCACCAAGTCGAGTGTGCACATGTCAGTGATGACAACACTATGAACTGCTCCAGTATTGAGTGTACCACCAAGGTGAGTGTGCACATGTCAGTGATGACAACACTATGAACTGCTCCAGTATTGAGTGTACCACCAAGGTGAGTGTGCACATGCCAGTGATGACAACACTATGAAATGCTTTAGTATTGAGTGTATCACCAAGGTGACTGTGCACATACCAGTAATGAGGTCACTCTGAAATGCTCCAGCAGTGTGTGTATCACCAAGGTGAGTGTGATCATGCCAGTGATGAGGTCACTCTGAAATGCTTCAATATTGAGTGTACCTCCAAGGTGAGTGTGCTCATGCCAGTGATAAGGTCACACTGAAATGCTCCAGTATTGAGTGTACCACCAAAGTGAGTGTGCACATGCCAGTGATGAGGTCACTCTGAAATGCTCCAGCTGTGTGTGGATCACCAAGGTGAGTATGATCGTGCCAGTGATGAGGTCACTCTGAAATGTTTCAGTATTGAATGTACCACCAAGGTGAGTGTGCACATGCCAGTGATGACAACACTATGAAATGCTCCAGTATTGAGTGTGTCACCAAGGTAAGTGTGCACATGCCAGTGATGACAACACTATCAAATGCTCCTGTATTGAGTGTGTCACCAAGGTAAGTGTGTGCTTGCCAGTGATGACAACACTATGAAATGCTCCAGTATTGAGTGTCACCAAGGTGAGTGTGCACATGCCAGTGATAGGGACAATATGAAATGCTCCAGAATTGAGTGTACCACCAAGGTGAGTGTGCATATGTCAGTGACAAGGACACTATGAAATGCTCCAGTATTAAGTGTGTAACCAAAGTGAGTGTGCACATGCCAGTGATGAGAACACTCTGAAATGCTGAAGTATAAAAAATGTGTAACCAAGGTGAGTGTGTACATGCCAGTGATGAGGTCACCATGAAAAGCTCTAGTATTGAGTGTGTCACCAAGGTGACTGTGCACATGCCAGTGATGATAACACAATGAAATGATATAGTACTGAGTGTGTCTCCAAGTTGAGTGTGCACATGTCAGTGATGACAACACAATGAAATGATCCAGTACTGAGTGTGTCACCAAGGTGACTGTGCACATGGCAGTGATGACAACACTATGAAATGCTCCAGTACTGAGTGTGTCACCAAGGTGAGTGTGCAAATGCCAGTGATGAGGTCACTATGAAATGCTCGAGTATTGAGTGTGTCACCAAGGTGACTGTGTATATGCCAGTTATGACAACACTATGAAATGCTCCAGTATTGAGTGTATCACTAAGGTGAGTGTGCCAATGTCATTGATGACAACAGTATGAAATGCTGCAGTATTGAGTGTACCACCAAGGTGAGTGTGCACATGCCAGTGATGAGGTCACTATGAAATGCTCCAGTATTGAGTGTGTCACCAAGGTGAGTGTGCACGTGTCAGTGATGAGGACACTAATAAATTCTCCAGTATTGAGTGTGTCACCAAGGTGAGTGTGCACGTGTCAGTGATGAGTACACTATTAAATTCTCCAGTATTTAGTGCACCACCAAGGTGAGTGTGCACATGTCAGTGATTAGGTCACTCTGAAAAGCTCCAATATTGAGTGTGTCACCAAGGTGAGTGTGCACATGTCAGTGATAAGGTCACTCATAAATGCTCCAGTATTAAGTGTGTCTCCAAGGTGAGTGTGCACATGCCATGATGAGGACACTCTGAAATGCTCCAATATTTAGTGTATCACCTAGGTGTGTATGTGTATGTCAGTGCTGAGGACACTATGAAATGCTCCAGTATTGAGTGTATCACCAAGGTGAGTGTGCACATGCCAGTGGTGAGAACAGTATGAAATGCTCCAGGATTGAGTGTGTCACCAACGTGAGTGTGTGTGCATGCCAGTGATTTGATCACTCTTAAATGCTACAGTTTTTAGTGTACCACCAAGGTAAGTGTGTGCATGCCAGTGATACGGTCACTCTGAAATGTTCCAGTATTGAGTGTGTCACCAAGGTGAGTGTGTGCATGCCAGGGATTAGGTCACTCTAAAATGCTCCAGTATTAAGTGTGCGACCAAAGTGAGTGTGCACATGCCCTGATGAGGACACTCTGAAATGCTCCAATATTTAGTGTACCACCAAGGTGAGTATGTGGATGTCAGTGATGAGGACACTCTGAAATGCTCCAAAATTTAGTGTACCACCAAGGTGAGTATGTGGATGTCAGTGATGAGGTCACTCTGAAATGCTCCAGTATTTAGTGTACCACCAAGGTGACTGTGCACATGCCAGTGATGACAACACTATGAAATGCTCCAATATTGATTGAGTGTACCACCAAGGTGAGTGTGCAAATGTCAGTGATGAGGACACTCTGAAATGCTCTATATTGAGTGTGTCACCAAGGTGAGTGTGCACATGTCAGTGATGAGGTCACTCTGAAATGCTCCAGTATTAAGTGTGTCACCAAGGTGAGTGTGCACATGCCAGTGATGAGGTCACTATGAAATGCTCCAATATTTAGTGTACCACCAAGGTGAGTATGTGGATGTCAGTGATGAGGTCACTCTGAAATGCTCCAGTATTTAGTGTACCACCAAGGTGACTGTGCACATGCCAGTGATGACAACACTATGAAATGCTCCAGTATTGATTGAGTGTACCACCAAGGTGAGTGTGCACATGTCAGTGATGACATCACAATGAAATGATCCTGTACTGAGTGTGTCACCAAGGTGACTGTGCACATGGCAATGAAGACAACACTATGAAATGCTCCAGTATTTAGTGTACCACCAAGGAGACCGTGCACATGCCAGTGATGACAACACTATGAAATTGTCCAGTATTGAGTTTACCACCAAGGTGAGTGTGCACATGCCAGTGATGACAACACTATGAAATGCTCCAGTATTGAGTGTGTCACCAACGTGAGTGTGTGTGCATGCCAGTGATTTGGTCACTCTGAAATGCTCCAGTTTTTAGTGTACCACCAAGGTAAGTGTGTGCATGCCAGTGATACGGTCACTCTGAAATGTTCCAGTATTGAGTGTGTCACCAAGGTGAGTGTGTGCATCCAGTGATTAGGTCACTCTAAAATGCTACAGTATTAAGTGTGCGACCAAAGTGAGTGTGCACATGCCCTGATGAGGACACTCTGAAATGCTCCAATATTTAGTGTACCACCAAGGTGAGTATGTGGATGTCAGTGATGAGGACACTCTGAAATGCTCCAATATTTAGTGTACCACCAAGGTGAGTATGTGGATGTCAGTGATGAGGACACTCTGAAATGCTCCAGTATTTAGTGTACCACCAAGGTGACTGTGCACATGCCAGTGATGACAACACTATGAAATGCTCTAGTATTGATTGAGTGTGTCACCAAGGTGAGTGTGCATATGTCAGTGATGAGGTCACTCTGAAATGCTTCAGTATTAAGTGTGTCACCAAGGTGAGTGTGCACATGCCAGTGATGAGGTCACTATGAAATGCTCCAGTATTGAGTGTGTCAACAAGGCGAGTGTGCACATGCCAGTGATGACAACACTATGAAATGCTCCAGTATTGAGTGTACCACCAAGGTGAGTGTGCAAATGCCAGTGATTACCCTATGAAATGCTCCAGTAATGAGTGTATCACCAAGGTGGCTGTGCACATGCCAGTGATGAGGACTATATGAAATGCTCCAGTATTGAGTGTATCACCAAGGTAAGTGTGCAGATGCCAGTGATGACAACACTATGAAATGCCCCAGTATTGACTGTGTCACCAAGGTGAGTGTGCACATGCCAGTGATGAGGACGCTATGAAATGCTCCAGTATTGAGTGTACCACCAAGGTGAGTGTGCACATGCCAGTGAAGACAACACCATGAAATGCTTCACTATTAAGTCAGTCACAAAGGTGAGTGTGTGCATGCCAGTAATGACAACACTATGAAATGCTCCAGTATTGAGTGTGTCAAGAAGGTGAGTGTGCACATGTCAGTGATGAGGACACTATGAAATGCTTAAGTATTGAGTGTATCACCAAGGTGACTGTGCACATGCCAGTGATGAGGACACTATGAAATGCTCCAGTATTGAGTGTATCACCAAGGTGACTGTGTACATACCAGTGATGACAACACTATGAAATGCTCCAGTATTGAGTGTATCACCAAGGTGACTGTGTACTTGCCAGTGATGAGGACACTATGAAATGCTTAAGTATTGAGTGTATCACCAAGGTGACTGTGCACATGCCAGTGATGAGGACACTATGAAATGCTTAAGTATTGAGTGTATCACCAAGGTGACTGTGCACATGCCAGTGATGAGGACACTATGAAATGCTTAAGTATTGAGTGTATCACCAAGGTGACTGTGCACATGCCAGTGATGAGGACACTATGAAATGCTTAAGTATTGAGTGTATCACCAAGGTGACTGTGCACATGCCAGTGATGAGGACACTATGAAATGCTTAAGTATTGAGTGTATCACCAAGGTGACTGTGCACATGCCAGTGATGACAGCACTATGAAATGCTCCAGTATTGAGTGTATCACCAAGGTGACTGTGTACATACCAGTGATGACAACACTATGAAATGCTCCAGTATTGAGTGTATCACCAAGGTTACTGGGCACATGCCAGTGATGACAACACTATGAAATGCTCCTGTAATGAGCATGTCACCAAGGTGACTGTGCACATGCCAGTGATGACAACACTATGAAATGCTCCAGTAATGAGCATGTCACCAAGGTGACTGTGCACATGCCACTGATGACAACACTATGAAATGCTCCAGTATTTAGTGTACCTCCAAGGTGACTGTGCACATGCCAGTGATGACAACACTATGAAATGCTCCAGTATTAAGTGTATCACCAAGGTGAGTGTGCATATGCCAGTAATGAGGTCACTCTGAAATGCTCCAGCAGTGTGTGTATCGCCAAGGTGAATGTTCTGAAGCCAGTGATGAGTTCACTCTGAAATGCTCCAGTATTGAGTGTATCACCAAGGTGAGTGTGCTCATGCCAGTGAAGAGAACACTATGAAATGCTCCAGTATTGAGTGTGTCACCAAGGCGACTGTGCACATGCCAGTGATGATTACACTATGAAATGCTCCAGTATTCAGTGTATCACCAAGATGAGTATGCTCATGCCAGTGAGGAGGTCACTCTGGAATGCTCCAGTGTTGAGTGTATCACCAAGGTGAGTGTGCTCATGCCAGTGATGAGGTCACTCAGTAACTTTGTTGTGCACATGTTCATGTCACTGCAGACATATATCAACATCCTCTATACATATTTATAGGTTTGGTAGTCGTAGTATAAACAATTGGAAAAACTCAGCAACTTATTTTAAACAAACTCCTGAATTTATCCATACCATTGTAATCACTGTGTAATGCTACAACCATGAGAATCAAAATTAATATGATTGGCCATATTGGTAATTAGTTGCTATGTAATACAAGGTGCTAATAGCTGAAGGAATTCAGACTAACTGAAACACAATCAATGTGTGTGAATAACAAAGTTTGCTGCAGTAGGAGTCGATGGCCTGCATGGTTTGTTATTGATACTGACCTGGGCTAGCTTCCCTCCTGCAACTTGCCATACTTTGAGAGACATGTCTCTTGAGCCTGTGATCACATGAAGAGAGTCCATTGTGAGTACAAAACACGTCACTTCCTCGCTGTGAGACACAGTGTAACGCTCCTCATCTCTGCTTAGCGACCAAATGCGGAGGCTGCAGCAAACAAAACATCATACTTTTGCTGTACAGTAACAAGGATTTGCAAAGCACCTCCCTATATGATTACTTTGAAATCCTCTGCTCTTTGCGTGACCTTGAGAAATAACTCTTCTTCATAATAACTCAAAAACACAAACAACAAGACATTAATTTGGCTCAAGAGTCCTCTGACAAGAATGGGAAGTCATTTTCATTAAATATTGTGTCAACTAGAATGGGAAGTCACTTTCATTAAATACTGTGTCAACAAGAATGGGGAGTCATTTTCATTAAATATTGTGTCAACAAGAATGGGTAGTCATTTTCATTAAATATTGTGTCAACAAGAAGGGAAAGTCACTTTCATTAAATAGTGTGTCAACAAGAATGGGAAGTCATTTTCATCAAATATTGTGTCAACAAGAATGGGAAGTCACTTTCATTAAATATTGTGTCAACAAGAAAGGGAAGTCACTTACATTAAATAGTGTCATTTTCTTTAAATAATCTACTGACAAGAATGAAAAGTGTCTTTAGTTCAGTAGTCTGTTGATAAGAATGGGAATGAATACGGATCTCAAAAGTGAAAAGTCAACCTTTCACTTTGGGATTTCATTTGTTTTTAATAGAAGTAAATGCTACAAGCAAGTTCTATGTTAAATCTATTTATCATTTGGCAATTGTATAAATTTTTGTTCTGGCTTTAATGATATTTATCATTAACGATAATGTAATAAATGTCAATGATATTTAACACATATAGCTAACATCAACAATAATATTTATAATAACAATAATAATAATAAAAATAATAACAATAACAACAACAATAATAATAATAATAATAATAATAATAATAATAATAATAATAATAATAATAAATAGGATGAAGAAGAATATAGCTATGGTAAATACTTATTAACTAGACTTTTAGATTACAAAGAAGGAAGAAAGAAACAAAAGGTAACCACTAGTTTTGAAAGGATAACTTTTGATTTTGAGAATCACAGCAGTTAAAGGGCGTCCATAAATAAAACTACATTTCATTTACGAATGTTCCATGAAATTTCACTCAACCATTGCATACAATGCATTCCAAGTGAAAACTGAATGCTTTGTTTAAATTGTAAGAAATGTCTTTAATGACTCAAAATTAGTTACAAATAAAGATTTTAAATCACTTCTATAAAAAGTTCACTCAACATGCAGATAGTTTATGGCTGTACATGCCATGACTTAGTCAACAACACACTTCCTCCTTTTATAGCGAGAAAATGAAGTCACAGGTTTTCTGGAATTATGTCAAAGGTAGAGGACACAGAAACTTTGAGAACAATCGAGGGTGTGGTTCCTACACAACATGAACTTGTTAAAGCACACAATTTCTGTCAAATATATTTTTTTGTGGATTCAACATTAGGAGAGACCTGCTTATTTATTGGTTTCAGATGTCATACTTTTCTTTTAAGGAATTCCATCACCTAGTGAGAAGCTTATTGATTTCAGCCTAGTGTGCTTAAAGTCTGTTGCACAATAGCTACGGAGTGTCACGTTAATCGAATAGATCTCTACACATACTGTGCATTGGAAAGGAGAGAAAATGTTATGTCAAGCTTATTTTAAGATGCCCTGAATCCAAAAAAAAAAAGAGTATCTGTGTGTACAGCATAGCTTAAAGTCAAATACCAAATTTGGTAGTTAAGGATAGTATCTTAAAAGGAAGCAATACAAGGATTTTCAAGAAATTCTCCCACCTCACACTCCCTTTACATGGAAAGCTTTCTAAATATATTGTTTGTGGAGTATTGTTTACAAGGCATTCCTTGTTGTTCATTTTAATTTTAAGGTACCTAAACATTTCACAAATGGGAAGTAATCTCACTCCTAGACGTGCAAAGGGAACTGAATTTCAATTGTTTGACATACCTGTTATCACCATTACAACACACGACGTACTTCATGTTATTGGTGATTGCCAAGCACTTGCTGGGCCCAAAACAGGAATGTAGAAGTGTAGCATTGTCTGCTACCCACACTGCAAGCATGCCACTGCGATCTCCAGACACTACTCGCCGACTATCTAGCATCACTGCCACGGCTGTGATTGGTGCCTGGTGACCCTGAAAACAAGCAATACAATGTCAGGGCAAGCTTCAAATTCAAGTTGGTTACTTAAACAAACAAGAAAAGTCTCATGTGTGACTTTTGCAACAGTATATTAGTCTGCCTTGTATTTTATTAGTCTAATTATTATTACTTTCTCTATACGTTCTATGTATATAGTGTATAGAGAAGGTATTGCACTCCACATAAAAATTTGATACCGAGACTCCACCAGAAATACATGTTTTAGGGTTTAATTAAAAAAAAAGCATTTTCGGAAAAAAATCTGCACGCGGGTGTGGCTGGGTGTGTGTGAGTGTGTGTGCGCGCGCACGATAACTCAAAAATGAAAAGTTGGTAAAATACCAAACTTGGTATTTAGTTTAGTATCTTCCAGGGATATGAAGCAAAACATTTTGAGAAAAATTAACCCACCTCCAACTACCCTTTACATGGAACTTTTTTTGAAAATTTTGATTTTCTCAAAAATGGCTCTAATGATTTTGATTAAAATATTGTATATCAAAGCTATTTACCTCACAAATATAATATATATATATATATATATATATATATATATATATATATATATGAATGTTTAATAATGAATGTTACGGAATTTGAATAACTGCTAAACCATAAGAGATGGACAAAAACTTACTACACAAAAACTGTAGAGCACGTTAAAACACACAATTTATGTTATATATATATTTTTTTCGTGGAGTTCATCATTTTTGAGACATTCCTTGGTTTTGGTTTCTGCTTTGAAAAACTTACACTTTTCTCATACAGGAATTTGTCAACTACTGTCCATACAAACAAAGAAACTTAGCCACATAGCAACCAGCTTTTTATTATCACTTTAACCTATGGCACTCCCTTATTTTGCTTCTACTTACAAGGAAGCAAGTAATAAGACTATTTCTGCTATTTTTTTTTTCTGATTAGCATGAAGTAAATAGAAGTATAAGCTTTTTAAGAATAATTTGTTGCAAAAATGTAGAGAAAGTCATGTGAATGGAACCCAGCTGATTTTTTTGTATAGGTTTAATATATGTACTTCAGCAGCCAGGACTGAGCAGATTGTACAACACAGTTGCTATTGTATATGCCAAAGTTACTTTCTTTGTTAAGCTTAGTAACACAATTGCTTTTGTAACAGCTACATTTTAGCACATTAGAGACATAAGTAACAGGGTATTTTTTTAGAGATAGATCTCTTTCCTAAAAGCTAGCACCTCGGGACTTTTCCATTATAAAGAGCGGTCACAAGAGTCAAAAACAAAGAACTTCCAAAATAAATTACGTGACGTTATTTTCACGCTTCTTTTCAACCAATCAGGAATAAGCTTCAAGATTGGAGATTTTAGGTATATAAGTGATGTGTTTACAAGAAATCAGGTTGCCGCTGTTGTTTCTTTTTCATGTTGGATTTCGTGTTACACTTGTTATGCGGTACACGGTACGCTATAGGCTGTGCATTGTACATATGTGTTAGTGCCAGAATATGCAATATTATTACGCAAAACATTGTAATTATCACACTAGTTGAGTTGTCGCATAATAGGGAAGTACGCAGTAATTACTGATGACCATCGAAACATGACCTTAGTAAGCAGAAGGAAATAGCACTAGTTATTAACATTTCTACGTCTTCAAGAATTACTATGTTGGGAGTCGCTTGTAGGATTAGTGTCTCAACAAGTATAAAAGGTTAATAAAAGCATTACTTCAGTGGAATCTAAAGTGAAGTACTTCTATTTTTGAGTCTACCCCTGTCACATACCCCAGTCATTCTTTCTCCCCCTCAGTGAGAGTCAAGTTTGTGTTCTACATGGATGAGCAGAGCCGGCGCATCAAAGAACTTTCAAGAGGTATGTACGGGCCATTTATAAAGTATTTCCCTGGTGCTAATCCAGACCGACTCGGAGATAGACAAAAGAACAGTGACACTTTCTCTACATCTGTGTAATAAATTATTGTTAAAAAGCTTATTTTTAGATCTACATCATACTAATTGAGATAAACATTAACAGAAATGGTTTTATTACTCGCCTCCTTGTAAGTGGAAGGGAAATACACTCGGATAAACTGACAGTCAAATGTTTTAAACGCTGGTTGCTATGTGATTGAAATCATTTCTTTGCATTGCCAGCAGTTGACAAATTCCCGTATGTGAAAAGTTTTAAGTATTTTAAAACTGGAACCAATAATAACTAGGAATATCTCGGGAATGATCAATTCTATATATATAAAAAAAAACACACACATAAATTGTAAATTTTAAGGAGAGCTACGTTATTTTGTATAGTAAGCTTTTGTCTATCTCTTATAATTTACCAGTTATAGAGGTCTTTAGAGCCTAGTTCCAGAAAATCAAGATATACCTACATTTTATCATGTAAATATCTTTAATATATGGTATTGTACACACTCATACACACCTTTTTCTAATTTTTTTTTTATTCAGGGGTTCTCAAAAAATATATTTCCAGTATATTTTTATGTTCACCATTTGGGTGGAATGCATTGCCTTCTCTATGTATGTGATAAAGAAAGTAGCATCATCATCATCATCATCATCATAATAATAATAATAATAATAATAATAATAATAATAATAATAATAATAATAATAATAATAATAATAATAATAATAATAATAATAATAATAATAATAATAATAATAATAATAATAATAATAATAATAATAATAATAATAATAATAATAATAATAATAATAATAATGGTGGTGGTAGTAATGAGTGAGTCAAAGTACAAACCAGCTGTGCAGTTCTTTCCCTCCTCAGCGCTCTTTGCCATCTCCCGCTATCACAGAAAGGCGCGGATGAAAACATGCAACATTTTTAAAACTACTTTTAAAGGCCAGTGTTATTAAAGGAGATGGCCACATACATTTTGTTACCTCTTTAGGAAACTATTATCACTTGCCGTAGTTCAGTTGAGAAATGCTGACAATTTTCTGGTGGATATTTTGTTTTAATTCTTCCAGGGTGTATGGGTTTGTCTTGTACACTTTATGTTTTAAGTTACCTCAGAGGGGGTTAGGTTGGGGGACTGAGGGAGTCACAAATCTCCAGTAATGTCACATCCTGGCTGTGTGCACAGGATGTGGTAACATTGTAATTTATTCCAAATCTTCTCGGGCTTCTAGCCAGGTATCAGTTCACCCTGAAGACGAGGAAGATGCACTTCTTCGAAACGTTGGTGTCAAGCCAAGTTTTTACCTGGCTAGAAGCCCGAGAAGATTTGGAATTAACACGTCGCCAGGAAAGCTTCAGTTCTTATTGTAATTTATAATTATCATAATGTTGGCAACATTGCCAGCATTAAAAACCACGTTAAGCATGGCAATTTGTCTCTTTAACAGTGTGACAATAATTCTAACCTGAAACATACTTTCAATTGTTCTCATTGGAAAATTGTCCGTAGATTGTTGTATTGCCTGGAAATGTTTCTGCAAATCGTACTTTCATTTGACAAACTGGCTGAGTAAACACATATAAATCATAAATAAATACACACTGTGCAGTAGAAAGCAAATGCTGAGCCATAAGACACTTTGTGACTAAGTACACTACAAAATAATAAACAATGGAACTACACCACATCAGACTGTGTCAGAAGCGTGACCTTGTTTACAGCAGCAGCACAGAATCATGTGTCCACACACCCAGAGGAAAAACACTGCGCAGCCGGTTCACAGATTTCTGACTTGGTACATTACTTCTATAATGTAAGTACAATCATTATTGTTGTGAATAGGAAGATCAAATTGTTTACAACTCACGGAGGTGTGCTACCTACATCTGAACAGGTTTTATATGAAGCAGATAAATTGTGTAGCTTTCAAGATGCTCTGTGGCAGAGTAAACTTTCTTCATGCAGGTCTGCCAAGTGTTGGAGAGCTACAAGTAGCCAACAGCACTTGTTGTTTCAAACAAATGACTTATAGAAAGTACCAACCTTAAAAAGCTTAAATTAGAAATTTGACAATGTAATATATTTGTTTGGCAGCCATCAATGGTGAACACATTCAGTAAAGTTGTGAACATGCATAAAGCTAATCATCCTGGGTGAACTAGATTATAGAAATATAAGCAGAAAAACTGAAAAGATTTAATCAACAGAGAGAATTGCTAAAGGAGGAGTTTCACAAGGATCAAAACTGGGACTATTTTTATTTTTACTTTTCATAAATGATCTATTTGAATGGATGCAGAGAGATGATGGTACTGCAGTAAAATTCTAAAAATAGTAAAACAATGTTTCACAGCATTAAATTTGATATATGTTAAAAAACATGTTGGATGAATTTTGAGGTTAAAAAGAGTTCAAGAATTGATGGTGAGACATATCAATGGGACTTAGCTGGGAAAAAACAACTGACTGTCTACTCACATATAACATATGGAAGTTCTTTATGGGCAAATATAAATACAACAAATACATTAAAATTTACAGATTACAGAAGAAGAAGGTTATTAGAATCATTGCAAACGTTGATGGGACAATCAACTGTAGACTGCATTTAAGTCTGTTCCATGCGTGCACTTAGGTATATATAAAGTATAAAATGTGTAATAGAAGGGTATACATAAAAAATCTAATGTGTTCCATTCACATGACTTTCTCTAACTCTCTACAACAAACTATTTTTAAAAAAGCTCATTCTTCTATTTAATTCATGCTAATTGAGAAAAACATAGCAGAAATAGTCTTATTACTTGCTTTCTTGTAAGTAGAAGGGAAATAAGGAAGTACACTAGCTAAAATGGAGTCAAAAGCTGGTTCCTATGTGATTGAAGTTCCTTTGTTTGTATGGACAGGAGCAGACAAATTCCCGTATGAGAAAAGTATAAATATTTTATAGCTGAAACCAATAACAAGGAAAACCTAAAAAACGATCAACTCCACGAAAAAATGTAAGTTTTAACGAGCTCTATATTTTTTGTGTTATAAATTTGTGTCCATCTCTTATGGTGTAGTATTTATGCAAAACTCTGTAAAATGAATTCAAAATAAAGTAGTCTTCAGAGGCTTTTCCCATAAAATTCAAGATATACATTTTATTTGTCATGTAAATATCATTAATATGCAACATTTTAATCAAAGTCGTTAGAGCCATTTTTTAGAAAATCAAAACTTTTGAAAATTTTCCATATAAAGGGTATTGGGATGAGGGATTTTCTTGTAAATCTTCATGTCACATCCTTGGAAAATACTGAACTTAAATACTAAGTTAGGCATTTAACAAAGTTTACGTTTTTGAGCTTAGAGTGAGAGAGAGAGAGAGGGACAGGGGGAGAGGGAGAGGGAGGGAGAGGGAGGGGGAGAGAGAGACACACACACACACACACACACACACACACACACACACACACACACACACACACACACACACACACACACACACACACACACAATATTTCTGGTGAAATCTTGGTATTGAATTTTTGGGTACAATACAATACCTTCTCTATACACTTTGTACATAGTACATGTAGAGAGAGTAAACTTTGTAATATGAATTCATATAATATAATAAATAAAGCAGATTATTTTAGTACCACTTTTAGAGGAACATTAGATAATAGAATAATAGAAAGTGTTGGGAAACTTGTATAACAGACTGCTTAAAAAAATAAATCTGTCTACTTGAAGACCCAGAAATTTAATGCTGTCTACATGTTCCAATAAAATGTGATTAATACCAATTTGTACCGGAGTGTGCAAGTTAAAACTTTTACAGATCAAAACATAGTTAACTTTAATTACTCACTCATTGAGGTTTTTGGTGTGTCAATGTGAAGCTGTCACAAAGCAGCACTTCTGTCATAAACCCAAAACAGAACTAGAAGCACCAGATCTTGAGCTCTAACATGATCTTTGAAAGTTACATATTATTTGGTAAAACATATGCTTATGAGCATACATATTATTTGTTGCTATTTGTTATATGTATAATTTCATTAATATTATTTATTGGAAGCATGATGGTCAAGAAATTAGACCATTTATTTGGCCCAGGTTCGATCCCAAGCACATGCATGTGGAATTTGTGGTAGACAAATTGGCCTCTGGTGGTTTTCTCCAGATCCTCCGGTTTTCCCCACCACTCATTCCACCAGTTGCTCCATCATCACTTTTGCTATCATCCATTTCACTTGCATTTCATATGATCCACTTCCTCACACTCATGTCTGGCTACAGGCCAGGTTCTCCATTCTGTTGTTTCGTGCCGTTGGCTCCCTGACAGGCTTCTGACTCCTACACATCTACCTGTAAGTCCTAGGGGAGTGTCAGTCCTACATATCATCAACTTCCTCACACTCATGTCTGGCTACGGGCCAGATTCTTCATTGTGTGGTTTTGTGCCGTTGGCTCCCCGACAGACTTCTGACCCCTAGACATCCACTTGTAAGTCCTAGGGGGGGGTGACAGTCCTGCATATCATCCACTTCCTCACACTCTTGTCTGGCTATGGGCCAGGTTCTCCATTCTGTTGTTTCGTGCCGTTGGCTCCCTGACAGGCTTCTGACTCCTAGACATCCACTTGTAAGTCCTAGGGGAGTGTCAGTCCTACATATCAACTTCCTCATACTCAGGTCTGGCTACGGGCCAGATTCTTCTTGTGTGGTTTTGTGCTGTTGGCTCCCCGACAGACTTCTGACCCCTAGACATCCACTTGTAAGTCCTAGGGGAGTGTCAATCCCACATATCATCAACTTCCTCACACTCAGGTCTGGCTACGAGCCAGGTTCTCCATTCTGATGTTTCGTGCCGTTGGCTTCCCGACAGACTTCTGACCCCTAGACATCTCCTTGTAAGTCCTAGGGGAGTGTCAGTCCTACATATCATCCACTTCCTCACACTCATGTCTGGCTACGGACCAGGTTCTCCATCCTCTGGTTTTGTGCCATTGGCTCCCCGACAGACTTCTGACCCCTAGGCATCCGCTTGTAAGTCCTAAAGGGTGCTAGTCCTAAATATGTGGAGGGTAAGGCAGCTACAAAAAAAATGATAATAATATTTATAGAATTTTTGAAAGACCACATCTCTCAAAAACATTCCTGATCATCAAGTGACAATTTGGGAAGTGAAAATATTTTTTTTAAAGATGTGCCACTTAATAGTGAGATATTAGAACTATTAAGAAGGACCTGGGAAGAGGTTAATGGACATCCCTGTGTTCCTGCAGCAGTATGAGAACTGTTATAAACAAAAGACTGAAACATGATGATGATAATCACAGACATTTGGATGGAATTGACTTTTTACGATTCAAAAACATTTTGTTATACTCTGCTTATATTTGTTACATTTTTGTTATTATAACAATGAAATTTGATGAATTTGTTTTAAATTATCAAAAGTATGCAATATTTTCTACATACATTGTGTATATGGGTACTATTTTCAATTCAATAATAATTAGAAATTAATTATTCACTACTGTGTACATGTTTAGATATGATAGATTACAAGTATCAGCAACATGGTCTTATATAGAGAAACAACATTTAAATAAGAACTATAGCTTTCCTGGTGACGTGTTAATTCAAAATCTTCTCGGGCTTCTAGCCAGGTAATAACTACCTGGCTAGAAGCCCGAGAAGATTTTGAATTAACATTTAAATGTTTGTACTTGTGGGGCAAGTATGAGCATGTGAGCCGGTTACCTTGAATGTGGACACCAACAGAGCGAGTGTCAGTCCCCACACTCGTATGGTTTTGTCCTCAGAGCCAGACACAGCGAAAAGGCCATTAGGAGAGAATGCCACACAAGTAACAGACGCAAAATGTCCTTCTAGTGTTGAGTGTAGCTCATGAGTGTTGAGCTGCCACACATTCACCAAACTGTCCACACAACCTACAACATTCCAAATAAAAGTTGACAATCTAGTGTAGAGTGTAGCTCATGAGTGTTGAGTTGCCATATAACCTACAGCATTCCAAATAAAATCTCCTATCCTACCTGCTTTTGCAAATGATGCTCCAGGGACTGATAACATCGAAATGAAGGAAATGATTAACCTCTTAACATACCTAACTATTACTTTACAACGTAATGACTCTTTTTTACCTATTTTTACTGTCAAGATTAAATATTCCATTAAATACAATAATGGTGGCAACAATAAAATTAATTTTTATGAGTCTCTGAATATCCCACAGAGATTACAGTGCTAGCCATTATAGGATTCACATTGCTAGAGGTGTTACTGGATATATCTTCTGACAAAACATAATTAGAGAATTAAAAATTATTTAGAATTATATAAGTAATATTTAATTTACATGTCATGGGTGTACATACAACACATCAAATTGAAGAATCTGTGTAAAGTATCACAGGATGGCTGTGCACAGTTTATCACATTCACATACTCGTTTTTGAATAAATAAAATTTGCAATATAATTTAAAAGAAAATTACTTGGACATTTTGTCCACACCTTAAACACTACCTGAGAGAAAGACTTGGGAAACAGATTACTACTGGAACCCATTTAATTGTGTCAGTAGTTGTAGGGCTGCTCAACTGCTCCACAATTTGCAGTTGCCAGATAAGCTACCTACAGGAAGCCAAACTGACTCAAGTTACCTGTGACAGCCATGAGACCATCTCTTGATACGTCGAGACAGGTGATGGGCGCCGTGTGGTTCTGCTGCTGGTACGCTTTGCGAGGAGTCGAACCATGTACAGGAACAGCTGCAGCATCTTCGCGACGGAAACTCCAGAATGTAATTCGATTACCTCCTGAAAGTGTTTGCACACATATATTACAATTACAATCTCTCTAACATCCACAATTACATGCTTCATCTGTTACAAATATTATATAGAGCACAGTGGAAAACGTCACCCTCCGTGGTGTAATGGTGACCATGCTAACTTCATATACCCAAAGTCTCAGGTTCAAACCTGGCGGAGGACGATGGATTTTTTCGGGTGTAAAAATCCTTAGCATGGCTTCCTTTGGCAGGGAAGTAAAGCCGTTGGTCCTGTGTCGTAGATTAATGGTATGTAAAAGAACCTCAAGTCTGATAGAGAGGCCTCTGAGCAAAATTAAGCGGTTTTTCACACTCAATATAGAAATGGGAAGCTGAGAACCAGAGCAGTTAAAGAGCGTCCATAAATAACACGACATTTACATTTTTTTTACTGTGTAAAATTTTAGTTCAATTCAATCTTATGTGTTTCTCTACCTGCTGTGCACACAAACTTCTTACAAAACATTCTTATTTCCTCAAAATCTTCTCGGGCTTCTAGCCAGGTAAAAACTTGGCTTGACACCAACGTTTCGAAGAAGTGCATCTTCCTCGTCTTCAGGGAGACGAGGAAGATGCACTTCTTCGAAACGTTGGTGTCAAGCCAAGTTTTTACCTGGCTAGAAGCCCGAGAAGATTTTGAATTAACACGTCGCCAGGAAAGCTTTAGTTCTTATTTTAAATTCTTATTTCTATTTCATTTAAATCAAGATAAACGTTACCAGAAATGTTCTTATTACTTAGTTCCATATAAGTGGAAGGGAAATAAGGGAATACACTAGACTAAACCGACAGTCAAATGTTTTAAAAGCTGTCGCTATGTGATTGTCTTTGTATGAACAGCAGTAAAATAAGAGAAACGTGGACAACTTCAGTTTGAGAAAAGTGTAAGTGCTTTTAAGCAAGAAATATTTCTGAACGGTTAGCTCCACAACAAAAATGTAATGGACGTTTATTGTGTTTTGGACGAGATCTATATTTTTGGTTCAGTAAGTTTGTCTATCGCTTACAGTTGTGCAAATTCATCCAGAATGAACAAGACTTTAGAGGTACTTCATTTGTCTTTTAAATATCTTAAATATACAGTACTTTTATCAAAAGTGCTCGACTCATATATCATAGTTTGCTATTTAATAGACATTTTGCTTTTTGAGTTATGCTGCACTTACACGCAAGCATGCACACACAAACTTTTTCTAAAAATGCTTTTCATAGATACAGGGGATCTCAAACCATTTCCATTGAACTCTCAATATCAAATATTTGGGTGGAATGCAATATCTACTATGTGCTATAAACGTACTTCAAATAAATTGTGTGCTTAACATCTAGATTTTTTATGCAGTAAGATTTCGTCTATGTCTTTTGTTTTATCTCCTGAATGAAGAGGCCCTCAGAGGTTATTCCCAGAAAATTCAAGATGTACATTTCATTTGTCATAAAAATATCTTAGACATATGGCATTTTAATCAAAATCATTACAGCAATTTTTGTGAAAATAACATTTTTGAAAAATCCTCCATGTAAAGGAGCAGGGGGATTTCTTAAAAACTTTGTGTTGTATCCTTGGAAGATGCTGAAATTAAATATCAATTTTGGTATTTAATGGACTTTTCGTTTTTGAGTCATGCTATACATACACACACACTCTTTCTCTCTCTCTCTCTCTCTCTCTCTCTCTCTCTCTCTCTCTCTCTCTCTCTCTCTCTTGATGCTTTTCAAGAATGTTTTTTTTATTTAGGGGGCCTCAAACAAAAATTTCCATTGAAATCTGAATATCAAATGTTTGGATAGAATACGGCAGTAACATCCGTGTTATATACTGAGGAAAAAGCAAACGGTGTAATAGGTCAGAGTTGGTTTCTTACAGAAGATTCTATTTTGCTTGTGAAACATGCTCTCAGCCAGAATCTCTGACCACACAAGCAGTCAATTTTGCTGTTGAGATATTCCTCATATTTACACAATATGTATGCAATACAAATTGCATGCTTTTAAAGGTGACAATTTAGCTCCACTATTAAAGTGTCAATGCAATGGGCGAGTTAGGCAACTTCAACCAATCATGGTCATCTGACTGAAGCGATGTTGTCAAAACATCTTATCGCAGCTGATGTTCATTTCTTTGAAATCTTGTTCATTTGTTTAACCTCCTGTTAACAAGGTGAGAGCCAACCTTCACTTTTAATAACTGTCAGTTACACAATTGTGCTTTCAATTAATTCAGTTACAGCGTTTATTTAAAGTTTTATCCAGTTTATAGTATATTTAGTTCAAAAAAGGAGTGAAAATAATCATTTTTTGATCTTATGTGTGAGATGAGTGCAATAACCTCAAATAAAATAAAGTTTGTTTCCATTTCATGTATTAGTTAATAAAAGCTGAAATAAAATAATTGTTCCTATTTCTATTGTTGTTACTGATATTCATACATTGGGTGTAGATATGGTCAGCCATTTCATAATTCAGGAGGCAGTGAAGAAAGAAAAAAGAAGAAACATTGGGTAAATAAAAATGGTTGAATGTGTCATCTACCATTTGAGAACTAATATAAGTATTACAATGATAACCTGATAAAATCTCCCTTTCTATAATAATAGTCTATTGTCTTATCAAATACAACTTGTGTTTTCATCTCTGAGACAATTATGAAGAAGAAAACACTGGTGAGAGACTGACCTGCTGAAATAAGGAAGTCATCCTTGTCTGTAGCTTTGACTCCAGTAACATCTGTACAGTGACTGGTTAGTGTACGGTTCAGTCTGCCGCTGTGCATATCAAAAATATAAATCTTTCCATCTGATCCTCCCACGACAGCGCGACAGCTGTCATTCGCAAGGCACAGTGAGCAGATCTGTGAGACATAAACAACACTACATGCTCTTTGGTATTCTTAAGCTATTATAAGAACCAGCTTTGGTTAGAAACAGTACTCCTTGAGCTTACATTTAACATTTCACACAAGCCATGTGTAGGACAGGAGTTGGATGGATAGAGTCAGACTGAAAAATTCAGTACCATAGCCGGGATTTGAACCACGGATCTCCCGATCTCTAGCCGTGTGCAGGACGGGAGTTGGATAGGTAGAGTCAGACTGAAAAAGTCAATGCCATAGCCAGGATTTGAACCACGGATCTCCTGATCTCTAGCCGTGTGAAGGACAGGAGTTGGATAGACAGAGTCAGACTGTAAAATTCAGTACCATAGCCGGGATTTGAACCACGGATCTCCCAATCTCTAGCCATGTGCAGGACAGGAGTTGGATAGGTAGAGTCAGACTGAAAAATTCAGTACCATGGCCGGGATTTGAACCATGGATCTCCCAATCTCTAGCTGTGTGTAGGACAGGAGTTGGATAAGTAGAGTCAGACTGAAAAAATTCAATGTCATAGCCGGGATTTCAACCACGGATCTCCCGGTCTCTAGCCGTGTGTAGGACAGGAGTTGGATAGGTAGAGTCAGACTGAAAAATTCAATGTCATAGCCGGGATTTGAACCATGGATCTCCCGGTCTCTAGCCGTGTGCAGGACAGGAGTTGGATAGGTAGAGTCAGACTGAAAAATTCAATGTCATAGCGGGATTTGAACCATGGATCTCCCGGTCTCTAGCCGTGTGCAGGACAGGAGTTGGATAGGTAGAGTCAGACTGAAAAATTCAATGTCATAGCTGGGATTAGAACCATGGATCTCCCGGTCTCTAGCCGTGTGCAGGACAGGAGTTGGATAGGTAGAGTCAGACTGAAAAATTCAATGTCATAGCGGGATTTGAACCATGGATCTCCCGGTCTCTAGCCGTGTGCAGGACAGGAGTTGGATAGGTAGAGTCAGACTGAAAAATTCAATGTCATAGCTGGGATTAGAACCACGCATCTCCCGGTCTCTAGCAGTTGCTCTAAACACTAAGCTACTATGGCAACATATTTGTTGTTTTGTTTTGAGTTTGAGTGTGGAAGACAGAGCTGGAATAGCTACCAGGTTTGGGAGAAGGGAGCATGGTATTCGTCTGACACTTCATTCCAACACAAAAACTTTCACTGTTAAAGCAGATTCACAGATCTGGACGTCTTTGTGCAGTGGTGAACGAAATGTTCACCAGAAGTTCATTGAAATCTGTGCATGCCACTGCCAGAGAAAGTGCAGTTCAAACAATATTGAAGAAAGATGTTTCTTTCAAACCCTGGAAAGCATATGTTCAAGAAATTACCCCTGAAGACTGTGACACAAATGGAATTTGCTGAGATGATGATGTTGGAAGCTTTGTGAACAGGCACAATTGTCTTTACTGGGCACAGAGAATTGTTGTATCCTTTATCCTAGGGAACATGATGATATCTGGGGAACCAAATATGGCCTGTGATATCTCAATGGAAAGTGCAACTCCACATTATGCTAACAATGTAGAAATGGCTGTATGAGCATTTCACTGGGAAATGGATAGGAAGATGAGGTGATTTCTTTTTGTGGGGATGGGCAAAACAGCAAGTTTATAAAACACAACCCAAAATATTGACGCACTTGAACAAACAATTGCACATATAATTGGTACTGTACCGCCCTGCATGTTGATGACGTCCTAACAGGCTACAGGAGCCTTGCAATTATATTGTTGGTTAAATCATGTGTTTATGACAAAAAATAAAGTTATAACAATTTAAAATGGGGAGTCGTATATTATTTAGCCTATATACATCACAGAAACACAAGATATGTAAGATCTCTCTGATACATTACAGGGCTTTTAAAAAAGGAAAAATAGTGTGATGAAATGTCTGGCTTGGGCAAGAACAGGAGAGAGGTTAAAGGGTTTAAAAGTTGACAGTTATCTCCACTATGTCACAGTTTGTTCACAAGTGGGGCAACTTACAGCTTCATACATTCTATTTAAAACTTTGGAAACAATAGCAAAGACTGTTTGAAACAGTTGAGCAAATGCGTCCTGAAGGTAAAGGAGAAAAGTGAGGAAAGGAAATGTGGATATAAGGAGGTAAATTAAGTGTGAATCTAACAGATGAAGGTTACATACACATGAGCAACCTGGGTGTTAGGAACTGAAGTAGACTTAGTAGAATAGATTTATAAATATAAACACTGACAAGAAACAAACTCATGCATTTATCATGTATGTCCATATTTGTTGATTAGGAAATGAAATAGGTTAAGTAGGTAAGGTCTGCATGACCACCTACAACATTCACATAGAATTTATAGAAAAAATCTAGTCTAGAATAAGAAATAATAATGGTTGCTGATAAATCACCATGGAGACAGTGATATAAAAATTTAATTGGAAAGTTTTTCATGAGTTAGTTGTCCAGCCTACAGATTGGGTAGTGATAAATCAGCAGAAAGCAAAACGTAAGAGAAAGTAGCATATAAACACACTACATTTAAATGAAACAGTGTTTAAAACTATAGTCTTTAACTTCTTTAAAAGTGAAAGGAATACCCACACCATGACGAAGAAAAGAAGAGAATGGAGAGATCAAATAGAGTTTATTGTATCTCTTTTTTTAAAATAATAAAAGTTATGGAGTATAATCCAAAAACAGCTTACACTCTGATATTTATTACAGAACATGGGAGACTCTAACCTGCGCTTTGTGCCCACGCAGACTGTGTATTTCCGTGCCTGTGGCAAGGGAATGCAGGTACAGTTGATTGTCTTCGCATGCAGCCAGCAGAAACACAGAATCACATGAGACATCGAGTGTTAACACTGGATGTGCTAGGCTGATTGTATTGAGCAGACCAAAGTTTTCTAATGACCACAAACATATAGTAGCATCAGATGAACCTGAAAACCAAACACTAGTTCTGTCTACCCTTGCATTAAGTGTCAGAGTAGCAATTTCAATGCAATATGTGTTAGTGTTTCTTGACCTGTCATAATGAAACTTTTACCACTTATATACCAGCCTCTCTGATTCACAAACCATAATCAAATCATAAATAAACTTAGTTTTTGCTCTATTGATATTCCAATAAACACAAAGTTCTCAAAAATGTTCACGCGTTTTCTTCTTTAGGTATACTTTTCTAGAAAACTATAATAGATAGAGATTTGAATTTTTAGTGCATATGCAGAATATACTGCTCTAAACCGTCAGTAAAAGCTTTATATGTTACACTTTCATGAATTTCCTCAAAGAAATATTTTCATTTATAAAAAATTAAAAAAATACAGACTACATTATTACTTATTTTTTAAATTGCTATTATAGATTAAAAGTCTTAGTCGTTCACCAGTTATATTGAATAGCATGTTTGTAAAGCGATTACAAAGTTTGAAATGTGTTACTTTAACTGTTTAGGAGAAAAGAGCACGTAAAGAAGAAAATGCGTGAACATTTTGTGTTTTTGGAATATCAATAGAGCCAAAATTATTAACTTTATTTATGATTTGATTATGGTGGTATATAAGTGGTAAAAGTTTCATTATGATAGGTCAAGAAACACTAACACATATTACATGGAAATTGCTACTCTGACACTACCAAGTGTGCTTCAATGAGGTGTATGCTGCTACATTAATCCAACAACAGACAAATTCTACAAAAGAGAATTACTGATAACTTGCATGCTTCCTTAATTAGTAAATATTTTTTTTTAAAAGCATTAATCCTTATTTATTTAAAAAACATGATCCATTACTTACATGTTTTCAGTATTCTTTTAATACTACATATCAATTTCACATTAATGGTATATTAAATACAAAGTTTATGAGCTCAGTCACAGTAAATGAATGTTATTGTCAGAGCATGTACTGACCAGGAAATGTTCTGGTTTTTTTTTGTACATGGTTATTTGTATTGCCAGCTGTTAAATTGTTGAGACAACAGTGTTGCAAAAACCAGTATTGTTGAGGCTAGTATACTGAAATCTTGTTTTGAGATCTAAGACAATGCATCACTAATAGAACGGTGGAAACATTTTGAATTACTTCTCCAAAACACCACAACTAGAATAAACTATTGACTTTTTTTTTTTATATGTTGATGCCCTTTAACTACATCAACAACACAGAACCAATGGCTTTACTTCGCTTCCAAAGAAAGCCATGATAAGAATTTTTTTGCCTGAATTCCCTCTCAGACAGGGGACAGGATGATTCACACAGTTGCCACCACTGCTGTTTTCAAACAATAGAACTATTAAGAACAATTTTAATGAAACTGACAAATCAGCCTTTGCACACCACTTTTGGTCTACTAACCATGAAATAATACCTAACATAGACTTTGTAAAACCTGCCAGATATGTGGCAGAACTCGATGTCTGGGAAAAAATCCATATCATTAAAAACCAACACCATGTATTCAACTTTGAATTGCCACCACAAAATATAATGTGGAAGTTCATCACTCAGCCACCAGGGACCATCACACCTCAACATAGAACACCCTGTGGAAATTCAGTTGGAAACCATAGGCAATGATGCCCACATGATATCGAAACCAACCTGGAAATATCAAACTTAAGTGATACTTAAGTGTTACAAACCAACTAAAAAATATTCTAATAGAACTATTATCCTGAAGCAAAATGAACATCTTTAACTGACAACATCAAGCTCTGACATTCCAGGGCTGTAAGTAGAACATCAAACAATTTGAAGACATTTCCAAAATCTTTTTGTACCTGATGCAACTTACTAATTTCTCCTCAATTTACAAAGTGGCCAATATCGTAAGTTGGATGGAGAAATATTTTTGGTTAGTATACTCTCCCAAAGAGGCTGCATGTACTGTGCGTTTTTCGCTAAGACAAGTCATCAAAATGTTGGAGCCCCAGTAAGCTCAGGCTGCTGTGCACATGGCGATGAGCCTTGGCAGAGCACATGACAAAAATAAAACACAGTCCCTGTAATCAGGACAGTTATTCTCTGTGAATGTCAGCAAGATTGCAGTAAGGGGGCACAAACAAGATGACAAGAACTGGTGACATTCTAAAATAGAGTATGAGTAAGTTTGGAAGGGACTGGTAAACTCTATTGCAGCAATAACCAACTCATAGCAAGGGTGCTTGCTGCTGATGAGTAACTCTCTCTTTGTGCCCATTATATGGTTGCTTGGTATCTAATGTTGAGCAGTTGGCAGTGAAGCCATTCACTCTCTGGCATTCCAGCATTTTGATGTTATGTTGACTAAAGGTTGGGCAGCGCAGTAGATGGTTTCCATCCATATCTTCTTTATTTGTACAGAAAGGACACAGAGGAGATCTCACTATACCAATCATGGCCTGTTAGGAGTCTAAAAGTTCTACACAGCATTTTCTTGGTAATGTGATTCTGGTTGTATTACATAAATTATCCCATAGCTTTCCTTATGTTTGTGATACATTATCTTCTTTAAGTTTGCTATTGTATGTTGATATAATGATAGAGTGATAACTTATTGGATCAGATGTAATTTTATTATCTTTCTTGGCTAGAAAGTCAGCTGTATTCTGCAATGTGCTGGTATCCGTTGAAGTATTAATCTTTTATTTAAATTCATTAGTTGGTTTATGATTTTGCAGCATTCTGCAATATTTAAGTTATTAGGTGTTACATCAGATCTTATGGATATAATAGCTGCTTTAAAGTCAGATAATAATACAACTTTTTTTCCACCCAGATATAAAGATTTGTAAAGATTTCCTGGAATTTGTTCCAGTGCTTGATGTGATTGGCAAAGGATTTGCTGAATCTATAAATTTGATAAAATTTGGTCTTGATGAGGTGGTGCATCCATGTCAGGAAAAGCCCATACAACATGACTGACTACCCTTTTGCTATACATTTCATTTTGGTAGTCACCATTCCACTTATCTGGAACACTGGATGTGTTACCAAGTGTAAGCAAATACTAAATGATTGCCTCAATGTTCCATTGTTGAGTTTGAAACACACTACACTCACTAGATGGATTGAATATATTCGCAACATACAGACTTATGGTTATGTTGTTTCGGTAGTGGGGAAGATTGAACACACCCCACTATGCCATGATTCTGTTATAGTAGTAGTAGTAGTAATAATAATAATAATAACAATAATAATAATAATAATAAGAAGAAGAATAGTAATAATAACAATAATAATAGTAATTATTATTATTAGTGGCGGCGGCGGCAAATATAGCAAACATGAAACAAATTAATAAAGAGGTCAAATCCTTTTTTTAATGTTTGCTGGTAGTTTATTATATAGTTTAATCCCTAAATTTGTGAGATTATTTTTTAGAATGTTTGTTCTGCATATCTGAATATGAAGGCCACTTTTTATTCTTGTATTATGAGGATGGATATTTGTATATGTGCCTTGATTTTTCTTAATATGTTTTACAACTTGATGCTAATGTTAAATGTTATGTTTCCTAAAGTAAAGTGTACAGGATGTACTGTTATAGCTCTCTTTTGGATTATGAATATTCTCTCCCCATATTTTAATTGATTGTGAAACTGAGCGAAGCCAAGTTTAGTAGCTAATTGATGAGGGTGACTACCCCACTTAAGGTTTTCACCATTTCTCTTGTGTTCAATTATACTTTGTGAACTGTTTGTAAGTCCATCTATCTTCAACTTCAGCACAAACATATAGATTTTGCAGAGTTAATCAACATTGCCAGGGACCTCATAAACAATGTTGAGCATACTTTCAGCCTGCTTTTTTGGAAGCCTTGGCCAATGGAGTTCTACCTTTCTACTAAGCAAGCACATCGTGCAAATAAGGATATCAATGATAATGTTAAGGGTTACTTCAAAGTGTCTTGTGTTCATATCCTTTCTGGTTCACTGCAGAATCAGTTCTTTACACACTGTCAACTTTCTGACAGCTTTAATTGTCTTCCAGCACAGAACACTCAAGACTTAGGTATCATTGTTGGTATTATGAAACTCCATTTTATGCTTCAGATCCATTAATGAGAATGGTGGAGTTGAAGCTGTTTCAACGTCTGAGTTGACTGAAACACAATGGAAGCTTTGTCTGTCTGCAACTGTCATATCTAACCTAATGCGTTTCAGTTGTTGGCAACTCTACCAGTAACCATGGCAACCTTTAAGAGAATACAACTAGCGAGGTATGTCCGTCATCACAATTCTACAGGAACAAACTGGCAAAACAAATAGATTGCCATCTTCCTTTTGTAGTTTAAATTTCTAGCAAATGGTTTAATCATTTGTTTTATTTATGTGTATTAAAGTATCACTCTAAGTAAATTGATGGCAATTAATACAACTGGTGCACATAATTCTATTAGAACTAGATCGTGTTTTATTAACATTATTTTAACCTTCATAACCTTATAAAATTAATCTTATGATGTAATTCAGAATGTCAATAAATCGTTTTCATGTCATCAGTGTTCTAATTAAAAAAATAAAATGTAAATTAATAATGCACTTTATTTTTATAATTTTGACATTAAATTAGTATGGATCAATAAAATTAATTTTCAGTTTGAAGTATTATAAAATGAAAGGCATAACCCCCCCTCCAAATAAAATTGTAAATATGCCACTGACTCCATATATCTATACCACCCATGCTGCTGGATTCATTATACATGTTTTCAGAGTGAAGAATTTGAAGAATGAATGATGACAATGTTTGGTCCGTACATGGATCCAGCAGTTGAGTTTATAAGTCAGAGTCTAGACTCCAAGCATTGGCTTCAACACCTCCCTCATTGCTGCAGGGGTGTGCAAGCAACTTATTGTCAACTTTCAGACACCATTTTCTTGCTATGTGGCTTGCCCAATAAATAATGCCCCACAATTTATTTTGCAGTGAAAAACATTTTTGAGAAATGTATAAATTTAGATGCGACTTACTTGAAGTGTATCTATGCAAAGTTTCAGTTTGTTCCAAAAGAAAGTGTAGATGTAGGAATGTTTTAAAATGGCATCTGTAAGTGACATCTGTCATAAACAATGTGTTGTGATTGAATTTCTCGTAGGAGAGAGAGAAATCATTGGGAATATTCATAAACGTTTGTGCAAAGTCTACGGACTAATGATGTCATTTGAGAGGATAGACACATTACAACTTGACAATTGGCACTGAAGCTGTCAGTAAGCAAAGGAAGTGTGGATGCGCAAAAGCGTGTGCAAGATGTATTCCTTGGTGTCTTAGTGTCCATCATAAACCCCAAAGAAAAGACATTGCTTCCAATTTGTTGTAACTTTGAAGCCTTTGATGGTAACAGGTGCATCACTTTGAACCCAAAACAAAAAGACAATCAATGGAAGACACGATTTAAAACAGTTCCTTCAACCAGAAAAGTGATGATCTCAGAGTTTTGGGATTATGACGGTGTAATTCTCATTGATGTGATGCCACCAAAACATTAAACAAGCCAGGGCAGCACAATAACACTTGTCCTCACACATCAACCCTGTAGTCCACATTTAGCTCCCTCAGATTTCCACTTGTTTGGATCATTCGTGGGGATCTAGTGCACACTCTCACCTCAAGAGGTTACTTACACTACAAAAGAGATGTTTAAGAATAATCTACAAGTTAAAAAGCAAAGAAAGTTGTAGGGAAATTTTCAGAAATAAGAAGTTCTGCACAGTCTATATTTCATATTTATATAGAATGATACTGCTTGTTTATTCAAGACTGAATAAATACATCACGAATAATCATAACACAAGACATAAGTTAGATCTCCATGAAAGTACCTGTTATAATACTAATGAAAGATCCATTTGTTGCTGGGACCCATTATTATAACAAATTACCTCAACATTTAAAAATTCTCAAAGGAAATGTATTTAAAAATAAACTAAAAGAATATCTAATAATGAAAACTATGTTCTCGATTGAAGATTTGTAAATCTGTATTATTGTCAATGTGAAATTTGTAAATAATTGTATATATTAATATTGTAATTGTATTCATGACCTGGTCTACACCTATGTAAATTGTTATATGGACTCAAATAACATTATTATTATTATTATTGATATTATTATTATTATTATTATTATTATTCACGGCAGACATTTTGAAGACGATTAATAGTGAAAACCTGGTTGTGCAAATGGAGTAAAGAGAATACACACCCTCGTGTGTTGTTGGGGTAAGCCCCTGGAGCTTCAAGGTGATTATGTAGAAAAATAAACTGAGCAGACAAAACATTATTCTTTCATATATGTAAGCTTCATTTTTGTGGAATAAATACTTTTGGAGAAAAAAAGTATGGGGCATTATTTATTGGGACAGCCTCGTATTTACACCCAACATATAGCATGCAATTTAGTTTAGGTAACCACAGCCCTTGAGCTTGCTGTAACTGAAGTGACAATGTGGACTGCAACAATCACTACTAGCAACAGATATGGAAGTAGTCTACTCTGTTTTGTGTTTCATCCTTGAGCTTGCTGTAACTGAACTGACAATGTGGACTGAAACAATCAGTACTGATGTTAGCTCACTTGCAACAAATATGGAAGTGCTGTACTCTGTTTTGTGTTTCATCCTTGAGCTTGCTGTAACTGAACTGACAATATGGACTGCAACAATCACTACTGATATTAGCTCACTTGCAACAAATATGGAAGTGCTGTACTCTGTTTTGTGTTTCATCCTTGAGCTTGCTGTAACTGAACTGAAAATGTGGACTGCAACAATCACTACTGATATTAGCTCACTTGCAACAGATATGGAAGTAGTCTACTCTGTTTTATGTTTCATCCTTGAGCTTGCTGTAACTGAACTGACAATGTGGACTGCAACAATCACTACTTGCAACAGATATGGAAGTAGTCTACTCTGTTTTGTGTTTCATCCTTGAGCTTGCTGTAACTGAACTGACAATGTGGACTGCAACAGTCACTACTGATATTAGCTCACTTGCAACAGATATGGAAGTAGTCTACTCTGTTTTATGTTTCATCCTTGAGCTTGCTGTAACTGAACTGACAATGTGGACTGTAACAATCACTACTGATATTAGCTCACTTGCAACAGATATGGAAGTAGTCTACTCTGTTTTATGTTTCATCCTTGAGCTTTCTGTAACTGAACTGACAATGTGGACTGTAACAATCACTACTTGCAACAGATATGGAAGTAGTCTACTCTGTTTTGTGTTTCATCCTTGAGCTTTCTGTAACTGAACTGACAATGTGGACTGTAACAATCACTACTCATATTAGCTCACTTGCAACAAATATGTAAGTAGTCTACTCTGTTTTGTGTTTCATCCTTGAGCTTGCTGTAACTGAACAGACAATGTGGACTGTAACAATCACTACTCATATTAGCTCACTTGCAACAGATATGGAAGTAGTCTACTCTGTTTTGTGTTTCATCCTTGAGCTTGCTGTAACTGAACTGACAATGTGGACTGTAACAATCACTACTTGCAACAGATATGGAAGTAGGCTACTCTGTTTTGTGTTTCATCCTTGAGCTTGCTGTAACTGAACTGACAATGTGCACTGTAACAATCACTACTTGCAACAGATATGGAAGTAGGCTACTCTGTTTTGTGTTTCATCCTTGAGCTTGCTGTAACTGAACTGACAATGTGGACTGTAACAATCACTACTCATATTAGCTCACTTGCAACAGATATGGAAGTAGTCTACTCTGTTTTGTGTTTCATCCTTGAGCTTGCTGTAACTGAACTGACAATGTGGACTGTAACAATCACTACTTGCAACAGATATGGAAGTAGGCTACTCTGTTTTGTGTTTCATCCTTGAGCTTGCTGTAACTGAACTGACAATGTGGACTGTAACAATCACTACTCATATTAGCTCACTTGCAACAGATATGGAAATAGGCTACTCTGTTTTGTGTTTCATCCTTGAGCTTGCTGTAACTGAACTGACAATGTGGACTGTAACAATCACTACTGATGTTAGCTCACTTGCAACAAATATGGAAGTAGTCTACTCTGTTTTATGTTTCATCCTTGAGCTTGCTGTAACTGAACTGACAATGTGGACTGTAACAATCACTACTTGCAACAGATATGGAAGTAGGCTACTCTGTTTTGTGTTTCATCCTTGAGCTTGCTGTAACTGAACTGACAATGTGGACTGTAACAATCACTACTTGCAACAGATATGGAAGTAGGCTACTCTGTTTTATGTTTCATCCTTGAGCTTGCTGTAACTGAACTGACAATGTGGACTGTAACAATCACTACTTGCAACAGATATGGAAGTAGGCTACTCTGTTTTGTGTTTCATCCTTGAGCTTGCTGTAACTGAACTGACAATGTGGACTGTAACAATCACTACTGATATTAGCTCACTTGCAACAAATATGGAAGTACTGTACTCTATTTTGTGTTTCATCCTTGAGCTTGCTGTAACTGAACTGACAATGTGGACTGTAACAATCACTACTGATATTAGCTCACTTGCAACAAATATGGAAGTGCTGTACTCTGTTTTATGTTTCATCCTTGAGCTTGCTGTAACTGAACTGACAATGTGGACTGTAACAATCACTACTTGCAACAGATATGGAAGTAGTCTACTCTGTTTTATGTTTCATCCTTGAGCTTGCTGTAACTGAACTGACAATGTGGACTGTAACAATCACTACTGATGTTAGCTCACTTGCAACAAATATGGAAGTAGTCTACTCTGTTTTATGTTTCATCCTTGAGCTTGCTGTAACTGAACTGACAATGTGGACTGTAACAATCACTACTGATATTAGCTCACTTGCAACAAATATGGAAGTGCTGTACTCTGTTTTATGTTTCATCCTTGAGCTTGCTGTAACTGAACTGACAATGTGGACTGTAACAATCACTACTTGCAACAGATATGGAAGTGCTGTTGAGCTAAGGCACCACTGTTTGATATATCCTGATCTATAGTATAGGTCTTCTAACTAGCAAGCTTCCCTGGTGAGCTTATGTCAGTGTCATGAGATACATATTCTTCAGATTGTGCACATATTAGCAAGTGTGTCACTAATGGGCAATTTTTCCTTTTAACAAAATTCACACATCTCTGAAAAAACTAACTACATTAATTTTTGCACAAAACATAAAAATATGGCAGACCTAAGGAAAGAATATGAAAAAATCAGATTGCAGAAGCCTAGGTCTTATGATTGATAGTAACATGAAACACCATATTGATTATATCTTACCCAAACTGAGCTCTGTATATTTTGCAATCCCATCTTTAATTCAGCTTATAAATAAGAGCAAACTAAAAACAGCTTATTATGCTTATTTTCATTCATTGATGACCTGGGATATATTTTCGGGAGATTCAGTAAATGCTAAAAAGGTATTCATTATGCAAAAAAAGGTAATAAGAATGACAGGGGAAAGATGAACAACTCACTACAAACCACTTTTTAAAATGTTTGGAATTTTACCGTTAGCTTGTGAATATACTCTAGCCATATTGTCATTTGTAATAAATAACCCAGAAAAATTTACCAAAATACAGATATTCATAACAAAGAGACCAGACATAGGCAGGACTTACATAGACCAACAAATAATTTGCAGTTATTCCAAAAAGGGGTTTACTACAAAGGAATAATTTTGTTTAATTCACTTCCCTCTTCTATAAAAGAATTACAAATGAACAAAATTAAGCTTAGATCAGAATTAAAAAGATACCTTATTACTCACACCTTCTATACAAAGGAGGATTTCATTCAATCAAAAAACACTGGTAAAAATGTAACATTGTAAATATAATACATATGAATATTCTGTTTATGGGTAGGCTTTTGGAAACAGACATGTAACTGAAAATTATGCAAAACTGACACCTCTGAAAATTCATTATCCGAGTTGTTATTTGTAAATAAATGTATTAATAAGTATGAATAAATGTAATTGTTGACATGATCTACATCCTAGAGTTTGGACTTTGAGTCTATTGTCATAATAGGATCTACAATGTTATATATGTTTAGAGTGAGAGTTTTGTTGCTCTGAAACTACCGGAGAAGAGAAGAGTAATAAAATTTCATCTAAGGAAAACAAAACCATTTACAAGCGGGTATTTAATGAGCAAAATATAGACTATTTTAAGCATCTTTTAAGTATAGAGTCTTGGAATACTTTAGATAATAATTGCGTTAACAAAAAAGCAGCAGATTTTTTTAACATAATCTCCCATTATCGGGACGTAGCATTTCCATTAAAGAAAGTGAGACCCTACTCTAATTTCTCGTCTAATTGTAAAAGTTGGCTAACAACAGGAATTATTTTATCATGTAAAAGAAAGAGGATGCTTATGGAAGTTAATAAAATGACAGAGGATCCCAAATTTAAAGAATACTTTAAAAAGTACTCTAACACTTTATATAAAGTTGTAATTGCAGCAAAGAAATTATATAATGACAATTATATTAATAGTCACCAGAATAAGGGCAAGGCTATTTGGAACATAGTAAAAAAAGAAACTAATAGTACACAAAAAAATGATAAAATAACATTAACTGTGAATAACAACACAATAGTAAATAAAAAAACAATCACTGACACATTTAATAATTACTTTGCAGTAGTGGCTAAGAATTTAACTAAAACCATGCCTCCACTATCTGATAATATAACCTCACCACAGATTATAAATAATTATGCCTCACTTTATTTATTTCCAACTACAGAAAAAGAAATAGAACAAACTATTAATAGTCTAAAAAATAAAAAATGTAGTGGATATGACGATATACCTGATGCTCTCGTAAAGGAATGTGGAACTTATTTACTCAAATCATTATCAGATATCTGCAATATATCCCTTACTACCGGCTGCTTTCCGGATGTTTTCAAAATTGCTAAAATTGTGCCCATTTATAAGAAAGGTAATAAAACCTGTGTTGAAAATTATAGACCCATTTCTTTACTCTGTGTGTTTGCTAAAATACTCGAAAAAATAATGTACAATAGATTAGTACCCTTTTTATTAAAGTACAATATAATATCTGAATCACAGTTTGGGTTTCAAAAGGGTAAGTCAATAAATATGGCTATTTTCTCCTTTTTAGAAGAAATATTTAGTGCAAAAGACAAGAATGAACATGCCTTAGGGTTGTTTGTCGATCTATCTAAGGCATTTGACACAGTAAACCACAACATTTTATTAAATAAGCTTGAAAACTATGGCATCAGAGGAGTTGCTAACGACTGGTTTAAATCATACCTTACAAATAGAGCCCATTTAGTCGAAATTGATGGTATCCGGTCAAATTTACAAATAGCTGAGTATGGCGTACCACAAGGCTCCATATTAGGGCCAGTTCTCTTCCTTATTTATATATATGTCTTACCATTACACATGACTCCCGTTAATACTGTTCTTTTTGCAGATGATGCAAACTTTGTGTTCAAAAGTCATTGCCAAAATTCGCTACAACGGACTATACATGACTCAATGTCAAAATTGTGTAACTGGTTAAATTATAATAAATTATTGTTAAATGTTAATAAATCAAGCTACTTAAATTTTGAAAAGTATCCAAACCTCACAAATCAATTCCAAATACTTGTAGAAAATAGCCCAATAAGTCACCAACATTCTACTAAATTCCTTGGTATTACAATTGACAACACATTAACATGGAAAGATCACATTCTCATTCTTAGTAATAAATTGAATCGTTTAACTTACGCAATAAGTGTTAAGTAAGTTTGTGGTAAAGAGGTAATGAGAGTGGTATACTTTGGATATATACATTCAATAATTTCATTTGGAATACTCTTTTGGGGGAACTCTACCCAATCAAATATAGTATTTAAAATACAAAAGAAAATATTAAGAATAAAGAATTAGGAATCACCCCATGCTCCAAGTAAACCTATCTTTGAAGAGCTTAACATACTCCCTCTACCATGTATATATATCCTAGAAACAGTCTCCTTCATTCATACTAATATGCAATGTTTTAAGAGAAACAAGGATTATCATGCCCATAATACCCGAACATCTGAAGCAATACATCTACAGTGTCATCGACTTAATAAAACTCTCAATAGTGTATCCCACAAAGGAATAGTTTTATATAATAAGATACCCAAATCTTTAAAAGCTGTGCCAGGAAAATTCTTTAAATCTAAAATGTATAAATGGTTATTAAAACACAAATTTTATAGCATAAATGAATTTCTTAACTTAGATATTTAACTACTTAACTGTATTCTGTCACACCTGTATATTGTACATTTATATTTCTTGTAATAATTAGTTTGTAAGTCTTGACGAAGCCATATGTACAAATTGTATATCCTCGTTGAATAAAAAATTGAATTGAATTGAAAGCAGTTATTCTTTTTCCTTCACGTAAAGCTATTTCTAAAACTTATCTATTTGTTTATGCAGTCCATGTTGTGTCAGTTAAATAACAACAGCACTAGTAACATACATACACAACAACACCATTTTCCTACAGCCTAGTCTTGTTCTAAATTTTTTTTTTGAAGCACACTAACTTAATTCTTGAGTTGTTATACAAGTCAAACATTTCAAAATAGCTTGTATAATTTTGAAAATCTTGCAATTTCTATAAACAATTAGGCCAATTGAGGAGCCCTGAAGCAAACTGTTTTAGTCCACAAATCTTATGTTGCAATCACTTGACTTTCTCTATCTTTTACAAAAGCTTATCCTACGATCTGCTTCATACTAATCGAGTTAAACCTCAGCAGAAGTTGTCTTATTACTTATTTCCCTTCTACTTACAAGGAAGTAAGGGAATACACTAAGCTAAAGCGATTGTCAAATATTTTAAAAGCTGTCACTATGTGAGGGCCTTAAAGTATTGTTCTGTTTGCATGACCAGGATGAAGAAAAGGTGAATAACGACTTCCCATTTTAGTAAAGCATATGTATTAGAAAACTGAAGCCAGGAAGAAGGAATATCCTGGAATGGTTACCACCACAAAACAAATTGTGTGGTTTAACTTGGTCTATATGTTTTGTGTAGGAAGTTTTCATCTTTCTTTTACATTTACCACTTATACAAGATTCATTTAAAATGAAGAGGCTATTCACAGGAAATTTAAGGTATAGATTTTATTTATCATGAAAATATCTTCAAATAAGGTATTTTAACCAAATTTATTAGCATGGTGTAAGTATAAATGTAAATGAGAAAATTTACATGAGATATATTGCCTGTTTGAGAGCAGAAGTCAACATTTAATATCACTATTATAAGGTAAGGATTTTAGTAGGCCTCTGCAGGCGTAATTTCCCTGGTGACTTTAAGCCACTTGGCGTAGTAGAGAAAAGCCACTAGTGGGTTCAAATGGAATTTAACTACCCATAATATATAAACAGTAACTGTAATATACAACATAGTACTGCTGCAATGAGTCATGTTCCCCAAAGCTTTACTACAGGTTGTTTACATGTGACACATGCAGGTCGGTCTCTACTTGGTCCCCAACACTTTACTACAGGTTGTTTACATGTGAGACATGCAGGTTGGTCTCTACTTGATCCCCAAGATGCTATCCCTAGTTATACTGCTGCATCGAGCCGCGTTCCCCAACACTTTCCTACAGGTTGTTTACATGTGACACATGCAGGTCGGTCTCTACTTGGTCCCCAAGATGCTATCCCTAGTTATACTGCTGCATCGAGCCACCTTCCCCAACACTTTACTACACGTGGTTTACTTCTGACGCATGCAGGTTGGTCTCTACTTGGTCCCCAAGATGCTATCCCTAGTTATACTGCTGCATCGAGCCGCGTTCCCCAACACTTTACTACAGGTTGTTTACATGTGACACATGCAGGTCGGTCTCTACTTGGTCCCCAAGATGCTATCCCTAGTTATACGGCTGCATCGAGCCACCTTCCCCAACACTATACTACACGTGGTTTACTTCTGACGCATGCAGGTAGGTCTCTACTTGGTCCCCAAGATGCTATCCCTAGTTATACTGCTACATCGAGCAACATTCCCCAACACCTTTCAACAGGTTGTTTACATATGACACATGCAGGTCGGTCTCTACTTGGTCCCCAACACTTTACTACAGGTTGTTTACATGTGAGACATGCAGGTTGGTCTCTACTTGGTCCCCAACACTTTACTACAGGTTGTTTACATGTGAGACATGCAGGTCGGTCTCTACATGGTCCCCAACACTTTACTACAGGTTGTTTACATGTGAGACATGCAGGTCGGTCTCTACTTGGTCCCCAACACTTTACTACAGGTTGTTTACATGTGAGACATGCAGGTTGGTCTCTACTTGGTCCCCAACACTTTACTACAGGTTGTTTACATGTGAGACATGCAGGTCGGTCTCTACTTGGTCCCCAACACTTTACTACAGGTTGTTTACATGTGACACATGCAAGTCGGTCTCTACTTGGTCCCCAACACTTTACTACAGGTTGTTTACATGTGAGACATGCAGGTAGGTCTCTACTTGGTCCCCAAGATGCTATCCCTATTTATACTGCTACATCGAGCAACATTCCCCAACACCTTTCAACAGGTTGTTTACATCAGACACATGCAGGTCGGTCTCTACTTGGTCCCCAAGATGCTATCCCTAGTTATACTGCTGCATCGAGCCGCGTTCCCCAACACTTTACTACAGGTTGTTTACATGTGACACATGCAGGTCGGTCTCTACTTGGTCCCCAAGATGCTATCCCTATTTATACTGCTGCATCGAGCCACCTTCCCCAACACTATACTACATGTGGTTTACTTCTGACGCATGCAGGTAGGTCTCTACTTGGTCCCCAAGATGCTATCCCTATTTATACTGCTACATCGAGCAACATTCCCCAACACCTTTCAACAGGTTGTTTACATCAGACACATGCAGGTCGGTCTGTACTTGGTCCCCAAGATGCTATCCCTAGTTATACTGCTGTATTGAGCCACGTTCCCCAACACTATACCACAGGATGTTTACATGCGATGCATGCAGGTCGGTCTCTACTTGCTCGACAATATGCTATCCCTAGTTATACTGCTGTATTGAGCCACGTTTCCCATCACTCTACTACAGGTAGTTTTCATGTGACACATGCAGGTCTGTCTCTACTTGGTCCCCAACACTTTACTACAGGTTGTTTACATGTGAGACATGCAGGTCAGTCTCTACTTGGTCCCCAACACTTTACTACAGGTTGTTTACATGTGACACATGCAGGTCGGTCTCTACTTGGTCCCCAACACTTTACTACAGGTTGTTTACATGTGAGACATGCAGGTTGGTCTCTACTTGGTCCAAAAGATGCTATCCCTAGTTATACTGCTGCATCGAGCCGCGTTCCCCAACACTTTACTACAGGTTGTTTACATGTGACACATGCAGGTCGGTCTCTACTTGGTCCCCAAGATGCTATCCCTAGTTATACTACTGCATCGAGCCACCTTCCCCAACACTATACTACACGTGGTTTACTTCTGACGCATGCAGGTCGGTCTCTACTTGGTCCCCAAGATGCTATCCCTAGTTATACTGCAGCATCGAGCCACCTTCCCCAACACCTTTCAACAGGTTGTTTACATGTGACACATGCAGGTCGGTCTCTACTTGGTCCCCAAGATGCTATCCCTAGTTATACTGCTGTATTGAGTCACGTTCCCCAACACTATACCAGAGGATGTTTACATGTGATGCGTGCAGGTCGGTCTCTACTTGCTCGACAATATGCTATCCCTAGTTATACTGCTGTATTGAGCAACGTTTCCCATCACTCTACTACAGGTAGTTTTCATGTGACACATGCAGGTCGGTCTCTAATTGGTCCTCAACACTTTAGTACATTTTGTTTACATGTGACACATGCAGGTCAGTCTCTTTTTGGTGCACAAGATGCTATCAGTAGTTACACTACTGTATTGAGCCACGTTTCCCATCACTATACTACAGGTTGTTTACATGTGACATATGTAGGTCAGTCTCTATTTGGTCCCCAACACTCTACTACAGGTTGCTTACATGTGACGCATGCAGGTCAGTCTCTATTTGGTCCCGAAGATGGTATTCCCTAGCTATACTGCTGTATCAAGCCTCATTCCCCAACCTTCTGCTACAGGTTGTTTACATGTGACATATGTAGGTCAGTCTCTATTTGGTCCCCAACACTTTACTACAGGTTGTTTAGATGTGACGCATGCAGGTCAGACTCTACTTGGTCCCCAAGATGCTTTCCCTGATAATACTCCTGTATTGAGCCACGATCCCCCAACCTTTAGCTACAGGTTGTTTACATGTGCTGCATGCAGGTAAGTCTCTACGTGGTCCCAAAGATGCTATCCCTTTTTTTCTACTGCTCCAATGAGCCACGTTCCCCAACACTTTACTGCAAGTTGTTTACATATGACCTGTGCAGGTCAGTCTCTACTTGGTCCCCAAGGTGCTATCCCTAGTTATACTGCTGCATCGAGCCTCGTTCCCCAACACTTTACTACAGGTTGTTTACATGTGACCTGTGCAGTAAGTCTCTACTTGTTCCCCAAGATGCTATCCCTAGTTATACTGCTGTATCGAGCCGCGTCCCCCAACACTTTACTACAGGTTGTTTACATGTGACCTGTGCAGTAAGTCTCTACTTGTTCCCCAAGATGCTATCCCTAGTTATAATGCTGCATCAAGCCATGTTTACAGACACCTTACTACAGGTTGTTTAACTGTGATGAATGCAGGTCGGTCTCAACTTGGTCCCCAAGATGCTATCCCTAGTTATACTGCTGTATCAAGCCATGTTCCCCAACACTTTACTACAGGTTGTTTACATGTGACACATGCAGGTCGGTCTCTACTTGGTCCCCAACACTTTACCACATGTTGTTTATATGTGACACATGCAGATCGGTCTCTACTTGGTCCCCAACACTTTACTACAGGTTGTTTACATGTGACACATGCAGGTCCGTCTCTACTTGGTCCCCAAGATGCTATCTCTAGTTATACTGCTGTATCGAGCCACGTTCCCCAACACTTTACTACAGGTTGTTTACATGTGACCTGTGCAGTAAGTCGCTACTTGTTCCCCAAGATGCTATCCCTAGTTATACTGCTGCATCAAGCCACGTTTACAAACACCTTACTACAGGTTGTTTAACTGTGATGAATGCAGGTCGGTCTCTACTTGGTCCCCAAGATGCTATCCCTAGTTATACTGCTGTATCGAGCCATGTTCCCCAACACTTTACTACAGGTTGTTTACATGTGACACATGCAGGTCGGTCTCTATTTGGTCCCCAACACTTTACTACAGGTTCTTTACATGTGACACATGCAGGTCAGTCTCTACTTGGTCCCCAAGATGATATCCCTAGTTATACTGCTGTATCGAGCCATGTTCCCCAACACTTTACTACAGGCTGTTTACATGTGACACATGCAGGTCGTTCTCTACTTGGTCCCCAACACTTTACCACAGGCTGTTTACATGTGATGCATGCAGATCGGTCTCTACTTGGTCCCCAACACTTTACTACAGGCTGTTTACATGTGACACATGCAGGTCGGTCTCTACTTGGTCCCCAACACTTTACCACAGGCTGTTTACATGTGATGCATGCAGATCGGTCTCTACTTGGTGCCCAACACTTTACCACAGGTTGTTTACATGTGATGCATGCAGATCGGTCTCTACTTGGTCCCCAACACTTTACTACAGGTTGTTTACATGTGACACATGCAGGTCTGTCTCTACTTAGTCCCCAAGATGCTATCTCTAGTTATACTGCTGTATCGAGCCACGTTCCCCAACACTTTACTACAGGTTGTTTACATGTGACACATGCAGGTAAGTCTCTACTCAGTCCCCAAGATGCTATCCCTAGTTATACTGCTGCATCAAGCTACATTCCCTAACACTTTACTACAGGTTGTTTACATCTGATACATGCAGGTAAGTCTCTATTTGGTCCCCAAGATGATATCCCTAGTTATACTGCTGCATTGAGCCACATTCCCCAACACTTTACTACAGGTTGTTTACATGTGACGCATGCAGGCTGGTCTCTACTTGGTCTCCAAGTTGCTACCTCTATTTCAGCTACACATGATGTGAGGTAAAGTGAGGTGGACTTAATGCTTTGTTTCAGAGCTCTTGTTTGGACAGTATAACAAACTCAAGAGTAAAGAGAACATTGAACATAAGAAGAAAGAAGGAGGACAGGAGAACCAAGATGTTCAAGTCGTCGAACCCGAGATGAGGACATCCCCCGCAGAGTTGACCCTGACGGCAGTGACTGGCCCTCGGTGATGATCAATCTTCATGATCACATTACCAGCAAGCAGTGAGCAGATGATGATACTGGAATCTTCACCTCCACTCACAATGACGGAGTTGTTGAGCGCAGCTGTGAGACTCAGCACTGGTGCAATGTGCTCACTGCAACACATACATGTTCACACTAGAGTACATCAAAATTCAAAGTATGACTCAATGTCTTTGTGTGAACTTGCTACACTTGCTACACAGAGAATTTGACACCAACATTTTCTTGGAAATACATGCTATCCAAAAAAAAATGCATTTTTAGAAAAAGGTCTTCCCTGTATGTCTGTGCGCTCGTGTCTGTGTATGTGTGTGTCTGTGTGAGTGTGTGTGCATGTGTGTGTGATTGTGTGTGCATGCATGTGCGAGTGTATGTATCTGTGTGTGTCAGTCTGTGTGCATTTGTGTGCGTGTGAGTGTGTCTGTGTGCGTGCGAGTGTGTGCATGCATGTGTGAGTGTGTGTGTGTGTGTGAGTGGGTGTGTGTGTGTGAGTGTGTGTGTGTGCATGTGTGTGAGTGTGTGTGTGCATGTGTGTGCGTGCGTGTGTGAGTGTGTGTGTGTGCATGTGAGTGCGTGCGTGTGTGAGTGTGTGTGTCGGTTTGTGAATGCGTGTATGAGTGTGTCTGTCTGTGGTAGCGTGCATGTGTGAGTGTGTGTGTGCGTGAGTGTGTGTGTGTGCGTGAGTGTGTGTGTGTGCGTGAGTGTGTGTGTGTGTGTCCATGAGCTTGATAACTGTAAAACGAATAGTTAAATACCAATCTTAAATATCAAGTTTAGCATCTTCCAAGGATGCAACACAAACATTTTCAAGGACTCCCCCACCCCAACTGTTGTTTACATGAAAGATTTTTGAAAACTTTTAACTTTCTCATAAATAGCTAACAATTTTGACTAAAATGTCATATGTATAAAATATTTTCATGGTATATGAACTATATATCTTGAATTCTCTGGGAGTAGCCTCTTAAGACCTCTTGATTCAGGATTACCTTTTTATAACTTGTAAACTGTAACACACAGACAAAAACTTAATATACAAAATATTTTAGATCTCTTTAAAAGCACACAAATTATGTCATAAATGTTTTTTTTCTGTAGAATTAAGCATTTCCCATATATTCCTTATTATTGGATTCAGTTTTACATTATTAAACTTTTCTCAAACAGAATGCTATAATTCATCTCATATCTCTTTTCTTTTACTTCTAGCTATACATAGAGAACCAAATTTCAAAATTTTCACATAGCAACCAGCTTTTAAAACAGTTGACTATTGCTTTAGCCTGGTGTATTCCCTTATTTCCCTTCTACTTACATGGATGCAAGTAATTAGTCCATTTTGGTAAATGTTAATGTCAATTAGCATGATTTAGATAAAATTCTTTTTTTGGAATAGTTTGCAGGAACAGGTAGAGACAGTCATGTGAATGGGACACATCATGTATCTAGCTTGTTTCTTGCCAGTTCCAACTTGCTGAGACATCTGCCTTACCTGACATTCCAAATTTCGCTAGCACTTCTAGATTATACAGTATGTTTGTAAGTAAGTTTTATTCATCTGTTGAAGTGGTTTGGCACAATGTACATTCACTATTGTACATGTCAAGCTATAAGCATAACAATCATAGGTCTTACATGCTAAATACTATGATTCATGTTCAAGGTGATCATTGATAGAATAAGGAGTGGTTAATTAGATGTGCCTTGAGACTGGATTTTAGCTGCTTTACATTTTTAATTGCCTTGATATGTCTCCGTAAATGATTGTAAAGTTTAAAATACTTTGTTTGGTAAAGTAAGGTGTTGCAGCTGGTCATATGTGTTATGCACCATATTATTAGTTACAAAAAGTGAGTTGGAAGCATTAATGTTCTTGAGTATAACTGCATATAAGTAAATGCAGGAAAGGGGGAGGATTCCGGGTTTTTTAAAAAGAGATTTACATGACGATTTTGGGCTAACTCCAACAAAAGTTCTGATCATTTTTTTCTGTACAATAAAGGTTGATTTCCATGCTGGAGACTCACCCCAGAAGACTTAAGAGTGAGTGCACATGCTGCTCTAACTGTTTCTTTACTTGTGCATGTTGTAGGATATAACATAGAGAGCTGAGTTTATTATTGATGAGGCTAATGTGGGCCTCCCATTTCAAATTACTACAAAAGTTAGCCACCAGGAAAATGCCCATGTTCTACATCGTTCTGTTCTCATGTGAATAACATTAGCCTTGTTCTCAAGAGTTTGCTTTTGCTTCAAGTATGCAGTATCGCATCATCTTGCATGGATCAAACTAAATTTCCTGACGTGTGTGTTCCGAGAAGAGAAGCCATTCGTTTCCTTGTAAATAAATTTGGATCTGATAAGAAAAAAAAGGTAAACAGGCATGTGCTTATGGAGCAGAAATTAGAAAAAATCGGAGAAAGGTTAGTTGGGTGTCTTGCACATGAAACTTACATTTCGAAAGCTTCAGCATCAAAACTTTTAAAATTCAAACTATACAAAGTTAAAGTTGTCCAGAAATTTCCTGTTTTGTATTCATTTTGATAATTGTTAACACATTGAAGCCCGGGCCTTTCTTTAGTTGAAGTGCCAAGAAACCCAGGGTTTTTACGCCTACTTTGAGTTATTATTTGCAGTACATCAATCAAATGTGTCAAAAAGTATTGGGAAAATCTAAAAGTATGGCATTCAAGGATATCTCAACAAGTAAGAAAATAGTCATAACTTCCATTATAATACTTTATTTTAAATTTACAACAAGTATCAAATATGAGTTTTAAAAAAAAACTGCGTAAAGCTGCTTATACTCCATTTATTCAAAGTTCCAAAACTCTCCCTCAGAACCCGAATTTTCCACATCTTCATTTGTATCCTGAATTTCAGCTTCAGTTCACAGAAGTCAAGGAAAATGCAGCATTTTAACATTTAAGAGCACAGATCACCACCTTCAGAGAAAAGGCGCGACTACCTGAGATCAACCAATATTACTAAATCTCCTAAAATTCCTAATAGTTGACTAAAGTAAGGACAGATGGCAGCACAAATCAGACAACTAAACAATAACGGATGTATGTTCTTTGCCACATAGCCCAAGACCGAGTTAAGAACGTGGAATTGCATTAAAAGCGTTAGATATACCTGCCCGAGCTATGCTTGGGACGTGGGCCACAAGACCATTTTGCTCAGCCCGAGTTATACTCGGACTTGGGCTCCAATGTGTTAATGTGATTTGAGATTTTGTTTGGCATCCATGCATGTGTGACTGGGAGATGGACCATGCACCTGACGGCCATGTTTTGTAGCAGACTTACTCCTCAAATATCTCTGCATGTTACTGTACAGTTTTAAATATGATAATATGGAAGATTTGCTGTGCTGTTAGTTTGATTAAATTAGTTATTAACTTGTCAAAAGTGCTAACTACAACATTTTTATTAATTTCAATGATTTCTGTTTATTAAGAGCATTTAATGTATTATTGCTAATGTATTATGGTTTCACTATCTCAATTTTAAAACTGCTACACACTGTCATATTAGTAATCCACTGTCAAACCTACTATGGTACCCTCCGTGGTGTACTGGTTACCATGCTAACTTCATATACCCAAGGTCGCGGGTTCAAACCTGGCGGAGAACGATGGATCTTTTCGGGCATAAAAATCCTTAGCATGGCTTCCTTTGGAGGGAAGTAAAGCCGTGGGTCCCATGTCGTAGATTTATGGCATGTAAAAGAACCTCAAGCCTGATAGAGAGGCCTCTGAGCAAAATTAAGCAGTCTCTCACGCTCAGTATAGAATGGGACGCTGAGAACCACAGCAGTTAAAGTGCGTCCATAAATAAATCGCCATTTCATTTTGTCAAACCTACTCTGAACAATCACACTTATGTTTCTACTTGCAGTGAGGTTCCCAAAATCTGTTGTGCTTAGTATTCTATGGTCTTAATTGGAATTTGCTCTTTAATTTGTTACCTATATATTTTAACTGTATAGTGACAATATCTATATTTTTAGAACTGTTACAATTCCACCTGGGTAGTGTTTAACACCTGGTTTTACTACATAGGTATCACAGGCGAGATGGCGGGGCATAACGGAGAAAACCCAACGCTTTGCCTACCACAAGTTGCATGGAGCAAACTCGGGCCACCTTGGGTTAAGGGTATCTGCCTCACATTCAAGAGGTTGCGATTTCAAATCTTAGGGTGAGTTACCCGAATAAGGCTTCTTTCAGGGTTTTCCCTTATCCTGAAAAGACAAATGTCAAGTAACTTTAAGCCTCATGGGCTTTAAGATAATTTGAGCATCATTTCACCAATTCTATTCATCATCTGATATGACCAATCAGGTTAAAGGACATTAAGTTACAAAAAAAAAAAAAAAATTGAACACTGGCCCTAATAAGGACCACTTGCATTAATATTTGCAGATAATAATTAGTTTATTTTGTGTAGTTGCAACTGAAGTTTTTTGTGTTGTTTACAATTTCAATTATATATTTATATCCTTCTTTTATTAGATAAAAAAGATAGAACAGAATAGAATTTAACTATCCATTTGATTGTAGGACCTTGTAACTAGGATCCATGTTAACGGATATTTAGAACAAGATTACAAGTAAGAAAAATTATATACAAACTATTTCAAAAGTGTTACAAAATTATATATAGAAAGTGTTAGGCATGTTTTTGATTTTACAAGTTAGTGTGTTATATAGAATATATGATTTGAACTCTGACCAGCACAGATCACAGATTACTTCACTGTAAAGATGGCAAGCGCAGTACTCTTTGGTGTCTTCTAGACCACGGCATACAAGTCCGGCAAATGAAACTAGTTAAATTAGTGTAATTTATTTATATTTAACACTTTCAAAACATTCCCATAGGCTGTGGAAACAATGTTCTAACAGGAACTTTTTGACAGCAAAGTTAAACTTATGTAGTGTGCACATCTGCTTTTTAAGTGTTCCAGTAAGCCATTATAAAGGCAAAGTCCAGTACATCTGAAACTTCATTTAAATAAACTTTTATTTGTTCTTTTTGTGTAGCATCATGGGCATGCATTTGACCTGACAAAGGTAATTGATTCCTGAATATATGTACAAGCAAGGTAGAGCAAATATGACTGTTTGAAAAGTGTTCTACAATTAGTTGATATTGTGTACATATCCATAGTACAGAGTTAGTAATTCCTTTATTCATGACTTTTAATAGTACAAAAACAGGAAAACCAAATTTTTACTTCCTCTACATATGTAATACACTGTACATATTGCACTCCACACAAGAACTGGATACTGAGATTTCACCAAAAATACATGCTTTAGTATTCCCGGTATCAAAAAAAGAATTTTTAGTAAAAGCTCTGTGTGCGTGTGTGTGTGTGTGTGTCTGCATGTGCATGTGTGTGTGCCTGTGTGTGCAAGTGTGTCTGTGTGTGTGTGTGTGTGCATGCGTGTTTGTGTGTGGGTGTGTGTGTGTGTGTGTGTGTGTGTGTGTGTGTGTGTGTGTGTGTGTGTGTGCGTGCATGCGTGCCTGCCTGCATGTCTCACTTTGAAAATGATAACTCATAAACAAAAAGTCAGTAAAATACGAAACTTGATACATAATTTAAGTATCTTTCAAGGATGCAACATAAAGGTTTTGAGGAAAAATCCCCTCTCCTCAAACTACTGTTTATAGGGAAAACATTTTCAAAATGTTGATTTTCTCCAAAATGGCTCTAATAATTTTGATTAAAATACTGAATGTTAAAGATATTAGTGGTGCTGTAGCAGAGTGGTTAGACCACTCAACTCCCACCTAGGCAGTGTGCGTTTGATCCCAAGTGCTCACATGTGGGCGTCTGGGCCAGTTTTCCCCACCAATTGTCCCTACATCCATTTTCATTTCGTTTCATGCACTTGCTCATGCTCATGGCTGACAATGGGCCAACCACTTGTTTTGTGGTTACATGCCATTGGCTGCCCAACTAGACACTGACTTGTAAGTCCTAGGGGGATGCCAGCCATACATAAGGGCAGGGTAAGCTGACTACAAAAGATATTTGCATGACAAATGTAATTTATATCCTGAATTTTCTGGAAATAGTCTCTGAACACGTCTTTATTCTCAATAAATTTTGATGAATTTTTCCTGGCTGGTAAACTGTAAGAGATTCACAAAAAATGTCAATCTCATCAAACCACACAATTTATGTCATATACATTATCTTGTGGATTTGACCATTTCTTGAGATATTCTTCGTTATTTTTTCAGTTTTAAAACTCTTTTCTTCTACAGGAATTTATAAACTGCTGGCCACACAAAGAAACAGATTTCCACCACATGGCAATCAGGATTTAAAACATTTGACTATCAGTTTAGCCTAGTATATTCCCAATTTCCCTTCTTCTTACAAGGAAGCAATAGGATAATTTCTGTTAATGTTTGTCTCAATAAACATTATGTAGATAGAAGGATAAGCCTATTAACAATAACTTGTTACAGAGATGTGGAGAAAGTCATGTGAATGGAAGACATCAGATTTTTTCCTTGTTATCTATAAACTGATATACACATTTACTGGTGTAAATGTTTCATTATTAGTTGCCCTCTGTGATGTACTGGTTACCATGCTAACTTCATACAAGGTACGTCCAGAAAGTAAGTTCCATTTCAATTTATCTCCGCTGCAGTGCTGCGATCGCAGTTCTGCACATGCGCGGTATATGCTCTGTATCAAGGAGAAGAAATGTGCGCCATTTTGAGCTCGCTGTCAGCCACATACACTTTGTTGTGCTTGTTTACAATGTCAGTGTTGATTGAAAATCCCGCCACATCTTACTCATTGATTTCTTACCGCATGGTCAAACAAGCAAAGCAGATGTTTTTTGGAGACACTTAGGAAATTGCGCCGTGCAATACAGAATAAGCGCCGAGGATTGCTGTCAAAAAGTGTTGTTTTTCTTCATGACAATGCATGACCACACACTGCAAATGTGACGAAAAACCTCCTACAGAGATTTGGCTGGGACGTGTTTGACCATCCTCCGTACAGCTCTGACCTCGCTCCTACCGACTTTCATCTGTTCTTACATCTCAAGTCTTTCCTTGGCGGTCAACACTTCAACAATGATGAAGAGCTGAAAGAAAATGTTTCCAACTTTTTGAAGACACAGGCGGCAAACTTCTATGAAGAAGGTATACAAAAACTTGTGCCACACTATGACAAATGCCTGCAAAATTTTGGCAGTTATGTGGAAAAGTAGTTTAAGAGTTGCAGAATGTTGTGCAATAAATAATTATTCTGTATCTGTACACAATTTAATTTTACTACCAAACGGAACTTACTTTCTGGACGTACCTCGTATACCCAAGGTTGCAGGTTCAAACCCGGTGGAAGAAGATGAATTTTTTCGGGCATAAAATTCCTTAGCATGGCTTCCTTCGGAAGGGAAGTAAGCCGTGGGTCCCGTGTCGTAGATTTAAGGCAATTAAAAGAACCTCAGGCCTGATAGAAAGGCCTCTGAGCCAAATTAAGCAGTCTTTCACGTCCAATATAGAATGGGATGCCGAGAACCACAGCAGTTAAAGAGTGTCCATAAATAAAACTCTATTTTATTTCATTATTATCTTGCACATAAGAGAGTCATAGCTCATTGTTGTGGTCCATTAGATAATGTACCTGTGTGCAACAATAAGCACTACTTCTGGAAGTTTCATCAAGAGTATAAAGGAGTCCCAGTGAGTCAATTGAGAGCGTACAGTCATAGCTGTAGCCGCAACGAGCATTAAAAGAAAACTCTAAACCAGGTTGTTGCAAAAGCATAAAATAAAGAGAGTTTTATTTATAATCTGTGGTAGAAATAAAGAGTTGTTTGTTTGATTGATGTTTGGAGGAATTTAGTAACAGTGATGGTCAAATTATATATTTTATTAATTTGTTGAGTTGGTGTTTTAACACTACGTCACTTACATTGTTATTATGAGGGACTAGTTTCGAAAGCCTATGCTTTCATTTTCAACCTCACAGGTCCAACCAACTCAACAAATTAATAAAACATAGTTGTTTGTTTGTTTGTTTCAGTAATAAAGAGAAGTTTTGTTATGTTACTGAACATAGGGATTCTTAATTTGACTATCATCTGCAGTGCCATAAGTAAAAAAGCGGGTGTTAAACACTACCAAAAAATAACAATAATTTGAGTAATGGACATAAAATTATTAAGTTATGCATTTCAAAAATACTTGAGGTTGTTATATTTCATTTCTCTTTTTCAGTTGCGATACAGATTCCTGTTATTTCTCCAAGCGCACTTCAGCCTGCTATCTGTATCACTTGGAGCCAACATCGCCTTGCAGTGTGTATGGATGATACTTGTTTGCTTCTATCCACATTTTCCAAAAGCTTTGTATCTTAGTGCTGGGCTGTTTCAGTCTCCTTCCTGCAGTCTAAGTTATCCTGAAGCACTCCAATTGTTCTCAGCTGAAGTCTGCTATCAGCTCTTTCCGTAATGTTGCCATTTAAGGGTCTGTTGGCTGCATAACGTCAGGCAGCCAACCTTTGCATTTGAAACGTGCAATAATCTGCGTAATGGAGCATATATAGTTGGTATTGTGAAAAGGAGCAAAGGCAGCGTACCCATAGTAAATCTAAAAAAGTATGAAATATGCAATTAACAGTGTGGGAAAAGACTATTTTTATGCTGTTGGCATAACAGTAAAGGAAGTGATTGCTTAGTGTGGCGGGTAACCACTGAAATATGTAATGAAACTACTGCATTTTCCTCCAAAACTGGACCCACATCCTTCTTTCCTCATAAAGTAGCATTTATGCTTCTTCCAAATGTTTCTTTCCTTTACTCATACTGTTTCTAACCCTTTCTTTATTTTCATCCTCAAAACATCCATTTTTAAGGCTGACAATGACAGAACTAAAGAGCAAATAGATCTGGTTGGGCAGGCAGTTATTCTTAACTACTGCTGCCGCTTCCGCTTCCGCTTCTGCCGCCGCCACCGCCACCGCCACTGCCACCGCCACCGCCACCGCCACCGCCACCGCCACCACCACCACCACCACCACCACCACCACCACCACCACCACCACTACCACTACTACTACTACTACTACTACTAATAATAATAATAATAGTAATAATATTAATACTTATTATTTTATTTACTAGTAATGCTGTATGTTTTCATTAAAAAGAAACAAAGTAACTGGCATGTTTCTATTTGATAGCAGCTTTGTGTGCTACATTTCCCCATTTAACCCAAAATATTACTTGATACAATGTATTAAGAGTACTGCAATTGCAGTGTGATGGTGACAGGGTTATCTTCATGTTATCGTAAGATCACCTTTAGCTAGCTCTTGTACCACATAACCTCTTTTTTTTTAACATCCTTTAACCTGGTTTGGTCATATCGGACGAAGAATGAAATTGATGATATGATGCTCAAATGATCTCGGGGTCCACGGAGCTTAAAGTTACTCAACATTCGTCTTCTCAGGATAAGGGAAAACCCCCAAAAAAAACTTATCCGGGTAACTCACCCTAAGCGAGATTCGAACTCACGACCTTTTGAACGTGAGGCAGACACTCTACCACCACACTACCCAGGCGGGCACATAAACCTCAAATAACCAACATCTGCAATTGGTAAGTTAATCTAAAAGTATACTATCCAGGTCCTGTCATTTCTCTGCTATTTTCAGAATCCAAGAAGGGTTATTAGTTAATAGGAATAGTTTATAATTTGTTAATTTTAAAGAATTATGACATTAAAATATATTTTATACATGAAACAAGTATATTTTTATTTCTTTGTTTAAATGATGTGACCAAGAGAACGATAGTTAAATACATAAAAATATATTTTATTTTCTATGTTATCTTGTATCATCCATAACCAGGTGCATTCCCTTAGCACTGAATGAGGAAGAAAAATAGAGCATACTACTGCCATCTAGTGGATATTAGTTGGTTGCCTTCCCTTGGCACTGCCTGCTCATTCTAAAATTGGTATGGATTTGCGATGTTGCGCAGTAAACAGACCCTTAAACGGCAACATTACTGCTCTTTCTTTACATGGTCTTTCTAAAAAGTTTCCCATGTCTACTTCCCAGTCTTATGATGTTCTCTTTTGGACCAGTTCTTATTTATTTGCACCTCTAGTTAATGAGTAACCACAATTGTTATATTATGTTCAGTGTTATAGAAGGCTTTAATTAGCTGTAGAACAAAAATGTAAATATAATTTGGCAAGTAAAGCCAGAGCTTGATAGTAACAGGCTTGCTTATACCCTTATTGAAGTATTTGTTTAGAGCTTACTATATTCTCAGCTTAAGTTGAAGTGACTGCAGGTCCCAGATGATGACTGAAGTGTCCTCAGAGCCTGTTGTCAGGTAGTGAGAGTGTTTTGTTATTGCCAGACACAGCACAGGTCTGCTGTGACCTGAAACAAATAAATACATTCTCAAACCTGCTCAACTTACAAGAAGCTTTTTAAATTGGAGTAATATTTTTGCTTTCGCTGAAAGAACTGAGAAAACATTATATACATAAGTTGTACATAGAGTTAAAGGTAGAATGGGGAAAGGGAACATGTGTGGAAAAAGGCAATGAAAGCAACCAGGGAAGGACTAGAACAGGGATAGTAAAAGTGAAAGATACAGAAGGAAGATGGGTTATAGACAAAAAGAACAATTTATGGAATGTGAAGAAAACAGAGAAATCAGACACAACTTAAATTGAAGAAATGGGCTAATTTACAAATTGATATAAACAGGAAAAAAGTTGCTGAAACTTGGCATCGTAACTTCATACAAAGTTGGATAGGTAGAGTCAGACTGAAAAATTCAACGCCATCGCCGGGGTTTGAACCACAGATTTCCCGATCTCTAGCCACTTGCTCTGCCACTGAACTACCATGGCAACATGCCTGCATAGAATTTAATTTCTCAACTGACTCGTATGTTTCCCGGTAAACCACAAGGTGATCTCAAAGTTAGCACTACTATGAATCCTGGGACTTATTTACTTACAACATTGTAAGTTGCCATAATTTGAGATCACCTTGTGGTTTACTGGGAAACATGCGAGTCAGTTGAGAAATTCATTGCTAAGCCGGCATGTTGCTGTGGTACCTCAGTGGCAGAGCAACCAGCTATAGATCGGGAGATCCATGGTTCAAATCCCGGCTATGGCGTTGAATTTTTTAGTCTGACTCTATCTATCCACTCCTGTCCTTCACACAGCTTTGTGTAAAAAACACAGTTATTCCATACAAATTGATACAAAATTATTAGATTTGTAAAGATAGAGTCAATGGCATTGTTGGAATTGAAACCACAAACTTCGTGGTCACCATACAGTGAGCTATCATCACTATACAGCATTCAATTTCTCAACTGGTAAGCCTCAATGACTAACCTAAAGCCTGCAACTTAAACTACATCACCATGTTATCTCAAAATAGTTAAGAGACCTGCTTCTGGTTTACTGGGAAAAAAAATGCAGTCATTTGGAGAATTTAATAGCATGTCAGCGTGCTGCTATTGTAGCTCTGGATGGAGAGAGATATTAGATTGGAAATGTTCTCTGCTGTAGTTGGTGAAACAGGATTTTCATGCAGCCACAAGCACCCCTTGTGTGGCTTAAATGTATACACAAAAATAAGATCTTGTCATGTTAAATGTTCAATTGAGCAGTAATTTAGAGTGTAAGTTTTAAACCAGTATAATGGCCAATATGTGTATGGTGGTTGTAGTTTTTCAAACAGCAGAACAAAAACAAGGAAAGGGAAATCCTTCAATACACAGGTTAGTGTACTTATTTAACACATTGGAGCCCAAGCCCGAGTATAGCTCAGGCAGGCATTTCTTACGCTTTTAATGCAATTCCACGACCGTAACTCGGTCTTGGGCTATGCGGCAAAGAACATACATCAGTTATTGTTTAGTTATCCTGATATATGGTGGACTTTGTGACAGTGATGTGTTTTAACAATTGAAATTTAGTTGAGTAGATTTTGTAACACTACATCACTTACTTTTTATTTCGGAAAACATGTTTCAGAAGCCATGTGCTTCCATTGTCAATTCCTTTGGTCGACTGCCGGCATCGCTTGCTGTGGTGGCTGTCTCTGTCCCTGGTGGTGGTTTGATGAACCTCTGAATGAGTAGTTCGCCTGGAGGGATTTCAAAATTGAAAACGCGGTTCTTGTTTTTCCAAATATATATGTTTTCCCAAACTTTTAATTCTGTCTTCCTTGTGATGTTTTTGAGGATTTTTGGGCTTCTATTTATGGTGTGTTTCTCTTTCCAAAAATGCCAAGCTATTGCAGATTTGTCTTCTTGTTTGAGTTTAATATTTCTGTGGTGTTCTTTTGTCCTTGTTTTTATATTTCTTTTTGTTTGGCGGATGTAGATTTTTTCACAGTCATTACAGCTGAACTGATATATTCCTGGTTTGTTTTCTTGTGGGATATCATCTTTTAATTTAGAATTTAAAATGTTTTTTATAGAGTAATTGTTTTTAGGGGCTAGAATGATGTTATGTCGTTTGAAGATCCTCAGGAATTTGTAGAAAGTTGTAGGGTGGTATGTAAACTTCTTGTAGATCTTGTTTTCTTTCTGGTTTTGAGTGAGTGTGCTGATTTCTTTAATTCTCTTCCTATTTTTAGCCTTATTAACTTTTTTGTACACCAGTTCTGCCCGAAATCCATTCTCTGTAGCTATGTCCAATATTTTAGTAAGTTCACATTGGTATTCTGTTTTGCCCATTGGGACATTTACCAAACTGTGTGTAAGGCTGTTGAGTAAAGCATGCTGATGGGGAATGGGATTGTAACTCTTTCGTTTTATATAGCTGTTGGTGTGGGTAGGTTTTCTGTAGATGCCAAATGTAAGGTGATTATTAGTTTTGATGATTTTTAGGTCGAGGAATGGTAGTTGTCCATCACATTCCTTCTCCATTGTGAACTTTATAGACTTTTCTTGCATATTTAGGAGTTTTAGTGCATCTTCTAGGTGTTTTTCTGGGACTATTGCAAAGATGTCGTCTACATAGCGGTACCATATTTTGAACATCCATTCTCTTCCTTCCCTAAATTTGAAATGGCAAGTATAAAAAACTCTCTAGATCTGATCGATAAAATTAAAGACATAAAATTAGAAAAAACTGATATGTTAGTTTCCTTTGATGTTACTGCTCTGTTTTCAAGCATACCTACAGAAAGCATACAATCCCACATCAAAAACTGGTTACTTGCAATAGGGAAAACAACAGAAGAAGCCCGAGAATACATCATATTAACGAATCTTTGCATAAATCAAAATTTTTTCACATTTAACGGGAAATATTACAAACAAACATCTGGTTTAGCTATGGGCAGCCCGCTGTCACCAATATTGGCAGATCTCTTCATGAGCACTATGGAAACTAGGATTAAAAAGGCATTCCCCTGGATGGAACCACATGGCTTCTGAAACATGTTTTCCGAAATAAAAAGTAAGTGATGTAGTGTTACAAAATTTACTCAACTAAATTTCAATTATCGTTTAGTTGTCTGATTTGTGCTGCCATCTGTCCTTGCTTTAGTCAACTATTAGGAATTTTAGGAGATTTAGTAATATTGTCTGCTCTTGGGTAGTAGCGCCATTTACCTTGAAGATTTGTTACGTTTGTGCTCTTAAATGTTAAAATGCTGCATATTCCTCGATTTCTGTGAACTGAATCTGAAATTCAGGATGCAAATGAAGCTGTGGAAAATTCTGATTCCGAGGGAGAGTTCTTCGAACTTTAAATAAATGGAGTGTAAGCAGCTTTACCCAGTTTTTTTTCAAACTCATATTTGATACTTGTTGTAAATTTAAAATAAAATATTAATATGGAAGTTATGACTATTTTCTTACTTGTTGAGAAATCCTTGAATACCATACTTTTAGATTGTCCCAATACTTTTCAGCAGATTTAATTGATGTATGCAAATAATAACTCAAAGTGGATGTAAGAGCCCTGCGTTTCTAGGCACTTCAACTACTGAAACGCCTGATGTTCCATGTGTTAAGTGATTTTTTTGGTGGTATACTAAGTGAAATATGTTATACATTATAACAGAAAGATTCTGTATTGTTTGTTAGATTTTAGATTTCCAACTCAGAGAGACCATAGAGAAGCTTGGATAAAGGCAATTCGCAGACAAAATTGGCAACCTACTCCAGTTTATGAGATACCTCTTGCTAATTCGCCCATTTAGCAGCTATCACAAGAAATAATTACTATCAAATTATATGCTTATGATACCAGAACCATGAGAGTAGGGGGCGTGTTCCTCGCACTCGGAATGTAATGTTAATTATCGCAATTTTCCTCGACCGAAATTCTTGATTAATACCACTCATCCTACTAAAGCTTTAAATGCTGTACAGTCTTTTGTTACATTAACAATAGTTTTAGAACAAGAAATTAAAAAAAAATTAAGTTATGACCTTGCCATGATGTTTACTGCAATAATACCAATTTATCAATAATAACTTCTGACAGGCCAAAAAATGTGATTGTATTAAATATTGTTTCAACTAGAAATCTCTCCCCTTCCATTGTCCTTTGTTTTTTACTTCAAAAGCTTGGGAAAAAAATTAATTTGACAGATGTTGCATATGGTGTATATGGCCATGTGTAGTCCCACAAAATGGCAGTTGGACACAAAACGTGCTTCAGCAAAATGCTAGCATTTCCACCCTGCGATGGAAGCCAAGAGATCCGTGGTTCAAATCCTGTCTGTGGTAAATTGACTCTAGCTTTCCAACTCCTGTTCAACAGATAGCATGTGTGGAAGTGGATACCTTTAAATGTATGTGTAAGAGTGTTGGACATGACATGCCACAACTGGGGGTCTCCTGCTTGGGGCACGACCACCACATGCTGAGCGGATGGCGTTGGTTCAATAAGTCTCACGCCGGCTGGACAGTGTAAACCTGAAACAACAACAACATTCTCACTTTCACACAAAACTTTCTATACAAGAGAAAAAGTGATGTCAGTGCAGCAAATGTAGAAAAATTACACATAAAGTAAATGGAATTTTCTTTCATAAGAATCATTGAAGACCTGGTATTGCTGTTCCTCACGCACAAGCTCAAACTGGTACAATAATGAACATGTACTAAAGCAAAGTAAACTATTTCTAAGACCTTATTTTATGCTTCATAGCATCAACTATAAACACAAACTACAGAAAACAAAAAAAAAGGCACTATTACAAAATGTGAATCAGATAAGTAATTTGTGTGAGGAGTTGACTTTACACTGTATTTCATCCATTACTGAATGTTTGTGCTCATTTACTTCTGGTTAACCAAAAATCACTAGCAGTGTAAACAAATTCTAATCAAAATTCATAATTAAATATGCATTTTGTTGTGGTCATTTTGCAAGCACAGACCATGCAGTGGACTTTTTGGTTATGTGACCAGAGAAAAAACAAAACTGCCAAATGATGCCGAATTTGAAGACAAAATTAAATAGGAAATGGATGATTCAAATGCAAAGTCAGAACTAATTCTTATGATTTCACCTCCAGAACTAAGTACTGCTTAACTTCAATAAATGTATAGAATGTTCAAAGTTGAGGCCCTGCTTGGAAAGCTGCACTTCTCAAACAATTAATTACAACACAGATGGTGTATGTGGTCATCTCAACAACTTTGACTTGGGCATTGTTGACAAACTAAAAGAAATGAATGTCATGATAAATGAAGACTTATTGGCAGACCCGAATTTAGGACCTCTGTTGCCCCTGGGCAAAAAAAAAAAAAACATTTGCTGCCCCCCCAACTTGCAATACATATTTTTCACAACATAGAGAATAGTTTCACTAGTTTGGATACTTAAGTATGAGTGGCAAACACCATAAGTGAGTTTATTAAAATTTAAGTAAAAACATCTTAATAGAAAGAACTTACACTAAAGAGGCATCAGCTCATATTAAATGTCTGTTTAAATAACAAGAGGCATCCTCCTTGCCCTGTCACTTGCAAACAAGTTTATAAGTTTGTCATATTCCATTAATATTAGAAAATTAACGTTAATGAATAACAACACATACTTCTTGATCTTACAGCTTTTTGTGTGTGTTAATCAATTCTCACTATTGGAATGTGTTTTACTTTGTCTCCGCTACGTGCACATAGCGTGCAAACTAATCAGCCAACATGCATCAATTAATATTCCTCTGCGAGCGGCAAATTTAAATGAACTTCACGTTTCATGTCTATGCTTTTTTTTTTTTTGTGCAGCTTTCCAGTAATTTTGCAGCCCCCTAAAATGTGCCGCCCTGGGCAGTTGCCCGGTTTGCCCTGCTTATTGGTTATAATTATGCTGTATTCTTTACCAGCTTCATTTGAAAACTTTTAAATTGCCATTGAATCGAGGAATGAAAACCTAAAAATTAAAATCTAGCAAGAAAATGACAACACTTCAACCGAAGGAACACTATGTGCAGGTAACAATGAGAAGAAACAACTGTTTACAAAAGGGAATCTCAACAAGTCTCCATGTGAAATCTGTTCCAACACAAATCATAGTACATCTGAATGCTGGTCAAAGAAAACATTTACAGAAACCAGAACACATCTTCAAGAAAGACATGGTGTCTTGATTCAGGAAGCTCTTCACACATGTGCCTGGAACTACCTGCTAAAAGTCATTCTACTTCAATTAAAGGCAAAACTGAACACAGATGAAGGTGCAACTGTTAATTTACCAAATACTCTACATGTTTCAGATCCATCTGTAAAGCTACTTTCTGTTGGAAAAATCACAGAAAAGGGTTACTCTGTTACCTTCAACAAAGGTAATCAAACTGGATGATGCCCAGTAGTAAAAGCTACAAAATCGAATGGTTTGTATTTTATAAATAAATAAATAAATAAATACTTTTATTCACCTTCAAAATTACAATAGAATTCATGTCTTCGTCAAAAGATAAAAAACAAATTCTAAATACTGACTAGATTCTTAAACAATTACATTTAATGATACCATTGAACTTAATATTAAATTTGAAAAAGTGGGATCCTGGTGTTCAGCACTGTCATCAAAGTTGCCCTTTCTTTAGTGGAGGTGCCTCCCTCAGGTGGACAGGAACAAGGCTTCAAGGCAGTCACTATAATGTTAGCAGGCTTCTAAATCTAAATAGTCACACTTGTTTAAAAGTATATCTGTAACTTTTCTTATAAATATCTGGTTTAAATTTTCCTCTTGCAGTATTCAACATATCCATTCAAAGAGTAAAACTGGTTTTTTAGTAAAAACTTGTGTATCTCTGTCTTGTATAAAACCTAAAGAAGAGAGCAAATCAAATGAAGAAGCTTACTCTGTTTGGTCATGTATCGCTGCCATCAAAGGTAAATGAAGCTGAACTAAACTGCCCCTTCATGAATAAAAAGTAAATGTTTAAACTTCAAGAATGGTGGATCTCTTGCAGGAAACTTTAGAAGACCTTCATTTCCAACCAGACAAGATGAACTCCTAGAAATGATCCATTCTGATGTCTGTGGACCTATGCAAGTCTCATCACATGATGGAGCAAAATATTTTCTTACTTTCACTGACGACTATAGCAGATGCTGCTCACAATATTTTCTAAAGGCAAACTCAAGTTCTTGATTACTTCAAACAATTTAAGAACCAAGATAAAACACTTCATTCTGAGCAGGAGTTTGGATTAAGTACATGCTGAGAGTATTTCTAGCATTACCCTGGGTTGTATTCTGCTTCTATGGCATATTTATTTCCTCCTGCAGTCAATTACATATTGCATTCATTGCTTTTTTAAATAAGACACAAAGCCACTAGCCTCAGTTTTGGAAAATGTCCATGGTTTGTGGTCTCTTTATTTTAATCCCTTGATTTTAAGGAAATCTGTGTTTCCATGGTAGCAAATGCAGCCAGAAAACATGGTGATCTTTTGTCATATAGCAGACTAAGTGAATCCAGTATTTAAACATGAGTGAATGACAATGTTGTCTTTTTTGATAGATGTACGTACTCTTTATTTGCAGGGGGAGTGGGGGTTGCAGCCAGCCGTTGAGAGGAACCAGCAGAGGAGCATTGAAGCCGTCACACCAAGCCATTGCTGACGTTATCATGTGACTGACCAGGTCCTCACTGGAATCTGAAACAACAAGCATTATATGTTCTTGTGCGGCATGCTTCTCTCGTACTTTTGTTAACATCTGCTGAGTTTCTAGTGAAGAAGTATCTGAGCTTTCATCTGGAACAGCAAACCAAAATGCCAAAGCTATCAGAATATAAACTTTCAACACATGACTAGCCAAATACACATTAAGAACACACTGCCTCAAAATTATGTGTGTATTAATTTGTTGAGTTGGTTTTTTAACACTATGTCAGTTGCATTGTCCCTCATAATAACAATGTAAGTGACGTAGTGTTAAAAAACCAACTCAACAAATTAATACACATATAATTTGACCTTCACTGTTACTAAATTCCTCCAAACATCAATCATGCCTCAAAATTATTTATTATGTAGTTTATTTAATGTATGGAATAGAAATTAGGGCTGTGCTACAGCAATGCACATGGCAAGGGCAGTCAGATTCATTTTCAATATGAACTCTCATGAATCATAGAGGGAAATATTTAAAGATAAACATTATACTGTTTGTATTTCTATAAAGTAGTAGTATAGTACAAAAATCTGATGTGTTCCATTCACATTACTTTTTCTACATCTCTGCAACAAATTATTGTTAAAAAGCTTATGCTTATATTTACTTCATGCTAATCGAGAAAAAATTAGCAGATATAGCCTTATTACTTACTTCCTTGAAAGTAGAAGCGAAATAAGGGAGTCCATAGGTTAAAGTGATAGTCAAAAGCTGGTTGCTATGTGACTGAAGTTCCTTTGTTTGTATGGACAGGAGTTGACAAATTCCTGTATGAGAAAAGTGTAAGTTTTTCAAAGCTGAAACTAAAAACAAGGAATATTCTAAAACGATCAACTGTACGAAAAAAATGAATGTAACATAAATTGTATGTTTTAACTTGCTCTACATTTTTGTGTGGTAAGTTTTAGTGCATCTCTTACAGTTTAGCAGTTATGCAAATTCTGTAAAATCCATCCAGAATAAAGTAGTCTTCAGAGGCTATTCCCAGAAAATTCAAGATATACATTTTATTTGTCAGGTAAGTGTCTTTAATATACAATATGTTAATCAAAATCGTTTGAGCCATTTTTGAGAAAATCAAAATTTTTTAAAAAAATTCTATGTAAAGGGTAGTTAAGGGTGGAGGGATTTTTCTCAAAATCTTTGTGTCGCATCCCTGGTAGACACTGAACTTAAATACCAAGTTTGGTATTCTACTAATTTTTCGTTTTTGAGTTATCGTGTTCACAGACATACGGCCACACACACGGGCCTTTATCTGAAAATGCTTTTTTTGTATATTTGGGGACCCTAAAACATATAAATCTCGGTATGAAATATTTGGGTGCATTACAATACCTTCTCTATACACTATGTATCTAGTACGTGTAGAGAAAGCAAAAATAGCAGTATCCATGATCATAACAATCTAGACACAATGATAGTTCAAGAAGAATATTACAGTGACTCCGGGCTAGTAGGTCATGTCCTTTCATCCTTTGAAACATAAACATCAAGTTTTACAGAAGTATATATACATCGATACAATAAACACAGCCACATTAATGTACAATACTTGCATAGGTCACAAAAATACCTTACACCTAAATTTATGCAAACAGAGTTTTAACACAGCAAAAGTAAAATAGTAAACATGACACACATTAAAAAATAAATGAATTTGATTCGGGTTTATGTAACACAAACATCACTTATTTTTACTTACTGAGACCGGTTTCGGGAAACACTTGTTCCCATTTTCAACCCTTAATTCCGACTCACAAGCTTCTATGCATATTTGCAAGTTTTGAATGACACATATTTCTACTGAACTATGGATGAAAATAAATACAATACAATACTTAACTCAACAATATTCTGTTGCTTATTTTCTGTGACTTATTTTCAGGTACACTGTATTGATTGGGTAAACAATAATTATTAACTTCCTCAACTGAGTAAAATTGTTTAAAAAGCAAGAATTTATTTCAGATAGCTTTGAATTTTTTAACAGACCCTGTATCTCTCAGACTAGATGGTATATATGTATAGTGTTTGCTTTAAGCTATTATATTTAAATAACTTTTCAAATAGCTTTATGAGTAGGAATACAGTTTATTTTTATTCCTTGTGCTATTTGAATGGACCTCAGAATTTTTCATGAGATCATTGAGATAGGATTTAACATATATTAAGGTTTCTTTTATGTAAATGCAAGGTAAAGTTAATCACTTTTCTTTTTATGTAAGTTTGTAAACAGTATTGTAATAATCAGTGTTGTAGATTAATTACACTAAATAACACTTACTTTGGATTTTTGTTGTAACATGTTCTGAAGGACTGGTTTCCTTAATTTTCAATTGGACATCAACTAATTCCAATTTTTCCAATTGGAAAAATCAGCAGTTGCCTCCCACTTTTGGACAAAACACCACAATATAAATTCAGAACCAAAACTTGTAAAACAAGAGCTGGCTACATGGGAACACATCTTCATTGTAAAAAATAGAAACAGGATTTTTGAATTTCAACGTTCCACAGAAGGATGTGTTTAGCAATGAATCACCACCAGAGAAGACACTACTTACAACTTTGCAGGCTTCACCACAAGGAATTAGTCGATATCCAGTTGAAAATGAAGGAAACTAGTCCTTCGAAACATGTTCTGGCAAAAATCCCTAGGAAGTGTTGGTTAGTGTAATTAATCGACTTGTCAAATACAAGTAAATATGTTCAATTTTTACTTTCTCTACACATACTATGTACATAATGTATAGAGAAGGTATTGCACTCCACCCAAAAATTTGATACCGAGATTTCACCGGAAATATGTTTTAGGGTCCCCTGAATCTAAAAAAAGCATTTTCAGAAAAAGGTCCATGTGTGTGTGTGTGTGTGTGTGTTGTGTTGTGTTGTGTTGTGTTGTGTGTGTGTGTGTGTGTGTGTGTGTCTGAACACAATAGCTCAAAAACAAAAAGTCAGTAAAGTACCAAACTTGGTATTTAAGTTTAGCATCTTCCAGGGATGCGACACAAAGATTTTGAGAAAAATTCCCCCACCCCAAACTACCCTTTTACATGGAACTTTTTTCAAAAATTTTGATTTTCTTAAAAATGGCTCTAATGATTTTTATTAAAATATTGTGTATTAAAAATATTTACCTGACAAATAAAATGTATATCTTGAATTTTCTGGGAATAGCCTCTGAAGACTAATTTATTTCTGAATGAATTTTGCGGAATTTTGCATAACTAGCAAACTGTAAGAGATAAACAAAAACTTACTACACAAAAAATGTAGAGTACGATAAAACACACAATTTATGTCATACCATTTTTTTGAGGAGTTGATCATTTTTTAGATATTCCTTGTTATTGATTCAGCTTCAAAAAACTATACTTTCTCCTGTCCATACAAACAAAGGAACTTCAATCACATAGCAACCACCTTTGACTATCACTTTAACTTATGGTATTTCCTTATTTCGCTTCTACTTACAAGGAAGCAAGTAATAAGACTATTTCTGCTAATTTTTCTCGATTAGCATGAAATAAATAGAAGCATAAGCTTTTTAACAAAAATTTGTTGCTGAGATGTAGAGAAATTTATGTGAATGGAGCATAACAAATTTTTTAAAATGTTCCCTGAAACTTTATTTTTTTGAAAGACACTTACTATAGTTCTCAATGCTGTTTTTTGTAGTTAAAAATCTGGATATTATTTACGCTAGTATTATGTAAATGTGAGTGAAAGAGCACATCTAATGTAACACGTGACAGATGTTTCACCCTTAACTTCACTGGGCATCTTCAGAGGAAAAGTTGACGACTGCCAGCTTACAGTGAACCAAGAAGAAAATAATTTCACCTGCTTGAACAGACCGCAGCCAGCACACAACTTGAGCTCCGAGCTGTAAGGGGTCTCTGGTCAGTACGTCACTGGACTTCCTCACAGTGTAGTACACAAGCTCCAGGTCTCTGTCCAGCAGATAGCAGCGCACATGTTCCAGCACGCAGCGCAGGTAACTCACAGAAATGGTCTGTACTGCTGCTAGCAGGAAGTCAAAGTTACACACAGTCAACTGTTTCAGTCGGTTGCTGTCCCCTGCAACAATTCACAAAGTCAGACCAAACTATATGAAGATATATTTTCCACACCAATAAAGAGGCAAATCAACAAAATGTCTGATGGTCGGCGTAGATTAGACAGTTAACTATGAACCATCCCTATTCCATGTTGCCAACATTATCTACATTGTGTTCCATTTTGTATATTTGTTATTGAGATATTTTTTGTCGCATGCCGAGGTCAGAATTACTGGGTGCAAAATAATTATTTCATGTGCTTTTATTAGATATACACTATGCGATCAAAAGTATCCGGACTCCTGGCTGAAAAGTTGGTGGCACCCTCCATCAGTAATGCTGAAATTCAATATGGTTTTGGCCTTGATGACAGCATTCACTTTTAATCAGGTGCTGGAAGGTTTCTTGAGGAATGGCAGCCCATTCTTCACGGAGTGTGGAACTCAAGAGGTTTCAATGTAGGTCAGTGAGACCTGGCATGAAGTCAGCGTTCCAAAACATCCCAAGGTGTTCTATAGGATTCTGTGCAGGCCAGTTCATTACAGGTATGTTATTGCCGTGTAACCACTTCGCCACAGCCCGTGCAGTATCAACAGGTGCTTGATCATGTTGAAAGATGCAATCGCCATCCCTGAATTGCTCTTCAACAGTGGGAAGCAAGAAGGTGCTTAAAATATCAATGTAGGTCTATGCTGTGATCGTGCCACGCAAAACAACAAGGGGTGCAAGCCCCCTCCAGGAAAAACACGACCACACCATAACACCACCACCTCTGAATTTCACTGTTGGCACTACATACGCTGGCAAATGACATTCACCGGGTATTCGCCATACCCATACCCTGCCATTGGATTGCCACATTGTGTACTGTGATTCGTTACTCCACACAACGTTTTGCCATGGTTCAATCGTGTACTGTTGACACTCCTTACACCAAGCAAGGTGTCATTTGGTAGTTTCCTGCGTGATGTGTGGCTTATGAGCAGCAGCTCGACCATGGAGTCCAAGGTTTCTCACCTCACGCCTAACTGTCATAGTACTTGGAGTGGATCCTGATTCAGTTTGGAATTCCTGTGTGATGTGTGGCTTATGAGCAGCAGCTCGACCATGGAGTCCAAGGTTTCTCACCTCACGCCTAACTGTCATAGTACTTGGAGTGGATCCTGATTCAGTTTGGAATTCCTGTGTGATGTGTGGCTTATGAGCAGCAGCTCGACCAAGGAATCCAAGGTTTCTCACCTCACGCCTAACTGTCATAGTACTTGGAGTGGATCCTGATTCAGTTTGGAATTCCTGCGTGATGTGTGGCTTATGAGCAGCAGCTCGACCATGGAGTCCAAGGTTTCTCACCTCACGCCTAACTGTCATAGTACTTGGAGTGGATCCTGATTCAGTTTGGAATTCCTGTGTGATGTGTGGCTTATGAGCAGCAGCTCGACCAAGGAATCCAAGGTTTCTCACCTCACGCCTAACAGTCATAGTACTTGGAGTGGATCCTGATTCAGTTTGGAATTCCTGTGTGATGTGTGGCTTATGAGCAGCAGCTCGACCAAGGAATCCAAGGTTTCTCACCTCACGCCTAACTGCCATAGTACTTGGAGTGGATCCTGATTCAGTTTGGAATTCCTGTGTGATGTGTGGCTTATGAGCAGCAGCTCGACCAAGGAATCCAAGGTTTCTCACCTCATGCCTGTCATAGTACTTGGAGTGGATCCTGATTCAGTTTGGAATTCCTGTGTGATGTGTGGCTTATGAGCAGCAGCTCGACCAAGGAATCCAAGGTTTCTCACCTCACGCCTAACTGCCATAGTACTTGGAGTGGATCCTGATTCAGTTTGGAATTCTTGTGTGATGTGTGGCTTATGAGCAGCAGCTCGACCAAGGAATCCAAGGTTTCTCACCTCACGCCTAACTGCCATAGTACTTGGAGTGGATCCTGATTCAGTTTGGAATTCCTGTGTGATGTGTGGCTTATGAGCAGCAGCTCGACCAAGGAATCCAAGGTTTCTCACCTCACGCCTAACTGTCATAGTACTTGGAGTGGATCCTGATTCAGTTTGGAATTCCTGTGTGATGTGTGGCTTATGAGCAGCAGCTCGACCAAGGAATCCAAGGTTTCTCACCTCACGCCTAACTGTCATAGTACTTGGAGTGGATCTTGATGCAGTTTGTGATGGTCTGGATAGATGCCTGCCTATTATCTTTATGATGGCAGTCTCTGTCAGTCAACAGACAAGGTTGGCCTGTAAATGTCCCTTCACGTTTCCACTTCACTATCACATCAGAAACAGTGGACCTAGGGATGTTTAGGAGTATGGAAATCTTGCGTATGGACTTCTGTCACAAGTGCCACCCAATCACCTGACCATGTTCAAAGTCTGTGAGTTCCAGGGAGCGTCCCATTCTGCTGTTTCATGATGTCTAATGACCACTGAGTACCAGGCAGTAGGTGGCAGCACAACGCACCTAAGATGAAAAACGTATGTTTGTGGGGGTGTCAGGATACCTTTGATCACGTAGTGTAAGTGTTTTGATTTTCTCTTTGCAATTTTATTTGTTGTAATGAAGTATCATGTAATGTGTTGGTTGTGAAGCCAGAAATTATAAAAGAGGCATTTTGAGACTATTCATAGTCGAGTGTGACTTAATGCCAGTGTGGGGATCCTAGGCTACAACACATGCAGTTAAGTTTCTGCGTGATTTGAGAAATATCAATATACTTGAAGCACCATACAAATTGCACTCACTGAATCTGGAAGTAATAAAACTTTTTGATCTGAGGAAATAAATATATTCCCTGTCACAATCAACAAATAAGGAGAGAGATCAAATTTTTGCACAAGCACAAAATTGCACTAGTGATTGTGATTTCATGAATGGATTATAAAGTTTAACAAGAATAAATTACAGTTGTGTACAAAAAAAAATTATGGATTATTTAAGAAATTGTCTACGCACATTTACAGCCTGAATCCCTGAGGAAAAGGACTTGAAGCATAAGATCCTCTTCGTGTGTGCACTAAATTTGAACTAAAAGTCTACTTGCACTGCTTGGTTTGGAGTAGCAATTGACTCTTCTCAAGGCGTTTTAAAGGGCTTGTTGGGCTTCAGACTACCTGGCGACTTCTTAAATAATAAATCACTGGGATTTTCTTTGTAGAACTGTGGTTTATTTTGTAATCATTTCGTACAATTTCTAAAGTGAAACTGCAATCGCTTGATGCAATTTATGTGCTTTGTTGAATGCGGCAAATATTTATATGCATAATAATTTCTACGCGAATACATTAATATACGCGTAATCTCCAAGTGACTCTTTCCATACTTGTGATAAAGCCTCTTCCTTTTTTGATAACTGGCTTCACAAGCAAGAAAATCAACATGTTACTATGATACTTATTGTTGGAAAACAAAATTACATAGAGAAAATCAAAACACTTATATGCGACAAAAGCATAAGGAATAATAAACATCTGCATCCAGCAATTTCAACTTCGATAGCAAAAGAACAAAAACATTTGAACATCAAATATTACAAAAATGAAATGAAATTCACAAAATGTCGGTAGATTTTGTGGTTAGGATTATAAATATTGCCTCAGACTCATAGCTTGCACCCTTCTAATGTGAGGCAATTGCCAGTTATTGCTTCATCTGACACTAAACAAGGGACAATTGTAATTTCCATTTCACTTAACATTAAGAGATTCCTTGTTTTACGAAAAAAACCTACTAAAGAACTTGTACCTTCAATTTGTTTATTCTTTAACATACAGTTTCATCACAACATACAATGGATGAAAGGAAAATAAGCTGGGATACATACGTCACTAATACTGACTTTTACAGACAATTTATCATTAGTGATCATGAGGAGAGCAACAACTATCAGAATACTACCAAAGTTCTTTTTGCAGTGACACAAGAAGTTTATGTTACTGTCTTCAACTCAAAATACTAAATGAAACATTTGTACGTTTAATAGAACATTCTTGTTGGTGTCTACAATAACTTGTTGAGAGTTTTTTATTATTATGGTATAAGTACAACATATTCATGGTTAGGGCAAAATTTGTATATTAGCATTCAAGAGCAATCTCAAAACTATCCAAGTTATAAATAGTCTTTTGAGTAGGTAACTGCCTTTTGCCTCTTTACCTGAAACACAGGACAGATTTGCTGATAATGATCATGGAGAAACTGGCTTGTTTTCATGACAGCTGTTTGCAAACCACAAAGTTGTGAGTTTGTAGGCATCACACTAGTGTTTCATGCACTGCCTTATCTCAAAATATTTTCAATGTTACATAAAAGTGTACCTAAAAGAGTTTTGAAGAGAGCTAGAACATCAAACTTTGGAGTTAGGTAGAGTCAGACTGAAAAATTCAATGTCATAGCCAGGATTTGAACCATGGATCTCCCGGTCTCTAGCCGTGTGTAGGGCAGGAGTTGGATAGGTGAGTCAGACTGAAAAATTCAATGGCATAGCCAGGATTTGAATCACGGATCTCCCAATCTCTAGCCGTGTGGACAGGAGTTGGATAGGTGAGTCAGACTGAAAAATTCAATGACATAGCCAGGATTTGAACCATGGATCTCCCGGTCTCTAGCCGTGTGTAGGACAGGAGTTGGATAGGTGAGTCAGACTGAAAAATTCAATGGCATAGCCAGGATTTGAACCATGGATCTCACAGTATCTAGCTGTGTGTAGGACAGGAGTTGGATAGGTGAGTCAGAATGAAAAATTCAATGGCATAGCCAGGATTTGAATCACGGATCTCCCAATCTCTAGCCGTGTGGACAGGAGTTGGATAGGTGAGTCAGACTGAAAAATTCAATGACATAGCCAGGATTTGAACCATGGATCTCCCGGTCTCTAGCCGTGTGTAGGACAAGAGTTGGATAGGTGAGTCAGACTGAAAAATTCAATGGCATAGCCAGGATTTGAACCATGGATCTCCTGGTCTCTAGCCGTGTGTAGGACAGGAGTTGGATAGGCGAGTTGGACTGAAAAATTCAATGGCATAGCCAGGATTTGAACCATGGATCTCCCGGTCTCTAGCCGTGTGTAGGACAGGAGTTGGATAGGTAAGTCAGACTGAAAAATTCAATGGCATAGCCAGGATTTGAACCATGGATCTCCCGGTCTCTAGCCGTGTGTAGGACAGGAGTTGGATAGGTGAGTCAGACTGAAAAGTTCAATGGCATAGCCAGGATTTGAACCATGGATCTCCCAATCTCTAGCCATGTGGACAGGAGTTGGGTAGGTGAGTCGGACTGAAAAATTCAATGGCATAGCCAGGATTTGAATCACGGATATCCCAATCTCTAGCCAGTTGCTCTGCCACTGAGTTACCATGGTAACATTAATCCAATACAGATTGACCATAATAGTTAGCTATACTATAAATTCTGGGACTTAAGGTACTTACAACATTGTAAGTCGCCATTGGAATTGTCATCTCAAAATAATTTGAGATCACATGCAAGTCAGTTGAGAAATTCAGTGCTATGCCGGCATGTTGCCATGGTAGCTCAGTGCTAGAGCAACCAGCTAGAGATTGGGAGATCCGAGGTTCAAATTCTGGCTATGGCATTGAATTTTTCAGTCTGACTCTACCTATCCAGCTCCTTTCCTACACATGGCTTGTGTGAAAAAGCAATTAATCCAAAACTTTGGAGTAGTTCAAGTATAAGCTATAAAATGTAAAATTAAGTAATTAGAAAGTGTAACAAAACTAATCAAGTTTAGAGATGAAACCTCTTACCAGCTTTAAGGAGGTGGATCCAAGATTCCTCGACATGTCGTAAACTGTAGGCAACATCATCCAGAGCATTCTGAGGAGTGGGAGTTCCCTCCTTGTCATTTTCCTCTTCTTCCTCTTTTTCTTCAGGTGTTTCCTCTGATAAAACAATGAAATAAGCAACTTCAATAATAATGGCTCAGCTTCATCTTGAGAGTTGTTGCCAAAGTTTCATTAATTTTGTCATCAGCTTGTTCAGTGATCTTGACTTTTTTTATTTTATTAGAATTGCTAAAACCATGGTAATGGGGTGCTCTTTATTTAAAATTTGAAGATACTGTGGTGTCCAGTTACCCCTGAGGCAAACTGGATGCTTGTGGGTGTTATATTGGAAAACATAAAAGAAGGAGCAGGTAGCATGAGCCCTGACATCAACCTGCAGATTGAGGTTATATTTTGACAGAAGTGTCATCCAGTGGGCTCTGCGGCAAAGAACATACATCAGTTATCGAATAATTGTCAGATTTGTGCTGCATCATAAGTGTAAATTTGTCAAGTTTAACCCTTTTAGTGGCAGCCTGAATTGCAAAATGTTCCAAGCAATTTTAGAGGAGGATGCAGGGTTTTAAATTATTGTAATAAAATGACATGTATACTGTATAATATCCATTATATGAAAGAGAAGTCTCTTCAATATCTTTAAAAAATTATAAATAAAAGAAAAATTTGAAAATAAAATTAATCCCAAAATAATTAATAATTAAGCATACAAAATCTTACTATACAGAAAGTTCAGGTTAATTAAATGAAAATATACATATTTCTTTACTAAAACAGCAATCTGTTTTGGTCTGGTGTTTTATTTTTTAAAATACCTAAAATGAATTCACTAACCTGAAACTGAAAAAAAAAAAAAATTCACCAAAAATCATACACAAAAGCACTATTAATGAAAACGGCATAAAGCAATAGGACACAAATATAACATAGATTACTGTACAATTTAGCACTTGTGTTATTGCATAGCTGATGGGTTGATTCATATTGTATGTGTCCTCTGTAAATCACAAGCACATTAACTATTTGCATGCATACGAGGTCTGTTGTTATCAGATGCTCTCTTACGTTGATGTCAGAAACTCCTTCATCAAGGTCTTCTAATACATCACAAACTGCACCTCTTACTTTCTCTTTAGTTCATAACCTTGAGCTAGACAACGCCATGCTTCAACCAGCATGAAGAAACTAAATTTGGAGCTAATTTAGCACCTTAGAGTGAAGATAAAGTCCTGAATGCTCAAAAAACCTTTACCTAAGGCTATGACTTAGAAAGTACACAGACATTCCCACTGGAAAGAGGATGTTTAACTTACAAAACAGAATAACAAAAGTAAACCACTTTTGTCAGATTTAGGAATTGTGTTTTATAATATATTTATACGTTAGCCGGCACTGATGAGCTCGTTCGTCACCCATCTTGGTGACCTGGATTCAATCCCAGGTGCCTGCAAGTGGGATTCATGGTGGACGAAGCAGTATCTGGGTGGGTCCCTCTGGTTTCCCCCACCACTCAGTCCACCAATTGCTTCATCATCACCTTTCCAATCATCAATTTTGCTTACATTTCATATCATTCACTTCCTCACACTCATATCTGGCTACGGGCCAGGTTCTCCATGTGTTTTGTGCCGTTGGCTCCCCAACAAGCTTCTGACCCCTAGACATCCGCTTGTAAGTCCTAGTGTCAGTCCTACATTTATTTATTTATGCTAAGCTTTATACAGGTGAATATGACCGGTGTTCAGCCCTGGCTCTTTACCGGTCATACTCATATTTTACAATAGTTTATTAATTCTAGTTTATTACACCATTTTGTCTATTTACTGTCCATATCCATTTATTTTTCACTTTGCATAAGAATTGTCCAATCTTCTTACTATCTTTTTGAAACATTTCAACTACTACTACATCTATCTATTTTAAACCATTTCTTATTAATATACTCTTTTCTCCAAACTTCAGTCCCTTTACATTTAAATAAAATGTGTTCCATATCTTCATTTCCGCCACATATAGGACATTGATTTTGTGGAATACCTTTCCTTAAACCTTTTAATCTCCATACTCCTGCTTTCAGCCATGCAATACCTTCTCGCTCCTCTTTATTTGTCACATCAATGTACTTTTCCCTTCCCCATGAAACTTTCATTGGTATATAGAAAACTAAAGATCTCTTTTCAGTTATTTCACTAAATATTTTTTGTATTTCTATATCCTCAAATCTTTTCCTTGCTAACTTCCAGCAGTTATTCACATTATTTTCTTTTCTTCTCCACATTTCCCCTAACCCACTACTTTCCAGGTTATTTCTGAGACAGTCTACTTGTTCTTTAAACTTTTCTCTTGATATACTAAACACTGTTTTAACAAATTCCTTTCTTCCAATTTCAATATTCTATCCCAAAATTTCAATGCCCTTTGCATAATCTTTCCCTTACTTGCCACTCTACCCAGCTCTATTTGTGCTACCTGCCTAACAGTTGCATTTGGTAACCCCAGTATTTCTTTGCAAAATTTCCTATGCACCTCATCTATACCTTCCCATCCTCCTTCTAATCCCCATACTTCTATCCCATATAGCATTTTTGCCTCACTTGTACACTTTTTCTAACCATCTAATATTTATATTAGGTGCTTTGTATTTGCAACTTCTAATAGCTGATAAAGCTCCTTTTCCTTTTGCCAATGCAAATTTCTTTTGCTTTTCCCAATTGCCACCACTATCAATTTTAACTCCTAGATAAATACATTCTCTCACTACCCTGTACTCCTTTTGATTCTCATTCTTCCATTTTTCATACTTGCTCAATTTCCCCCCTTTTTTGAACACTACAATCTGCATCTTGTCCTGGTTTGCTTTTAAACTCCACTCTTTACTGTAATTATTTAATGTTTGCAAGGATTGTTTCAAGCCATTCACTGTAATTGCACCTATAACTAGATCATCTGCAAACAGTAATCCTGGAATCTGAATATTATTAATTACTGGCATCGAGTTATTATTTCTCCCAATTTCTGTTAATACATCATCTATATATAAATTGAATAGGACTGGACTTAACTTACATCCCTGTCTAAGGCCTTTCTCTTGTTGGATTTCTCTTGTTACAACCCCTTCCTCCACTCTTATACAAAAAGTATTTTCCTTATATAATGCTCTAAGGGTGTCCACCATTTGTTTACTCACTCCTTTAGTCAACAACTTATGCCACAGAAATTGAAGCTCTATCCTATCGTATGCTTTCTCTAAATCCACAAAAGCCATATATAACTTTCCTCTTTTGTCTTTCAAGTATTTATCTACTAGTGTTTTTATAATAAATAAGTTATCAACTGTCCTCCTCCCTTTTCTAAAGCCCATCTGAAGTTCCGAGAGGATATTATATTCTTCAACCCATGTTTGTATCCTGCTTGCCATAATACCAGTAAAAATTTTTCCTACATTTCATAATAATGCAATGCCTCTATAGTTGTTTGGTTTGTCAACACTACCCTTGCCTTTGTATATTGGATGTATGATTTCTTTCCTCCACTTACCTGGTATATAACCCTTCACCTTAATTGTGTTAAATAAGTCTATTAAAACCTTAACTCTGTTTATTTCAGTGCACCATTCCTTAAGGAACTCTGCTGGGATTCCATCTATTCCCGTTGCTTTATTTCTCTTCATTATTTTCACCTGTTGAATTATTTCTTCACTTCTTATTATATCATCGAGTATATCTACATAGTTATTACCTATTTCCCAATTTCCTATCTCATTTTTACTCTTTTTCTCCCCATACAAATTTTTAAAATATTCCATCCATTCTTCTGGTTTTATACTTGGTTTTGTTACATATTTATTATACATTGATTTCATAACCTTCCATATCTCATTTGCATTATTTTCATTTAGGATTCGTATCAAATTACTTTCATATTTTTTCATCCAGCTTGTTTTCTTTTGTTCCAGTAATGAATTATATAAATCCCTCCCTTGCATATACTCTTTCTTTAATTCTATGTATCCTAATTCCCTCCACTTTATGAGCAGCTGTTTGACTTGTCTTTTAGTTACTCTACATTCTTCATCAAACCAGCCCTCATCTCTTTTGTAAACCTTCTTTCTCATTTTCATTTCCTCCCTAGCCCTTAGCATAATGATATTTAAGATATCCATAGCACTTTCAATTTCTTGTTCCTTTATCATAAAACTTATTCCACACTGACATATCTGGCCATAATTAGAGCTTAGTGTCTGCCTAAATTTATTGCAATACTCTTCCTTCCATTTGTATCTACTGTATTCTTCTATGTTACACTTTTCCTCCCTTAAATTATAGACTATTTGCTCTGTGCATGTTTTTATGTCTACTATCAATGGAAAATGCCCACTGTTGGATCTTAAATTTAGTACCTTAAAATTACTTAAAATTTACCCCATATTAATTGGCCATAATACATAATCAATCACACTTTGACCATTATTACTAACATACGTATATTCTCCATTCACATCTTCTCCATATTTCCCATTCAAAATATCAAAGGCATTCAATTCACAGAATTCTATAAATTTCATATACCCTTTATCAGCTATCTTATCTTTGCTGTATCTAATTTTCTCAGGTTTCTCTAATGCATCATTACTCATCCACCTATTCCCTCCAATAACATCATTTTCGCCAATCCTTATGTTAAGGTCTCCCATTAATATAATCTCAGAATTACCATATCTCTCTTTTAAATGTTCTATTTCTATCTCTAGGTGTTTAAGGAGGTCCGGATTATGAAAGTGCGAAGGAAGAGGAGGATTGTATACTATACCTATACATATAACATTTTCAACTATTTGTTTCTCCTCTAATACAATCCATAGTATTTCTTTTCTCCTTGACCAAGTTTCTTTAACTTCTTTACTTAACGTCTTCTTTATAAAAAAGCCTATGCCTCCAGATGCCCTCCCCTTTCTTGCTACCTTATCTCCTTTTATCCCTACAAAATCAAAATCCTTTACGTAAACCTGGTCCTCTTTTGACCATGTTTCAGCTACCGCGAGATAATCAAGTTTCATCAATAATTGATTTAAACTCCCCGCATATATTTTGTTTTTAACTCCCTCACAATTCCAGAATCCAAGCCTCCTTATATTCTCCCTTCCCTATTGTGAGCCTGATCTAAATCTAAATGTTTCTAATGTTCTTTTACTCCTTAATTGTATCCCTTCTCCGGAAGGAATAGCTTTATTTCTGTCTAAAACTAGAATGCTGCCATGTTCAGATGATATAATGCTGTCTTCTTCCCCTTCTGTATTCTCCCCGCTACTCTGTTGCCACGCCTTCTTTCCCTTCGAAGCTAAATTACGTGCTGCTATTACTTCCCCTCTTCTCGGTGACACTATTTTCTTGGGTGACGTCACTCTGGTGGCTCCTCCTCCTGTTGCTTCCTCTGTTGACGTCATTACTTCGTCAGCTGTTACTTCTCTCGTAAGGATGTTGGATGACGCCCTATCTGCATATACCATTCTCATATCCATGCTGACAGGCGGATTTCGGTTCAAACACACACTTTCCCCGTCTTCACCCACATCCATTCCTTTTTGCTTGGACTTTGATCTTCCTGTTGTACTTCCTAAAGTTGGCGTTGACATCTGCTGAGTAATTTCCTCTGTGCCTGATTGGGGTTCTCTTAGCTCCTTCGTGTCCAGATGCGATGTCTTTTCTCCGTCAATCCACAATTGGACATTTCTAATATAAGCTCTTCTTCCCTGGGCTCTTGCTTCTTTCATTTTTTGTACCAAATTTCTTTGCAGAGCTCTCTTCTTAGGTGATAAATCTCTATTGATAAAAATGTCTGTTCCTTTTAATTTCTTGGCTCTTTTAAGTACTTCATGTACTAATTGGGCTGTTGCAAATTTCACTAAAATTGCTCTCTTGCCAAGTTGTCTTCCAACTCGATAAGCTTCAATAATTTCCCATCTATACAATTACAAATTCAGCTTTTCCTTCGTTATTTCTAATATTTCTTCTGCTGGCCATTTATACCTTCTTTCCTTAACTCCTATGAACACTAAATTAAATCTTCTCTCCCTTTCTTCCAATCTTTCCATTCTTTCCTTAACCATTTCGACTTCCCTTCTTGCTTCCTGCACCTCAACTCTAACATCTTCTTTGATATCTGTTGCCATCTTTTCCAATTGTTTACCTATTCGTTGTTCCATGCCTTCTATTTTGTTCATTTTCTCAGTCAGGTTTTCTAGCATTGTTATTATATCTGCAGGGCCGGGGTTTACCTCAATTCTTCCAATCACTAACAACAAAGTTATAACACTTGCTAAAACCAATATGTTTGTCATCTTCTCTCCAAAACTGTGTTTACTATTCACCAATTTTAATTTTCTAAACTGTCCAATTCTTGCTCTATACACTGTAATGTCCACTCCCATCGTGACTTAGATCCTTCTTCCTTCACCGCAGGAGCACCTCTCAAAACACAACCTTCCTCTATCACTGCTGGCTTAGCACTCCCAGTCCTACATATCATCCACTTCCTCACACTCATGTCTGGCTATGGGCCAGTTTCTCCATTCTGTTGTTTCGTGCCGTTGGCTTCCCGACAGACTTCTGATCCCTAGACATCCGCTTGCAAGTCCCAGGGGAGTGTCAGTCCTACATATCATCCACTTCCTCACACTCATATCTGGCTATGGACCAGGTTCTCCATTCTATGTTTCGTGCCGTTGGCTTCCAGACAGACTTCTGACCCCTAGACATCCGCTTGCAAGTCCCAGGTGAGTGTCAGTCCTACATACCATCCACTTCATCACACTCATGTCTGGCTATGGACCAGGTTCTCCATTCTATGTTTCATGCCGTTGGCTTCCAGACAGACTTCTGACCCCTAGACATCCGCTTGCAAGTCCCAGGGTAGTGTCAGTCCTACATATCATCCAATTCCTCACACTCATATTTGGCTATGGATCAGGTTCTCCATTATGTGGTTTTGTGCCATTGGCTCCCCGACTGACTTCTGACCCCTAGACATCTGCTTGTAAGTCCTAGGGGGGTGTCAGTACTACATATGGGGAGGGTAAGCTGATTACAAAAACAAATTTATACCTTAGAGACCTGAAGAAGCTTTGATAGGTCACATTTGTTTACACTTACCTTTGCTTTTAAAAACACACGGAATCAATATTTATCTGTTCTCCCCTTGTTTTGCGCTCTATAGCCATTTAGACATTGTACAATACACTTGTTTTCTAGAATACTGTTTAATAAAATTGTTTTTTTCAAAACTACATTTACACACTTTCAAAATGCTCCATGTGTTTCAAATTTGTTTAAATTCAATAGATATAAAAATTTCCCAGAATGTGCAGAAGTATTTATTATACTATTCTGCAGAACAAAATAATGCTAATAATAACAATAATTTTAATAATAATTTTTTTTCTATGAAAATATAGTTAAAAGGTTTAAAGTTTCTTATACATTTTTACGATTCTCTCACCATATTTGTTTGTAATATTTTGTACAGTTTTTATTTGTGGTAGAAGGATCCTAATTGCAAGTAATGCTCTCAAACTATGAGATATGTGGAAGATTTTGATTATGCAAGCTATTTACTTAATATATTTATACCAGTTATTCATGATGTAAGAGCACAAAGTTATGGTTTGTGATTCGAGCGGAAATATTGTGAAATGAAACAGTTGAGTTTCACAACCACGGTGGAATCAAAAAGAAACTTTACACCTGCATGTCATACAATGTTTTTTTCTACGATAATTTTCTGATATTAAAAGAAAAACAATGAAAGATGGAATAAATTTGAGGTTAAGTTCAAGCAATTCACCAAGGGATATAGTTCTTTACTTATTCTGCAGCGTTAGGATAGGATGCGCAAAGTTTTAGTTGTGGTGCATGACCAATTTTAATTGTTTGGCTGTTCATCAGTGATGTATACACACTAATACTGTGAATTATTTCGGCGAGTGTAAAGTTGGAATAAAATTACTTTAACCTAGTTGCACTTCTTTGCGTGTGGATTCCGTAAAAATCAAGTTTGCAATCTGAAAAAAAGCTACTACTACTCAATTATGACTAGAAGAATTTTGTGGGCTGAGAAGCCGTGGTCTGCTGGAGTTTTCAGGTCCAGACATTTAGTTCACAACTGCGGTGAACATCTTCAGCAGCGTGGTCTATGACTTCTTGGTGAAGGTTTGGTCGCAACTGACTCGGCTGAAATAGCGGCAGTATTTATACTCAGGCTGCTCTCATGCGATTGGCCCGGCTGGAGCTGCAGGTAGAGGGTTAGCCACTCCGGTGCTTTTGGTTCCTGATTGGTTCAGATGATCTTGTTGGGTTTGCGCCTGTTTGATGTTTGCAAGTAGCAGATGCCAGTTTTCCTATTAAAGTTATTGGGATGTTTCTATTGCTTCATGTTGTAATCTAGCATGGTAATAAGGCATAGATGAAAGAATGACTGCTTCATGATATTGTGTTCCCCTTCGGCCCAAAGTGCATGTTCAGTGACCGGGGTTTGACCTAGATGGCAGCATCTCTTGTGTTCTGTAAGCCACGTGTTGATGTGGTACCTATGTATACCACACCACAAGGGCAGGGGATCTGATAGACACCAGCATCTCTTGTGTCCTATAAGCCAGGTGTTGATATGGTACCTATGTATACCACACCACATGAGCAGGGGATCTGATAGACACCAGCATCTCTTGTGTTGACGTGGTACCTGTGTATACTGCACCACAAGAGCAGGGGATCTGATAGACACCAGCATCTCTTGTGTTGACGTGGTACCTGTGTATACTGCACCACAAGACAGGGCATCTGATAGACACCAGCATCTCTTGTGTCCTATAAGCTGGGTGTTGATATGGTATCTATGTATACCACACCACATGAGCAGGGGATCTGATAGACACCAGCAACTCTTGTGTTGACGTGGTACCTGTGTATACTGCACCACAAGAGCAGGGGATCTGATAGACACCAGCATCTCTTGTGTTGACGTGGTACCTGTGTATACTGCACCATAAGAGCAGGGCATCTGATAGACACCAGCATCTCTTGTGTTGACGTGGTACCTGTGTATACTGCACCACAAGAGCAGGGCATCTGATAGACACCAGCAACTCTTGTGTTGACGTGGTACCTGTGTATACTGCACCACAAGAGCAGGGCATCTGATAGACACCAGCATCTCTTGTGTTGACGTGGTACCTGTGTATACTGCACCACAAGAGCAGGGCATCTGATAGACACCAGCATCTCTTGTGTTGACGTGGTACCTATGTATACTGCACCACAAGAGCAGGGGATCTGATAGACACCAACATCTCTTGTGTTGACGCGGTACCTATGTATACCGCACCACAAGAGCAGGGGATCTGATAGACACCAGCATCTCTTGTGTTGACGTGGTACCTATGTATACCGCACCATAAGAGCAGGGGATCTGATAGACACCAACATCTCTTGATTTGACGCGGTACCTATGTATACCGCACCACAAGAGCAGGGGATCTGATAGACACCAGCATCTCTTGTGTTGACGTGGTACCTGTGTATACCGCACCACAAGAGCAGGGGATCTGATAGACACCAGCATCTCTTGTGTTGACGTGGTACCTATGTATACCACACCACAAGAGCAGAGGATCTGATAGACACAGCATCTCTTGTGTTCCGTAAGCTGGGTGTTGACGTGGTACCTATTTATACTGCACCACAAGAGCAAGGGATCTGATAGACACCAACATCTCTTGTGTTGACGCGGTACCTATGTAAACCGCACCACAAGAGCAGGGGAACTGACAGATACCAGCATCTCTTGTGTTGACGTGGTACCTGTGTATACCGCACCACAAGAGCAGGGGATCTGATAGACACCAGCATCTCTTGTGTTGACGTGGTACCTATGTATACCGCACCATAAGAGCAGGGGATCTGATAGACACCAACATCTCTTGTGTTGACGCGGTACCTATGTATACCGCACCATAAGAGCAGGGGATCTGATAGACACCAGCATCTCTTGTGTTGACGTGGTACCTATGTATACCGCACCATAAGAGCAGGGGATCTGATAGACACCAACATCTCTTGTGTTGATGCGGTACCTATGTATATTGCACCATAAGAGCAGGGGATCTGATAGACACCAGCATCTCTTGTGTTGACATGGTACCTATGTATACCGCACCACAAGAGCAGGGGATCTGATAGACACCAGCATTTCTTGTGTTGACGTGGTACCTATGTATACCGCACCATAAGAGCAGGGGATCTGATAAGACACCAGCATCTCTTGTGTTGACGTGGTACCTATGTATACCACACCATAAGAGCAGGGGATCTGATAGACACCAGCATTTCTTGTGTTCCGTAAGCTGGGTGTTGACGTGGTACCTATTTATACTGCACCACAAGAGCAGGGGATCTGATAGACACCAGCATTTCTTGTGTTCCGTAAGCTGGGTGTTGACGTGGTACCTATGTATACTGCACCACAAGAGCAGGGGATCTGATAGACACCAGCATCTCTTGTGTTGACGTGGTACCTATGTATACCACACCACAAGAGCAGAGGATCTGATAGATACCAGCATCTCTTGTGTCCCATAAACTGGGTGTTGATATGGTACCTATGTATACCACACCACAAGAACTGGGGGTCTGATAGACACCAGCATCTCTTGTGTTGACGTGGTACCTATGTATACCGCACCACAAGAACAAGGGATCTGATAGACACCAGCATCTCTTGTGTTGACGTGGTACCTATGTATACCGCACCACAAGAGCAGGGGATCTGATAGACACCAGCATCTCTTGTGTTCCGTAAGCTGGGTGTTGACGTGGTACCTATGTATACTGCACCACAAGAGCAGGGGATCTGATAGACGCCAGCATCTCTTGTGTTGACGTGGTACCTATGTATACCGCACCACAAGAGCAGAGGATCTGATAGACACCAGCATCTCTTGTGTTGACGCGGTACCTATGTATACCGCACCACAAGAGCAGGGGATCTGATAGACACCAGCATCTCTTGTGTTGACGCGGTACCTATGTATACCGCACCACAAGAGCAGAGGATCTGATAGATACCAGCATCTCTTGTGTCCCATAAACTGGGTGTTGATATGGTACCTATGTATACCACACCACAAGAACAGGGGATCTGATAGACACCAGCATCTCTTGTGTTGACGTGGTACCTATGTATACCGCACCACAAGAACAAGGGATCTGATAGACACCAGCATCTCTTGTGTTGACATGGTACCTATGTATACCGCACCACAAGAGCAGGGGATCTGATAGACACCAGCATCTCTTGTGTTCCGTAAGCTGGGTGTTGACGTGGTACCTATGTATACTGCACCACAAGAGCAGGGGATCTGATAGACGCCAGCATCTCTTGTGTTGACGTGGTACCTATGTATACCGCACCACAAGAGCAGAGGATCTGATAGACACCAGCATCTCTTGTGTTCCGTAAGCTGGGTGTTGACGTGGTACCTATGTATACTGCACCACAAGAGCAGCGGATCGGATAGACACCAGCATCTCTTGTGTTGACGTGGTACCTATGTATACCACACCACAAGAGCAGAGGATCTGATAGATACCAGCATCTCTTGAGTCCCATAAACTGGGTGTTGATATGGTACCTATGCATACCACACCACAAGAACAGGGAGTCTGATAGACACCAGCATCTCTTGTGTTGACGTGGTACCTATGTATACCGCACCACAAGAACAGGGGGTCTGATAGACACCAGCATCTCTTGTGTTCCATAAGCCGGGTGTTGACGTGGTACCTATGTATACCACACCACAAGAACAGGGGGTCTGATAGACACCAGCATCTCTTGTGTTCCATAAGCCGGGTGTTGACGTGGTACCTATGTATACCGCACAAGAGCAGGGGGTCTGATAGACACCAGCCGAAGTAAGCGGGTCCCTGGGCTCTTTGGTGTTTTTCTATCTGGTCGGCTTGAACACTGTTTTAATATTATGGTGCTTGAGTAGGCGTTCTATTCTGTCAGTGACATTCTAGAAATATGGCAGGAAGGCAGTGCCTTTGCTTTTGGGTAGGTTTTGAACTTGGCTGATGGTTTGCATGGACGTAGAGCTCTTTTGTTGTATAATTATTTGCACATAAGGCATGTTCTAGATGACGTAACTCCTCTTGTAATGAATCTGGTTCACAGATGTGGGTGGCAAAGGTCTTTATCATGGGTCTTTTCTGTCGTGGATGATGGTTGGAATTTTTATTCAGGTATCGGACTGTATGAGCAGGTTTGCGGTATACTGTATGTGCAAGAGTGCTGTCAGCTTTCCTGTTGACCAGGACATCTAAAAGGGTAGCTGTTTCAATTATGCTTGGTCATAGAAAAAATATTTTGTAGCTTTCAATGTGTCCAATTTGAATAACATTTTATACATGAGCTAATCACAGATAATGGCATCCAAAAATATGAAACTTTGAAAATGAGTCCCAGTATCCATTACTCACCTGTTTTTATTTTTTCTGTTACTTCATCTTCTTGTTCCTCCTCTCCATCCTCGTGAAAGAACTCGCTGAAGAACAAGTTGGCAATGTCACCGTGTGCTGATCTGCGCAAGTCCTGAGTCTGGAGGTATCTCTTTGTGGCCACGTCCGCTGTCAGTTCATGTCTCCAGCAGAGCAACAGTTTCCCACTCATCAGCTTCTCCAGCAACAGTTGCTCTAGAAAAGCACATCACATATACATGTTCTCATACTCACTTCTTAATACAATAATCAAATGTTAGTCCAAGTACATAGTGTATACCAAGTTTTGCTTAACTCTCCACAAGAACATTTCTCTTCTTTGGGAAGGTTGTCATCATTATTGCTTCGAAGAAAACAACCTCTGTCTTGCATATAGAGCACGTTAAAACACACAATATATGTTATATACATTTTTTTTGTGGAGTTGATCATTTTTAGATACTCCTTGTTTTTGGTTTCAGCTTTAGAAACTTATACTTTTCTCATACAGGAATTTGTCAACTCTTGTCCATACAAACAAAGGAACTTCAGTCACATAGCAACCAGCTTTTGAATATCACTTTAACCTATGCTACTTCCTTATTTCGCTTCTACTTACAAGGAAGCAATTAATAAAACTATTTCTGCTAATTTTTCTCAATTAGCATGACGTAAATAGAAGCATAAGTTTCATCAAATACACTATAGGTTAATACTGGACACTTCCATTTTCCCCTGTGTTAAGCTGAGAGACAGGTATATAGTGGCGCTACTAGCGGCCAGGCCTTAAGGAACAAGCGATTAATTTTGAATGTTATGAAAGGGAAACCCAATATTGATATTATAATATGCATTGTTATTTTTTATTTATTCAAACAATATTTTGTCAATACAATTCAAAACAATGCAGAAAAACAATGTAAAGGTATTGGATCCACATGCATTATTTTTTGTTGCATGACATTTTTTACTTTAATGTTTCTACCTGGTTTTTTCTTGTTCTTTTTTCCATTTCATTATTTAAATAACATTTTATTAACACATTGAATGCTTTGTCAATAGACACATATTTACAACTTTCACATATGCAAGTGAATAATGCATCATCTACACGCATATTTCACCTTAGTTTAACGTTAAGTCTAGAGTATTGCTGCTGATGTACATTGTATAAGCAGATTCGTTGTGAAATATGAATCTAGCATTTTCATAACGCTTCAGAGCAATATGCTCATTTTAATTTACTACAATTGCTCTCATCAATGTCTACCTATTTGTTTATACATTTCTCATGAGGCAATTTTGCACATATCCACGTGCATACACATGACTCTGCATGCTGCTCAACATTAACTGGAAAATCATCACTTTTGCTGTTCTGGTATAATTAGTGTAGAAGTCTGAATTACAAATGATTTACATTTTTCAGGTAAATCAGACTTAAAAACTTGCTTACATCCATAGGCACAATTACTGTCTTCAGACGATTGTAATAATGATTTGTAATTGCAAGTCTAAGACATTGTCTGAATTTTGAGGAATCTGGGGTTACATTGTTCCCACCCTTGTCCCTAATAACAGAACACAACATTTCCAAACAGTCTTGTGTGAGTCGTCTTGTAAGTAATATGAGAAACCATATTGACATTTTAGCTCCTGCCACAATAATTTTAATGTCAATATGTGCATTTAAACAAGGAGGTTTCTTATGCTGACCGTTCATTACAGTGGTTTTCTAAGAATGTTCATAATTCATTCAAATACAGCAAACGTTTACGTTCGTCATTTATTGCATAGCGCAACTCTTTAGCACAATGATTTTGAGACAAGTTGAAAATGTCAAATAGACAGTCCATTTTTACTTTCTCTACGCATAATATGAACATAGTGTATAGGGAACATATTGTATTGCACCCAAAAATTTGCTACCATGATTTCACTGCAAATATATGTTTTGAGACCCCCTGATTCCAAAAAATGCATTTTTAGAAAAATGTGCGCATGCATGTGTGTTTGCATAGCATAGCACAAAAACGAAAAGTTCGTTAAATACGAAACTTAGCATTTAAGTACAGTATCTTCCAAGGATACGACATGAAGATTTTCAAGAAAATCCCCCACCCCTAAACTACTCTTTACATGGAAAAATTTTCGAAAATTTTGATTTTTCAAAAATGGCTCTAATGATTTTGGTTAAAGATATTTACATGGCAAATAAAATGTATATTTTTAATTTCCTGGGAATAGCCTCTGAAGACATCCTTATTTTGAATGAATTTTGCGGAGTTTTGCATAACTGGTAAACCATAAGAGATATGTAGAGCTGTTTAAAACACATAATTTGTGTTATATACATTTTTTTGTAGAGTTGATTGTTTTTGAGATATTCCTTGTTATTGGTTTTCAGCTTTGAAAAACATACTTTTCTCATACATGAATTTGTCAAATCCTGTCCATACAAACATAGGAACTTCAGTCACATAGCAACCAGTTTTTGACTATCACTTTAACCTATGGTACTCCCTTATATCGCTTCTACTAAAAGGAAGCAAGACAATTTCTGCTAATTTTTTTCTTGATTAGCATGAGGTAATTAGAAGATTCAGATTTTTAACAATGCTTTGCTGTAGAGATATAGAGAAAGTCATGTGAATCGAACGCATCAGATTTTTTCAATGAAATTAGCAATAGCTAATGTTTCATCAGACATACAATTAAACACAGCATGCGTTTTAATGCAACAACAGACAGAATGGCTTAAAACATGAACGGCCAAACACACCCTCATTGGAATAAATGGTGGTAGCTCAATACATTGGTTGGTCAACCTTGGAGCTAACCGAGGTTTCATGGCTCTGCCCTTTTTTATAAAATTCTACAATATGGTTCCAAGAAACCTTTCTATCTACACAAATTATAGAATGCCATTTCAAATTATTTTTCACTGATTTCAACAGGTGTGGAGCATCATGGAAAGAATACACTCTACTGTTATAAATTTCAATAAATGGATTTTCCTCAGAGATGTTCAACAATGATCTCATTTTCAGATTATTGCTTCCCTGGAGTGGTTATATATATTGACGTTTCACAATAATATAATCTTATATTGTTTTATCTCGTGGGAAGCGGAAAAAGGACTTGGAAAGTTTCAGAAGTTCAAAGGTATTGCAGCCAAACACAGCATAAACCTTACCAGACATGGTTCAATACTTCTGTCTGATAATCCTTATGACACTGTGTAGACCGATACACAGCTAAATTACATTTTAATGTATCATTATTGCTATTACATAGGCTATACTGAAGCTACAGCAACACCAGCTGATCGCCGATCAAGGCCGACCCGCTAGAATGTGCTGGCAGCGCATGCCGCGCGAAATATCACAGAGTGTCCTGTATTAAGCTATAGTGTATTTGGTTTCATACAGTAATTTATTACAGAGATGTAGAAAAAGTCATATGAATGGAACACATCAGATTTTTTCTTTTTGCATAGATCATTTTTTCATCTATTTTCTACACCACCAGCATATCTGTGCATGCATATGAATAGCATAATTCAAAACAAAATTTAAGTTCAGTATGTTGCTAGGATATGATAAAAAGATGTTCAGGAAAATCAAATGATTACAATGCTGTGATATAATCAGCAGGAGCACCTAGATTGTATAAATACATGCCTCAGTTGTTACATAAAGTCAACAAGTTAACTGCAGAATATGAGGTGTGATCAAAATGTTTCTGGAATGATGACACAACAGTCTGCACTGTCACCCTCGAAGTAGTCTTCTTGGGAGTTGATATACTCCTGCCACTGCTGAAAGTCCTCTTCTTTCATCATATTCAAAGTCTTCAAAACGGTGTCCTCGGAGCCACATTTTAAGTCGCGGGAAAAGAAAAAAATCTGCTGGTGCCAAATCTGGAGAATAGGCATATTTATCCTATTTTTATCCAAAAATAGGTGAACAGAAAGGGCTTTAGGCATGGGCTCATTGTCAGGATGCAGGAACCAGTCACCACTCCTCCATTTCTCTGACCGTTTGCGTAGCACATTCTCCCTTAATCTTTGCAGCACTTGTTTGGAGAACACTTGATTCACTGTTTGACACAAATTCCTTATGTACAATGCCATTAATGTCAAAAAACACAATCATCATTGACTTCACTTTGGATCAAACTTGTCTGGCCTTAAAATAAGAACTGAAGCTTTCCTGGCGACGCATTAATTCAAAATCTTCTCGGGCTTCTAGCTTCTAGCTTCATCCCAGCTCTTATAAATACCAGTCTCCGCAAGCTCAAACCATCAGTTCACCCTGAAGACGAGGAAGATGCACTTCTTCGAAACGTTGGTGTCAAACCAAGTTTTTACCTGGCTAGAAGCCCGAGAAGATTTTGAATTGTCTGGCCTTTTTCGGGTGAGGGGATGAAGATTGTTGCTTCGTTTTTGGATCATACCCCTAAATCCATGTTTCATCACCAGCAATAATTTTCTGCATAAACTGTGGGCCATTTTGTAGCTGTTCTTTAAAATTAGTGCAGGCAATCACACGCTCTCATGTACAATTTGTCTTTCAAAATGCTTTGAACATTCCAAAGGATACTCCTAAAGTTCTCTTATCGTAATGCGCCTTTCATTTAAGACTATTTCCCTCACCTGATTGATATTTTCATCAGTTTTGCTGGAACTGGGTCGCCCCGAAGGATCTGTATCTGTAACTGATGTCACACCACTTTTTAATTTTCGAAAACCACTCAATTGCTTGAGTTTTGCCCAGAACTTCCTCCCCATATGCTGTTCTTAAAATTTCTTGGGCTTCTGTTGCAGTTTTACCGAGTTTAAAGCAAAATTTAATGTTCGTTCTTTGTTCTTCGTAATGTAAATTTTTTGCTACACAGAAAAATTGCAGCACATGCAAAATACGTGTTCACTTCAGAGCGTCTACTTCGTCACTGCATGGTCACAGGAAGAACTGTGACCTCTCATTTTTATCGGGAACGAACACTGTTCACTTCAGAGCGTCAACCTCATCACTGCATGGTCACAGGAAGTCCCGTGACCTCTCATTTTTATCGGCAATGAACACTATTCACTTCAGAGCATCAACCTCGTCACTGCATGGTCACAAGAAGTCCCGTGACCTCTCATTTTTATCGGCAACGAACACTGTTCACTTCAGAGCGTCAGCCTCGTCACTGCATGGTCACAGGAAGTCCCGTGACCTCTCATTTTTATCGGGAACGAACACTGTTCACTTCAGAGCATCTACCTCGTCACTGCATGGTCACAGGAAGTCCCGTGAACTCTCATTTTTATCGGGAACAAACACTGTTCCCTTCAGAGCGTCTACCTCGTCACTGCATGGTCACAGGAAGTCCCGTGACCTCTCATTTTTATCGGGAACGAACACTGTTCACTTCAAAGCATCTACCTCGTCACTGCATGGTCACAGGAAGTCCCGTGACCTCTCATTTTTATCGGGAACGAACACTGTTCACTTCAAAGCATCTATCTCGCCACTGCATGGTCACAGGAAGTCCCGTGACCTCTCATTTTTATCGGGAACAAACACTGTTCCCTTCAGAGCGTCTACGTCGCCACTGCATGGTCACAGGAAGTCCCGTGACCTCTCATTTTTACCGGGAACAAACACTGTTCCCTTCAGAGCATGTACCTCGTCACTGCATGGTCACAGGAAGTCCCGTGACCTCTCATTTTTATCGGAAACAAACACTGTTCCCTTCAGAGCGTCTATCTCGCCACTGCATGGTCACAGGAAGTCCCGTGACCTCTCATTTTTATCGGGAACAAACACTGTTCCCTTCAGAGCGTCTACGTCGCCACTGCATGGTCACAGGAAGTCCCGTGACCTCTCATTTTTATCGGGAACAAACACTGTTCCCTTCAGAGCATGTACCTCGTCACTGCATGGTCACAGGAAGTCCCGTGACCTCTCATTTTTATCGGGAACAAACACTGTTCACTTCAGAGCATCTACCTCGTCACTGCGTGGTCACAGGAAGTCCCGTGACCTCTCATTTTTATCGGGAACAAACACTGTTCCCTTCAGAGCGTCTACCTCGTCACTGCATGGTCACAGGAAGTCCCGTGACCTCTCATTTTTATCGGGAACAAACACTGTTCCCTTCAGAGCGTCTACCTCGCCACTGCATGGTCACAGGAAGTCCCGTGACCTCTCATTTTTATCGGGAACAAACACTGTTCCCTTCAGAGCATCTACCTCGTCACTGCATGGTCACAGGAAGTCCCGTGACCTCTCATTTTTATCGGGAACAAACACTGTTCCCTTCAGAGCGTCTACCTCGCCACTGCATGGTCACAGGAAGTCCCGTGACCTCTCATTTTTATCGGGAACAAACACTGTTCCCTTCAGAGCGTCTACGTCGCCACTGCATGGTCACAGGAAGTCCCGTGACCTCTCATTTTTATCGGGAACGAACAATGTTCCCTTCAGAGCATCTACCTCGTCACTGCGTGGTCACAGGAAGTCCCGTGACCTCTCATTTTTATCGGGAACAAACACTGTTCCCTTCAGAGCGTCTACGTCGCCACTGCATGGTCACAGGAAGTCCCGTGACCTCTCATTTTTACCGGGAACAAACACTGTTCCCTTCAGAGCATGTACCTCGTCACTGCATGGTCACAGGAAGTCCCGTGACCTCTCATTTTTATCGGGAACAAACACTGTTCCCTTCAGAGCATGAACCTCGTCACTGCATAGTCACAGGAAGTCCCGTGACCTCTCATTTTTATCGGGAACAAACACTGTTCCCTTCAGAGCGTCTATCTCGCCACTGCATGGTCACAGGAAGTCCCGTGACCTCTCATTTTTATCGGGAACAAACACTGTTCCCTTCAGAGCGTCTACGTCGCCACTGCATGGTCACAGGAAGTCCCGTGACCTCTCATTTTTATCGGGAACAAACACTGTTCCCTTCAGAGCATGTACCTCGTCACTGCATGGTCACAGGAAGTCCCGTGACCTCTCATTTTTATCGGGAACAAACACTGTTCACTTCAGAGCATCTACCTCGTCACTGCGTGGTCACAGGAAGTCCCGTGACCTCTCATTTTTATCGGGAACAAACACTGTTCCCTTCAGAGCGTCTACCTCGTCACTGCATGGTCACAGGAAGTCCCGTGACCTCTCATTTTTATCGGGAACAAACACTGTTCCCTTCAGAGCGTCTACCTCGCCACTGCATGGTCACAGGAAGTCCCGTGACCTCTCATTTTTATCGGGAACAAACACTGTTCCCTTCAGAGCCTCTACCTCGTCACTGCATGGTCACAGGAAGTCCCGTGACCTCTCATTTTTATCGGGAACAAACACTGTTCCCTTCAGAGCGTCTACCTCGCCACTGCATGGTCACAGGAAGTCCCGTGACCTCTCATTTTTATCGGGAACGAACACTGTTCCCTTCAGAGCCTCTACCTCGTCACTGCGTGGTCACAGGAAGTCCCGTGACCTCTCATTTTTATCGGGAACAAACACTGTTCCCTTCAGAGCGTCTACCTCGTCACTGCATGGTCACAGGAAGTCCCGTGACCTCTCATTTTTATCGGGAACAAACACTGTTCCCTTCAGAGCGTCTACCTCGCCACTGCATGGTCACAGGAAGTCCCGTGACCTCTTATTTTTATCGGGAACAAACACTGTTCCCTTCAGAGCATCTACCTCGTCACTGCATGGTCACAGGAAGTCCCGTGACCTTTCATTTTTATCGGGAACAAACACTGTTCCCTTCAGAGCGTCAGCCTCGTCACTGCATGGTCACAGGAAGTCCCGTGACCTCTCATTTTTATCGGGAACAAACACTGTTCCCTTCAGAGCGTCTACCTCGCCACTGCATGGTCACAGGAAGTCCCGTGACCTCTCATTTTTATCGGGAACAAACACTGTTTACTTCAGAGCGTCTACCTCGCCACTGAATGGTCACAGGATGTCCCGTGACCTTTCATTTTTATCGGGAACAAACACTGTTCCCTTCAGAGCGTCTACCTCGCCACTGCATGGTCACAGGAAGTCCCGTGACCTCTCATTTTTATCGGGAACAAACACTGTTCCCTTCAGAGCGTCTACCTCGCCACTGCATGGTCACAGGAAGTCCCGTGACCTCTCATTTTTATCGGCAACGAACACTGCATGTACAGCCTGGGTAAGAATTAAAGAAATCTCAGTGTCAGCATTGTTCTGAAATCATTCTGGAAACTTTATGATCACACCTCGTAACCTCTTTTTACTTTCTCTACACGTATCAGGTATATAGTGTATAGAGGAAGTATTGTATTCCACCCAAAATTTGATACCGAGGTTTCACCGCAAATATATATTTTAATTTCCTCTGATTCCAAAAAAAAAAAAAAAAAAAAAAAAATCGCCCCACCCAAAACTACCCTAAACATGGTAAAAATGTTCAAAAAAGTTGTCAACGATTTTTATTAAAATACTGTATATTAAAGCTATTTACATCACTACATATCTTGAATTTTCTGGGAATAGCTTCAGAAGACCTGTTTATTGTGGATGAATTTTGTAATACTGATAAACTCTAAGAGATAGACAAAAACTTACTACCCAAAAAATGTAGATCTCATTAAAACCCACAATTTATGTCATAAACATTTTTGTTGTGGAGTTGACCATTTGCAAGATATTCCTTCTTATTGATTTCATTGTAAACTACACATCTTCTGAAACAGGGTCACCCTTTGTTTCTTCTCTCTTTGTTTACGTGGAAATCCAAAGGAAAGTGAATTTCAATTGTTCACATATCGATTGGCATATAAAAGATTTGACTGTCGCTTTATCCTAGTGGATTCCCTTATTTCCATTCTACTTATAAGGAACTAAGTAGTAAGAACAATTCTGCTAATGTTTATTTCACTTAGCATGATGTAGATAGAAGAATAATATTTTGTAAGAATAGTTTGTTTGCAGAACAGGTAGAGAAGGTCCTATGAATGCACACATCAGATTTTTACTTTCTCTATACGTTCTATGTACATAAGTGTATAGAGAAGGTATTGCAGTCCACCCAAAAATTTGATACCGAGATTTCATCGGAAATATATGTTTTAGAGTCCCCTTATTCAAAAAAAGCATTTTCAGAAAAAGGTCCATGTCTGTGTGAACACGATAACTGAAAAACGAAAAGTTGGTAAAACACCAAACTTGTATTTAAGTTTAGTATCTTCCAGGGATGGGACAAAAAGATTTTGAGAAAGATCCTACCACCCCCAACTACCCTTTACATGAAACTTTTTTTCGAAAATTTTGATTTTCCTAAAATGGCTCTAACGATTTTGATTAAAATGCCATATATTAAAGAGTTTACCTGACAAATGAAATGTATATCTTGAATTTTCTGGGAATAGCATCTGAAGACTACTTTATTTTGGATGAATTTTATGAAATTTTGCATAATTGCTAAACCATAAGATATAGACAAAAACTTAAAACACATAAAATGTAGAGTACATTAAAACACGCAATTTATGTTATATAAATTTTTTTCGTGGGGTTGATTGTTTTTGAGATATTCCTCCTTTTTGGTTTCAGCTTTGAAAAGCTTCTACTTTTCTCATACAGGAATTTCTCAAATCCTATCCATACAAACAAAGGAACTTCAGTCACATAGCAACCAGCTTTTGACTATCACTTTAACCTATGGTACTCCTTTTTTCCCTTCTATTTAAAAGGAAGCAAGTAATAAGACTATTACTGATAATTTTTTTCTTGATTAACATGAAGTAAATGAAAGCATAACATATTTAAAAATAAATTATTGCAGAGATGTAGAGTAAGTTATGTGAATGGAACACATCAGATTTTTTAAATGAATATAGTCATACATAATTGTGTTTTAGCGCGGTGGTAGCGCAGCTACCTACCAAGCGGGAGACCTGGGTTCGATCCCCAGTACCGGCATGGGGATTTTTCCCCCGCTGGGAGACCTGGACCGGGGTGCACTCAGCCTCGTGAGGTCCCTGGGGGGCCAATTGAGGAGCTACTTGATTGAGAAGTAGCGGCTCCAGGTCGTGAGGACTGCATTAACCGGCCGGGAGGGGCTCGAGGCGCTGACCACGTCTCACCCTCCAATACTGCACCCCATCCATGACGTCTGTAGTGGACCGAGATGGGGGACGCAGCGGCCGGGCGGTAGGCCAAGGCTCCCCGTGAGCTGTCGTGCCATGGAGTTATGTTATAATTGTGTTTGGAACTTTCTGTGAATAATGGCAGTGTTAAGTACAAATTTGAATGAAATGCACATTCACGCCCGCCCATGCCCGTGCACGCACACATATACCATTGCAATCTGTAGATCCTATTATGACAATAGACACAAAGCCCAAACTCTAGGATGTAGATCATGTCAACAATTACATTTATTCATACTTATTACTACATTTATTTACAAATAATAACCCCGATAATGAATTTTCAGAGGTGTCAGTTTTGCATAATTTTCAAAGCAACAAAGCAAATGAGTTTAGAAATGTACCACAATGGCCTTTCTCATTATTCCTTTTGCCTACGGATGTTTGCGAAATCAATTCTGTAATCAAGAGCCTCAGTAATAAAAAATTATGTGGTGTGGACCAGTTTTCCAGTTTTATAATTAAAAAATGTGTTACACATATAAATGAACCGTTAACTTATCTAATAAACCTTTCTTTCAGTACAGGCAAGTTTCCCAACTGCCTAAAGATTTCAAAAATAAAACCACTATTCAAAAAAGGGTCTAAAATAGAAGTTGAAAACTATAGACCAATTTCTCTACTATCAACTTTTTCTAAAATCATTGAAAAAATTATGTTCACAAGATTAATATCCTTTTTGAATAAACACAATATTTTGATAAATCAACAACATGGTTTTCGAAAAGGTAGATCTATAGACACAGCCCTTATTCAGGTTCTAGAAGAAGTGTACTCCAGTATGGATAGTAAAAGTAAAACTTGCATTGGCCTATGTTTGGACCTGTCCAAAGCTTTTGACTTGGTCAACCATGATATACTGTTATCTAAGCTATGTTCATATGGTATCAGAGGAGTTGTAAATAATTGGTTTGCCTCATATTTAAGAGAGAGAAAACAAATAGTTGAAATAGATTTTTTAGACACAAACACCAATACATTTCAAAGCCAACGCTCTAAAATGAAAACGGTAAAATGTGGGGTTCCGCAAGGTTCTATCTTAGGTCCGCTATTATTTTTAGTATATATAAACGACATAACTCGTAGTATAGAAAATGACAATGTTAAATTCACAATCTTTGCAGATGACACGAATATACTAATTACTGGAAATGACAAGGGTCAAATGCTTCAGAATCTGGAAAAAATAAATGAAACAATTGCACCATGGTTCACACAAAATAGACTAATTATAAATGAAGATAAAACAGTAGCAATCGGTTTTAGGCATAAAGCAAATAAAAGTACTACCTTTCCAGATTTTCATTTAAATGGCACTAAAATCACATACAACACAGACACAAAATCTTTAGGCCTGAGGGTGGATCAAAACTTGGACTGGGCTGTACACATTGAAGATCTAATCAAAAAATTAAGTAAGCAATGTTACGCGATTAAAACATTAAAAACTACAACAGACATTAACACAGTTAGAGTTGCGTATTTTGCATACTTCCATACACTCTTAAATTATGGTTTAATCTTTTGCGGAAATGCAAAGATGTCTGTAAAAGTTTTCCAAATGCAAAAAAGAGTAATACGAATAATTGTTAATCAACCTTCAGATGTGAGCTGTAGACCATATTTTAAAGATCTTAAAATTATGACACTTCCGTGTATGTATATATATAATGTTCTTTTGCATGTTAAAGCAAGTATAACTAACTTTAAGACTTACCAAATGGTTCATAATCATGACACAAGAGGAAGCATACATCTGTCAACAATTAGCCATAATACCACTCTGTTCAAACATTCCTTCACTTACAATGGTATACAGTTATACAAGAAGTTGCCATTTCATATTAAACAGGTACAAAAATCAAAGTCCTTCAAAACTAAATTACACAAGTTCTTAGTGGAGAAATGTTTTTATTCTATACAAGAGTTTCTAAACAGTTAATTTTCTCTTCTTCAATACAGTATACTGTTTGTATTTTCTTTTCTTTTGTATATGTTTGTCCTCTGAAATTACTATGAATTTATGTATTGTAATTATTAACATTCGTATACATTATTTTGTTAATGTTACTCTGTAATTTTTATGCCTGACGTGTCCAATATCTTGTACGAGATACAAAGGATGAATAAACTGAATATGAATATGAATTATATGTCTGTTTCCAAAAGTCTACCCAAACATTTGCATTCTTAGAATATTCATGTTTATTATATTTACAACGTTACATTATTACAAGTATTTTTTGACTGAAAGAAATCCTCCTCCATATAGAAAGTGTGAGTAATGAAGTATCTTTTTAATTCTGATTTAAACTTGTTTTTGTTCATTTGCAATTCTTTTATAGAAGAGGGAATTGAATTAAACAAAACTATTCCTTTGTAGTAAACCCCTTTTTGGAATAACTGCAAATTATTTGTTGGTCTATATAAGTCCTGCCTATGTCTGGTCTCTTTGTTATGAATATCTGTATTTTTTGTAAATTTTTCTGGGTTATTTATTACAAATGACAATATGGCTAGAATATATTCACAGGCTAATGGTAAAACTATTTAAGGGATGTGTATACAACAATTGTTGTAAGTGTAGACTACTTACCCATTTGATGACGGACAGCACAGAGGGTGGAGAAGTTAAAGTGACCAGCAGACAGCAAGAGAGCAGCACTGCTGTTTGATGTAGGCATCAGAAGTTCAAGTATTTCTGTTTCTGAGAGGCCAAATTCTGTACAGCTCAGGTATGATGATAACTTGGAGATTGCCAGTCTTCCAAACTTTTCCTCCAGCTTGTCCAGCGCCTCTTCTATTCCTTCTCGGACCCCTACAAATCAATAGCCTACTAAACAAAGTCAAGTCACTGCACAAGCTATATATATCAATAGAGGAGCCTTGACTAATAAGTTAACCTACCATAGGTACATTAAAATTGTAGTCTGATACAACCCTGTGATTCTCCCAATGGGAGATGAAAAATCCCTTAATATTCACAGGAGAGAATGTAAAATATTGATGTATGTCTTTTCTATTTGCTTATCTTTATATTTCTGGTATGTTATACAATAGCTTATACGCACCGTGCATGTTACTCTGGCGGTAAGTTTAGTAACTAACAAGAGGATAACAGAGACAATGGAGTAAGAATATTATCGTGTGCTAAGATGTCGAACCTCCCGAGAATGTAAACACTACTAAAAGGGAACAATAACTGGCTGTGTTGTAGCATGTAATAATACCAGCTATTTCCTTTTGTTCTTTTTCCACACAGAAAACTGAAGCACAAAGAAGAAATCTATGGATTCAAGCTGTACATCGCAAGAAGTAAATACACTAATTTTATATTGTACCTCAAAGCAGAAACATATGCCTAAAAATTAACTGCAGCATGGATAATGTTGTTTAGAAATTAATGCTAACATTTTTTAAGTTAATAAATATGAACTGTAATTACTGTATCAGATTAAACGACATAATAATGGAAATAGTCTGTGAATTATTGTTATTATTATTACTTTTATTTTTATTGTTAATATTTATATATGTATTGCTATGTACTTATTACTATTCATACTTCATATTTTATTTTCAATCCTGAGGGGTCTCGTGAGAACCAAAGCCCACAACAAAAATTTGCAGCATTCCTTTCATCGAAAATAAAAGGTTCAGAACATCCCCGCAGTTCAGCATATATTCCCAGTATATTTCCAGATGTGTAAAAAAAGATTTTGACTTTTTGAAACAACATTTTCAGTTAAATGTATGCAGTTTACAGGCAGAAAACCACAAATAATACCTACATCGCACATGGCTTCCACTTCTAACTATCATCCTAATAAATACAAAGCATGACACGGAGCAGCGCCACCAGTATGAATTTCTGATCAGAGCATGGTACCTATAGGCAGTGACACAAGTATTAGAATAATAACATGATAAACCCACAAATTATTCTATACTCCCAATGGATATGATACACAATCTGAAACTGTTGAGAAAAACATCCTCCTCAGAAGTATTTCAATAATTAGGAATTATTCTGAGTTGCAATTAATACGACTACAACATCATTAAAATGTAATTTTACCAAAATCCAACTCAAGTGAGCCTAGCCAACACAATTAAAATAAGATCCTAACACTGAATATGAACACACAGTAGTTAACAATGGCTTCAGTCTGTTCATGCAACAAATAAGAAAGTTCAAACCTGAAAAAAAAAAAAAAAAAAGACAACACAAAATACAATCAAATCAAGATAATTATACATCATACATGTCTACCTCATACATTCAATATCAGACTAGCTCCCAAAACAAGTTTAGCTACTAAAAATAATATGCTCCAACCTGAAAGACTCATCCCAGAACACCAAACATCCGGCGTTTACAAAATAGAACATACAAACTGCATCAAACTGTATATATAGAAACATTTGGAAACAAGACTCAAAGAACATCTCTGAGCAATTAAATGCAATAACACAGACAAATCCACCACTTCTGGTCAATAAATTTTTAGAAAAACATAGAAAGGCAAATTATTTGTGGTAGAGTTTTTTATTTTTCAATATTATCTCGTTTTAGCTCAATACATTTTCCCCAGCATTTCTTCAATTGTTTTAAGCCACACAAAACGTAAGATTTTGGAATGTCATCAAAATAGGCATCTGTTTGGGAGCTATGACTCACAGCAGTTAAAGAACCTCAGGCTGATAGAGAGGCCTCTGAGCGAAATTAAGTGGTCTTTCACACCCACTATAGAATGGGACACTAAGAACCACGGTAGTTAAAGAACCTCATGTCTGATAGAGAGGCCTCTGAGCAAAATTAAGTGATCTTTCACGACCAGTATAGAATGGGATGCTGAGAACCACAGCAGTTAAAGAACCTCAAGCTTGATAGAGAGGCCTCTGAGCAAAATTAAGTGGTCTCTCACACCTAGTACAGAATGGAAAACTAAGAACCACAGCAGTTAAAGAACCTCAAGTCTGATAGAGAGACCTCTGAGTAAAATTAAGTGATCTTTCACATCCAGTATAGAAAGGGACGCTCAGAACCACAGCAGTTAAAGAACCTCAAGTCTGATAGAGAGGCCTCTGAGCAAAATTAAGTGATCTTTCACACCCAGTATAAAATGTGACGCTGAGAACCACAGCAGTTAAAGAACCTCAAGTCTGATAGAGAGGCCTCCGAGTAAAATTAAGTGATCTTTCACATCCAGTATAGAAAGGGACACTGAGAACCACAGGAGTTAAAGAACCTCAAATCTGATAGAGAGGTCTCTGAGTAAAATTAAGTGGTCTTTCACACCTACTATAGAATGAGACACTGAGAACCACAGCTGTTAAAGAACATCAAGTCTGTAAGAGAGGTCTCTGAACAAAATTAAGTGAACATTCACACCCACTATAGAATGGGATGCTGAGAACCACAGCAGTTAAAGAACCTCAAGTCTGATACAGAGGCCTCTGAGCAAAAATAAGTGGTCTTTCACACCCGGTATAGAACAGGACACTAAGAATCACAGGAGTTAAAGAACCTCAAGTCTGATAGAGAGGTCTCTGAGAAAAATTAAGTGGTCTTTCACGACCATATAGAACGGGACATTGAGAACCACAGCAGTTAAAGAACCTCAAGCCTGATAGAGAGGCCTCTGAGCAAAATTAAGTGGTCTTTCACACCCAGTATATAAAAATGGGACGCTGAGATCCACAGCAGTTAAAGAACCTCAAGTCTGATAGAGAGGTCTCTGAACAAAATTAAGTGATCTTTCACACCCAGTATAGAATGGGACGCTGAGAACCACAGAAGTTAAAGAACCTCAAGTCTGATAGAGAGGTCTCTGAACAAAATTAAGTGATCTTTCACACCCAGTATAGAATGGGACGCTGCGAACCACAGCAGTTAAAGAACCTCAAGTCTGATAGAGAGGTCTCTGAACAAAATTTAGTGAACCATCATGCCCAGTATAGAATGGGACACTGAGAACCACAGGAGTAAAAGAACCTCAAGTCTGATAGAGAGGACTCTGAACAAAATTAGGTGGTCTTTCACGACCAGTATAGAATGGAACGCTGAAAACCAAAGCAGTTAAAGAACCTTAAGTCTGATAGAGAGGTCTCTGAACAAAATTAAGTGATCTTTCACGACCAGTATAGAATGGGACACTGAGTACCACAGGAGTTAAAGAACCTCGAGTCTGATGGAGAGGACTCTGAACAAAATTATGGTGGTCTTTCACGCCCAGTATAGAATGGGACGCTGAGAACAACAGCAGTTAAAGAATCTCAATTCTGATAGAGAGGTCTCTGAACAAACTTAAGTGATCTTTCACATCCAGTATAGAATGGGACGCTGAGTACCACAGCAGTTAAAGAACATCAAGTCTGATAGAGAGGTCTCTGAATCATTTAAGTGATCTCTCACACCCAGTTTAGAATGGGACGCGGAGAACCACAGCAGTTAAAGAACCTCAAGCCTGATAGAGAGGTCTCAGAGAAAATTAAGTGGTCTTTCACACCCACTATAGAATGGGACCCTAGGAACCACAGCAGTTAAAGAACCTCAAGACTGATAGAAAGGTCTCTGAACAAAATTAAGTGATCAGTCACACCCAGTATAGAATGGGATGCTGAGAACCACAGCAGTTAAAGAACCTCAAGCCTGATAGAGAGGTGTCTGAACAAAATTAAGTGATCTTTCACACCCAGTATAAAAAAGGAATGCTGAGAACCACAGCAGTTAAAGAACCTCAAGTCTGATAGAGAGGTCTCTGAGTAAAATTAAGTGGTCTTTTACACCCTCTATAGAATGGGACACTGAGAACCACAGCTGTTAAAGAACATCAAGTCTGATAGAGAGGTCTCTGAGCAAAATTAAGTGATCTTTCACACCAAGTATAGAATGGGACGCTGATAACAACAGTAGTTAAAGAACCTCATGTCTGATAGAGAGGCCTCTGAGCTAAATTAAATGGTCTTTCACACCCACTATATAATGGGACATCGAGAACCACGGCAGATAAAGAACCTCAAGTCTGATAGAGAGGTATCTAAAAAAAAAATTAAGTGGTCTTTCACATCCATTATAGAATGGGACACTGAGATCCACAGGAGTTAAAGAACCTCAAGTCTGATAGAGAGGTCTCTGAACAAAATTAGGTGGACTATCACGACCAGTATAGAATGGGACGCTGAAAACCACATCAATTAAAGACATTCAAGTCTGATAGAGAGGCCTCTGAGAAAAATTAAGTGGTGTTTCACGACCAGTATAGAATAGGACGCTGAGAGCCACAGTAGCTAAAGAACCTCAAGCCTGATAGAGAGGCCTCTGAGCGAAATTAAGTGGTCTTACACACCCAGTATAGAATGGGACGCTGAGAACCACAGCAGTTAAAGAACCACAAGTCTGATAGAGAGGTCTCTTAACAAAACTAAGTGATCTTTCACGTATAGTATAGAATGGGACGCTGAGAACCACAGCAGTTAAAGAACTTCAAGCCTGATAGAGAGGTCTCTGAACAAAATTAAGTCATCTTTCACATCCAGTATAGAATGGGACACTGAGAACAACAGCAGATTAAGAACCTCAAACCTCATAGAGAGGTCTCTAAACAAAAAGTGGTCTTTCACACCCAGTATAGAATGGGACGCTGAGAACCACAGCAGTTAAAGAACCTCAAGTCTGATAGAGAGAACTCTGAACAAAATTAAGTGGTCTTTCACGACCAGTAAAGAATGGGACGCTGAGAACCACAGCAGTTAAAGAACTTCAAGCCCGATAGAGAGGTCTCTGATAAAAATTAAGTGATCTTTCACATCCTGTATAGAATGGGACGCTGAGATCCACAGCAGTTAAAGAGCCTTAAGCCTGATAGAGAGGTCTCTGAACCAACTTAAGTGATCTTTCACATCCAGTATAGAATGGAACACTGAGTACCACAGCAGTTAGAGAACCTCAAGTCTGATAGAGAGGTCTCTGTATCATTTAAGTGATCTCTCACACTCCAGTATAGAATGGGACGCGGAGAACCAAAGCAGTAAAAGAACCACAAGCCTGATAGAGAGGTCTCAGAGCAAAATTAAGTGGTCTTTCACAACCACTATAGAATGGTACCCTAGGAACCGCAGCAGTTAAAGAACCTCAAGTCTGATAGAAAGGTCTCTGAACAAAATTAAGTGATCAGTCACCCCCAGTATAGAATGGGATGCTGAGAACCACAGCAGTTAAAGAACCTCAAGCCTGATAGAGAGGCCTCTGAGCAAAATTAAGTGGTCTTTCACACCCAGTATAGAATGGGACGCTGAGAACCACAGCAGTTAAAGAACCTCAAGTCTGGTAGAGAGATCTCTGAACAAAATTAAGTGATCTTTCACACCCAGTATAGAATGGGACACTGAGAACCACAGCAGTTAAAGAACCTCAAGTCTGATAGAGAGGTCTCTGAACAAAATTGAGTGAACCATCAGGCCCAGTATAGAATGGGACACTGAGAACCACAGGAGTTAAAGAACCTCAAGTCTGATAGAGAGGACTCTGAACAAAATTAGGTGGTCTTTCACGACCAGTATAGAATGGAACGCTGAAAACCAAAGCAGTTAAAGAACCTTAAGTCTGATAGAGAGGTCTCTGAACAAAATTAAGTGATCTTTCACGACCAGTATAAAATGGGACACTGAGAACCACAGGAGTTAAAGAACCTTGAGTCTGATGGAGAGGACTCTGAACAAAATTATGGTGGTCTGTCATGCCCAGTATAGAATAGGACGCTGAGAACAACAGCAGTTAAAGAATCTCAATACTGATAGAGAGGTCTCTGAACAAACTTAAGTGATCTTTCACATCCAGTATAGAATGGGACACTGAGAACCAAAGCAGTTAAAGAACCTCAAGCCTGATAGAGAGGTCTCTGAACAAACTTAAGTGATCTTTAACATCCAGTATAGAATGGGACGTTGAGTACCACAGCAGTTAAAGAACAACAAGTCTGATAGAGAGGTCTCTGAATCATTTAAGTGATCCCTCACACCCAGTTTAGAATGAGACGCAGAGAACCACAGCAGTTAAAGAACCTCAAGCCTTATAGAGAGGTCACAGAGAAAATTAAGTGGTCTTTCACACCCACTATAGAATGGGACCCTAGGAACCACAGCAGTTAAAGAACCTCAAGACTGATAGAAAGGTCTCTGAACAAAATTAAGTGATCAGTCACACCCAGTATAGAATGGGATGCTGAGAACCACAGCAGTTAAAGAACCTCAAGCCTGATAGAGAGGTGTCTGAACAAAATTAAGTGATCTTTCACAACCAGTGTAGAATGGGACGCTGAGAACCACAGCAGTTAAAGAACCTCAAGTCTGATAGAGAGGTCTCTGAGTAAAATTAAGTGGTCTTTCACACCCTCAATAGAATGGGACACTGCGAACCACAGCTGTTAAAGAACATCAAGTCTGATAGAGAGATCTCTGAGGAAAATTAAGTGATCTTTCACACCAAGTTTAGAATGGGACACTGATAACAACAGTAGTTAAAGAACCTCATGTCTGATAGAGAGGCCTCTGAGCTAAATTAAATGGTCTTTCACACCCACTATATAATGGGACCATGAGAACCACGGCAGTTAAAGAACCTCAAGTCTGATAGAGAGGTATCTGAAAGAAAATTAAGTGGTCTTTCACACCCATTATAGAATGGGACACTGAGATATACAGGAGTTAAAGAACCTCAAGTCTGATAGAGAGGTCTCTGAACAAAATTAGGTGGTCCATCATGACCAGTATAGAATGGGACGCTGAAAAACACATCAATTAAAGACCCTCAAGTCTGATAGAGAGGAGTCTGAGCAAAATTAAGTGGTCTTCCACGACCAGTATAGAATAGGACGCTGAGAGCCACAGTAGCTAAAGAACCCCAAGCCTGATAGAGAGGCCTCTGAGCGAAATTAAGTGGTCTTTCACACCCAGTATAGAATGGGACGCTGAGAACCACAGCAGGTAAAGAACCACAAGTCTGATAGAGTGGTCTCTGAACAAAACTAAGTGATCTTTCACGTCCAGTATAGAATGGGACGCTGAGAACCACAGCAGTTAAAGAACTTCAAGCCTGATAGAGAGGTCTCTGTACAAAATTAAGTGATCTTTCACATCCAGTATAGAAAGGGACACTGAGAACAACAGCAGATAAAGAACCTCAAACCTCATAGAGAGGTCTGTAAACAAAATTAAGTGATCTTTCACATCCTGCATAGAATGGGACACTGAGAACCACAGCAGTTAAAGAAACTCAAATCTGATAGAGAGGTCTCTGAACAAAATTAAGTGATCTTTCACACCCAGTATAGAATGGGACGCTGAGATCCACAGCAGTTAAAGAGCCTTAAGCCTGATAGAGAGGTCTCTGAACAAACTTAAGTGATCTTTCACATCCAGTATAGAATGGGACACTGAGTACCACAGCAGTTAAAGAACTTTAAGTCTGATAGAGAGGTCTCTGAATCATTTAAGTAATCTCTCACACTCCAGTGTAGAATGGGACGCGGAGAACCACAGCAGTAAAAGAACCTCAAGCCTGTTAGAGAGGTCTCAGAGCAAAATTAAGTGGTCTTTCACACCCACTATAAAATGGGACCCTAGGAACCACAGCAGTTAAAGAACCTCAAGTCTGATAGAAAAGTCTCTGAACAAAATTAAGTGATCAGTCAACACCCAGTATAGAATGGGATGCTGAGAACCACAGCAGTTAAAGAACCTTAAGTCTGATAGAGAGGTCTCAGAACAAAATTAAGTGATTCATCATGCCCAGTATAGAATGGGACACTGAGAGCCTCAAGAACCTCAAGTCTGATAGAGAGGACTCTGAACCAAATTAAGTGGTCTTTCACGACCAGTATAGAATGGGACGCTGAGAACCACAGCAGTTAAGGAACCTTAAGTCTGATAGAGAGGTCTCTGAACAAAATTAAATTATCTTTCACACCCACAATAGAATGTGACGCTGAGAACCACAGCAGTTAAAGAACCTCTAGCCTGATAGAGAGGTCTATGAGCAAAATTAAGTGGTCTTTCACACCCACTATAGAATGGGACCCTAGGAATCACAGCAGGTAGGGAACCTCAAGTCTGATAGAGAGGTCTCTGAACAAAATTAAGTGATCAGTCACAACCAGTATAGAATGGGATGCTGAGAACCACAACAGTTAAAGAAACTCAAGCCTGATAGAGAGGTCTCTGAGTAAAATTAAGTGGTCTTTCACACCCTCTATAGAATGGGACACTGAGAGCCACAGCAGTTAAAGAACATCATGTCTATTAGAGGGGCCTCTGAACTAAATTAAGTGGTCTTTCACACCCACTATAGAATGGGACACTAAGAACCACAGCAGTTAAAGAACCTCAAGCCTGATAGAGGGGTCTCTGAAAAAAATTAAGTTGTCTTTCACACCCACTATAGAATGGGACACTGAGAACCACATAAGTTAAAGAACCTCAAGTCTGATAGAGAGGACTCTGAACAAAATTAAGTGGTCTTTCACGACCAGTATAGAATGGGACGCTGAGAACCACAGCAGTTAAAGAAGCTCAAGTCTGATGGAGAGGACTCTGAACAAAATTATGGTGGTCTTTCACGCCCAATATAGAATGGGACGCTGAGAACCACAGCAGTTAAAGAACCTCAAGCCTGATATAGAGGTCTCTTAACAAAATTAAGTGATCTTTCACATCCAGTATAGAATGGGACACTGAGAACCATAGAAATTAAAGAAACTCAAATCTGATAGAGAGGTCTCTGAACAAAATTAAGTGATCTTTCACACCCAGTATAGAATGCGACGCGGAGAACCACAACAGTTAAAGAACCTCAAGCCTGATAGAGAGGTCTCAGAGCAAAATTAAGTGCTCTTTCGCATCCACTATAGAATGGGACCCTAGGAACCAAAGCAGTTAAAGAACCTTAAGTCTTATAGAAAGGTCTCTGAACAAAATTAAGTGATCAGTCACACCCAGTATAGAATGATATGCTGAGAACCACAGCGGTTAAAGAACCTCAAGCCTGATAGAGAGTTCTCTGAACATAATTGAGTGATCTTTCCCATGCAGTATAGAATGGTACACTGAGAACCACAGCAGTTAAAGAACCTCAAGCCTGATAGAGAGGTGGCTGAAAAAATTAGGTGACCTTTCACACGCAGTATAGAAAGGGACGCGGAGAACCACAGCAGGTAAGGAAGCTCAAGCCTGATAGAGAGCTCTCTGAGTAAAATTAAGTGGTCTTTCACACCCAGTGTAGAATGGGATGCTGAGAACAACAGTAGTTAAAGAACATCAAGTCTGATAGAGAGGTCCCTGAGCAAAATTAAGTGATCTTTCACACTAAGTATAGAATGGGACGCTGAGAACAACAGTAGTTAAAGAACCTCATGTCTGATGGAGAGGCCTCTGAGCTAAATTAAGTAGTCTTTCACACCCACTATATAATGGGACCATGAGAACCACGGCAGTTAAAGATCCTCAAATCTGATAGAGAGGTATCTGAAAAAAAATTAAGTGGTCTTTCACACCCACTATAGAATGGGAAACTAAGATCCACAGGAGTTAAAGAACCTCAAGTATGATAGAGAGGTCTCTGAACAAAATTAGGAGGTCTATCACGACCAGTATAGAATGGGACGCTGAGAACCACAGCAGTTAAAGAACCGCAAGCCTGATAGTGAGGCCTCTGAGCGAAATTGGGTGGTCTTTCACACCCAGTATAGAATGGGATGCTGAGAACTACAGCAGTTAAAGAACCTTAAGTCTGATAGAGAGGTCTCTGAACAAAATTAAGTGATCTTTCATGCCCGGTATAGAATGGGACACTGAGAACTACAGTAGTTAAAGAACCTTAAGTCTGATAGAGAGGAATCTGAACAAAATTAAGTGGTCTTTCACGATCAGTAAAGAATGGGACGCTGAACACCACAGCAGTTAAAGAACTTCAAGTCTGATAGAGAGGTTTGAGAACAAAATTAAGTGATCTTTCACACAAAAATAAGAATGGGAAACTGAGAATTACACCAGTTAAAGAACCTCAAGCCTGATAGAGAGTTCTCTGGGCATAATTAAGTGATCTTTCCCATCCAGTATTGAATGGGACACTGAGAACCACAGCAGTTAAAGAACCTCAAGCCTGATAGATGGGTCTCTGAAGAAAATTCAGTGATCTTTCACACCCAGTATTAGAAAGGGACGCGGAGAACCATAGAAAATAAAAACCTCAAACCTGATATAGAGGTGTCTGAACAAAATTAAGTGATCTATCACACCCAGTATAGAATGGGACGCTGAAAACCACAGCAGTTAAAGAACCTCAAGCCTGATAGATGGGTCTCTGAACAAAATTAAGTGATCTTTCACACCCAGTATAGAATGGGATGCTGAGAACCACAGCAGTCAAAGAACCTCAAGCCTGATAGAGAGGTCTCTGAACAAAATTAAGTGGTCTTTCACACCCAGTACAGAATGTGATGCTGAGAACCACAGCAGTTAAAGAACCTCAAGCCTGATAGAGAGGTCTCTTAACAAAGTTAAGTGATCTTTCACATCCAGTATAGAATGTGATGCTGAGAACCACAGCAGTTAAAGAACCTCAAGCCTGAAAGAGAGGTCTCTGAACAAAATTAAGTGATTTTCACATCCAGTATAGAATGTGACGCTGAGAACCACAGTAGTTAAAGAATCTCAAGCCTGATAGACATGTCTCTCAACAAAATTAAGTGATCATTTACATCCAGTATAGAATGGGACGCTGAGAACCACAGCAGTTATAAAACCTCAAGTGTAACAGAGAGGCCTCTGAGCAAAATTAAGTGATCTTTCACGACCAGCATACATTGGGACGCTGAGAACCACAGCAGTTAAAGAACCTCAAAACTCATGGAGAGGTCTCTAAACAAAATTAAGTGATCTTTCACGACCAGTATACAATGGGACGCTGAGAAACACAGCAGTTAATGAACCTCAAGTCTGATAGAGAGTCCTCTGAGCAAAATTAAGTGATCTTTCAGCCCAGTATAGAATTAGACGAAGAGAACCACAGCGGTTAAAGAACCTCAAGCCTGATAGAGAGGCCTCGGAGCAAAATTAAGTGAACTTTCACACCCAGTATAGAATGGGACACTGAGAACCACAGCAGTTAAAGAACCTCACGCCTGATAGAGAGGCTTCTGAGCTAAATTCAGTGGTCTTTCACACCCACTATAGAATGTCCCCATGAGAACCACGGCAGTTAAAGAACCTCAAGTCTGATAGAGAGGACTCTGAACAAAAGTAAGTGGTCCTTCACGACCAGTATAGAATGGGACGCTGAGAACCACAGCAGTTAAAGAACCTGAAGCCTGATAGAGAGGTCTCTGAACAAACTTAAGTGATCTTTCACATCCAGTATAGAATGGGACACTGAGAACCACGGCAGTTAAAGAACCTCAAGTCTGATAGAGAGCTCTCTGAATCATTTAAGTGATCTCTCACACCCAGTATAGAATGGGACGCGGAGAACCACAGCAGTTAAAGAACCTCAAGCTTGATAGAGAGGCTTCTGAGCTAAATTCAGTGGTCTTTCACACCCACTATAGAATGTCCCCATGAGAACCACGTCAGTTAAAGAACCTCGATAGAGAGGACTCTGAACAAAATTAAGTGGTCTTTCGCGACCAGTATAGAATGGGACGCTAAGAAACACAGCAGATAAAGAACTTCAAACCTCATAGAGATGTCTGTAAACAAAATAAATTGATCTTTCACGCCCAGTATAGAATGGGACACTGAGAACCACAGGAGTTAAAGAACCTCAAGTGTGATGGAGAGGACTCTGAACAAAATTATGGTGGTCTTTCACGCCCAATATAGATTGGAACGCTGAGAACCACACCAGTTAAAGAAACTCAAGTCTGATAGAGAGGTCTCTGAGTAAAATTAATTGGTCTTTCACACCCTTTATAGAATGGGACACTGACAACCACAGCAGGTAAAGAACATCAAGTCTGACTGAGAAGTCTCTAAACAAAATTAAGTGATCTCTCACATACAGTATAGAATGGGATGCTGAGAACAACAGGAGTTAAAGAACCTCATGTCTGTAGGGAGGCCTCTGAGCTAAATTAATTGATCTTTCACATCCAATATAGAATGGGACACTGAGAACCACAGAAGTTAAAGAAACTCAAATCTGATAGAGAGGTCTCTGAACAAAATTAAGTGATCTTTCACACCCAGTATAGAATGTGACGCGGAGAACCACAGCAGTTAAAGAACCTCAAGCCTGATAGGGAGGTCTCAGAGCAAAATTAAGTGATCTTTCACATCCACTATAGAATGGGACCATAGGAACCAAAGCAGTTAAAGAACCTCAAGTCTTATAGAAAGGTCTCTGAACAAAATTATGTGATCAGTCACACCCAGTATAGATTGGAATGCTGAGAACCACAGCAGTTAAAGAACCTCAAGCCTGATAGAGAGGTGTCTGACCAAGATTAAGTGATCTTTCCCACCCAGTATAGAATGGGACGCTGAGAACCACAGCAGGTAAAGAACCTCAAGACTTATAGAGAGTTCTCAGAACATAATTGAGAGATCTTTGCCATGCAGTATAGAATGGGACACTGAGAACCACAGCAGTTAAAGATCCTCAAGTCTGATAGAGAGGTCTCTGAAAAAATTAGGTGATCTTTCACACCCAGTATAGAAAGGGACACGGAGAACCACAGAAAATAAAAACCTCAAACCTGATAGAGAGGTCTCTGAACAAAATTAAGTGATCTATCACACCCAGTATAGAATGGGATGCTGAAAACCACAGCAGTTAGAGAACGAAAAGCCTGATAGAGAGATCTCTGAGTAAAATTAAGTGGTCTTTCACACCCTCTATAGAATGGGACACTGAGAACCCCAGCAGTTAAAGAACATCAAGTCTGATAGAGAGGTCCCTGAGCAAAATTAAGTGATCTTTCACACCAAGTATAGAATGGGATGCTGAGAACAACAGTAGTTAAAGAACCTCATGTCTGATAGAGAGGCCTCTGAGGTAAATTAAGTGGTCTTTCACACCCACTATATAACGGGACCATGAGAACCACGGCAGTTAAAGAACCTCAAGTCTGATAGTGAGGTATCTGAAAAAAAATTAAGTGGTCTTTCACACCCACTATAGAATGGGACACTGAGATCCACAGGAGTTAAAGAACCTCAAGTCTGATAGAGAGGTCTCTGAACAAAATTAGGTGGTCTATCACGGCCAGTATAGAATGGGACGCTGAGAACCACAGCAGTTAAAGACCCTCAAGTCTGATAGAGAGGGCTCTGAGCAAAATTTTTTGGTCTTTCACGACCAGTAGAGAATGGGACGCTGAGAACTACAGTAGTTAAAGAACCTCAAGCCTGATAGAGAGGCCTCTGAGCGAAATTAAGTGGTCTTTCACACCCAGTATAGAATGGGATGCTGAAAACTACAGCAGTTAAAGAACCTCAAGTCTGATAGAGAGGTCTCTGAACAAAATTAAGTGATCTTTCACGCCCGGTATAGAATGGGACACTGAGAACCACAGGAGTTAATGAACCTCAAGCCTGATAGAGAGGCCTCTGAGCAAAATTAAGTGGTCTTTCACACCCAGTATATAAAAATGGGACGCTGAGATCCACAGCAGTTAAAGAACCTCAAGTCTGATAGAGAGGTCTCTGAACAAAATTAAGTGATCTTTCACACCCAGTATAGAATGGGACGCTGAGAACCACAGAAGTTAAAGAACCTCAAGTCAGATAGAGAGGTCTCTGAACAAAATTAAGTGATCTTTCACACCCAGTATAGAATGGGACGCTGCGAACCACAGCAGTTAAAGAACCTCAAGTCTGATAGAGTGGTCTCTGAACAAAATTTAGTGAACCATCATGCCCAGTATAGAATGGGACACTGAGAACCACAGGAGTAAAAGAACCTCAAGTCTGATAGAGAGGACTCTGAACAAAATTAGGTGGTCTTTCACGACCAGTATAGAATGGAACGCTGAAAACCAAAGCAGTTAAAGAACCTTAAGTCTGATAGAGAGGTCTCTGAACAAAATTAAGTGATCTTTCACGACCAGTATAGAATGGGACACTGAGTACCACAGGAGTTAAAGAACCTCGAGTCTGATGGAGAGGACTCTGAACAAAATTATGGTGGTCTTTCACGCCCAGTATAGAATGGGACGCTGAGAACAACAGCAGTTAAAGAATCTCAATTCTGATAGAGAGGTCTCTGAACAAACTTAAGTGATCTTTCACATCCAGTATAGAATGGGACGCTGAGTACCACAGCAGTTAAAGAACATCAAGTCTGATAGAGAGGTCTCTGAATCATTTAAGTGATCTCTCACACCCAGTTTAGAATGGGACGCGGAGAACCACAGCAGTTAAAGAACCTCAAGCCTGATAGAGAGGTCTCAGAGAAAATTAAGTGGTCTTTCACACCCACTATAGAATGGGACCCTAGGAACCACAGCAGTTAAAGAACCTCAAGACTGATAGAAAGGTCTCTGAACAAAATTAAGTGATCAGTCACACCCAGTATAGAATGGGATGCTGAGAACCACAGCAGTTAAAGAACCTCAAGCCTGATAGAGAGGTGTCTGAACAAAATTAAGTGATCTTTCACACCCAGTATAAAAAAGGAATGCTGAGAACCACAGCAGTTAAAGAACCTCAAGTCTGATAGAGAGGTCTCTGAGTAAAATTAAGTGGTCTTTTACACCCTCTATAGAATGGGACACTGAGAACCACAGCTGTTAAAGAACATCAAGTCTGATAGAGAGGTCTCTGAGCAAAATTAAGTGATCTTTCACACCAAGTATAGAATGGGACGCTGATAACAACAGTAGTTAAAGAACCTCATGTCTGATAGAGAGGCCTCTGAGCTAAATTAAATGGTCTTTCACACCCACTATATAATGGGACATCGAGAACCACGGCAGATAAAGAACCTCAAGTCTGATAGAGAGGTATCTAAAAAAAAAATTAAGTGGTCTTTCACATCCATTATAGAATGGGACACTGAGATCCGCAGGAGTTAAAGAACCTCAAGTCTGATAGAGAGGTCTCTGAACAAAATTAGGTGGACTATCACGACCAGTATAGAATGGGACGCTGAAAACCACATCAATTAAAGACATTCAAGTCTGATAGAGAGGCCTCTGAGAAAAATTAAGTGGTGTTTCACGACCAGTATAGAATAGGACGCTGAGAGCCACAGTAGCTAAAGAACCTCAAGCCTGATAGAGAGGCCTCTGAGCGAAATTAAGTGGTCTTACACACCCAGTATAGAATGGGACGCTGAGAACCACAGCAGTTAAAGAACCACAAGTCTGATAGAGAGGTCTCTGAACAAAACTAAGTGATCTTTCACGTATAGTATAGAATGGGACGCTGAGAACCACAGCAGTTAAAGAACTTCAAGCCTGATAGAGAGGTCTCTGAACAAAATTAAGTCATCTTTCACATCCAGTATAGAATGGGACACTGAGAACAACAGCAGATTAAGAACCTCAAACCTCATAGAGAGGTCTCTAAACAAAAAGTGGTCTTTCACACCCAGTATAGAATGGGACGCTGAGAACCACAGCAGTTAAAGAACCTCAAGTCTGATAGAGAGAACTCTGAACAAAATTAAGTGGTCTTTCACGACCAGTAAAGAATGGGACGCTGAGAACCACAGCAGTTAAAGAACCACAAGTCTGATAGAGAGGTCTCTGAACAAAACTAAGTGATCTTTCACGTATAGTATAGAATGGGACGCTGAGAACCACAGCAGTTAAAGAACTTCAAGCCTGATAGAGAGGTCTCTGAACAAAATTAAGTCATCTTTCACATCCAGTATAGAATGGGACACTGAGAACAACAGCAGATTAAGAACCTCAAACCTCATAGAGAGGTCTCTAAACAAAAAGTGGTCTTTCACACCCAGTATAGAATGGGACGCTGAGAACCACAGCAGTTAAAGAACCTCAAGTCTGATAGAGAGAACTCTGAACAAAATTAAGTGGTCTTTCACGACCAGTAAAGAATGGGACGCTGAGAACCACAGCAGTTAAAGAACTTCAAGCCCGATAGAGAGGTCTCTGATAAAAATTAAGTGATCTTTCACATCCTGTATAGAATGGGACGCTGAGATCCACAGCAGTTAAAGAGCCTTAAGCCTGATAGAGAGGTCTCTGAACCAACTTAAGTGATCTTTCACATCCAGTATAGAATGGAACACTGAGTACCACAGCAGTTAGAGAACCTCAAGTCTGATAGAGAGGTCTCTGTATCATTTAAGTGATCTCTCACACTCCAGTATAGAATGGGACGCGGAGAACCAAAGCAGTAAAAGAACCACAAGCCTGATAGAGAGGTCTCAGAGCAAAATTAAGTGGTCTTTCACAACCACTATAGAATGGTACCCTAGGAACCGCAGCAGTTAAAGAACCTCAAGTCTGATAGAAAGGTCTCTGAACAAAATTAAGTGATCAGTCACCCCCAGTATAGAATGGGATGCTGAGAACCACAGCAGTTAAAGAACCTCAAGCCTGATAGAGAGGCCTCTGAGCAAAATTAAGTGGTCTTTCACACCCAGTATAGAATGGGACGCTGAGAACCACAGCAGTTAAAGAACCTCAAGTCTGGTAGAGAGATCTCTGAACAAAATTAAGTGATCTTTCACACCCAGTATAGAATGGGACACTGAGAACCACAGCAGTTAAAGAACCTCAAGTCTGATAGAGAGGTCTCTGAACAAAATTGAGTGAACCATCAGGCCCAGTATAGAATGGGACACTGAGAACCACAGGAGTTAAAGAACCTCAAGTCTGATAGAGAGGACTCTGAACAAAATTAGGTGGTCTTTCACGACCAGTATAGAATGGAACGCTGAAAACCAAAGCAGTTAAAGAACCTTAAGTCTGATAGAGAGGTCTCTGAACAAAATTAAGTGATCTTTCACGACCAGTATAAAATGGGACACTGAGAACCACAGGAGTTAAAGAACCTTGAGTCTGATGGAGAGGACTCTGAACAAAATTATGGTGGTCTGTCATGCCCAGTATAGAATAGGACGCTGAGAACAACAGCAGTTAAAGAATCTCAATACTGATAGAGAGGTCTCTGAACAAACTTAAGTGATCTTTCACATCCAGTATAGAATGGGACACTGAGAACCAAAGCAGTTAAAGAACCTCAAGCCTGATAGAGAGGTCTCTGAACAAACTTAAGTGATCTTTAACATCCAGTATAGAATGGGACGTTGAGTACCACAGCAGTTAAAGAACAACAAGTCTGATAGAGAGGTCTCTGAATCATTTAAGTGATCCCTCACACCCAGTTTAGAATGAGACGCAGAGAACCACAGCAGTTAAAGAACCTCAAGCCTGATAGAGAGGTCACAGAGAAAATTAAGTGGTCTTTCACACCCACTATAGAATGGGACCCTAGGAACCACAGCAGTTAAAGAACCTCAAGACTGATAGAAAGGTCTCTGAACAAAATTAAGTGATCAGTCACACCCAGTATAGAATGGGATGCTGAGAACCACAGCAGTTAAAGAACCTCAAGCCTGATAGAGAGGTGTCTGAACAAAATTAAGTGATCTTTCACAACCAGTGTAGAATGGGACGCTGAGAACCACAGCAGTTAAAGAACCTCAAGTCTGATAGAGAGGTCTCTGAGTAAAATTAAGTGGTCTTTCACACCCTCAATAGAATGGGACACTGCGAACCACAGCTGTTAAAGAACATCAAGTCTGATAGAGAGATCTCTGAGGAAAATTAAGTGATCTTTCACACCAAGTTTAGAATGGGACACTGATAACAACAGTAGTTAAAGAACCTCATGTCTGATAGAGAGGCCTCTGAGCTAAATTAAATGGTCTTTCACACCCACTATATAATGGGACCATGAGAACCACGGTCAGTTAAAGAACCTCAAGTCTGATAGAGAGGTATCTGAAAGAAAATTAAGTGGTCTTTCACACCCATTATAGAATGGGACACTGAGATATACAGGAGTTAAAGAACCTCAAGTCTGATAGAGAGGTCTCTGAACAAAATTAGGTGGTCCATCATGACCAGTATAGAATGGGACGCTGAAAAACACATCAATTAAAGACCCTCAAGTCTGATAGAGAGGAGTCTGAGCAAAATTAAGTGGTCTTCCACGACCAGTATAGAATAGGACGCTGAGAGCCACAGTAGCTAAAGAACCCCAAGCCTGATAGAGAGGCCTCTGAGCGAAATTAAGTGGTCTTTCACACCCAGTATAGAATGGGACGCTGAGAACCACAGCAGGTAAAGAACCACAAGTCTGATAGAGTGGTCTCTGAACAAAACTAAGTGATCTTTCACGTCCAGTATAGAATGGGACGCTGAGAACCACAGCAGTTAAAGAACTTCAAGCCTGATAGAGAGGTCTCTGTACAAAATTAAGTGATCTTTCACATCCAGTATAGAAAGGGACACTGAGAACAACAGCAGATAAAGAACCTCAAACCTCATAGAGAGGTCTGTAAACAAAATTAAGTGATCTTTCACATCCTGCATAGAATGGGACACTGAGAACCACAGCAGTTAAAGAAACTCAAATCTGATAGAGAGGTCTCTGAACAAAATTAAGTGATCTTTCACACCCAGTATAGAATGGGACGCTGAGATCCACAGCAGTTAAAGAGCCTTAAGCCTGATAGAGAGGTCTCTGAACAAACTTAAGTGATCTTTCACATCCAGTATAGAATGGGACACTGAGTACCACAGCAGTTAAAGAACTTTAAGTCTGATAGAGAGGTCTCTGAATCATTTAAGTAATCTCTCACACTCCAGTGTAGAATGGGACGCGGAGAACCACAGCAGTAAAAGAACCTCAAGCCTGTTAGAGAGGTCTCAGAGCAAAATTAAGTGGTCTTTCACACCCACTATAAAATGGGACCCTAGGAACCACAGCAGTTAAAGAACCTCAAGTCTGATAGAAAAGTCTCTGAACAAAATTAAGTGATCAGTCAACACCCAGTATAGAATGGGATGCTGAGAACCACAGCAGTTAAAGAACCTTAAGTCTGATAGAGAGGTCTCAGAACAAAATTAAGTGATTCATCATGCCCAGTATAGAATGGGACACTGAGAGCCTCAAGAACCTCAAGTCTGATAGAGAGGACTCTGAACCAAATTAAGTGGTCTTTCACGACCAGTATAGAATGGGACGCTGAGAACCACAGCAGTTAAAGAACCTTAAGTCTGATAGAGAGGTCTCTGAACAAAATTAAATTATCTTTCACACCCACAATAGAATGTGACGCTGAGAACCACAGCAGTTAAAGAACCTCTAGCCTGATAGAGAGGTCTATGAGCAAAATTAAGTGGTCTTTCACACCCACTATAGAATGGGACCCTAGGAATCACAGCAGGTAGGGAACCTCAAGTCTGATAGAGAGGTCTCTGAACAAAATTAAGTGATCAGTCACAACCAGTATAGAATGGGATGCTGAGAACCACAACAGTTAAAGAAACTCAAGCCTGATAGAGAGGTCTCTGAGTAAAATTAAGTGGTCTTTCACACCCTCTATAGAATGGGACACTGAGAGCCACAGCAGTTAAAGAACATCATGTCTATTAGAGGGGCCTCTGAACTAAATTAAGTGGTCTTTCACACCCACTATAGAATGGGACACTAAGAACCACAGCAGTTAAAGAACCTCAAGCCTGATAGAGGGGTCTCTGAAAAAAATTAAGTTGTCTTTCACACCCACTATAGAATGGGACACTGAGAACCACATAAGTTAAAGAACCTCAAGTCTGATAGAGAGGACTCTGAACAAAATTAAGTGGTCTTTCACGACCAGTATAGAATGGGACGCTGAGAACCACAGCAGTTAAAGAAGCTCAAGTCTGATGGAGAGGACTCTGAACAAAATTATGGTGGTCTTTCACGCCCAATATAGAATGGGACGCTGAGAACCACAGCAGTTAAAGAACCTCAAGCCTGATATAGAGGTCTCTTAACAAAATTAAGTGATCTTTCACATCCAGTATAGAATGGGACACTGAGAACCATAGAAATTAAAGAAACTCAAATCTGATAGAGAGGTCTCTGAACAAAATTAAGTGATCGTTCACACCCAGTATAGAATGCGACGCGGAGAACCACAACAGTTAAAGAACCTCAAGCCTGATAGAGAGGTCTCAGAGCAAAATTAAGTGCTCTTTCGCATCCACTATAGAATGGGACCCTAGGAACCAAAGCAGTTAAAGAACCTTAAGTCTTATAGAAAGGTCTCTGAACAAAATTAAGTGATCAGTCACACCCAGTATAGAATGATATGCTGAGAACCACAGCGGTTAAAGAACCTCAAGCCTGATAGAGAGTTCTCTGAACATAATTGAGTGATCTTTCCCATGCAGTATAGAATGGTACACTGAGAACCACAGCAGTTAAAGAACCTCAAGCCTGATAGAGAGGTGGCTGAAAAAATTAGGTGACCTTTCACACGCAGTATAGAAAGGGACGCGGAGAACCACAGCAGGTAAGGAAGCTCAAGCCTGATAGAGAGCTCTCTGAGTAAAATTAAGTGGTCTTTCACACCCAGTGTAGAATGGGATGCTGAGAACAACAGTAGTTAAAGAACATCAAGTCTGATAGAGAGGTCCCTGAGCAAAATTAAGTGATCTTTCACACTAAGTATAGAATGGGACGCTGAGAACAACAGTAGTTAAAGAACCTCATGTCTGATGGAGAGGCCTCTGAGCTAAATTAAGTAGTCTTTCACACCCACTATATAATGGGACCATGAGAACCACGGCAGTTAAAGATCCTCAAATCTGATAGAGAGGTATCTGAAAAAAAATTAAGTGGTCTTTCACACCCACTATAGAATGGGAAACTAAGATCCACAGGAGTTAAAGAACCTCAAGTATGATAGAGAGGTCTCTGAACAAAATTAGGAGGTCTATCACGACCAGTATAGAATGGGACGCTGAGAACCACAGCAGTTAAAGAACCGCAAGCCTGATAGTGAGGCCTCTGAGCGAAATTGGGTGGTCTTTCACACCCAGTATAGAATGGGATGCTGAGAACTACAGCAGTTAAAGAACCTTAAGTCTGATAGAGAGGTCTCTGAACAAAATTAAGTGATCTTTCATGCCCGGTATAGAAAGGGACACTGAGAACTACAGTAGTTAAAGAACCTTAAGTCTGATAGAGAGGAATCTGAACAAAATTAAGTGGTCTTTCACGATCAGTAGAGAATGGGACGCTGAACACCACAGCAGTTAAAGAACTTCAAGTCTGATAGAGAGGTTTGAGAACAAAATTAAGTGATCTTTCACACAAAAATAAGAATGGGAAACTGAGAATTACACCAGTTAAAGAACCTCAAGCCTGATAGAGAGTTCTCTGGGCATAATTAAGTGATCTTTCCCATCCAGTATTGAATGGGACACTGAGAACCACAGCAGTTAAAGAACCTCAAGCCTGATAGATGGGTCTCTGAAGAAAATTCAGTGATCTTTCACACCCAGTATTAGAAAGGGACGCGGAGAACCATAGAAAATAAAAACCTCAAACCTGATATAGAGGTGTCTGAACAAAATTAAGTGATCTATCACACCCAGTATAGAATGGGACGCTGAAAACCACAGCAGTTAAAGAACCTCAAGCCTGATAGATGGGTCTCTGAACAAAATTAAGTGATCTTTCACACCCAGTATAGAATGGGACGCTGAGAACCACAGCAGTCAAAGAACCTCAAGCCTGATAGAGAGGTCTCTGAACAAAATTAAGTGGTCTTTCACACCCAGTACAGAATGTGATGCTGAGAACCACAGCAGTTAAAGAACCTCAAGCCTGATAGAGAGGTCTCTTAACAAAGTTAAGTGATCTTTCACATCCAGTATAGAATGTGATGCTGAGAACCACAGCAGTTAAAGAACCTCAAGCCTGAAAGAGAGGTCTCTGAACAAAATTAAGTGATTTTCACATCCAGTATAGAATGTGACGCTGAGAACCACAGTAGTTAAAGAATCTCAAGCCTGATAGACATGTCTCTCAACAAAATTAAGTGATCATTTACATCCAGTATAGAATGGGACGCTGAGAACCACAGCAGTTATAAAACCTCAAGTGTAACAGAGAGGCCTCTGAGCAAAATTAAGTGATCTTTCACGACCAGCATACATTGGGACGCTGAGAACCACAGCAGTTAAAGAACCTCAAAACTCATGGAGAGGTCTCTAAACAAAATTAAGTGATCTTTCACGACCAGTATACAATGGGACGCTGAGAAACACAGCAGTTAATGAACCTCAAGTCTGATAGAGAGTCCTCTGAGCAAAATTAAGTGATCTTTCAGCCCAGTATAGAATTAGACGAAGAGAACCACAGCAGTTAAAGAACCTGAAGCCTGATAGAGAGGTCTCGGAGCAAAATTAAGTGAACTTTCACACCCAGTATAGAATGGGACACTGAGAACCACGGCAGTTAAAGAACCTCAAGTCTGATAGAGAGCTCTCTGAATCATTTAAGTGATCTCTCACACCCAGTATAGAATGGGACGCGGAGAACCACAGCAGTTAAAGAACCTCAAGCTTGATAGAGAGGCTTCTGAGCTAAATTCAGTGGTCTTTCACACCCACTATAGAATGTCCCCATGAGAACCACGTCAGTTAAAGAACCTCGATAGAGAGGACTCTGAACAAAATTAAGTGGTCTTTCGCGACCAGTATAGAATGGGACGCTAAGAAACACAGCAGATAAAGAACTTCAAACCTCATAGAGATGTCTGTAAACAAAATAAATTGATCTTTCACGCCCAGTATAGAATGGGATACTGAGAACCACAGGAGTTAAAGAACCTCAAGTGTGATGGAGAGGACTCTGAACAAAATTATGGTGGTCTTTCACGCCCAATATAGATTGGAACGCTGAGAACCACACCAGTTAAAGAAACTCAAGTCTGATAGAGAGGTCTCTGAGTAAAATTAATTGGTCTTTCACACCCTTTATAGAATGGGACACTGACAACCACAGCAGGTAAAGAACATCAAGTCTGACTGAGAAGTCTCTAAACAAAATTAAGTGATCTCTCACATACAGTATAGAATGGGATGCTGAGAACAACAGGAGTTAAAGAACCTCATGTCTGTAGGGAGGCCTCTGAGCTAAATTAATTGATCTTTCACATCCAATATAGAATGGGACACTGAGAACCACAGAAGTTAAAGAAACTCAAATCTGATAGAGAGGTCTCTGAACAAAATTAAGTGATCTTTCACACCCAGTATAGAATGTGACGCGGAGAACCACAGCAGTTAAAGAACCTCAAGCCTGATAGGGAGGTCTCAGAGCAAAATTAAGTGATCTTTCACATCCACTATAGAATGGGACCATAGGAACCAAAGCAGTTAAAGAACCTCAAGTCTTATAGAAAGGTCTCTGAACAAAATTATGTGATCAGTCACACCCAGTATAGATTGGAATGCTGAGAACCACAGCAGTTAAAGAACCTCAAGCCTGATAGAGAGGTGTCTGACCAAGATTAAGTGATCTTTCCCACCCAGTATAGAATGGGACGCTGAGAACCACAGCAGGTAAAGAACCTCAAGACTTATAGAGAGTTCTCAGAACATAATTGAGAGATCTTTGCCATGCAGTATAGAATGGGACACTGAGAACCACAGCAGTTAAAGATCCTCAAGTCTGATAGAGAGGTCTCTGAAAAAATTAGGTGATCTTTCACACCCAGTATAGAAAGGGACATGGAGAACCACAGAAAATAAAAACCTCAAACCTGATAGAGAGGTCTCTGAACAAAATTAAGTGATCTATCACACCCAGTATAGAATGGGATGCTGAAAACCACAGCAGTTAGAGAACGAAAAGCCTGATAGAGAGATCTCTGAGTAAAATTAAGTGGTCTTTCACACCCTCTATAGAATGGGACACTGAGAACCCCAGCAGTTAAAGAACATCAAGTCTGATAGAGAGGTCCCTGAGCAAAATTAAGTGATCTTTCACACCAAGTATAGAATGGGATGCTGAGAACAACAGTAGTTAAAGAACCTCATGTCTGATAGAGAGGCCTCTGAGGTAAATTAAGTGGTCTTTCACACCCACTATATAATGGGACCATGAGAACCACGGCAGTTAAAGAACCTCAAGTCTGATAGTGAGGTATCTGAAAAAAAATTAAGTGGTCTTTCACACCCACTATAGAATGGGACACTGAGATCCACAGGAGTTAAAGAACCTCAAGTCTGATAGAGAGGTCTCTGAACAAAATTAGGTGGTCTATCACGGCCAGTATAGAATGGGACGCTGAGAACCACAGCAGTTAAAGACCCTCAAGTCTGATAGAGAGGGCTCTGAGCAAAATTGTTTGGTCTTTCACGACCAGTAGAGAATGGGACGCTGAGAACTACAGTAGTTAAAGAACCTCAAGCCTGATAGAGAGGCCTCTGAGCGAAATTAAGTGGTCTTTCACACCCAGTATAGAATGGGATGCTGAAAACTACAGCAGTTAAAGAACCTCAAGTCTGATAGAGAGGTCTCTGAACAAAATTAAGTGATCTTTCACGCCCGGTATAGAATGGGACACTGAGAACCACAGGAGTTAATGAACCTCAAGTCTGATAGAGAGGACTCTGAACAAAATTAATTGGTCTTTCACGAGCAGTATAGAATGGGACGCTGAGAACCATAGCAGTTAAAGAACGTTAAGTCTCATAGAGAGGTCTGCGAACAAAATTAAGTGATCTTTCACACCCAAATAAGAATGGGAAGCTGAGAATTACACCAGTTAAAGAACCTCAAGCCTGATAGAGAGTTCTCTGGGCATAATTAAGTGATCTTTCCCATCCAGTATTGAATGGGACACTGAGAACCACAGCAGTTAAAGAACCTCAAGCCTGATAGATGGGTCTCTGAACAAAATTCAGTGATCTTTCACACCCAGTATAGAAAGGGACGCGGAGAACCACAGAAAATAAAAACCTCAAACCTGATAGAGAGGTCTCTGTACAAAATTAAGTGATCTATCATACCCAGTATAGAATGGGACGCTGAAAACCACAGCAGTTAAAGAACCTCAAGCCTGATAGATGGGTCTCTGAACAAAATTAAGAGATCTTTCACACCCAGTATAGAATGGGACGCTGAGAACCACAGCAGTTAAAGAACCTCAGGCCTGATAGAGAGGACTCTGAACAAAATTAAGTTGTCTTTCACACCCAGTACAGAATTAGACGCTGAGAACCACAGCAGTTAAAGAACCTCAAGCCTGATAGAGAGGTCTCTGAACAAAGTTAAGTTATCTTTCACATCCAGTATAGAATGTGACGCTGAGAACCACAGCAGTTAAAGAACCTCAAGCCTGAAAGAGAGGTCTCTGAACAAACTTAAGTGATTTTCACATCCAGTATAGAATGTGACGCTCAGAACCACAGCAGTTAAAAATCTCAAGCCTGATAGACAGGTCTCTGAACAAAATTAAGTGATCATTTACATCCAGTATAGAATGGGACGCTGAGAACCACAGCAGTTATAGAACCTCAAGTCTAACAGAGAGGCCTCTGAGCAAAATTAAGTGATCTTTCACGACCAGCATACAATGGGACGCTGAGAACCACAGCAGTTAAAGAACCTCAAATCTGATGGAGAGGTCTCTGAACATAATTGATTGATCTTTCCCATGTAGTATAGAATGGGACACTGAGAACCACAGCAGTTAAAGTTCTTCAAGCCTGATACAGAGGTCTCTGAGCAAAATAAAGTGATCTTTCACGCCCAGTATACAACTGGACGCTGAGACCTACAGCAGTTAAAGAACCTCAAGTCTGATAGAGAGGCTCCTGAGTAAAACTATGTGCGCTTTATCAGAAAGTATAGAAAGGGACGCTGAGAACCACATTAGTTAAATAACCTAAAGCCTGATAGAGAGGTCTCTGTACAAAATTAAGTGATCTCTCACATCCAGTATAGAATGAAACACTGAGAACCACAGCAGTTAAAGAACCTCAAGTCTGATAGAGAGGCCTCTGAGCAAAATTAAGTGGTCTTTCATGACCAGTATAGAATGTGACGCTGAGAACCAGAGCAGTTAAAGAACCTCAAGTCTGATAGAGAAGCCTGTGAGGAGCAAAATTAAGTGACCTTTCATGACCAGTAGAGTATGTGACTCTAAGAACCACAGAGTTAAAGAACCTCAAGCCTGATAGAGAGACCTCTGAGCAAAATTAAGTGGTCTTAGACACAGTATAGAATGGGACGCTGAGAACCACAGCAATTACAGAACCTCAAGTCTGATAGAGAGGTCTCTGAAGAAAATTAAGTGGTCTTACACGCCCCTTATAGAATAGGACACTGAGAACCACAGCAGTTAAAGAACCTCAAGTTTAATAGAGAGGCCTCTGAGCAAAATTAAGTGATCTTTCACACCCAGTATAGAATGAAAAGCTGAGAACCACAGCAGTTAAAGAACCTCAAGCCTGATAGAGAGGCTTCTGAGCTAAATTCAGTGGTCTTTCACACCCACTATAGAATGTCCCCATGAGAACCACGGCAGTTAAAGAACCTCAAGTCTGATAGAGAGGACTCTGAACAAAAGTAAGTGGTCCTTCACGACCAGTATAGAATGGGACGCTGAGAACCACAGCAGTTAAAGAACCTGAAGCCTGATAGGGAGGTCCCTGAACAAACTTAAGTGATCTTTCACATCCAGTATAGAATGGGACACTGAGAGCCACAGCAGTTAAAGAACCTCAAGTCTGATAGAGAGCTCTCTGAATCATTTAAGTGATCTCTCACACCCAGTATAGAATGGGACGCGGAGAACCACAGCAGTTAAAGAACTTCAAGCCTGATAGAGAGGCTTCTGAGCTGAATTCAGTGGTCTTTCACACCCACTATAGAATGTCCCCATGAGAACCACGGCAGTTACAGAACCTCAAGTCTGATAGAGAGGACTCTGAACAAAATTAAGTGGTCTTTCACGACCAGTATAGAATGGGACGCTGAGAACCACAGGAGTTAAAGAACCTCAAGTCTGATGGAGAGGACTCTGAACAAAATTATGGTGGTCTTTCACGCCCAGTATGGAATAGGATACTGAGAACCACAGCAGTTAAAGAACCTCAAGTCTGATAGGTCTCTGAACAAAATTAAGTGATCTTTCACGCCCAGTATAGAATGGGACACTGAGAACCACAGGAGTTAAAGAACCTCAAGTCTGATGGAGAGGACTCTGAACAAAATTATGGTGGTCTTTCACGCCCAGTATGGAATAGGATACTGAGAACCACAGCAGTTAAAGAACCTCAAGTCTGATAGAGAGGCCTCTGAGTAAAATTATGTGCTCTTTAGCATCCAGTATAGTAAGGGATGCTGAGAACCACAGCGGTTAAAGAACCTCAAGTCTAATAGAGAGGCCTCTGAGCAAAATTAAGTGATCTTTCACACCCAGTTATAGAATGGAACGCTGAGAACCACAGCAGTTAAAGAACCTCAAGCCTGATAGAGAGGCTTCTGAGCTAAATTCAGTGGTCTTTCACACCCACTATAGAATGTCCCCATGAGAACCACGGCAGTTAAAGAACCTCAAGTCTGATAGAGAGGACTCTGAACAAAAGTAAGTGGTCTTTCACGACCAGTATAGAATGGGAGGCTGAGAACCACATCAGTTGAAGAACCTCAAGCCTGATAGAGAGGTCCCTGAATCATTTAAGTGATCTTTCACACCCATGTGTTTTATTGCCTCTGTTTATCAGGAAGAATAATGGTTTTCAATGATAAAAGAATTATGAAAAGCATTTTAGTGTTTTCTAAGATTCATGCACATACATTCAAATTTTGTTTTTTTATAATATTACCATGTGTATGTATCAGATTGCTGAGGCGATGTAGCATAATTAAGTCACACCCAAAACATCAGCTGAAATTGACAACTAAGTATGCAATCTGTCCATGTTTCCAAGCACTGCAGAATCTGAATAACTGGATGAAGCATCCTTTTGTGAATAGCAAACAGTTATTCGAGTCCTGGATACCCCACATGCCAATGCAGTAAGCAGTAGGGTCTGTGCCTCATAAACTGGACTTCAATCAAGATTGATGCTTAGACACTGAAAAAGACCTCCATGCTCTGCGACATCAGAGAAACTCCTTCACGACTCCTGGACACGACCTGCTACCTGATGTAGCACTAGAAAACCTGGCAAGTAACAAGGCTAAAGGTCTTCCAGGTAGCTGCCGTCCAATTAGTATATTACCGACGTTATCCAAAATCCTTGAAAAAGTAATACTTCGACGTCTCCTTAAACATGTGTCTCAAAACAACAAAATTCCGAATTTCCAGTTGGGGTTTCCATCTAAGCACTCTATTTTGCATCAACTGTAACATATAAGACAAGCAATTGTTAATGGATTTGAAAAGCGTAAGCACACAACAGCCCTGTTCCTAGATGTTGCACAGGCCTTCGATAAAGTACGGCACAATGGCTTAGTACTCAAACTCTACCGCATCCGTTTTCCTCAATGTCTGATCACTACAATTTGCAGTTTTCTATCAAAATGCACCTTTATCATTCGTATTGGCGGTACTCAGTCATCTCGGTGCTCTGTTAAAGCAGGAGTCCCACAGGGCTCGATACTCGCTCAGATCTTGTTCAACATCTTCACCTACGATCTTCCTGACTTGCCCCCCACTTCCATAGCGTTATACGTCGATGATACTGTATTATTCTACCCATATACAGATCTCTCTGAAGCTATTCACCCACTTCAATCTTCTCTTAATCATTTTGCAGAGGGTTTTGTGCTTGACGAATACTTCTTAACACAGAAAAAACTGAAACTAAGATTTTTTCATTGCGACGTATCACTAACCCCCCTGCTCTGAATATTTATAATAAACAAATCATCTGGCTACCTTCTACCACACCTGTCAAGCATCTTGGAGAAATGCTGGACAGCAAACTCACGGCGTGCCCATATTGATCGCCTTATTTCATTGACATCCGGAAGACTTTCTAAACTCTATCTACTATTTCATAAACATACAACTCTTGGTCTTGGATGCTCCCTTCTTCTTTATAAATCTCTTGTTTTACATTGCTTCTCCAGTCTGGGGCACTGCTAAAAACACTCACATATGCCATTTACAGGTGCTCCAAAACAGATTCCTGAGAATCGCTACCAATGCTCCTTGATTTGTCAGGAACCAGCAGCTACATCAGGAATTCGGTCTCCTTCCAATTCACAAGCTCATACGCAAGATCGCCTCTCGCTTCTTCTTACACTTGCCAGACGCTCCAGGAGCTATGATGTACAACATCGCCATTCCCATACGTCTGAAGAGACGACTACACAGGATTTGCTACTCAGTAACTCCGCTCACTAACTACACTTTACAGTTCTTTATCCATGTTTCATAGTTAAAAGGAACCTCTTAGGTTTTCCTTAACTGTTGTTATTAATTATGTATTTATATTCTAAGATTCTCAGAGATCTGTAAAGCATGTACTGTTGATCGATCATTAATAAAATTAAAAATTAAAAAAAAAAAAAGTATGATGCTTACAATTAATCAAATTATTTCTGCCTCACTTATATCCCTGGGCTCCAAAAAGAAGGATCCCAAGGTTAAATATTTGTGAAAAGCAAATGGTTACATTCACATGAAATTAGCTGCATTTCCTACTCTTGAGGTTCTTGCATTATGTATAAGTGTGTTCTCAGTGCAATAGCCAAAAACCACTCTCAACTGATTGTAGTTACGTTCAAAAGAGCCTGGTTCAGGTGCTACAAAAACAAGACCTGCTTCCTGCTCAGTCACCCTGTCCTTGATGTGCGCAGAACCCAGACAAGCTGCCTGAATATCCATTTGTACGCCTGACACAGATAGCTCAGCCTGGAACACAGTAGCAGACCTGAGGGGAGCAGCCCCAGTCCCCGACTGGCTCGCAGCCTTCAGGGGAAACCCAGTCTTTGGGCTAATCAATATGTTTCCTTGTAGTTTACATGGAACATTTGGCAGCTACTGCATTGCTTCTTCTGATAATAATAATAATAATAATAATAATAATAATAATAATAATAATAATAATAATAATAATAATAATAATAATCCAGTTTATCAATACAATGATTTTGGACATGTCATTACATACGTATATACATTTATAAAGAATCACAGCTTATAGCTCATCCAAATTGTATAAGCATTTATTTAACAGATATACCTTCAGTTTTAAGTTAAATTGTCGTTTTGTCACCTCTGCAATTCCTTTAATTTCTGGAGGTAATTTGTTAAAAAGTTTAATTCCTTGATATTGTACATTTTTCACAGATACATTTTTATTTACATTACGTTTCTAATAGTTGATGTTGCCTCTTGTAATGTATGCATACATTTGTTTATTTTTTATTTGTTCATACTTGTCTATTACAAACATTATTGCTCTATAAGCATACAGAGAGTAAATGGTTAGTGTCCTTTTATCAATAAATGTCTCCCTGCAGGATTACCTGGATTTTAAATGAAACATGATTCTAACACTTTTCTTCTGATTTACAAGTAATCTGTCCATACGTTTGTTGCAGCAGCCCCCAACAGATTAAATGTGGGTAAATACATCCATAATAAATGAGTTTTAAAAAGTTCATACTTTAATAACTGCTAAAATATCTTATTAAGTATATGATACTGCCCAGGACCTGACTCACAGTTTTCCTCACGCAAATGAAGGAAGTATTCCCAAAGCTTAGGCCTGAAATGCTTCCTTCATCATTCCATTACATACATCACCTGCACTGATATACTAACATTAGAAGAAAGACAATTGACAGTGATCATTACCAAACTATGATAGCCTGACACACAAGCAAAGGATTGTGTTTTCATTTTGTCAATATTTCACAACCAGAGCAAAGAGATGAAAACACGAGTTGTGTTTGATAAGACAATAGACTATTATAATATATAGGAAGGGAGATTTTATCATTGTAATACTTACATTAGTTCTCAAATGGTATATGACGCATTCGACCATGTCTATTTTTTCTTTCTTTCTTCACTGCCTCCTGAATTAATCAAATGAACATCAGGTGCAACAAGATTTCAAAGAAATAAACATCAGCTGGGATACGATGTTGCTCCAGTCACAAGACTGTGCTTGGTTAATCTCAGCCATTGCTTTAATAGTTGGGGTAAATTGTCAACATTATTTTAGAAACATACCTGGGTTTGGAGGAATTTCGATGTAACATTCTGGATTCCTGAAGCGCTCTCTCTGGACTGGTGTTAGCTTGAGCTGTTCTGGAGGTAAAGCTGTGGTGCACAGAACATGTACATTGCACGGAAGACTGATAGGAAGCCAGGAAAGAGCTGCTACAATATCAGAGTCCAGAGGATTGAGTCGATGCAGATCATCCAACAGCAGCACCAGTATTTCCTGTTCCTGCACCACATTACATTCATATCACTTTCTGTTCTATCTGCTTCATGCTACATTGGCAAAGTTGTCTTATTACTACTTGCTTCCTTGTAAGCCTAAGGGAACATAGTAGGATAAAGTGATAGTCAAATGTTTTAAAAGCTGGTTGCTATGTGATCAAAATCTATTTTGTTGCATTACCAGGAGATGGCAAATTCTGACATGAGTAAAGTTTTAAGTATTTAAAAATTGAAACCAATAACAAGAAATATCTCAAAAATGGTCAACTCCAACAAAAAATAAATAACAATGACATAAATTGTGTGTTTTAACATGATCTACATTTCTTGTGTGGTTAGTTTTTTTTTCTATGTCTTATGGTTTACCAGTTATGCAGAAGTCATCAAGAATCAAGAGCTCTTCAGAGGCTATTTAGTCTCAGAAAAGTCAAATATGCATTTTATTTGTCATGCAAATATCTTAAATATACAGTATTTTTTCAAAATTGTTGGACATTTTTGAGAAAATCAAATGGGGGAATTATCTCAAAAACCTTGTGTTGCATCGTTGAAAGATACTAAATTTAAATACTGACTTTTCGTGCATGGACCTTTTTCTAAAAATACCTTTCTTTGGATAAGAGGACCCTAAAACATGTGTTTCTGGTGAAATCTTGGCAACAAAATTTTGGGTGGAGTACAATACCTGCTCTACCTACATACTAATCATATCGATGACCTATGTAAAAAAATAAGTAAAGGTTTGTATTAAATGAGGGAATTTGCAAAAACTTGTAATGTTGAGGTTCTAAAACTTATATACTATGGGTTAATTTATTCACATATCCAATATGGTATTGAATTATGGGGGGGTTGTAATAAAATGCATATGCAAAGGCTTCTAGTGCTACAAAAGAAATGTATCAGAACTATGTTTAAAATGGGGTGTCGAGAATCATGCAGGGAAGTTTTTAAAAGAGAAAAGATGTTTACTGTAGTATCTCTATACATATACAAAGTAACTTACTTAATTAACCAGAAAAAACCAAAACTAAATAGTGAAATACATAACCATGATACTAGATGCAAACTTGACTTACATTATACCAGCTACAATGTAAAATCTGTAAATAAAGATCCCTATATAATAGGATTACACATGTATAATCGACTCCCTGCATATGTAAAAAATGAAAATGCTGTTAAATTTAAACAATGTCTCAAAACATATTTACTGAACAATCCTGTGTATGATATCAATGAATTTTTAAAATAATTTATGTAGACTATATTAATACTTTGTTAAACCAAACATCCTGTATATATTAATGTATTTTTTATAATTTATGTAGATTAAGTTTACTTAATGCTAATTTTGTTTAATGTAAACTGACAATGCCCGATACTCGAAAAGAGTCTATAGGCTGCTAATAAATTACAATTACAATATCATATACTATTTAGAGAAAGTGAAAATCCTTATTTTTGGATTCAGGGGTCTTAAAAATGTTTATTTCTGGTAAAATGTTGGTATAAATTTTTTGGGTAATATACAATTCCTTCTCTATGTACTATGTATATCGAACACACATGATAGAAGGTAAAAATGTATTATGTGCACATAGTGAAAGTGTGAGAAGCAGTAGTCATCACCATCATCACTGCCTGCGGTGCCATTAGTAGTTAAAGCGGGCGTTAAACACTACCAAAAAAAAAAAAAAATCACCATCATCAGCACCACCATCATCATCATTATCACCATCATTATCATTATTTTTTTTTTACTTCGCTATATGCACACAGGTTTGAGGTTGAGGAAACACTGCATCTTCACCAGAATTAGATATCAACAAATACCTGCTGATATTCAATATTATGGTCTTCTTGAACCCATTACAGCACATATGTGTCAACGGTATACTTCACTCCAAAAACAAAAGTTGCATAAATATAAATTTGGTATTTAAGTGCAGTATCTTCCGATCCATTTCAAAAATTTTTAACAGAATCCCCCCTACTACAAACTACTCTTTGTTATAAAAATATTTCTATATTTTGAATTTTCTGAAAAAATGGATAACTGTCAGCAATAAGTAGGTTACCTAACACAATCTCCATTTTCAGCCTCTAAGAAGGACTATTTGTTAAGGTGTACTTTTTGGTTTTAAAGTATTGGGGAAACAAAAATTTACTTTTAAATGAAATAACCATGTTTCATTTCTTTATTTGAAATGATAGCAGCAAGGAAGCGATTGTAAGTACCAGTTATTTTGTGGCATTCACTCCATAACTGGATATAATGATATTGTATGAGGCAGAAAACAATTTTACTACTGCCATCTAGCGCAATACATTGGGACTGTCTGTTTCTAAAGTTGGTATTGTTTTACAACATGCCTCATTCAGCTAATATCATAGCTTTGACGTACTGAAATTTCTGAATAGACTGTTAAGGGGGATGATTGGTGTAATTAGGTTTACCACAATTTTCATTTTAGAAAATTCAGTTTTGATACCCATATCAGGAGATAAAAATATGCTGTAATGCTGAGTTTCATTTCTATAACTAATAGTTTTTCAGTTATTAAAATATTTGGTTTAAAATATATGCGTTTTGCAAAATCTATCTCAATCTTACATTTTTTAATAGAATTAAAAAAGTTGTTTGGCAATACCATTGAAACATGTACAATAGCTTTAAGTATTGGATTTTTATATCTTCACTAAAAATGGAGAAAAAAAATTATATTCCATTGTAAAAGCAAACTTTCTAAAACATTTACGGTTTCTCAACACATTTTGTTTCAATAAGTAATACTGTAATAAAAATCTGATGTGTTCCATTCACATGACTTTCTCTACATCTCTGCAACAAATCACTGTTAAACAGCTTATATTTCTATTTACTTCATGCTAATCGAGAAAAAGATAGCAGAAATAGTCTTATTACTTGCTTCCTTGTAAGTAGAAGCGAAATAAGGGAGTAGCATGGGTTAAAGTGATAGTCAAAATCTGGTTGCTATGTGACTGAAGTTTCTTTGTTTGTATGGACAGCAGTTGACAAATTTCTGTATGAGAAAAGTACAAGTTTTACAAAGCTGAAACTAAAACCAAAACATGTCTTAAAAATGATCAACTCCACGAAAAAAATGAATATAACATAAATTGTGTGATTTAATGTGGTTTACATTTTCTGTGTGGCAATTTTTTGTCCATCTCTTACAGTTTAGCAGTTATGCAAAATTCTGTAAAATTCATCCAGAATTAAGTAGTCTTCAGAGGCAATTCCCAGAAAATTCAAGATATATCTTTTATTTGTCAGGTAAATATCTTTAATATATGATATTTTAATCAAAATCATTACAGCCATTTTTGAGAAAATCAAAATTTTCGAAAAAAATTCTATGTGAAGGGTAGTTAGGGGTGGGATATTTTGCTCAAAATCTTTGTGCTGCATCCCTGGAAGATAGTAAACTCAAATACCAAGTTTGTTATTTTACCAAATTTTCGTTTTTGAGTTATCATGTTCAAAGACAGACACACACACACAGATCTTTTTCCGAAAATGCTTTTTTTTATATATAGGGGACCCTAAAACATGTATTTCCAGTGAAATCTCACTATCAAATTTTTGGGTGGAGTACAATACCTTCTCTATACACTATGTACATAGTACTTGTAGTGAAAGTGAAAAATACCATATTTGGTTTTGTTAACAATAGTTTTAGGAAACCACAGTAAAATTGCTCGCATGCCTTTTGTGGTTTGCATTAAGCTTTGAACAAGTAGAAATGTAAACATTAAAGTCCAGAAAATAAGCGTAAGGCATTGAATGAGGAGAGTTACTTTGGGTCCAGTCTCTCATCCATGTTGTATAAACAACAATAAGTGTAAGGCATTGAACGAAGAGGGTTCCTTTGGGTCCAGTCTCTCATCCTTGTTGTATAAACAACAATAAGTGTAAGGCATTGAACGAAGAGAGTTCCTTTGGGTCCAGTCTCTCATCCATGTTGTATAAACAACAATAAGTGTAAGGCATTGAATGAGGAGAGTTCCTTTGGGTCCAGTCTCTCATCCATGTTGTATAAACAACAATAAGTGTAAGGCATTGAATGAGGAGAGTTCCTTTGGGTCCAGTCTCTCATCCATGTTGTATAAACAACAATAAGTGTAAGGCATTGAATGAGGAGAGTTTTTTTGGGTCCAGTCTCTCATCCATGTTGTATAAACAACAATAAGTGTAAGGCATTGAACAAGGAGAGATTTTTTGGGCCCAGTCTCTCATCCATGTTGTATAAACAACAATAAGTGTAAGGCATTGAATGAGGAGAGTTCCTTTGGGTCCAGTCTCTCATCCTTGTTGTATAAACAACAATAAGTGTAAGGCATTGAATGAGGAGAGTTCCTTTGGGTCCAGTCTCTCATCCTTGTTGTATAAATAACAATAAGTGTAAGGCATTGAATGAGGAGAGTTCCTTTGGGTCCAGTCTCTCATCCTTGTTGTATAAACAACAATAAGTGTAAGGCATTGAACGAGGAGAGTTCCTTTGGGTCCAGTCTCTCATCCATGTTGTATAAACAACAATAAGTGTAAGGTATTGAACGAAGAGAGTTCCTTTGGGTCCAGTCTCTCATCCTTGTTGTATAAACAACAATAAGTGTAAGGCATTGAATGAGGAGAGTTCCTTTGGGTCCAGTCTCTCATCCTCGTTGTATAAAAAACAATAAGTGTAAGGCATTGAATGAGGAGAGTTCCTTTGGGTCCAGTCTCTCATCCTTGTTGTATAAACAACAATAAGTGTAAGGCATTGAATGAGGAGAGTTCCTTTGGGTCCAGTCTCTCATCCTTGTTGTATAAACAACAATAAGTGTAAGGCATTGAATGAGGAGAGTTCCTTTGGGTCCAGTCTCTCATCCTTGTTGTATAAACAACAATAAGTGTAAGGCATTGAATGAGGAGAGTTCCTTTGGGTCCAGTCTCTCATCCTTGTTGTATAAACAACAATAAGTGTAAGGCATTGAATGAGGAGAGTTCCTTTGGGTCCAGTCTCTCATCCTTGTTGTATAAACAACAATAAGTGTAAGGCATTGAACGAGGAGAGTTCCTTTGGGTCCAGTCTCTCATCCATGTTGTATAAACAACAATAAGTGTAAGGTATTGAACGAAGAGAGTTCCTTTGGGTCCAGTGTCTCATCCATGTTGTATAAACAACAATAAGTGAAAGGCATTGAATGAGGAGAGTTCCTTTGGGTACAGTCTCTCATCCATGTTGTATAAACAACAATTAGTGTACGGCATTGAACGAGGAGAGTTTTTTTGGGTCCAGTCTCTCATCCATGTTGTATAAACAACAATAAGTGTAATGCATTGAATGAGGAGAGTTTTTTTTGGATCCAGTCTCTCATCCATGTTGTATAAACAACAATAAGTGTAAGGCATTGAACGAGGAAAGTTTTTTGGGGTCCAGTCTCTCATCCATGTTGTATAAAAAACAATAAGTGTAAGGCATTGAACGAGGAGTTTTTTTGGGTCCAGTCTCTCATCCATGTTGTATAAACAACAATAAGTGTAAGGTATTGAACGAAGAGAGTTCCTTTGGGTCCAGTCTCTCATCCATGTTGTATAAACAAAAATAAGTGTAAGGCATTGAATGAGGAGAGTTCCTTTGGGTCCAGTCTCTCATCCTTGTTGTATAAACAACAATAAGTGTAAGGCATTGAATGAGGAGAGTTCCTTTGGGTCCACTCTCTCATCCATGCTGTATAAACAACAATAAGTGTAAGGCATTGAACGAGGAGAGTTCCTTTGGGTCCAGTCTCTCATCCATGTTGTATAAACAACAATAAGGGTAAGGCATTGAACGAGGAGAGTTCCTTTGGGTCCAGTCTCTCATCCATGTTGTATAAACAACAATAAGTGTAAGGCATTGAACGAGGAGAGTTCCTTTGGGTCCAGTCTCTCATCCATGTTGTATAAACAACAATAAGTGTAAGGCATTGAATGAGGAGAGTTCCTTTGGGTCCACTCTCTCATCCATGTTGTATAAACAACAATAAGTGTAATGCATTGAACGAGGAGAGTTTTTTTGGATCCAGTCTCTCATCCATGTTGTATAAACAAAAATAAGTGTAAGGCATTGAACGAGGAGAGCTCATTTGGGTCCAGTCTCTCATCCTTGTTGTATAAACAACAATAAGTGTAAGGCATTGAATGAGGAGAATTCCTTTGGGTCCACTCTCTCATCCATGTTGTATAAACAACAATAAGTGTAAGGCATTGAATGAGGAGAGTTCCTTTGGGTCCACTCTCTCATCCATGTTGTATAAACAACAATAAGTGTAATGCATTGAACGAGGAGAGTTTTTTTGGATCCAGTCTCTCATCCATGTTGTATAAACAAAAATAAATGTAAGGCATTGAACGAGGAGAGCTCCTTTGGGTCCACTCTCTCATCCTTGTTGAATAACGCTGTGTAAATAACAAAATGTAATTAAAGCAACTTGCAGATGTCAACATGGACTTCCATTGTGCCAACATTTTTCAATGCAAAAATTCCAAAAGCACATTTTTACTCAAATTGGATGAAATTTCACCTGTCACCCCTTTAACTCTCTTTCATTTCAAATAAATTTTATAAGCCATGAAATCATTATATATTCACAAGAGCTCTTGCTTCAGAAAAAAATCTGATGTGTTCCATTCACATGACCTTCACTAGCTGTTCCGCAAACAAACCTTGACTCGAAAGATTATTCTTCTATCTACATCAGGATAATGGAGATAAACATTAACAGAAATTGTCTTATTACTTGCTTCCTTTAAGTAGAAGGAAAATAAAGAAATAGAAAAACCAAAGCAGTAAAAGCTGATCATTATGTGAAACAATTGAAATTACATTTCTTTGCTTGCCAGGAATAAACAAATGAGATGAGAGGAAAAATGTCCCTGTTTGAAAAAATTTAAGCAGCTTAAAATTGAAACCAATAATCCGGAATACCTCAAAAACAGTTAACTCTACAAAAAATATGTATATAACATCATTTGTGAGTTTTATGAAATCTACATTTTTTGTATATTATGTTTTTGTCTATCTCTTATGGTTTGGCAGTTATACAAAAGTCATCCAGAATGAAGAGGTCTTCAGAGCCTAGTCCCAGAAAATTCAAGATATACATTTCAGTTATCATAAAAATATCTTAAACTTAAGGTAATTTAATGAAAATCATTAGCTCCATTTTTGAGAAAATGAAAATTTTCAAAAAATGTTACATGTAAAGGTAGTTGGGTGTGGGGGGTTTTCTTGAAAATGTTTGTGTCACATCCTTGGAAGATACCAAGTTTGGTACAATGCTGCCCACAGACATACACATGCTTACACACAGATCTCTTTCTAAAAATGGGGTTTTCTTGGCCTCAGGGGACCTCAAACATATTTCTGGTAAAGCCTTAGTATCAAGTTTTTGGGTGGAATACAATAGCTTCTCATGACTGCCTCCATGGTCAGCCAGGTTTGATTCCCAGCTGGGGAGGGGGATCTTTCTCTACCCAGAATTATTCCCTATCCTCCACGAGTTGGAAAGTAAATGTGTGCCCACTTGAGGAAAATAAAATGATTTAAACCAAACGTAAAAGAACCTACATACAATTTTTTTCAAGAGTAAATCCCCCAAAATTACCTTAGATGTTAAAGGGGCTATATAAATGAAACAATAAAAAAAAAAAAAGTATGTGGTCAATTCATATGACTTTCTCTACATCTCAGGATAAATGATTGTTAGAAAACTCATGCTTCTATTTACATCATGGTAATCAAGAAAAAATTAGCAGAAATAATCTTATTACTTGTTTCCTTGTAAGTAGAAGCGAAATAAGGGTATACCATAGGTTAAAGTGATGGTCAAAAGCTGGTTGCTAAGCAACTGAAGTTCCTTTGTTTGTATGGTGGGAGTTGACAAAGTTCTGTGTGAGAAAAGTATAAGTTTTTAAAGCTGAAACTAAAAACAAGGAATATCTAAAAAACGATCAACTCCATAAATATATATATATAACATACACTGTTTGTTTTAAAAATGCTATACATTTTTTGTGTAGTAAGTTTTTGTCCATCTCTTACGGTTTAGTGGTTATGTAAAATTCCGGTAATGGTGTATGATAGATGCCGTCGTCTGCTAGCTAAGCCACGCCCTTGGATTACGTCATATACGCGTAGCCAACATAAGAAGACCTGAGAATATAAAATATGCTGAATATAACGTTGCCAACCTAAACATTAATAAACTTTCCGCTAATTGTTGTTTTTGAGCCAGGAGTCACACATTGTTGAAGCACTTTACCAAATTCCGTAAAATTCATCCAGAATAAAGTAGACTCCAGAGCCTATTCCCAGAAAATTCAAGATACACATTTTTTTTGTCAGGTAAATGTCTTTAATATACGACATTTTAATCAAAATTGTTAGAACCATTTTTAAGAAAATCAAAATTTTCGAAAAAGCTTCCATTAAAAGGGTAGTTTCGGGTGGAAGGATTTTTCTCAAAATCTTCGTCTCGCATCCCTGGAAGATACTAAACTTAAATACCAAGTTTGGTATTTTACAGACTTTTCGTTTTTGACTTATCATGTTCACAGACACACGGACACACTACCACACACACACACACACACACACACACACACATGCAGTGGCGGCTCGTAGCCAAATTATCTGGTGGGCACAATTTTAAGATTGACTAAAATTAAAACTAAATTGAATGTAATTTATGGACGCTCTTTAACTGTTACGGTTCTAAGCGTCCCATTCTATTTTGAGCGCGAAAGACCCGTTAATATTGCTCAGTGGCCTCTTTATCAGGTTTTTTTACGTGCCGTATATCTACGACACGGTATCAGCGACTTTACTTCCCATCGGAAGGAAAGGATTTTTACGCCTGAAAAAAATCAGCTGGATTGAACCCGCGACCTTGAGAACCAGAGGCTTGCATGTAACCCCTTGATCACGGATGACGACAGACTAAAATTAGTGGATACTAAACGCTATCAGTAGAAATGAAATGCTAACCTTTCTGTTTGTAGATGAAATCCATCCTTCGTTCGATCCTTTGCTTGAAAAATACTTCATAATTCTTTGATTTAAGTGAGAAACTGAACGCGATATGTTCCGATAAATTTGAACACGAACCGTCACCTTCACTGTTTACCATACGTCAACAACATTATCAGAGAGGTGATCCTGCTGCAAATTAATGCACAGCTCGTCTTAACAGCTGATGCACTTGAGTTTAAGATTCCAGTCTTCAATACTACCTTACACAACTTTAATAGCTTATGTATGTCAATTACAATGTTCACGATGTTTCTTTTCACAACGAAGCTCGCTTTTCTCTCAGAAAATTATGGAAACTACTCTTAAGTTAAAGTAGATCGCGATCGTGATATTAATGTCTTAAGCATTTTCTTTATAAGCAATTGTACACCTCACAAACCACCGCCTTTCTTTCGTAACAGTGTTTAGGATTTTCCCTCATAAAGCGAGTTTTAACACTGCCGTTTCTTTGAACGCTAACAAGTAGCAACTGATAAATCGGCATATTATTCTGCAGTTAATTTCACCAAATTATTCTCCAGTGTATTCGGATTATGTTTCATTAACACGTGAAATACATTCAAGGCACTGTTTCACACTTATCAGTTTATTCTTAAAGGTGTATATTGTAACTCAGCACTCATTCTCAAACACTAGCCACTAATCACCTCTCGCAAGTAAGGTCCATTTTACTGTTTGTTCACGTCCATAATTTCAATGACAATTGGTTATTTTGCCTTTTCCTGTTTTCAAGTGAAGCTTCAAATGTATCGCGAATCTATTTCCTAGCAAACTTAGGGTAATTACACAACACACTGCTTGTACGCCTTGAGCTTTGGCGCGCGAGCGTTCCTTGTCGTCTGCTTGGCAGGGAGGAGAGAACACCAAGTACTAACATTGTACATTTTCACCACTTAAGCTTCTTTTTGTGTATTTCGCTCGGGAGGTTTATAGATCAACTTTGTTTTCAAATAAGAAGACATCCAAACTTAAGACATGCTTCTTATTATTTACTCTTACGCGTGAAGCAATCTTTGGCTAAATATTTTTGTCAGGGATTGGACTCAAACTTTAATTTTTGCTTATTGTCGGTTCTTATTTTCTCTTTGCGCATGCGCAGCAAATTAATACAGAGGCTTCCGTGTCCTAAGAGAACCCTTCCCTCTCGGCCCCTTGAACCCCGCACCCACAATTTAACTGCATCTGAAAGCATTGAATTCTTCTGCGCGTGCGCATAGGATGACCACAAAATTGCTTGTGTCCGAAAAACGCGGCCGGCTACTATTTCCGACGGCCATCTTCACTACAACTGTCCAGTGTGCACAGTAGGTTTAAATTTATACAATATGCGTTATAGATTATAGCATTTTACCTAATAATATAATGGAGAAATTATTGTCTGAAATTGTTGTAGGGAAGGCACGTGTCCCTGTGCCCCTAAAGGCCGGCTGCCACCGCACACATGGACCTTTTTGTGAAAATGCTTTTTTTTAGATATAAGGGAGCCTAAAACATATATTTCCGGTGAAATCCCGGTGTTGAATTTTTGGGTGGAGTGCAATACCTTCTCTATCCACTATGTACATTGTGAGCGAGAGAAAGTAAAAACGGTATCTTTAGCCTCTGTGAGATATTTGCTGTTCTTGGTTCAACAAGGACTTGTCATCACTATCCTGACCTGCTCAAAGCGGCGCAACAGTTGCTGGAACCAGTTGTTGACATACAAGGGATCGAAGCTGGCGTCTCGAGGAAGTATGTGACCTTGGTGCACGAGCATACGTAGCTGCTGGCACGTGATTCTCAGCATCTCCAGGTTGTACGAGGCTCGTGGAGTAGCGCCACAATGGCGCACAATCCTAAGTGGCGCTTCTGGGAACCAACTCTCCACAGCGGTATACACGGCTCGTACCAGCGACGTCTTGCCTGTGTCACACCACATTATTTAAAACAGGCATTATAACAAATTGGTTTGTTTATCTTGTTAATTAGCTTCTAAATACTAAGATAAACCAAGTAATTTAAAAAATAGCAAATATATTGGCATGTTAGTTTTATTAAAATATTAATCATATATTAGTAAAGTTAATTTTAAAGTTATATATACATAATTGTTGTATTAAAAGAATGTCTGCTACTGCATAAGTTGCTTTTACCAGAGATTCAGTTCAAAGTGATACATTCTTAAAATTCTGATGTATTCCATTCACATGACTTTCTCTATACCTCTGCAACAAATTATTGTTAAAAAGCTTATCTTCCTATCTACTTTGTGCTAATCGAGAAAACATTAGCAGAAATAGTCTTATTACATGCTTCCTTGTAAGTAGAAGCGAAACAAGAGAGGAGCATAGGTTAAAGTGATAGTCAAAGTGATTGCTATGTGAATGAAGTTCCTTTGTTTGTATGGACAGGAGATGACAAATTCCAATGTGAGAAAAATATGTTTTTTAAAGCCGACACCAAAAACCAGGAATATCTAAAAAAAAAAAAAAAAAAAAAAAAAAAAAAAAAAAAAAAAAAAAAATCAAATCCACGAAAAATGCGTATAACAGAAATTGTGTGTTTTAAAGTGCTCTACATTTTTTTGTGTGGTAAGGTTTTCTCCATCTCTTATGGTTAAGCAGTTATGCAAAATTCCGTAAAATTCATCCAGAATAAAGTAGTCTTCAGAGGCAATTCCCAGAAAATTCAAGATATATATATTGTATTTGTAAGGTAAATATGTTTAATAAATGATATTTTAATCAAAATCGTTTTAGCCATTTTTGAGAAAATTAACATTTTCGAAAAAAACTTCCATGTAAAGGGTAGTTTGGGGTGGGGGATTATTCTCAAAATCTTCATGTCGCATCCGTGGAAGGTACTAAACTTAAATACCAAGTTTGGTATTTTACCGACTTTTCGTGTTTCAGCTGTCGTGTTTACAGGCACATGGGCACATAGAGATCTGTTTCTGAAAATACTTTTTTTGGATACAGGGGACCCTAAAACATATATTTCCGGTGAAATCTCGGTATCGAATTTTTGGGTGGAGTGCAATACCTTCTCTATACACTATATATAGTACGTGTAGAGAAAGTGAAAGTTAACTGCTGTCCCAATATTTTAATTTTAAGTTTGGATATCTTGTCTTCATGAAATTGACCATGAAAGTTATATGATAAAGGTTGCTTTATGTTATATTCCTTAAACACTGAAGCTGTTTCAATGCAAATGAAACACACTGCTTTCTTGTCTATTTTAGTAAAAAAAGTACTGATTTGTACACCTTTTACTTTCTCTACACGTACTATGTACATTGTGTATAGAGAAGGTATTGTACTCCACCTAAAAATTCGATACCGAGATTTCACTAGCTGGAGGTGCTAAGACATCACACCAAGAAGTGACTGTGAGGGACTAGTTCAAGCTGTAAGGATATTACACCAAGAAGTGACTGGATGGAATAGCAGAATGTTGAGGAGGGAGCAGGTGACAAAAGTGGAGGTAGGGATCAATATTGCCTGCTAGTTTATCACACCAACGAGTGGCTGGATGGAATATCAAAAGGCTTAGGAGGGAGCAGCTGACAGAAGTGGAGTTAGGGTCAAGGTCAACCTGCGAGAAACTCACACTGAGGAGTGGTTGGATGGTATAATGCAAAGTTGAGGAGGGAGCAGCTGACAGAAGTGGAGGTCGGGACAAGGTTAAGCTACTAGGACATCACACCTAAAAGTTGCTGGATGCGATAGTACAGGACAGAGGAAGGAGCAGCTGACAGAAGTGGAGGTAGGGACTAGTTCAAGCTCCGCGAATATCACACCAGCTCGTTGTGAGAAGACAGGGCTTAGGAGGGATCAACTGCCAAAAATGGTGGTAGGGACTTGTTCAGGCTGGGAGGACATTACACTAAGGAATGGCTGGAAGGCATAGCACAGAACTTAGGAAGGAGCAGCTAACATAAATGCAGTTAGGGACTAGATCAAGGTGGGAGGACATCTCACCAAGGAATGGCTGGATGGGATAACAATGGGCTGCGGAGGAAGTGACAGAAGTGGATGTAGGTATTAAGTCCAGCTGCTAGTATATCAAATCAAGGAGTGGCTGGATGGAACAAATAAGGGCTGAGGAGGGACTAGCCGAGAGAAGTGGAGACAGGGACTAGGTCAAGGTGGGAGGACATCACACCAAGAAGTTGCTGGATGGGATAGCGCAGCCTAAAGAGGGAGCAGCTGACAGAAGTGGAGGTGGAGGCTAGGTGAAGCTTCTAGGACATCACACCGAGGAGTGTTGCAATGGCAAACAGTTGAGGTGGAAAAAGCTGTTAGAACTGGAGTTGGGGATTAGGTCAAGCTGGAAGGAAGGAGTTTTGGGATAGAATAGCAAAGGACTGAGGAAGGAGCGGCTGACAGATCTGTAGGCAGCGAGTAGGCCATGCTAGGTGGCCATCCTACAAAGGAGCGGCCGGATCGAATAGCACAGGACTGAGTAGGGTTAAGCTGACTGAAGTGGAGGTGGAGACTAGGTTCAGATGGGAGGACATCACACCAAGGAGTGGCTAAATGGAATAGTACAATGCTGAGGAGGAAGCAGCTGAGAGAACTGGAGGTATGGAAAAGGTCAAACTGGGTGGAAATCACACCAAGGAATGTCTGGATGGGATAGCACAGAGCTGAGATGGGAGTAGCAGACAGAGCTTCATGTAGGGATTATGTCAAGCGTCTAGGACATCACACCAAGGAGTGGTTGGATGCAATAGCAAAGGGCTGAAAAGGCAGCAGCTGACAGAGGTTGAGACTGGGACTAGGTCAAGCTACTTGGACATTACACCAAGAAATGGCTGGATGGAATAGCAGAGGGCTGAGAAGAGAGCAGCTAACAGTACTGGATCCAGGGGCTAGGTCAAACTGGGAGGACATCACACCAAGGAATGGCTGGATGGAATAGCAAAGGGCTGACACAATTGGAGGTAGGGACAAGTTCAAGCTGCTAGCACATCACACCAAGCAGTGGCTGGATGGAATACCTCAGTTCTGAGGAGGGTGCAGGTGACAGAAGTGAACGTTTGAACCAGTTCATGCTGGGAGGACATTGCACTAAGGAGTGGCTGGATATGCTGAGGGAGCAGCTGACATAACTGGAGATAGGCACTAGGTCAAGATGCTAGGACATGACACCAAAGAAGGAGCATCTGATATATTTGAAGGTAGGGACTAGGTCAAGCTGCTAGGACATCTCATCAAAGAGTTTCGGGATGGAAAAGCAAAGGGCTGAGGAGGACGCAGCTAACATAACTGGAAGGGACTAGGTTGGGCTAGGAGAACGTTAGAGCAAGGATTGGCTGGATGGAATAGCAAAGGTCTGAGAAGAGAGCTGACAGAATTGGAGACAGGTGTAGGTAAAAGCGGGAGGACATTACGTCAAGGAGTGACTGGATGGAATAGCAAAAGTTGAGAAAGGAGAAGCTGATAGAAGTGGAGGTAGGCACTAGATCAAGCTGGTAGGATATCATACCAAAGTAACTGATTCGGATAACAAATGGCTGAGAGGGAACAGTTGACAGAAGTGGTGGTAGAGACTGGGTCAAATTGGGAGACATCACACCAATGAGTGGCTGGATGGAATAGCTCAGAACTGCGGAGGGAACAGGTGAGAGAACTGAAGGTTGGGACTGGCTGAAGCTGGGACATAATCACACAAAGAAGTGGCTGGATTGCATAGCACAAGACTAAGGAGGAAGCAGCTGATAGAACTGGAGTTAGGGACTAGGTCAAACTGAGAGGACATCCAATTAAGGAGTGGCTGGATGGAATAGCAAGGTGCTGAGGAGGAACAACTGACAGAACTGGAGGTAGAGATTAGGCCAATCTAGGAAGACATCACACCAAGGAGTAGCTGGATGGATTAGCTCATTTCTGAGCAGGGAGCAGCTGAAAAAACTGGAGGTAGGGACTAGCATAAGCTGGGAGGACAGGACACCAAGAAGTGGCTGGATGGAGTAGCACAGGACTGTGGACGGAGCAGCTGACATAACTAGAGTTAGGGACTAGCTCAAACTGGGAGTACATCAAACCAAGGAGTTTCTGGATGGAACAGATCAAAGCTGAGGAGGGAGCAGATGACAGAACTCGAGATAAGGACAAGGTCAACCTGCTAGGAGATTACACTATGGAGTGGCTGAAAGGAATAGCGCAGGGCTCAGGTGGGAGCAGCTGACAGAAGTGGTGGTAAGAACCAGGTGAAGCTGAGAGTACATCACACCAAGGAGTGGTTGGATGGGCTGAGAACGGATCAGCTGACGTAACTGGAGGTAGGGACTAGGTTAACCTTGGAGGACAACACCCCAAAAAGTAGCTGCATGGAATAACAAAGGGGCTGAGGAGGGAGCAGTTGACAGAAGTGGAGGCAGTGAATAGGTCATGCTGCGAGGATATCATACCTAGGAGTGGCTGGATGGAATAGCACAGGACTGATAAGGGAGGAGCTGACCGAAGCGAGGTATGGACTAGGTCAACCTGCTAGGACATCACACGATGGAGTGGTTAGATGGAATAGTACAGGGCTGAGATGGGAGCAGCTGACAGAACTGGAGGTAGGGACTAGGTCAAGCTGGGTGGAAATCACACCAAGGATTGGCTGGAAGGGACAGCACAGGGCCGAGGAGTGAACAGCTTACATAACTGGAGGTAGTGACTAGGTCAAGCTGCTAGGACATCACACCAAGGAGTGGATAGATGGAATAGTACAGGGCTGAGGAGAGAGCAGCTTACAGACCTGGAGGTAGGGACTAGGTCACACTGGGAGGATATCACACCATGGAGTGGCTGCAAGGGATTGCACAGGGCTGAGGAGTGAGCAGCTGACATAACTGGATGTAGGGTCTAGGTCAATCTGTTAGGACATCACACACAGAAGTGGCAGGTTGGAATAGCAAAGGGCTGTCTTGTGAGCAGCTGACAAAACTAGGTGTAGGGACTAGGTCAAGCTGGTAGGACAACTCACCAAGGAGTGGCTGTATGGAATAACAAAAGGGCTGAAGAGGGAGCAACTGCCAGAAGTAGAGGTAGGGACTAGGTGAATATGCGAGGACATTACACCAAGGAGATGCTGGATGGAATATCAAAGGGCTGAGGAAGGAGCAGCTGACAGAAGTGAAAACAAGGACTAGGTCAATCTGCTGGAACAGCACAACGAGTGGCTGGGTAGAATAGCTGAAAGCTGAGGAGGGAGCAGTTGACACAACTGGAGGTCGGGACTAGGTCAAGCTGCGAGAAAATCACACCAAGGAATGGCTGTGTGGAATAGCCAGGGGCCGTGGTGTTAGCAGTTAACAGTACTGCAGGTAGAGCTAGGTCAAACTGGCAGGACATCACACCAAGGAATGGCTGGATGAAATAAAAAGGGCTGAATAGGGAGCACCTGACAGTAGTGATGATAGGGACTAGGTCAAACTGCTAGGACATCACACCTATTAGTGGCTGGATGGAATAGCACAGGGCTGAGGGTGGAGCAGCTGTCAGAACTGGAGGTAGGGACTAGGTCAAGCTGGGAGAAAATCACACCAAAGTATGGCTGTGTGGAATAGCCAGGGGCCGTGGTGTTAGCAGTTAACAGTACTGCAGGTAGAGCTAGGTCAAACTGGCAGGACATCACACCAAGGAATGGCTGGATGAAATAAAAAGGGCTGAATAGGGAGCACCTGACGGTAGTGATGATAGGGACTAGGTCAAACTACTAGGACATCACACCTATTAGTGGCTGGATGGAATAGCACAGGGCTGAGGAGGGAACAGCTGAGAGAACTGAAGGTTGGGACTGGCTCAAGCCACACAAAGATAATCACACAAAGAAGTGGCTGGATTGCATAGCACAGGACTGAGGAGGAAGCAGCTGACAGAACTGGAGGTAGGGACTAGGTCAAACTGGGAGGACATCCAATTAAGGAGTGGCTGGATGGAATAGCAAGGTGCTGAGGAGGAACAACTGACAGAACTGGAGGTAGAGATTAGGTCAAACTACTAGGACATTACACCTGTTAGTGGCTGGATGGAATAGCAAGGTGCTGAGGAGGAACAACTGACAGAACTGGAGGTAGGGATTAGGTCAAACTACTAGGACATCACACCTATTAGTGGCTGGATGGAATAGCACAGGGCTGAGGATGGAGCAGCTGTCAGAACTGGAGGTAGGGACTAGGTCAAGCTTGGAGAACATCACACGAAGGAGTGACTGGATGGAGTAGCACAGTACTGAGGAGGGAGCGCTGACAGAAGTGGAGACAGGTACTAGGTCAGGCTGTAAGGACATAACACCAAATAGTGCCTGGATGAAACAGAAAATGGCTGAGGAAAGAGCAGCTGACAGAACTGGAGGTAGGGACTAGGTCAAGCTGGGAGGACTTCAGACTAAGAAATGGTTGGATGAAATAGCAAAGGGTTGAATCGGAAGCAGCTGACAGAAGTGGAGGCAGCGAATAGGTAAAGCTGCGAGGACATTACAGCAAGGAGTGGCTGGATGGAATAGCAAAGGGCTGAGGAGGGAGCTACTGACAGTAGTGGAGGTAGGGACTAGGTCAAGCTGAGAAAACTTCACACCAAGAAGTGGCTGAATGGAATAGCAAAGGGCTGAGTAGGGAGCTACTGACAGACCTGGAGACAGGGTCTTGTTCTAGCTAATAGGACATAACACCAAGAAGTGGCTGGATGGAATAGCACAGGGCTGAGGAGTGAGCAGCTGACAGAAGTGGAGGTAGGGACTAGGTCAAGCTGGGAGGACGTCACATTAAGTAGTGGCTGGATGGGATAACACAGGGCTAGGGATGGAGCAGCTGACAGTAGTGGAGGTAGGGACTAGGTCAAGCTGGGAGGACGTCACATCAAGAAGTGGCTAGATGGGATAACACAGGGCTAGGGAGGGAGCAGCTGACAGAAGTGGAGGTAGGGACTAGGTCAAGCTGGGAGGACGTCACATCAAGAAGTGGCTGGATGGAATAGCACAGGGCTGAGGAGTGAGCAGCTGACAGAAGTGGAGGTAGGGACTAGGTCAAGCTGGGAGAACGTCACATCAAGAAGTGGCTGGATGGGATAACACAGGGCTAGGGAGGGAGCAGCTGACAGAAGTGGAGGTAGGGAGTAGGTCAAGCTGGGAGGACGTCACATCAGGTAGTAGCTGGATGGGATAACACAGGGCTAGGTAGGGAGCAGCTGACAGAAATGGAGGCAGGGTTTAGGTTAAGCTGTTTGGACAACACACCAAGAAGTGGCTGGATGGAATATCACAGGGTTGAGGAGGGAGCAGCTGACAGAAGTGGAACCAGTGATTAGGTCATGCTGGGGGAATATGGCACCAAGGAGTAATGTTTACATGTCCTACCACGTCCAATCGGACTTGTTGAACATATAGGACGGACTGCTGAAAAGTTTTTGAGAGTAAGATCGCGGTAGTGCAAGCAGGGACTTGGGGATGACAATTGGGATCCATCAATAGGCTACTACTGGCTGAGACTGCCAGCAGATGCCGAGCCGGGTTCGGGTGCAGCAGTATAATCTGGGAGCGCCTAGACATCGACATATCTGGGTCATTTTCGGGGTCTGAGAGGTATCTGCTGTTAGCCAAGGATTACTTCAGCAAGTGGCCGGAGGTGTAAGCCATGCCTAACCAAGAGGCCAAGACCATTGCAAACTGCCTGGTGAAAGAATTGTTATATCACTATGGGGTATCAATTAGGTCTCCAAGCAAATGAGAGAAACACTGCAGAGTGTCGGAGTGCACAAGACAGTCGGCCTAGTTGAGTGCTACATGAAGACTCTGGAGGAACACTTGAGGAACGTTGTGATCAATCAACAAAGAGACTGAGATGTGCCACATTTCTTGCTGGCGTGCCCTCTTCAACCCACAACACCATCAGGTCAGTTTGTTCTTTGAAAGCTGCGTCTACCTTGCGACCTGATGTTTGGAAATCCTTCTCTGCCAGTATTCGACTACATGGAGCATCTCGTAAACCGGCTTCATGACTTACATAAGATGGTCCAGCAAAAAACATCCAGGTAGCGAGCGATCGGCCACTAAGACTGGTACGGCAACATCCGAGGCATCTCTAGTGTGGTTGTATCGACCTCCTCGGACCAAGGGACTCTGCCCCAAGCTTCAACAACCATGGCAAGGGCCTTATGATGTCAGGTACTGCATCCACAGAAACTGGCAGTACATTTGGATCGTCCAGCATACTATCTTGGCGATGGTCAGGACCAAACCAGAGGAAGGATCAATGTGACAATGGCGTTCATTTGTATGCTCGCTCTGAGGTTCGCTCTGGTATGCGGGGTAGAAATGAAATGGAGTTCTATTTATGGACGCTCTTTAACTGCTATGGTCCTCAGCGTCCCAGTCTATATTGGGCGTGAAAGACCGATGCATTTTGCTTACAGGGCCTCTTTTAGCAGGCTTGATGCTGTTTTACATGCCGTTAATCTACGACACATGACCAACAGTTTTACTTCCCTTCCGAAGGAAGTCATGCTAAGGATTTTTACGTCCTCCGTCGGGTTAAAAACGGCGAGATATAACAGAAACTTTTGAGAACGCGACTCTCGATTCCTCTCCAAGCTTCGGCTTCCAGAAAGTTCGTGACGTCATTTTCTAGCTAAAAAGCAGAAAGAAGTGCTGTGCAGTGCTGTACTAAGTCATGAGTGACTGGAGGGTTCGCCCGCAGTGGTCAGCGAGGCATGGACAGTTGTAAACTGTCTACTCATTGAAACATCGAGTGAAGTGTTGGCAGCACTGAATCAAAGAGTATATTTGTGAATAGTTTTTCAGGCAATAAAGGCATTTGTTATGTTGGTAATATTCGATGTTAGATTATTTCAGATTTTGATAGCGACCACATAAAATTATGGGGCAGAATTTTGAGCTCTTATGCTACTTAGTAATTTTTGCCTTATGTAAAAAGTTATCTTTGCTAAGTTCTATTAAAATTGGTACAATGAAGCACATATTAAGATTTAAGTACACGAAATGAGTCCATCGTTGAACTGTTGTCTCCATCTTAGATATAGATGTCCTGTCTTTGTTTGGCATCTTGGGTCACACTGTGAAATCTTTTTTCATATTTTAGAGGTTTTTCTCCTTGTATTTGTTTTTCAAATTTCATTTTTTAATCTGAAGCTAATTAACTCTTCCCTAATATTTACTGGGATGTAAAACAACTCCTGTGGGACAAAATTCTGCCACACCAGGAGCACTCAGATGATCCTGGTGATTTACAGCATCGCTGACCACATTCTTGGCCCCTCCAAGCTCAGTGCTGCTGTTAAGGCCTCGCCGTGTAGTCGCCAAGCACATCACGTGACAAAGGAGTAGGTGGCTTCTTTGGATACGTCACTTCACCAGGACCTTGGTTACCAGCTGTTCAATCACCAGGTAGTAGACTGAACTGTTCTCGAGGATCTCTCCCGATATTGGAATCTCATAGCTCGTCCCTGGAGACTTGCTGGTTGTGGGTGATGACGGCGGCTGCTGTTTCGCGTCATGTCATCTCCACCTTCATGTCTTTGAGCCTCCCTTCAAGAATCTTTTTTAGGTGTTGGCGTCGGCTCCTCTTTCTTAGGATACTAAATCGTTCCCCGACGTCTTCCAGGCGTTGGTGATGGTCTTTCACCGCTCTACCAAGCTTTTCTTATCTTGGATAGGTAGAGTAAGACTGAAACATTCAATGCCATAGCCGGGATTTGAACCAAGAATTTCTCGGTTGATCTACCACTGAGCTACTATGGTAACATGCCGGTACGACATTAAATGCCTCAACTGAATCCCATGTTTCCCGGTAAACCACAAGCTAATCTCAAATTAATTTGAGATAACATGCTGCAACGGCTTATGTGAAAAACAATTAAATCAACACTAATTGACCTAATACTTGGCTGTACCGGGACTTACAACATTGTAAGTTGCCATTGTGGTATATCATATGAAAATAATCTGAGATCACCATGTGATATACCTGCAACATAGGAGTCAGCTGAAGAAGTTAATGTCGTACCGGCATGTTGCCATAGTAGTTGAGTGGCTAGAGACCGGGAGATCCGTGGTTCAAATCCCGGCATGACAAAGTATTTTTCAGTTGACTCAACCTATCCAACACCTGTTCTACACACGGCTAGAAACCAGGAGATCCGTGGTTCAAATCTCGGCATGTAATTGAATTTTTCAGTCTATTTCTACCCATCCAACTCCTATCCTACACATAGCTTGACTTAATAAAAAAAAACCGACATTAAACCATCTTATCTTTTCCCCAAGGTGTTCCACTTTTCCCATAAAGTTTTCCACGTCCTTATTCACGCAGGCCAGTTTTTCATCGATATCTCCATTAAAACGTTTTCCATTCCGAATTCCACTTTCTTCTATATCTTGTCAATCGCGCAATTCACAGTTATCTCATCTTCTCGATTCCTGTTTTTATTTCGCCCATTCCGTTTTTCGTGTTCCTTATTTTTCAAAGTAACGTTTTCATCATCTCCTCCAGCATAGCGTTTATCCCACTTCTGACACCAGTGTAACAACAACTCCATTGCTTTCACCAACTGATTATAATCAGAATCTGCTTACGAGTCTTTCTTCAGTGATTTCTGCGACGAATACTGCAGCTGGCTACAAATTTCCTGCCGAAACGCGGTAGCTTTTTATATCTCTCGGTCACGCAAAACAATGCAGGTGTCTGAGCTATGGAAGCAAGCACGTGTTCTAGTCAAGTGCGAGTATAGTCTGTTTCCTGTTCTGATGTATGACAATTCCTCAGACATAACCTGTACATACCTGTGCCAGGTCCACCCTGCACTATGACCGGAGGGTGCCGACTCTGGGATTCGTGACCAGAGATGAAGAGCTTCTTGATGCGCTGCAGAGTCTCTGAGCCCGTCCAGTCCACAGCATCCTTGTCCTTGTCATGGCAGAGCAGGAGATGGGTCAGAGTCTCCTGATAAACCTCCTGTAACAATAAACAATACATTTCTGTTACCAACATCAACTGACACGCTTCATCACCAAGTCTTTATTACTCTCTCTACATAGTGTATAGAAAAGGTATTGCACTCCACCCAAAAATTCGATCCCGAGATTTCACCGAAAATATATGTTTAAGGACCCCCTCCTGAATAAAAAAAACATTTTTAGAAAAATGTCCGTGTGTCTGTGGACAGCATACCTCAGAAACGAAAAGTCAGTAAAAAACCAAACTTGCTATTTAAGTTTAGTATCTTCCAAGGACGCGACACGAAGATTTTGAGAAAAATCCCCGGACCTCAAACTAGCCTTTACATGGAACTTTTTTCGAAAATTTTGATTTGCTCAAAAATAACTCTAACGATTTTGATTAAAATAGCATACATTAAAGATATTTACCTGACAAATAAAATGTATATCTTGAAGTTTCTGGAATAGCCTTTGAAGACTACTTTTCTGCATGAATTTTACGGAATTTTGCATAACTGCTCAACCGTAAGAGATGGACAAAAACTTTCCACACAAAAAAATGTAGAGCACGTTAAAACACACAATTATTTTATATACATTTTTTGTGGAGTTGATCGTTTTTAAGATATGCTTTGTTTTTAGCTTCAGCTTTGAAAAACTTATACTTTCTCCCACAGGAATTTGTCAACTCGTGTCTATACAAACAAAGGAACTTCAGTCATATAGCAACTAGCTTTTGACTATCACTTTAACCTACGGCACTCTCTTATTTCGCTTCTACTTATAAGGATATTCTATATTCTATTTCTACTAATTTTTCTCAATTAGCATGAAGTAAATAGAAGCTTAAGCTTTTTAGCAATAATTTGTTGCAGAGATGTAGAGAAAGTCATGTGAATGGAACACATTAGATTTTATTTAATGAAAAGAAATTGATGCCATATTGATTTATTGGTTATGTGGTAAAGAAAAAACTATTTATGAAAATAATTAGCTTGTAAGTGTTATGTGAATATCAGAAAACTGAGTTTAATTTGTGTTATAAGTATAATTTCATTTAGATCAGAATCAATTATATAAAAAAATTCAACAATCATAATTGCATTGCAACGTGCATGAAAAAGTAAGCTGTTCCTTCTAGTATACCGCATCCCCAAGTATTGTATACCCATATTTAAACATTCACTAAGCGCAAATAAATATTATATGTACCAAAAGTAATTTATTTATAAATAAAAGGAAGTCTACATTATATACTTGCATAAAGAATGTTTAATAAGGAGGAATATGTAGAAAAAGCGCTGAGTCTATGTAAGAGCTGAATAGATGCTCAACTTTCGCCTCCGAGCATGGATCCGGCGCTGAAGCCAGCTTCTCCCACTACCGCACCTGCGGCAAAGAAGAGATGGAGGTCCTGCGTGCACCCGGCCCCTCCTCCTATACCGCCGACTGCCAGGCCTCCTACCCTTCTGGAGCAGGTGGCTGCTCCGCCAACAGCCGGTACCGACCCGGCCTGCTGCTCCACTGGAGCTGGGCAACATGACACTAGATGGCCATTTGCTTCGTTCTGGAAGACGCTCGACTGTTCTGGTCTTCACCAATGAAGGCCAATCGTATATCAAAATCGACCCGGGCTCCGACGTGGAAGGTGTCCTTGCTGGCTAGCAGAAGCGAAAGACCATTAACCTGTCGACGCCTACGGGCACCGCTACACCGAAGTGCCACTACTGTGGTGCGGGCTGCTTGACAGCCACATGCCTCGGCCGCACACACTACACAGGGCAGGCCCTGTATCCCCGGAGCAGAACCCGGACCACCCAGTTGGCGACATCACCACACCATTCTCCTGACATGCAGAAGACCATTGTCGACATCCTGGCGGCTACACACACACACTCGGCCCCCGTCTCGAAGAAGGCAACCAACGATTGACTCGAGGCATTAGAAGTCGAGCACCAGACAGCAGCAAGAGAAGAAGACGGCGAGGTGCTTGTGTCCGTCCAGCGCAAGTTGGAGCGCACCTCGTTAATCCGCCTGCGACGACCGGTGCTCGCTGCTGTTGTCTCTTGAGACCTCGGTCGTAGGTATTCGCGAGCTGTAGCACCAATGCATGTTTATGACCTTCAGGAAGGAACCAGGACCGATATTCTCACCGGCTCCAACCTCCAAGTGAAGGAACCATCACCACGGCTCTACCTGCACTCCTAATCCCAGTATCACAACCAACAATTCCCTTTCAATTCCTCACATACACTTCGCTACGGGGGCGGGCTCGGCCTCGGTCAAGCCGGTCTGCTAGCAGAACCCTCTCCCCGCAGTATCCTCACCTTTCACTCCCGGTGGAGGGGTGTTTTACTCGGTATGACCATTCTGGGAGACCCGGGCTTGCCAGTTCGGGTTAGACCTTAAGATGGATTATTCACCTCCACAAAAAAATCAACCTTCGGCATTCGTCATCTGTCAGTCTTAATGTGCTGATCATTGCTCGGCATTCCTCTTTTGTCAGTCTTAATGTGATGATCATTGCTCGGCATACCTCATTTGTCAGTCTTAAAGAGATGATCATTGCTCGGCATACCTCATTTGTCAGCCTTAAAGTGATGATCATTGCTCCGCATTCCTCATTTGTCAGCCTTAAAGTAATGATTATTGCTCAGCTTACCTCATTTGTCAGTCTTAATGTGATGATCATTGCTCGGCATACATCATTTGTCAGCCTTAAAGTGATGATCATTGCTCGGCATTCATCATTTGTCAGCCTTAAAGTGATGATCATTGCTCGGCTTACCTCATCTGTCAGTCTTAATGTGATGATCATTGCTCGGCATACCTCATTTGTCAGCCTTAAAGTGATGATCATTGCTCGGCATTCCTCACTTGCCAGCCTTAAAGTGATGATCATTGCTCGGCATACCTCATTTATCAGCCTTAAAGTGATGATCATTGCTCGGCATACCTCATTTGTCAGCCTTAAAGTGATGATCATTGCTCGGCATTCCTCATTTGCCAGCCTTAAAGTGATGATCATTGCTCGGCATATCTCATCTGTCAGTTTTATGTGATGACCATTGCTCGGCATTCCTCATTTGTCAGTCTTAAAGTGATGATCATTGCTCAGCATTCCTCATCTGTCAGTCTTACTGTGACGATCATTGCTCGGCATTCCTCATTTGTCAGTCTTAAAGTGATAAACATTGCTCGGCATTACTCATTTGTCTGTCTTAATGTGATGATAATTGCTTGGCATTCCTCATTTGTCAGTCTTAAAGTGATGATCATTGCTCGGCAATCCTTATGTGTCAGTCTAAATGTGATTATCATTGCTCGGCATTCCTCATTTGTCAGTCTTAAAGTGATGATCATTGCTCGGCAATCCTTATGTGTCAGTCTTAATGTGATTATCATTGCTCGGCATTCCTCATTTGTCAGTCTTAATGTGATGATCATTGCTCGGCATTCCGCATCTGTCAGCCTTAATGTGATGTTCATTGCTCGGCATTCCTTATATGTCAGTTTTAATGTGATGATCTTTGCTTTGCATTCCTCATTTGTCAGTCTTAATGTGATGATCATTGCTCGGCATTCCACATTTGTCAGTCTTAATGTGATGATCATTGCTCGGCATTCCTTATGTGTCAGTTTTAATGTGATGATCTTTGCTTTGCATTCCTCATTTGTCAATCTTAATGTGATGATCATTGCTCCCCATTCCTCATCTGTCTGTCTCAATGTGATGATCATTGCACGGCATTCCTCATCTGCCAGCTTTAATGTGATATTCATTGCTCGGCATTCCTCATTTGTCAGTCTTAATGTTATGTTCATTGCTCGGCATTCCTCATCTGTTAGCCTTAATGTGATGTTCATTGCTCGTCATTCCTTATGTGGCAGTCTTAATGTGATGATCATTGCTCGGCATATCTCATCTCTCAGTCTTAATGTGATGATCATTGCTCTGCATTCCTTATGTGTCAGTCTTAACGTGATGATCATTGCTCGGTATTCCTTATGTGTCAGTCTTAATGTGATGATCATTGCTCGGCATACCTCATCTGTCAGTCTTAATGTGATGACCATTGTTCGGCATTCCTCATTTGTCAGTCTTAATGTGATGATCATTGCTCAGCATTCCTTATATGTCAGTCTTAATGTGATGATCATTGCTGGTCATCCTCATTTTTCAGTGTTAATGTGATGATCATTGCTAGGCATTCCTCATTTGTCAATCTTAATGTGAAGATCATTGCTCGGCATTCCTCATTTGTCATTCTTAATGTGAAGATCATTGCTCGGCATTCCTTATTTGTCAGTCTTAATGTGATGTTAATTGCTCGGCATACCTTATGAGTCAGTCTTAACGTGATGATCATTGCTCGGCATTCCTCATCTGTCAGCCTTAAAGCGATATTCATTGCTAGGCATTCCTTATCTGTCAGTCTTACTGTGAAGATCATTGCTCGGCATTCCTCATCTGTCAGCCTTAATGTGATGTTCATTGCTCGTTATTCCTTATGTAGTAGTCTTAATGTGCTGATCATTGCTCGGCATCCCTCATTTGTCAGTCTTAATGTGATGATCATTGTTCGGCATTCCTCATCTGTCAGTCTTAATGTGATGTTCATTGCTCGGCATTTCTCATCTGTCAGCCTTAATGTGATGATCATTATTCGGCATTCCTCATCTGTCAGCCTTAATGTGATGATCATTGCTCGTCATTCCTTATGTAGCAGTCTTAATGTGATGATCATTGTTCGGCATTCCTCATCTGTCAGCCTTAATGCGATGTTCATTGCTCGTCATTCCTTATGTAGCAGTCTTAATGTGATGATCATTGCTCGGCATCCCATATTTGTCAGTCTTAATGTGATGATCAGTGTTCGGCATTCCTCATCTGTCAGTCTTACAAAGATAATCATTGCTCGATATACCTCATTTGTCAGTATTAATGTGATGATCATTGCTCGGTATTCCTTTTGTTTCAATCTTAATGTGATGATCATTGCTCGGCATTCCTCATTTGTCAGTCTTAATGTGATGATCATTGCTCGGTATTCCTCATCTGTCAGTCTTAATTTGATATTCATTGCTCGGCATCCCTCATTTGTCAATCTTAATGTGATGATCATTGCTCGGCATCCCTCATTTGTCAGTCTTATTGTGATGATCATTGCTCGGCATACCTCATCTGTCAGTCTTAATGTGATGATCATTGCTCGGCAATCCTTATGTGTCAGTCTTAATGTGATTATCATTGCTTTGCATTCCTCATTTGTCAGTCTTAATGTGATGATCATTGCTCGGCATTCCTTATGTGTCAGTTTTAATGTGATTATCATTGCTTTGCATTCCTCATTTGTCAGTCTTAATGTGATGATCATTGCTCGGCATTCCTTATGTGTCAGTTTTAATGTGAGGATCTTTGCCTTGCATTCCTCATTTGTCAGTCTTAATGTGATGATCATTGCTCCCCATTCCTCATCTGTCTGTCTTAATGTGATGATCATTGCTCCCCATTCCTCATTTGCCAGCCTTAATGTGATATTCATTGCTCGGCATTCCTCATTTGTCAGTCTTAATGTTATGTTCATTGCTCGGCATTCCTCATCTGTTAGCCTTAATGTGATGTTCATTGCTCGTCATTCCTTATGTGGCAGTCTTAATGTGATGATCATTGCTCGGCATATCTCATCTGTCAGTCTTAATGGGATGATCATTGCTCTGCATCCCTGATTTGTCAGTCTTAATGTGATGTTCATTGCTCGGCATTCCTTATGTGTCAGTCTTAATGTGATGATCATTGCTCGGCATACCTCATCTGTCAGTCTTAATGTGATGATCATTGCTCGGCATACTTCATCTGTCAGTCTTAATGTGATGACCATTGTTCTGCATTCCTCATTTGTCAGTCTTAATGTGATGATCATTGCTCGGCATTCCTTATATGTCATTCTTAATGTGATGATCATTGCTGGGCATCCTCATTTTTCAGTGTTAATGTGATGATCATTGCTAGGCATTCCTCATTTGACAATCTTAATTTTAAGATCATTGCTCGGCATTCCTCATTTGTCATTCTTAATGTGAAGATCATTGCTCGGCATTCCTTATTTGTCAGCCTTAATGTGATGTTCATTGCTCGTCATTCCTTATGTAGCAGTCTTAATGTGATGATCATTGCTCAGCATATCTCATCTGTCAGTCTTAATGTGATGATCATTGCTCGGCATTCCTGATTTGTCAGTCTTAGTGTGATGTTCATTGCTCGGCATTCTTTCTGTGTCAGTCTTAATGTGATGCTCATTGCTCGGCATACCTCATCTGTCAGTCTTAATGTGATGACCGTTGTTCGGCATCCTCATTTGTCAGTCTTAATGTGATGATCATTGCTCGGCATTCCTTATGTGTCAGTGTTAATTTGATGATCATTGCTAGGCATTCCTCATTACCATGCTTAATGTGATGATCATTGCTCGGCATTCCTTATGTGTCAGTCTTAACGTGATGATCATTGCTCGGCATTCCGCATTTGTCAGCCTTAATGCGATATTCATTGCTCGACATTCGACATCTGTCAGCCTTAAAGTGATGTTCATTGCTAGGCATTCCTCATCTGTCAGACTTAATGTGATGATTATTGCTCGGCATTCCGCATCTGTCAGTCTTAATGTGATGATCATTGCTCGGCATTCCTCATTTGTCAGTCTTAACTTGATGGAACTTTCTCGGCATTCCTCATTTGTCAGTCTTAATGTGATGATTATTGCTCGGCATTCCTCATTTGTCATTCTTAATGTGAAGATCATTGCTCGGCATTCCTCATTTGTCAGCCTTAAAGCGATATTCATTGCTAGGCATTACTTATCTGTCAGTCTTAATGTGAAGATCATTGCTCGGCATTCCTCATCTGTCAGCCTTAATGTGATGATCATTCCTCGGCATTCCTTAAGTGTCAGTCATAATGTGATGATCATTTCTGGGCATTCCTTATATGTCAGTCTTAAAGTGATGATCATTGCTGGGCATACCTTATGTGTCAGTCTTAATGTGATGATTATTGCTCGGCATTCGTTATTTGTCAGTTTTAATGTGGTGATCATTGCTCGGCATTCCTCACGTGCCAGTCCTAAAATGATGATCATTGCTGGGCCTACCTTATGTGTAGGTATTAATGGGATGATCATTGCTGGGCATACCTCATTTGTCATACTTAATGTGATGATCATTGCTTGGCATTCCTTATGTGTCAGTCTTAAAATGATGATCATTGCTGGGCATACCTTAGAAGTCAGTCTTAATGTTATGATCATTGTTGGGCATACCTCATTTGTCAGTTTTAATGTGATGATCATTGCTCGGCATGCCTTATGAGTCAGTGTTAATGTGATGATCATTGCTGGGCATACCTTATATGTCAGTCATAATGTGATGATCATTGCTGGGCATCTCTCATTTGGCAGTGTTAAAATGATGATCATTGCTGGGCATTCCTCATTTGTCAGCCTTAATGTGATGTTCATTGCTCGGCATTCTTCAACTGTCAGCCTTAATGTAATGTTCATTGCTTGGCATTCCTCATCTGTCAGCCTTAATGTGATGTTCATTGCTCGGCATTCCCTATGTGTCAGTCTTAATGTGATGATCATTGCTCGGCATACCTCATCTGTCAGTCTTAATGTGATGATCATTGCTCGGCATTCCCTATGTGTCAGTCTTAATGTGATGATCATTGCAGGGAATCCTCATTTTTCAGTGTTAATGTGATTATCATTGCTAGGCATTCCTCATTTGTCAATCTTAATGAGAAGATCATTGCTCGGCATTCCTCATTTGTCAGTCTTAACGTGATGATCATTGCTCGGCATTCCTTATTTGTCAGTCTTAACGTGATGATCATTGCTAGGCATTCCTCATTTGTCAATCTTAATGTGAAGATCATTGCTCGGCATTCCTTATTTGTCAGTCTTATCGTGATGATCATTGCTCGGCATTCCTCATCTGTCAGCCTTAAAGCGATATTCATTGCTAAGCATTCCTCATCTATCAGTCTTAATGTGATGATCATTGCTCGGCATTCCTCATCTGTCAGCCTTAATGTGATGTTCATTGCTCGTCATTCCTTATGTGGCATTCTTAGTGTGATGATCATTGCTCGGCATATCTCATCTGTCAGTCTTAATGTGATGATCATTGCTCGGCATCGCTGATTTGTCAGTCTTAATGTGATGTTCATTGCTCGGCATTCTTTATGAGTCAGTCTTAATGTGATGATCATTGTTCGGCATACCTCATCTGTCACTCTAAATGTGATGATCATTGTTCGGTATTCCTCATTTGTCAGTCTTAATGTGATGATCATTGCTAGGCATTCCTCATTACCAATCTTAATGTGATGATCATTGCTCGGCATTCCTCATTTGTCAGTCTTAATGTGAAGATTATTGTTCGGCATTCCTTACTTGTCAGTCTTAATGTTATGTTCATTGCTCGGCATACCTTATGTGTCAGTATTAACGTGATGATCATTGCTCGGCATTCCGCACTTTCAGACTTATTGCGATATACATTGCTCGGCATTCCTTATCTGTTAGCCTTAATGTGATGTTCCTTGCTAGGCATTCCTCATCTGTCAGAATTAATGTGATGATCATTGCTCGGCATTCCTCATCTGTCAGTCTTAATGTGATGATTATTGCTCGGCATTCCTCATCTGACAGTCTTAATGTGATGACCATTGCTCGGCATTCCTCATTTAACAGTCTTAACGTGATGATCATTGCCCGGCATTCCTCATCTGTCAGTCTTAATGTGATGATCATTGCTCGACATTCCTCATTTAACAGTCTTAACGTGATGATCATTGCCCGGCATTCCTTATGTGTCAGTGTTAATGTGATGATCATTGCTGGGCATCGTCATTTGTCAGTGTTAATGTGATGATCATTGCTAGGCATTCCTAATTACCAATCTTAATGTGATGATCATTGCTCGGCATTCCTCATTTGTCAGTCTTAATGTGAAGACCATTGCTCGGCATTGCTTATTTGTCAATCTTAATGTGATGTTCATTGCTCGGCATACCTTATGTGTCAGTCTTAACGTGATGATCATTGCTCGGCATTCCGCATCTGTCAGCCTCTATGCGATATTCATTGCTCGGCATTTCTCATCTGTCTGCCTTTTTGTGATGTTCATTGCTACGCATTCCTCATCTGTTAGAATTAATGTGATGATCATTGCTCGGCATTCCTCATCTGTCAGTCTTAATGTGATGATCATTGCTCAGCATTCCTTATATGTCAGTCTTAATGTGATGATCATTGCTGGTCATCCTCATTTTTCAGTGTTAATGTGATGATCATTGCTAGGCATTCCTCATTTGTCAATCTTAATGTGAAGATCATTGCTCGGCATTCCTCATTTGTCATTCTTAATGTGAAGATCATTGCTCGGCATTCCTTATTTGTCAGTCTTAATGTGATGTTAATTGCTCGGCATACCTTATGGGTCAGTCTTAACGTGATGATCATTGCTCGGCATTCCTCATCTGTCAGCCTTAAAGCGATATTCATTGCTAGGCATTCCTTATCTGTCAGTCTTAATGTGAAGATCATTGCTCGTTATTCCTTATGTAGTAGCCTTAATGTGCTGATCATTGCTCGGCATCCCTCATTTGTTAGTCTTAATGTGATGATCATTGTTCGGCATTCCTCATCTGTCAGTCTTAATGTGATGTTCATTGCTCGGCATTCCTCATCTGTCAGCCTTAATGTGATGATCATTGCTCGTCATTCCTTATGTAGCAGTCTTTATGTGATGATCATTGTTCGGCATTCCTCATCTGTCAGCCTTAATGCGATGTTCATTGCTCGTCATTCCTTATGTAGCAGTCTTAATGTGATGATCATTGCTCGGCATCCCATATTTGTCAGTCTTAATGTGATGATCATTGTTCGGCATTCCTCATCTGTCAGTCTTACAAAGATAATCATTGCTCGATATACCTCATTTGTCAGTATTAATGTGATGATCATTGCTCGGTATTCCTTTTGTTTCAATCTTAATGTGATGATCATTGCTCGGCATTCCTCATTTGTCAGTCTTAATGTGATGATCATTGCTCGGTATTCCTCATCTGTCAGTCTTAATTTGATATTCATTGCTCGGCATCCCTCATTTGTCAGTCTTAATGTGATGATCATTGCTCGGCATCCCTCATTTGTCAGTCTTATTGTGATGATCATTGCTCGGCATACCTCATCTGTCAGTCTTAATGTGATGATCATTGCTCGGCAATCCTTATGTGTCAGTCTTAATGTGATTATCATTGCTTTGCATTCCTCATTTGTCAGTCTTAATGTGATGATCATTGCTCGGCATTCCTTATGTGTCAGTTTTAATGTGATTATCATTGCTTTGCATTCCTCATTTGTCAGTCGTAATGTGATGATCATTGCTCGGCATTCCTTATGTGTCAGTTTTAATGTGAGGATCTTTGCCTTGCATTCCTCATTTGTCAGTCTTAATGTGATGATCATTGCTCCCCATTCCTCATCTGTCTGTCTTAATGTGATGATCATTGCTCCCCATTCCTCATTTGCCAGCCTTAATGTGATATTCATTGCTCGGCATTCCTCATTTGTCAGTCTTAATGTTATGTTCATTGCTCGGCATTCCTCATCTGTTAGCCTTAATGTGATGTTCATTGCTCGTCATTCCTTATGTGGCAGTCTTAATGTGATGATCATTGCTCGGCATATCTCATCTGTCAGTCTTAATGGGATGATCATTGCTCTGCATCCCTGATTTGTCAGTCTTAATGTGATGTTCATTGCTCGGCATTCCTTATGTGTCAGTCTTAATGTGATGATCATTGCTCGGCATACCTCATCTGTCAGTCTTAATGTGATGATCATTGCTCGGCATACTTCATCTGTCAGTCTTAATGTGATGACCATTGTTCTGCATTCCTCATTTGTCAGTCTTAATGTGATGATCATTGCTCGGCATTCCTTATATGTCATTCTTTATGTGATGATCATTGCTGGGCATCCTCATTTTTCAGTGTTAATGTGATGATCATTGCTAGGCATTCCTCATTTGACAATCTTAATTTTAAGATCATTGCTCGGCATTCCTCATTTGTCATTCTTAATGTGAAGGTCATTGCTCGGCATTCCTTATTTGTCAGCCTTAATGTGATGTTCATTGCTCGTCATTCCTTATGTAGCAGTCTTAATGTGATGATCATTGCTCGGCATATCTCATCTGTCAGTCTTAATGTGATGATCATTGCTCGGCATTCCTGATTTGTCAGTCTTAGTGTGATGTTCATTGCTCGGCATTCTTTCTGTGTCAGTCTTAATGTGATGCTCATTGCTCGGCATACCTCATCTGTCAGTCTTAATGTGATGACCGTTGTTCGGCATCCTCATTTGTCAGTCTTAATGTGATGATCATTGCTCGGCTTTCCTTATGTGTCAGTGTTAATGTGATGATCATTGCTGGGCATCCTAATTTGTCAGTGTTAATTTGATGATCATTGCTAGGCATTCCTCATTACCATGCTTAATGTGATGATCATTGCTCGGCATTCCTTATGTGTCAGTCTTAACGTGATGATCATTGCTCGGCATTCCGCATTTGTCAGCCTTAATGCGATATTCATTGCTCGACATTCGACATCTGTCAGCCTTAAAGTGATGTTCATTGCTAGGCATTCCTCATCTGTCAGACTTAATGTGATGATCATTGCTCGGCATTCCTTATCTGTCAGTCCTAATGTGATGATTATTGCTCGGCATTCCGCATCTGTCAGTCTTAATGTGATGATCATTGCTCGGCATTCCTCATTTGTCAGTCTTAACTTGATGGAAATTTCTCGGCATTCCTCATTTGTCAGTCTTAATGTGATGATTATTGCTCGGCATTCCTCATTTGTCATTCTTAATGTGAAGATCATTGCTCGGCATTCCTCATTTGTCAGCCTTAAAGCGATATTCATTGCTAGGCATTACTTATCTGTCAGTCTTAATGTGAAGATCATTGCTCGGCATTCCTCATCTGTCAGCCTTAATGTGATGATCATTCCTCGGCATTCCTTAAGTGTCAGTCATAATGTGATGATCATTTCTGGGCATTCCTTATATGTCAGTCTTAAAGTGATGATCATTGCTGGGCATACCTTATGTGTCAGTCTTAATGTGATGATTATTGCTCGGCATTCGTTATTTGTCAGTTTTAATGTGGTGATCATTGCTCGGCATTCCTCATGTGCCAGTCCTAAAATGATGATCATTGCTGGGCCTACCTTATGTGTAGGTATTAATGGGATGATCATTGCTGGGCATACCTCATTTGTCATACTTAATGTGATGATCATTGCTTGGCATTCCTTATGTGTCAGTCTTAAAATGATGATCATTGCTGGGCATACCTTAGAGGTCAGTCTTAATGTTATGATCATTGTTGGGCATACCTCATTTGTCAGTTTTAATGTGATGATCATTGCTCGGCATGCCTTATGAGTCAGTGTTAATGTGATGATCATTTGTGGGCATACCTTATGTGTCAGTCATAATGTGATGATCATTGCTGGGCATCTCTCATTTGGCAGTGTTAAAATGATGATCATTGCTGGGCATTCCTCATTTGTCAGCCTTAATGTGATGTTCATTGCTCGGCATTCTTCAACTGTCAGCCTTAATGTAATGTTCATTGCTTGGCATTCCTCATCTGTCAGCCTTAATGTGATGTTCATTGCTCGGCATTCCCTATGTGTCAGTCTTAATGTGATGATCATTGCTTGGCATACCTCATCTGTCAGTCTTAATGTGATGATCATTGCTCGGCATTCCCTATGTGTCAGTCTTAATGTGATGATCATTGCAGGGAATCCTCATTTTTCAGTGTTAATGTGATTATCATTGCTAGGCATTCCTCATTTGTCAATCTTAATGAGAAGATCATTGCTCGGCATTCCTCATTTGTCAGTCTTAACGTGATGATCATTGCTCGGCATTCCTTATTTGTCAGTCTTAACGTGATGATCATTGCTAGGCATTCCTCATTTGTCAATCTTAATGTGAAGATCATTGCTCGGCATTCCTTATTTGTCAGTCTTATCGTGATGATCATTGCTCGGCATTCCTCATCTGTCAGCCTTAAAGCGATATTCATTGCTAAGCATTCCTCATCTATCAGTCTTAATGTGATGATCATTGCTCGGCATTCCTCATCTGTCAGCCTTAATGTGATGTTCATTGCTCGTCATTCCTTATGTGGCATTCTTAGTGTGATGATCATTGCTCGGCATATCTCATCTGTCAGTCTTAATGTGATGATCATTGCTCGGCATCGCTGATTTGTCAGTCTTAATGTGATGTTCATTGCTCGGCATTCTTTATGAGTCAGTCTTAATGTGATGATCATTGTTCGGCATACCTCATCTGTCACTCTAAATGTGATGATCATTGTTCGGTATTCCTCATTTGTCAGTCTTAATGTGATGATCATTGCTAGGCATTCCTCATTACCAATCTTAATGTGATGATCATTGCTCGGCATTCCTCATTTGTCAGTCTTAATGTGAAGATTATTGCTCGGCATTCCTTACTTGTCAGTCTTAATGTTATGTTCATTGCTCGGCATACCTTATGTGTCAGTATTAACGTGATGATCATTGCTCGGCATTCCGCACTTTCAGACTTATTGCGATATACATTGCTCGGCATTCCTTATCTGTTAGCCTTAATGTGATGTTCCTTGCTAGGCATTCCTCATCTGTCAGAATTAATGTGATGATCATTGCTCGGCATTCCTCATCTGTCAGTCTTAATGTGATGATTATTGCTCGGCATTCCTCATCTTACAGTCTTAATGTGATGACCATTGCTCGGCATTCCTCATTTAACAGTCTTAACGTGATGATCATTGCCCGGCATTCCTCATCTGTCAGTCTTAATGTGATGATCATTGCTCGACATTCCTCATTTAACAGTCTTAACGTGATGATCATTGCCCGGCATTCCTTATGTGTCAGTGTTAATGTGATGATCATTGCTGGGCATCGTCATTTGTCAGTGTTAATGTGATGATCATTGCTAGGCATTCCTAATTACCAATCTTAATGTGATGATCATTGCTCGGCATTCCTCATTTGTCAGTCTTAATGTGAAGATTATTGCTCAGCATTCCTTATTTGTCAGTCTTAATGTTATGTTCATTGCTCAGCATACTTTATGTGTCAGTCTTAACATGATGATCATTGCTCGGAATTCCGCATCTGTCAGCTTTATTGCGATATTCATTGCTCGGCATTCCTCATCTGTCAGCCTTAATGTGATGATCATTGCTCGGCATTCCTCATTTGTCAGTCTTAATGTGATGATCATTACTCAGCATTCCTTATGTGTCAGTCTTAATGTGATGATACTTGTTCGGCATTCCTCAGTTGTCAGTTTAATGTGATGAACATTGCTCAGCATTCCTTATGTGCCAGTCTTAATGTGGTGATCATTGCTCGGCATTCCTCACGTGCCATTCCTAAAATGATGATCATTGCTGGGCATACCTTATGTGTAGGTCTTAATGTGATGATCAATGTCGGGTAAACCTCATTTTTGAGTCTTAATGTGATGATCATTGCTTAGCATGCCTTATGTGTCAGTCTTAAAATGATGATCATATCTGGGCATACCTTAGAAGTCAGTCTTAATGTTATGATCATTGTTGGGCATCCCTCATTTGTCAGTTTTAATGTGATGATATTGCTCGGCATACCTTATGAGTCAGTCTTAATACGATGATCATTGCAGGGCATACCTTATGTGTCAGTCATAATGTGAAGATCACAGCTGGGCATCCCTCATTTGTCAGTCTTAAAATGATGATCATTGCTGGGCATACCTTATTTGTCAGTTTTAATGTGATGATCATTGCTCGGCATTCCTTATGTGTCAGTCTTAATGTGAGGATCGTTGTTTGGCATTCCTCATCTGTCAGCCTTAATGTGATGTTCATTGCTCGGCATTCCTCATCTGGCAGTCTTAATGTGATGATCATTCCTCGGCATTCCTTATTTGTCAGCCTTAATGTGATGATCATTGCTTGGCAGACCCCATCTGTCAGCCTTAATGTGATGTTCATTGCTCGGTATTCCTTATTTGTCAGTTATAATGTGATAATTTCTCGGCATTCCTCATTTGTCAGCCTTAATGTGATGATCATTGCTCGGCATTCCTTATGTGTCAGTCTTAATGTGATGGTAATTGCTCGGCATACCTCTTATGTCAGTGTAATGTGATGATTATTGCTCGGCATTCCTCATTTGTCAGCCTTAATGTGATTTTAATTGCTCGGCATTCCTCATCTGTCAGCCTTAATGTGATGTTCATTGCTTGGCATTCCTCATCTGTCAGCCTTAATGTGATGTTCATTGCTCGGCATTCCTCATTGGTCAGCCTTAATGTGATGATCATTGCTCGGCATTTCTTATTTGTCAGTCTTAACGTGATGATCATTGCTCGGCATTCCTCAATTGTCAGCCTTAATGATATGATCATTGCTTGGGTATTCCTTATATGTCAGTCTTAAAGTGATGATCATTGCTGGGCATACCTTATGTGTCAGTCTTAATGTGATGATCATTGCTCGGCATTCTTTATGTGTCAATCTTAATGTGATGCTCATTGCATGGCATACCTCATCTGTCAGTCTTAATGTGATGATCATTGTTCGGCATTCCTCATTTGTCAGTCTTAATGTGATGATCATTGCTCGGCATTCCTTATGTGTCAGTCTTAATGTGATGATCATTGCTGGGCATCCTCATTTGTCAGTGTTAATGTGATGATCATTGCTAGGTATCCTCATTTGTCAGTGTTAATGTGATGATCATTGCTGGTCATCCTCATTTGTCAGCGTTAATGTGATGATCATTGCTCGGCATTCCTTATGTGTCAGTGTTAATGTGATGATCATTGCAGGGCATCCTCATTTGTCAGTGTTAATGTGATGATCATTGCTAGGCATTCCTCATTACCAATCTTAATGTGAAGATCATTGCTCGGCATTCCTCATTTGTCAGTCTTAATGTGAAGACCATTGCTCGGCATTGCTTATTTGTCAATCTTAATGTGATGTTCATTGCTCGGCATACCTTATGTGTCAGTCTTAACGTGATGATCATTGCTCGGCATTCCGCATCTGTCAGCCTCTATGCGATATTCATTGCTCGGCATTTCTCATCTGTCTGCCTTTTTGTGATGTTCATTGCTGCGCATTCCTCATCTGTTAGAATTAATGTGATGGTCATTGCTCGGCATTCCTCATCTGTCAGTCTTAATGTGATGATTATTGCTCGGCATTCCTCATCTGTCAGTCTTAATGTGATGATCATAGCTCGGCATTCCTCATTTGTTAGTCATAACGTGATGATCACTGCTCGGCATTCCTCATTTGTCAGTCTTAATGTGATGATCATTGCTCGGCATTTCTTATGTGTCAGTCTTAATATGATGATAATTGCTCGGCATTCCTCATTAGTCAGTCTTAATGTGATGATCATTGCTCAGCATTCCTTATGTGTCAGTCATAATGTGATGATCATTGCTTGGCATCCCTCATTTGTCAGTCTTAGTGTGATAAACATTGTTCTGCATTCCTCATTTGTCAGTCTTAATGTGATGATCATTGCTCGGCATTCCTTATATGTCATTCTTAATGTGATGATCATAGCTGGGCATCCTCATTTTTCAGTGTTAATGTGATGATCATTGCTAGGCATTCCTCATTTGACAATCTTAATTTTAAGATCATTGCTCGGCATTCCTCATTTGTCATTCTTAATGTGAAGATCATTGCTCGGCATTCCTTATTTGTCAGTCTTAATGTGATGTTAATTGCTCGGCATACCTTATGTGTCAGTCTTAACGTGATGATCATTGCTCGGCATTCCTAATCTGTCAGCCTTAAAGCGATATTCATTGCTAGGCATTCCTTATCTGTCAGTCTTAATGTGAAGATCATTGCTCGGCATTCCTCATCTGTCAGCCTTAATGTGATGTTCATTGCTCGTCATTCCTTATGTAGCAGTCTTAATGTGATGATCATTCCTCGGCATATCTCATCTGTCAGTCTTAATGTGATGATCATTGCTCGGCATTCCTGATTTGTCAGTCTTAGTGTGATGTTCATTGCTCGGCATTCTTTCTGTGTCAGTCTTAATGTGATGCTCATTGCTCGGCATACCTCATCTGTCAGTCTTAATGTGATGACCGTTGTTCGGCATTCCTCATTTGTCAGTCTTAATGTGATGATCATTGCTCGGCATTCCTTATGTGTCAGTGTTAATGTGATGATCATTGCTGGGCATCCTCATTTGTCAGTGTTAATTTGATGATCATTGCTAGGCATTCCTCATTACCATGCTTAATGTGATGATCATTGCTCGGCATTCCTTATGTGTCAGTCTTAACTTGATGATCATTGCTCGGCATTCCGCATTTGTCAGCCTTAATGCGATATTCATTGCTCGACATTCGACATCTGTCAGCCTTAAAGTGATGTTCATTGCTAGGCATTCCTCATCTGTCAGACTTAATGTGATGATCATTGCTCGGCATTCCTTATCTGTCAGTCTTAATGTGATGATTATTGCTCGGCATTCCGCATCTGTCAGTCTTAATGTGATGATCATTGCTCGGCATTCCTCATTTGTCAGGCTTAACTTGATGGAAATTGCTCGGCATTCCTCATTTGTCAGTCTTAATGTGATGATTATTGCTCGGCATTCCTCATTTGTCAGTCTTAATGTGAAGATCATTGCTCGGCATTCCTCATTTGTCAGCCTTAAAGCGATATTCATTGCTAGGCATTACTAATTTGTCAGTCTTAATGTGAAGATCATTGCTCGGCATTCCTCATCTGTCAGCCTTAATGTGATGATCATTCCTCGGCATTCCTTAAGTGTCAGTCATAATGTGATGATCATTTCTGGGCATTCCTTATATGTCAGTCTTAAAGTGATGATCATTGCTGGGCATACCTTATGTGTCAGTCTTAATGTGATGATTATTGCTCGGCATTCGTTATTTGTCAGTTTTAATGTGGTGATCATTGCTCGGCATTCCTCACGTGTCAGTCCTAAAATGATGATCATTGCTGGGCCTACCTTATGTGTAGGTATTAATGGGATGATCATTGCTGGGCATACCTCATTTGTCATACTTAATGTGATGATCATTGCTTGGCATTCCTTATGTGTCAGTCTTAAAATGATGATCATTGCTGGGCATACCTTAGAAGTCAGTCTTAATGTTATGATCATTGTTGGGCATACCTCATTTGTCAGTTTTAATGTGATGATCATTGCTCGGCATGCCTTATGAGTCAGTGTTAATGTGATGATCATTGCTGGGCATACCTTATGTGTCAGTCATAATGTGATGATCATTGCTGGGCATCTCTCATTTGGCAGTGTTAAAATGATGATCATTGCTGGGCATTCCTCATTTGTCAGCCTTAATGTGATGTTCATTGCTCGGCATTCAACTGTCAGCCTTAATGTAATGTTCATTGCTTGGCATTCCTCATCTGTCAGCCTTAATGTGATGTTCATTGCTAGGCATTCCCTATGTGTCAGTCTTAATGTGATGATCATTGCTCGGCATACCTCATCTGTCAGTCTTAATGTGATGATCATTGCTCGGCATTCCCTATGTGTCAGTCTTAATGTGATGATCATTGCAGGGAATCCTCATTTTTCAGTGTTAATGTGATTATCATTGCTAGGCATTCCTCATTTGTCAATCTTAATGAGAAGATCATTGCTCGGCATTCCTCATTTGTCAGTCTTAACGTGATGATCATTGCTCGGCATTCCTTATTTGTCAGTCTTAACGTGATGATCATTGCTAGGCATTCCTCATTTGTCAATCTTAATGTGAAGATCATTGCTCGGCATTTCTTATTTGTCAGTCTTATCGTGATGATCATTGCTCGGCATTCCTCATCTGTCAGCCTTAAAGCGATATTCATTGCTAAGCATTCCTCATCTGTCAGTCTTAATGTGATGATCATTGCTCGGCATTCCTCATCTGTCAGCCTTAATGTGATGTTCATTGCTCGTCATTCCTTATGTGGCATTCTTAGTGTGATGATCATTGCTCGGCATATCTCATCTGTCAGTCTTAATGTGATGATCATTGCTCGGCATCGCTGATTTGTCAGTCTTAATGTGATGTTCATTGCTCGGCATTCTTTATGAGTCAGTCTCAATGTGATGATCATTGTTCGGCATACCTCATCTGTCACTCTAAATGTGATGATCATTGTTCGGTATTCCTCATTTGGCAGTCTTAATGTGATGATCATTGCTAGGCATTCCTCATTACCAATCTTAATGTGATGATCATTGCTCGGCATTCCTCATTTGTCAGTCTTAATGTGAAGATTATTGCTCGGCATTCCTTACTTGTCAGTCTTAATGTTATGTTCATTGCTCGGCATACCTTATGTGTCAGTATTAACGTGATGATCATTGCTCGGCATTCCGCACTTTCAGACTTATTGCGATATACATTGCTCGGCATTCCTTATCTGTTAGCCTTATTGTGATGTTCCTTGCTAGGCATTCCTCATCTGTCAGAATTAATGTGATGATCATTGCTCGGCATTCCTCATCTGTCAGTCTTAATGTGATGATTATTGCTCGGCATTCCTCATCTGACAGTCTTAATGTGATGACCATTGCTCGGCATTCCTCATTTAACAGTCTTAACGTGATGATCATTGCCCGGCATTCCTAATCTGTCAGTCTTAATGTGATGATCATTGCTCGACATTCCTCATTTAACAGTCTTAACGTGATGATCATTGCCCGGCATTCCTTATGTGTCAGTGTTAATGTGATGATCATTGCTGGGCATCGTCATTTGTCAGTGTTAATGTGATGATCATTGCTAGGCATTCCTAATTACCAATCTTAATGTGATGATCATTGCTCGGCATTCCTCATTTGTCAATCTTAATGTGAAGATTATTGCTCAGCATTCCTTATTTGTCAGTCTTAATGTTATGTTCATTGCTCAGCATACCTTATGTGTCAGTCTTAACATGATGATCATTGCTCGGCATTCCGCATCTGTCAGCTTTATTGCGATATTCATTGCTCGGCATTCCTCATCTGTCAGCCTTAATGTGATGATCATTGCTCGGCATTCCTCATTTGTCAGTCTTAATGTGATGATCATTACTCAGCATTCCTTATGTGTCAGTCTTAATGTGATGATACTTGTTCGGCATTCCTCAGTTGTCAGTCTTAATGTGATGATTATTGCTCGGCATTCCTTATGTGTCAGTCTTAATGTGGTGATCATTGCTCGGAATTCCTCACGTGTCAGTCCTAAAATGATGATCATTGCTGGGCCTACCTTATGTGTAGGTATTAATGGGATGATCATTGCTGGGCATACCTCATTTGTCATACTTAATGTGATGATCATTGCTTGGCATTCCTTATGTGTCAGTCTTAAAATGATGATCATTGCTGGGCATACCTTAGAAGTCAGTCTTAATGTTATGATCATTGTTGGGCATACCTCATTTGTCAGTTTTAATGTGATGATCATTGCTCGGCATGCCTTATGAGTCAGTGTTAATGTGATGATCATTGCTGGGCATACCTTATGTGTCAGTCATAATGTGATGATCATTGCTGGGCATCTCTCATTTGGCAGTGTTAAAATGATGATCATTGCTGGGCATTCCTCATTTGTCAGCCTTAATGTGATGTTCATTGCTCGGCATTCTTCAACTGTCAGCCTTAATGTAATGTTCATTGCTTGGCATTCCTCATCTGTCAGCCTTAATGTGATGTTCATTGCTAGGCATTCCCTATGTGTCAGTCTTAATGTGATGATCATTGCTCGGCATACCTCATCTGTCAGTCTTAATGTGATGATCATTGCTCGGCATTCCCTATGTGTCAGTCTTAATGTGATGATCATTGCAGGGAATCCTCATTTTTCAGTGTTAATGTGATTATCATTGCTAGGCATTCCTCATTTGTCAATCTTAATGAGAAGATCATTGCTCGGCATTCCTCATTTGTCAGTCTTAACGTGATGATCATTGCTCGGCATTCCTTATTTGTCAGTCTTAACGTGATGATCATTGCTAGGCATTCCTCATTTGTCAATCTTAATGTGAAGATCATTGCTCGGCATTTCTTATTTGTCAGTCTTATCGTGATGATCATTGCTCGGCATTCCTCATCTGTCAGCCTTAAAGCGATATTCATTGCTAAGCATTCCTCATCTGTCAGTCTTAATGTGATGATCATTGCTCGGCATTCCTCATCTGTCAGCCTTAATGTGATGTTCATTGCTCGTCATTCCTTATGTGGCATTCTTAGTGTGATGATCATTGCTCGGCATATCTCATCTGTCAGTCTTAATGTGATGATCATTGCTCGGCATCGCTGATTTGTCAGTCTTAATGTGATGTTCATTGCTCGGCATTCTTTATGAGTCAGTCTCAATGTGATGATCATTGTTCGGCATACCTCATCTGTCACTCTAAATGTGATGATCATTGTTCGGTATTCCTCATTTGTCAGTCTTAATGTGATGATCATTGCTAGGCATTCCTCATTACCAATCTTAATGTGATGATCATTGCTCGGCATTCCTCATTTGTCAGTCTTAATGTGAAGATTATTGCTCGGCATTCCTTACTTGTCAGTCTTAATGTTATGTTCATTGCTCGGCATACCTTATGTGTCAGTATTAACGTGATGATCATTGCTCGGCATTCCGCACTTTCAGACTTATTGCGATATACATTGCTCGGCATTCCTTATCTGTTAGCCTTATTGTGATGTTCCTTGCTAGGCATTCCTCATCTGTCAGAATTAATGTGATGATCATTGCTCGGCATTCCTCATCTGTCAGTCTTAATGTGATGATTATTGCTCGGCATTCCTCATCTGACAGTCTTAATGTGATGACCATTGCTCGGCATTCCTCATTTAACAGTCTTAACGTGATGATCATTGCCCGGCATTCCTAATCTGTCAGTCTTAATGTGATGATCATTGCTCGACATTCCTCATTTAACAGTCTTAACGTGATGATCATTGCCCGGCATTCCTTATGTGTCAGTGTTAATGTGATGATCATTGCTGGGCATCGTCATTTGTCAGTGTTAATGTGATGATCATTGCTAGGCATTCCTAATTACCAATCTTAATGTGATGATCATTGCTCGGCATTCCTCATTTGTCAATCTTAATGTGAAGATTATTGCTCAGCATTCCTTATTTGTCAGTCTTAATGTTATGTTCATTGCTCAGCATACCTTATGTGTCAGTCTTAACATGATGATCATTGCTCGGCATTCCGCATCTGTCAGCTTTATTGCGATATTCATTGCTCGGCATTCCTCATCTGTCAGCCTTAATGTGATGATCATTGCTCGGCATTCCTCATTTGTCAGTCTTAATGTGATGATCATTACTCAGCATTCCTTATGTGTCAGTCTTAATGTGATGATACTTGTTCGGCATTCCTCAGTTGTCAGTCTTAATGTGATGAACATTGCTCAGCATTCCTTATGTGTCAGTCTTAATGTGGTGATCATTGCTCGGCATTCCTCACGTGCCATTCCTAAAATGATGATCATTGCTGGGCATACCTTATGTGTAGGTCTTAATGTGATGATCAATGTCGGGTATACCTCATTTTTGAGTCTTAATGTGATGATCATTGCTTGGCATGCCTTATGTGTCAGTCTTAAAATGATGATCATATCTGGGCATACCTTAGAAGTCAGTCTTAATGTTATGATCCTTTTTGGGCATCCCTCATTTGTCAGTCTTAATGTGATGATCATTCCTCGGCATTCCTTATTTGTCAGCCTTAATGTGATGATCATTGCTTGGCAGACCCCATCTGTCAGCCTTAATGTGATGTTTATTGCTCGGTATTCCTTATTTGTCAGTTATAATGTGATAATTTCTCGGCATTCCTCATTTGTCAGCCTTAATGTGATGATCATTGCTCGGCATTCCTTATGTGTCAGACTTAATGTGATGGTATTTGCTCGGCATACCTCTTATGTCAGTGTAATGTGATGATTATTGCCCGGCATTCCTCATTTGTCAGCCTTAATGTGATTTTAATTGCTCGGCATTCCTCATCTGTCAGCGTTAATGTGATGTTCATTGCTTGGCATTCCTCATCTGTCAGCCTTAATGTGATGTTCATTGCTCGGCATTCCTCATTGGTCAGCCTTAATGTGATGATCATTGCTCGGCATTTCTTATTTGTCAGTCTTAACGTGATGATCATTGCTCGGCATTCCTCAATTGTCAGCCTTAATGAGATGATCATTGCTTGGGTATTCCTTATATGACAGTCTTAAAGTGATGATCATTGCTGGGCATACCTTATGTGTCAGTCTTAATGTGATGATCATTGCTCGGAATTCTTTATGTGTCAATCTTAATGTGATGCTCATTGCATGGCATACCTCATCTGTCAGTCTTAATGTGATGATCATTGTTCGGCATTCCTCATTTGTCAGTCTTAATGTGATGATCATTGCTCGGCATTCCTTATGTGTCAGTCTTAATGTGATGATCATTGCTGGGCATCCTCATTTGTCAGTGTTAATGTGATGATCATTGCTAGGTATCCTCATTTGTCAGTGTTAATGTGATGATCATTGCTGGTCATCCTCTATTGTCAGTGTTAATGTGATGTTCATTGCTCGGCATTCCTTATGTGTCAGTGTTAATGTGATGATCATTGCAGGGCATCCTCATTTGTCAGTGTTAATGTGATGATCATTGCTAGGCATTCCTCATTACCAATCTTAATGTGAAGATCATTGCTCGGCATTCCTCATTTGTCAGTCTTAATGTGAAGACCATTGCTCGGCATTGCTTATTTGTCAGTCTTAATGTGATGTTCATTGCTCGGCATACCTTATGTGTCAGTCTTAACGTGATGATCATTGCTCGGCATTCCGCATCTGTCAGCCTCTATGCGATATTGATTGCTCGGCATTTCTCATCTGTCTGCCTTTTGTGATGTTCATTGCTAGGCATTCCTCATCTGTTAGAATTAATGTGATGAACATTGCTCGGCATTCCTCATCTGTCAGTCTTAATGTGATGATTATTGCTCGGCATTCCTCATCTGGCAGTCTTAATGTGATGATAATTGCTCGGCATTCCTCATTTGTTAGTCATAACGTGATGATCATTGCTCGGCATTCCTCATTTGTCAGTCTTAATGTGATGATCATTGCTCGGCATTTCTTATGTGTCAGTCTTAATATGATGATAATTGCTCGGCATTCCTCATTAGTCAGTCTTAATGTGATGTACATTGCTCAGCATTCCTTATGTGTCAGTCATAATGTGATGATCATTGCTTGGCATCCCTCATTTGTCAGTCTTAGTGTGATAAACATTGCTCGGCATCCCTCATTTGTCATTCTTAATGTGATGATCATTGCTCGGAATTCCTTATGTGTCAGTCTTAATGTGAAGATCATTGCTGGGCATCCTCATTTGTCAGTGTTAATGTGATGTTCATTCCGGGGCATTCCTTATTTGTCAGTCTTAATGTGATGATCATTGCTTGGCATACCCCATCTGTCAGCCTTAATGTGATGTTCATTGCTCGGTATTCCTTATTTGTCAGTTTTAATGTGAAAATTGCTTGGCATTCCTCATTTGTCAGCCTTAATGTGATGTTCATTACTCGGCATTCCTCATCTGTCAGCCTTAATGTGATGTTCATTGCTTGGCATTCCTCTTCTGTCAGCCTTAATGTGATGTTCATTGCTCGGCATTCCTCATTGGTCAGCCTTAATGTGATGATCATTGCTCGGCATTTCTTATTTGTCAGTCTTAACGTGATGATCATTGCTCGGCATTCCTCATTTGTCAGCCTTAATGGGATGATCATTGCTTGGCATTCCTTATGTGTCAGTCTTAAATTGATATTCATTGCTGATCAACCTTATAAGTCAGTCTTAATGTTATGATCATTGTTGGGTATCCCTCATTTGTGAGTCTAAATGTGATTATCATTGCTCGGCATTCCTTATGAGTCAGCCTTAATGTGATGATCATTGCTCGGCATTCCTCATTTGTCAGTCTTAATGTGATGATCATTGCTCGCCATTCCTCATTTGTCAGTCTTAATGTGATATTCATTGCTCGGCATTCCTCATCTGTCAGTCTTAAAATGATGATCATTGCTCAATATACCTCTTTTGTCAGTATTAGTGTGATGACTATTGCTCGGCATCTCTCATTTGTCAGTCTTAATGTGATGATAATTGCTCGGCATTCCTCATTTGTCAGTTATAACGTGATAACCATTGCTCGGCAATCCTTATGTGTCTGTCTTAAAATGATGATAATTGCTCGACATTCCTTATGTGTCAGTCTTAACGTGATGAATATTGCTCGGCATCCCTCATTTGTCAGTTTTAATGTGATGATCATTGCTCGCCATTCCTCATCTGTTAGTCTGAATGTGATGATCATTGCTCGACATTCCTTATGTGTCAGTTTTAATGTGATGATCACTGTCTTGCATTCCTCATTTGTGAGTCTTAATGTGATTATCATTGCTCCTCATTCCTCATCTGTCAGTCTTAATGTGATGATCATTGCACGGCATTCCTCATCTGCCAGCCTTAATGTGATATTCATTGCTCGGCATTCCTCATTTGTCAGTCTTAATGTTATGTTAATTGCTCGGGAAACCTCATCTGTCAGCCTAATTGTGATGTACATTGCTCGTCATTCCTTATGTGGCAGTCTTAATGTGATGATCATTGCTCGGCATATCTCATTTGTCAGTCTTAATGTGATGATCATTACTCGGCATCCCTGATTTGTCAGTCTTAATGTGATGATCATTGCTCGGCATACCTCATCTGTCAGTCTTAATGTGATGATCATTGTTCGGCATTCCTCATTTGTCAGTCTTAATGTGATGATCATTGCTCGGCATTCCTTATGTGTCAGTCCTAATGTGATGATCATTGCTAGGCATCCTCATTTGTCAGTGTTAATGTGATGATTTTTGCTAGGCATTCCTCATTTGTCAATATTAGTATGAAGATCATTGCTCGGCATTCCTCATTTGTCAGTCTTAATGTGAAGATCATTGCTCGGCATTCCTTATTTGTGAGTCTTAATGTGATGTTCATTGCTCGGCATACCTTATGTGTCAGTCTTAACGTGATGATCATTGCTCGGCATTCCTCATCTGTCAGCCTTAATGCGATATTCATTGCTAGGCATTCCTCATCTGTCAGTCTTAATTTGATGTTCATTGCTCGACATTCCTTATGTGGCAGTCTTAATGTGATAATCATTGCTCAGCATATCTCATCTCTCAGTCTTAATGGGATGATCATTGCTCGGCATTCCTTATGTGTCAGTCTTAATGTGATGATCATTGCTCGGCATTCTGTATATGTCAGTCTAAATGTGATGATCATTGCTCGGCATTCGTCATTTGTCAGTCTTAACGTGATGATCATTGCTAGGTATTCCTCATTTGTCAGTCTTAATGTAATGATAATTGCTCGGCATTACTCATTTGTCAGTCTTAATGTGATGATCATTGCTCAGCATTCCTTATGTGTCAGTCTTAATGTGATGATCATTCCTCGGCATTCCTTATGTGTCAGTCATAATGTGAAGATCATATATCGGCATTCCTTATGTGTCAGTCATAATGTGATGATCATTTCTGGGCATTCCTTATATGTCAGTCTTAAAGTGTTGATCTTCGCTGGGCATACCTTATGTTTCAGTATTAATGTGTAGATCATTGCTCGGCATTCGTTATTTGTCAGTCTTAATGTGGTGATCATTGCTCGGCATTCCTCACGTGTCAGTCCTAAAATGATGATCATTGCTGGGCATACCTTATGTTTAGGTCTTAATGTGATGATCACTGCTGGGCATACCTCATTTGTCAGTCTTAATGTGTTGATCTTTGCTTGGCATTCCTTATGTGTCAGTCTTAAAATGATGATCATTGCTGGGCATACCTTAGAAGTCAGTCTTAATGTTATGCTCTACGTTGGGCAACCTTAATTTGTCAGTTTTAATGTGATGATCATTGCTCGGCATACCTTATGAGTCAGTCTTAATGTGATGATCATTGCTGGGCATACCTTATGTGTCAGTCTTAATGTGATGATCATTGCTGGGCGTTCCTCATTTGTCAGTCTTAATGTATTAATCATTGCTCGGCATCCCTCATTTGTAATCTTAATATGATGATCATTGCTCGGTATTCCTTATGTGTCGGTCTTAATGTGATGTTCATTGTTTGGCATTCCTCATCTGTCAGCCTTAATTTGATGTTCATTGCTCGGAATTCCTCATCTGGCAGTCTTAATGTGATGATCATTCCTCGGCATTCCTCATCTGTCAGCCTTAATGTGATGTTCATTGCTCGGCATTCCTCATTTGTCAGCCTTAATGTGATGTTCATTGCTCGGTATTCCTCATTTGTCAATTAAGATGTGATAATTGCTCGGCATTCCTCATGTGTCAGCTTTAATGTGATGCTCATTGCTCGGCATTCCTTATGTGTCAGTCTTAATGTTGTGATCATTGCACGGCATACCTCATATGTCAGTCTTAATGTGATGATTATTGCTCGGCATTCCTCATTTGTCAGCCTTAATGTGATGTTCATTGTTCGGCATTCCTCATCTGTCAGCCTTAATGTGAAGTTCATTGCTTGGCATTCCTCATCTGTCAGCCTTAATGTGATGTTCATTGCTCGGCATTCCTCATTGGTCAGCCTTAATGTGATGTTCATTGCTCGGCATTCCTCATTGGTCAGCCTTAATTTGATGATCATTGCTCGGCATTTCTTATTTGTCAGTCTTAACGTGATGATCATTGCTCGGCATTCCTCATTTGTCAGCCTTAATGTGATGCTCATTGCTTGGCATTCCTTATGTGTCTGTCTTAAAATGATGATCATTGCTGATCATACCTTATAAGTCAGTCTTTATGTTGTGATCGTTGTTATGCATCCCTCATTTGTCTGTCTTAAAATGATGATAATTGCTCGGCATTCCTTATGTGTCAGTCTTAACGTGATGAATATTGCTCGGCATCCCTCATTTGTCAGTTTTAATGTGATGATCATTGCTCGGCATTCCTTATGTGTTGGTCTTAATGTAATGATCATTACTCGCTATTCTTATGTGTCAGTCTTAATGTGATGATAATTGCTCGTTAGTCTTCATTTGTCAGTCTTAATGTGATGAATATTGATCGGTACTCCTCATTTGTCAGTCTAAATGTGATGATCATTGCTCGGCATACCTCATCTGTCAGTATTAATGTGATGATCATTGCTCGATATACCTCATGTCAGTTTTAATGTGATGATCATTGCTCGGCATTCCTTACGTGTCAGTCTTAATATGATGTTCATTGCTCGGCATTCCTCATTTGTCAGCCTTAATATGATGTTCATTGCTTGGCAATCCTAATTTGTCAGCCTTAATGTGATGTTCATTGCTCGGTATTCCTCATTTGTCAGCCTTAATGTGATAATCATTGCTCGGCATTCCTCATCTGTCAGTCTTAATGTGATGAACATTGCTCGGCATTCCTCATCTGTCAGTCTTAATGTGATGATCATTGCTCGGCATTCCTGATCTGTCAGCCTTAATGTGATGTTCATTGCTCGGCATTCCGCATTTGTCAGCCTTAATGTGATGTTCATTGCTCGGTATTCCTCATTTGTCAGCCTTAATGTGATAATCATTGCTCGGCATTCCTCATCTGTCAGTCTTAATGTGATGATCATTGCTCGGCATTCCTCATCTGTCAGTCTTAATGTGATGATCATTGCTCGGCATTCCTGATCTGTCAGCCTTAATGTGATGTTCATTGCTCGGCATTCCTTATGTGTCAGTCTTAATGTGATGATCATTGTTCGGCATAACTCATCTGTCAGCCTTAATTGTGATGTTCTTTGCTCGGCATTCCTTATGTGTCAGTCTTAATGTGAGGATCATTGCTTGGCATTCCTTATGTGTCAGCCTTAATGTGATGATCGTTGCTCGGCATTTCTTATGTGTCAGTCTTAATGTGATGATCATTGGTCGGCATACCTCATCTGTCAGCCTTAATGTGATGTTCATTGCTCGGCATACTTTATGCGTCAGTATTAATGTGATGATCATTGCTCGGCATTCCTTATTTTTCAGCCTTAATGTGATGATCGTTGCTCGGCATACCTCATCTGTCAGCCTTAATGTGATGATCATTGCTCGGCATTTCTTATGTGTCATTCTTAATGTGATGATCATAGCTCGGAATTCCTCAATTGTCAGTCTTAAAGTGATGATCATTGCTCGCCGCAAGAGTAGCTAGCGGCCGGTTAGCACGCTAGTGGAATGCAATCTTAATTTATCTTAGCCATCATACAGAGCTGAGAATTATATTATCCAGTGATATTGAAGAACATCGTTTACAAGTAATTCGTTGCCTCGCGGCCAGGATCCTCAGAATGTAGCAATGTAATAACAGTTATTATAAAACATCTTATGTATTCCATTTACATGACTTTCTCTACATCTCTGTATCCAAGTATGTTAAAAAGCTTATGCTTTTATTTACTTCAGGCTAATTGTCAAAAATTAACAGAAAGAGTCTTATTACTTGCTTCCTTGTAAATAGAAGCGAAATAAAGGAGTACCATAGATTAAAGTTATAGTCAATAGCTGGTTGCTATGTTATTGCTATGTTACTGAAGTTCCTTTGTTTGTAAGGACAGGAGTTGTCAAAATCTTGTATGAGAAAAATATGTTTTTCAAAGCTGAAACCAAAAACAAGGAATATCTAAAAAACTATCAACTCCACGAAAAAATATTGTATAACATAAAATGTGTGTTTCAATGTGCTCTACAATTTTTGTGTGGTAAGCTTCTATCTCTTACGGTTTACCAGTTATGCAAAATTCGATAAAAATCATCCAGAATAAAGAGGTCTTTAGAGGCTATTCCCAGAAAATTCAAGATATACATTTTATTTGTCATATAAATATCTTAAATATAAGAGATTTTAAACAAATTCGTTAGAGCTATTTTTGAGAAAATCAAAATTTTCGAAGAAAGTTTCATGTAAAACGTAGTTGATGCTGCGGGAATTTTCTTGAAAATCTTCGTGTCGCATCCTTGCAAGATACCAAACTCAAATACCAAGTTTTGTTTTTAAACGGTCTTTTCGTTTATGAGCTATGCTGCCCACAGACACAAACAGACACACACGCACACACACACACACGGAAATTCTTCTAAAAATGCTTTTTTCGGATTCAGGGGCACCCAAAGCATATATTTCCAGTGAAATCTCGGTATCGAATTTTTGGGTGCAATACAATTCCTTTTGCTTACACTATGCACATAAACTTGTAGATAAAGTAAAGATCTGATGTGTTCCATTCACATGACTTTCTCTATATCTCTGTAACAAATTATTGTTAAAAAGCTCATGCTTCTATTTACTTTATACTAATCGAGAAAAAATCAGCAGAAATAGTCCTATTACTTGCTTCCTTGTAAGCAGAGGCGAAATAAGTGAGTATTATTGGTTCAAGTGATGGTCAAAAGTTGGTTGCTATGTGACTGAACTTCCTTTGTTTGTATGGACTGGAATTGCTAAATTCCTTTATCAGAAAAGCATGTTCTTTAAAGCTGAAATCAACAACAGAGAGTATCTCAAAAACGATCAACTGCACGAAAAAAATGTATATAAGCTAAATTGTGCGTTTTTAAGTGCTCTACAGTTTTTGTGTTGTAAGTTTTTCTCCATCTCTTACGGTTTAGCAGTTATACAAAAATCCATAAAATTCATCCAGAATAAAGTAGTCTTCAGAGGGTATTCCCATAAAATTGAAGATATACATTTTATTTGTCGTGTAAATGTCTTTAATATACGAAATTTTAATCAAAATCGTTATAGCCATTTTTGAGAAAATCAAAATTTTCGAAAAAAGTGTCATGTAAAGGGTAGTTAGGGTGGGGGCATTTTTCTCAAAATCTTCGTGTCGCATCCTTGGAAGATACTAAACTTAAATACCAAGTTTGGTATTTTACCGACTTTTCGTTTTTGAGCTATCGTGTTCACAGACACACGGACCTTTTTCCGAAAATGCTTTTTTTTTAGATAAAGGTGACCCTAAAATATATATACTTCCGGTGAAATCTCGGTATCGAATTTTTGGGTGGAGTGCAATACCTTCTCTATACACTATGTACATAGTACGTATAGAGAAAGTAAAAAGAAGGTAATCTGAATTAGGTGGCCGATAACGCAAGTCATAGTTTATCATTAAAAAACAAAGATTTTATGCACCCAAAACATCACTCTGCTATATTTAGTAACGCAAATGCGAACATCATTTGTAACAAAATGTTGCGATATTGTAGAAGGTAAATTCAATAAATAGAAGGAAAATAAGGGAATACACTAGGATAAAGTGACTGTTTTAAAAGCTGGTTGCCATTTGGATGAAATCCGTGTCTATGCAGGGCCAGGAGTGAGAAAAAGTGTAAGTATTTTAAATCTGAAACAAATAACCAGGAGTATCTTAGAAATGGTTAATGGCACGAAAAAACGTGTATCACATAAACCGTGTGTTTTAACGACATCCACATTTTTGTGTAGTATTTATTACCGCTTATGGGTTATATAAAATTAAGCAACACTCATCCAGCTGTTCTCAGAAAATTAAAGTTATACATTTTGTCATGTAAATATCTTTAATATATTGTATTTTAATCAAAATCGTTAAACCCATTTTTGAGAAAAACAAAGAGTTCTAATTTTTTTTTCATGTAAAGGCTAGTTTTGGGTGGAAGCATTTTCCTCAAAATCTTTGTGTCGCATTTCTGGAAGATACTAAACTTAGATACCAAGTTTAGCACTTTATCGACCTTTCATTTTTGAGTTATTGTGCTCACAGACACACACGGGCCTTTTTCTAAAACTGTTTTATTTATATAAGGGACCCTAAAACGTGTATTGCATATTTGGGTCCCTATACACTGTGTACATAGTACGTGTACAGAAAGTAAAAATTACAAAATTTGGACAAAGCGTGCGACTGTTTATTAGATTTTGGTGCTGGCCTAGAGCTACTGACAGCCCTGCCTCGCGAACGGAATGCTAGAGTAAGTGAAAACATGTTGCAGGTTTGCAGCAGCGTAGAGTGCTGTTAGAAAAGTTGAAACCAATTCTCCGTCAGATGGCAGTGTATGACTGCTGGCAAAAGGTCATATTGGGACCTTAGGGAGCATTTTTAGGAAGTGGCAAGGCTAGATACCATCAAGTTGGTCTGACGGCACCTTCACATTACCATCACACTCGCTGCTGATCATGACACTCACACACACACCCACAGACAGACACACACAGACAACAGACACACCTATACACACACAGACACAGACACACAGATACACACCGACACACACAGACACAGACACACAGATGCACACAGACACAGACACACAGATACACACCGACACACACAGACACAGACACACAGATGCACACAGACACAGACACACAGATACACACCGACACACACAGACACAGACACACAGATGCACACAGACACAGACACACACACACAAACACAGACACACAGACATAGACACACACAGACTCAGACACATACACAGACACAGAAAAACGCAGACACACACAGACACACACATATATACAAAGACACACAAAGACACACACAGACACACACAGACACACACAGACACACACAGACACACACAGACACTCACAGACACACACGGACACTCACAAACACACACACACTCACAGACACACACAGACACTCAAAGACACTCACAGACACACACAGACACTCACAGATTCACACAGACACACACAGCCACTCACATACACACACAGCCCATCACAGACACACACAGCCACTCACATACCCACACAGCCCATCACAGACACACACAGCCACTCACATACACACATAGCCACTCACAGTCACTCACAGACACTCACAGACACACAGCCACTCGCATACACACAGCCACTCACAGACACACACAGACACTCACAGACACACACAGCCGCACAGACACTCACAGACTCACACAGACACACACTAACACTCAAAGACATTCACAGACACTCAAAGACACTCATAGACACACACAAGCACTCACAGACTCACACAGACATACACAGACACTCAAAGACATTCACAGACACTCAAAGACACACACAGACACACTCACAGACACACACAAACACTCACAGACTCACACAGACACACACAAACACTCAAAGACATTCACAGACACTCAAAGACACACACAGACACACACAGACACTCACAGACACTCACAGACACTCAAGGACATTCACAGACACACACAGACACTCACAGACACTCACAGACACACACAGACACTCAAAGACATTCACAGACACTCAAAGACACTCACAGACACACACAAACACTCACAGACACACACAAACACTCACAGACACACACAGACACTCACACACACTCACAAACACACACAGACACACACAGACACAGACAGACACTCAAAGACATTCACACACACTCAAAGATACTCACAGACACACACAGACACTCACAGACTCACACAGACACTCACAGACACTCACAGACACACACAGACACTCAAAGACACTCACAGACACACACAAACACTCACAGACTCACACAGACACACACAGACACTCAAAGACATTCACAGACATTCAAAGACACACAAAGACACTCACAGATACACACAGACACTCACAGACACACAAAAACACTCAAAGACACACACAGACACTCAAAGACACACACAGACACCCAACGACACACACAGACACTCATAGACGCACACAGACACTGAAAGACATTCACAGACTCACACAGACACACACAGACACTCAAAGACACACACAGACACTCACAGACACACACAGACACTCACAGACACACACAGACACACACAAACACTCAAAGACTCACACAGACACACACAGACACTCAAAGACACTCAAAGACACTCACAGACACTCAAAGACACACACAGACACTCAAAGACACACACAGACACTCAAAGACACACACAGACACTCACAGACACACACAGACACTCACAGACACACACAGACCCTCACAGACACACACAGACAATCACAGACACACACAGACACACACAGAAACTCACAGACACACAAAGTCACTCACAGACACACACAGACACTCAAAGACACTCACAGACACTCAAAGACACACACAGACACTCAAAGACACACACAGACACTCAAAGACACACACAGACACTCACAGACACACACAGACACTCACAGACACACACAGACCCTCACAGACACACACAGACAATCACAGACACACACAGACACACACAGAAACTCACAGACACACAAAGTCACTCACAGACACACACAGACACTCACAGACACTCACAGACACACACAGCCACACACAGACACCACACACACCTGCGGTGGATCTGAGAAGCTTATCCAGCGCTGACATAAGTACATAAAAATCTGATGTGTGCCATTTACATGACTTTCTCTATATCTCTGCAACAAATTATTGTTAAAAAGCTTATGCTTCTATTTACTTTATGCTAATCGAGAAAAAAAATAGCAGAAATAGTCTTATTACTTGCTTCCTTGTAAGTAGAAGCGAAATAAGGGAGTACCGTACGTTAAAGTGATAGTCAAAAGCTGGTTGATATGTGACTGAAGTTCCTTTGTTTGTGTGGACAGAAGTTGACAAATTCCTGTGTGAGAAAATTATGAGCTTTTTAAAGCGAAACCAATAACAATGGATATCTAAAAAAACTATGAACTCTACGAAAAAAATTATATAACACAAATGGTGTGTTTTATCTCATACTACTTTTTGTGTGGTAGTTTTTGTCTACCTCTTACGATTTATAGTTATGCGATTTATAGTTAATTCAATAAAAATCATCCAGAAAAAAAAAGTAGTCTTCAGAGACTATTCCCAGAAAAGCAAGATATAAATTTTATTTGGAATGTAAATATCTTGAGTATAAGAGACTTTAATCAAAATCGTTAGAGCCATTTTTGAGAAAATCAAAATTTTCGAAAAAAGGTGTTCCATATAAAGGGTAGTTGGGGTGGGGAATTTTCTTGAAAAGTAAAAGTAATAACAATAATAAATTAAAAAAAAACCACATGATTATGAAATTTATGAATTATTATTAACAGCGATCCTTTGTGTCACTAGTTATGAAATGCTGCAGTAGTTTTCTTTTCAGTCATTTGTGTGGAGTTTTGATATGCAGGTTAAATGCTTGAGCACCTGTAACGTTGTTGAAGAATGTCTTGGAGAGTGTTCAATTGGAGGTTGGTGCTGAAGCTGCCTATTTCTTACAAACCTGGTGTATGTTGAAAAATGTATTTTCCTATTTACTTCAAGATATTCAAGATAAACATTAACAGAAATTGTCTTATTACTTGCTTCCTTGTGAGTAGAAGGGAATACACTAGGGTAGAGTGATAGTCAAGTGTTTTAAAAGTGATTCACATTGATATTCCGTTCTCATACTCTATCATTAATTGCTTCCTTGTGAGTAACAGGGAATACTCTAGGATAAAGTGATAGTCAAATGTTTTAAGTGATTCACGTTGATAATCCGTTCTCTCTTACTCTATCATTACTTGCTTCCTTGTGAGTAACAGGGAATACTCTAGGGTAAAGTGATAGTCAAATGTTTTAAGTGATTCACATTGATAATCCGTTCTCTTACTCTATCATTCTTTGTGTACTTAGGACTCACATTTACAATGAACGGAAAATGGACAAAACACATTGACATTACGAAACACAAGGCAAGGGTGAAAGCGGCGGAAGCTCTCCGGATACGCTGCAGAATTCCGAATATCTCCATAACCTTAATGGAAACTGTATACGGAGCGACAGTTAGATCCACGATGACATACGGAGGAGAAATATGGGGGTGGGAACAAACAGGGAATCTGGATCAAGTGAGGACCCAATTTTTGAAAGGAATTCTGGGTGTAGGGAGGGGTACGGCAAACTGCGGAATAATGAGGGAATTCGGGGTACATAGTGAAACGATAGAGTGTAAAATCAGAGCAGTTAAATACTGGATGAGAATCGTTCACGGAAACCAATCTCTAATTAGGGCAGTCTGCTACCGTGAACAGTTGCGAATGGAAGGTAATTTGACGTGGGCATCAAAATTAAAGAAAGGGTTGGAAATTATTGGGATGGGAGACATTTGGATGGCGGGGCAGGAAAACAGGCGAAGTATTTGGAGAAAAATTAAGAAACACCTCTGTGATATTGACAGACAGCAAATAATTGCGCAATGCACAGAGAAGGTGTCATTAGAAGTACAGTCTGGGCTGAAATCGGAGTGGGGTATGGAGCAATACATCAAAACAGGTACCAAACTCATTAGAGAGGGGCTCGCGTGGATTAGACTAGGAGCATGGAGGAGCACGAAAATTTCTGACGAGAACGGTATAAGAATCTGTCCCATTTGCGAGGAGGAAGAGTCGTGGACTCACATCTTGGCAAGATGTAAGGGTACGGAGGAATGGCGGAAAAAATATTTGCCGCGATTTTTTACCACTGCGAATGTAGGGATAGAAGCATGTTGGACGCTACTGGCAGGCACGGAAAACATGGACAGGCTAGGTAAATTTATACTTAAGGCAAGACAGCTGAGATCTGAGGGGGCTGCCAATAGAGAAGGGGGGGGGGGAATAAGATCAACTAAACAAAAGTGACTACAATGTTCTACATACATATATATTATGTCATACTTAGGTCACTGTTGTGCTAGGGTTGTATATATTATGTGTATATGTCTTTTAAGTGTAATTATCTATTATAAGAGGGTGCATTTATGAAGGTGTACTCTGTGCTGTAAATTCAAATTTATATATTTGAATATCTTTGTATCTTTATTTTCGGATTCACTCTTAATTTTTATTGTTGTTTAATATTGCTTTTAACTGTGTATTTCCTTTGTCTTTTTTTATTTTCGTGTTTACTCTTTTAATTCTTTGTTGTGGTTGTTGTTTTAATATTGCTTGTAATGTGTATTACAAGAGCACGTACGGTCTGTGGACCCGTGCGACTGTTGAAATTCTATGTATGATATTGCTATATAAATAAACACACTTATTCATTCATTCATACTCTATCATTCCTTGCTTCCTTGTGAGTAGCAGGGAATACACTAGGATAAAGTGATAGTCAAATGCTTTAAAAGTGATTTACATTGATATTGCGTTCTCTTACTCTATCATTACTTGCTTCCTTGTGAGTAGAAAGGAATACACTAGGATAAAGTGATAGTCAAATGTTTTAAAAGTGATTCACATTGATATTCCGTTTTCTTACTCTATCATTCCTTGCTTCCTTGTGAGTAGCAGGGAATACACTAGGATAAAGTGATAGTCAAATGCTTTAAAAGTGATTTACATTGATATTGCGTTCTCTTACTCTATCATTACTTGCTTCCTTGTGAGTAGAAAGGAATACACTAGGATAAAGTGATAGTCAAATGTTTTAAAAGTGATTCACATTGATATTCCGTTCTCTTACTCTATCATTCCTTGCTTCCTTGTGAGTAGCAGGGAATACACTAGGATAAAGTGATAGTCAAATGTTTTAAAAGTGATTTACCTTGATATTCCGTTCTCTTACTCTATCATTACTTGCTTCCTTGTGAGTAGCAGGGAATACACTAGGATAAAGTGATAGTCAAATGTTTTAAAAGTGATTTACCTTGATATTCCGTTCTCTTACTCTATCATTACTTGCTTCCTTGTGAGTAACAGGGAATACACTAGGTTTAAGTGATAGTCAACTGTTTTAAGTGATTCACCTTGATATTCCGCTCCCTTACTCTATCATTGCCTGCTTGCTTGTAAGTAGCAGGGAATACACTAGGATAAAGTGATAGTCAAATGTTTTAAAAGTGATTCACATTGATATTCCGCTCCCTTACTCTATCATTACTTGCTTCCTTGTGAGTAGAAGGAAATACACTAAGATAAAGTGTTAGGCAAGTGTTTTAAAAGTGATTTACCTTGATAATCCGTTCTCTTACTCTATCATTACTTGCTTCCTTGTGAGTAGAAGGGAATACACTAGGATAAAGTGATAGGCAAGTGTTTTAAAAGTGATTTACCTTGATAATCCGCTGTCTTACTCTATCATTACTTGCTTCCTTGTGAGTAGAAGGGAATTCACTAGGATAAAGTGATAGGCAAGTGTTTTAAAAGTGATTTACCTTGATAATCCGCTGTCTTACTCTATCATTACTTGCTTCCTTGTGAGTAGCAGGGAATTCACTAGGATAAAGTGATAGGCAAGTGTTTTAAAAGTGATTTACCTTGATAATCCGTTCTCTTACTCTAACATTACTTGCTTCCTTGTGAGTAGAAGGGAATACACTAGGATAAAGTGATAGTCAAGTGTTTTAAAAGTGATTCAAATTGATATTCCACTCTTACTCTAACATTACTTGCTTCCTTGTGAGTAGCAGGGAATACACTAGGATAAAGTGATAGGCAAGTGTTTTAAAATTGATTTACCTTGATAATCCGTTCTCTTACTCTTATCATTACTTGCTTCCTTGTGAGTAGAAGGGAATACACAGGATAAAGTGATAGGCAAGTGTTTTAAAAGTGATTTACCTTGATAATCCGTTCTCTTACTCTTATCATTACTTGCTTCCTTGTGAGTAGAAGGGAATACACTAGGATAAAGTGATAGGCAAGTGTTTTAAAAGTGATTCACATTGATATTCCGTTCTCTTACTCTAACATTACTTGCTTCCTTGTGAGTAGCAGGGAATACTCTAGGATAAAGTGTTAGGCAAGTGTTTTAAAAGTGATTTACCTTGATAATCCGCTGTCTTACTCTTATCATTACTTGCTTCCTTGTGAGTAGAAGGGAATACACTAGGATAAAGTGATAGGCAAGTGTTTTAAAAGTGATTCACATTGATATTCCGTTCTCCTACTCTATCATTACTTGCTTCCTTGTGAGTAGCAGGCAATACCCTAGGATAAAGTGATAGGCAAGTGTTTTAAAAGAGATTCACCTTGATATTGCGTTCTCTTACTCTATCATTACTTGCTTCCTTGTGAGTAGAAGGGAATACACTAGGATAAAACGATAGTCAAATGTTTTAAAAACTAGTAAACATGTGGGTGAAATCCGTTTCGTTGCATTGCCAGTAGTTGAGAAGTTCCCGTATGTGAAAAATGTAAGTAGTTTAAAACTGAAACAATAACAAGGAATATCTATAAAAAAACATGGTCAACTCCGTAAAAAAAAAATGTATATGACATAAATTGTGTGGTGTAACAGGATCCACATTTGTTGTGCAGTAAGTTTTTGTAAATTTGGTTTATCGGTTACGAAAAATTCACCCAGAATAAACATGTCTTCATAAGTTACGCCTAGAAAATTCTATATTTACATTTTATTTGCCATGTAAATATTTAATACACGATATTTTGGTCAAAATGGTTAAAGCATTTTTGAGAGAGTCAAATCTTTCTTTATAAAGCGTAGTTTGAGAGGGGGGGGGATTTTCTTTAAAACCTCCGTGTCGCATCCTTGGAACGTACTAATGCCAAGTTTGGAATTTTACGAACTTTTCATTTTTGAGTTATCGTATTCACAATCAAACATATACACGGACTTTATTTTAAAAATGATTTTTATATACAGGGGATACTAAAACGTGTATTTCCAATGAAATGTCGTCATCGATATTGGGTAGAATGCAATACCTTATCTATATTGTATATAGGTACATAGTACGTGTAGAGAAAGTAGTAAATTAATGCAAACTTGGCACTACCAGATGAGCCCGCTTTATTTATTTTTTTTCCTTGGAGTCGACAGAGACAAAATGTTGTGTATCTGTTACACAAAAGTCATGCAGAAGACACGTGTTTTACTTGTGAAGGCAATAAGTTGCTGGTGGAGACCCTGGCGGGGTTAGTTACCGGCTTCCATACTTGTAGTACTTTAAACTGACTCCTTCATCTTGTGATCAATATTCACTGTGCAAGTGTGGGAACTTCCCCTAGCTATTTACATCTGCAGCACCATGTTTACCTGCAGAATCGCGTTGTGCGCCTTAACCTCGGGCTCCTCCTCCAGGTTTCTGGTGATCAGACTCTCCAGCTTCTCTGTCACTATCTCCCGGAACTTGGTAAGATAGGCCTCGTGCTCTTCCGTCTCCGGGTCTAACCCTCCGGGCTTCCAAGGAACTCTGTAATAGCATTTCTTTCATTAAAACATGTACACTACCGTGCATAAAAAGCGGCTAATTCCCTTAAATCGGAGTCCGCAAGGTTTTCAACTTTGACTCCTTGCAGCTGCTACTGGTGTTTTATTCACAAGACTGTTCAGCATGTACTTCCAGCTAATCGAGATAAACATTATCAACATTGTCTTTTTTATAAGTAAAAGGGAAATAAGGCAATGCACTAGGCTAAAGTAATAGTAAAATGTCTTAAAAGCTGTTCGTTATGTGATTGTCACTGAAATTCCGTTCCTTTTTCATGGATAAGAGTGAAACAAAACTTATAGAAACGGGCGACGACTAATTATTTGAGAAAAGTTAAGTATTTTAAAATTGAGAGGTACAACGGAAATATCTCCGAAATAGTTAATTCTAAAAAAAGAAAGAAGGAAAGGAATAAAATGTGATGAAAAGTTATTTGTTTTAACGAGATCTAAATGTTGTGTGTAGAAATTATCTATTTCTTGCGGTTTACCAGTAATGCAAAAGCTACACCCAAGAAATTCAGGACAACATTTTATTTGTTATTTAAACATCTTTAATATAAGCTATTTTAATCAAAATTGTTACCTATTTTTTGAAAATCAAAATTTCGAAAAATGTTTAATGTAAAGGGTAACTTAGAGTGGGAATCTTTCTTGTCGCATCAAATACTACTCCTCGTTTTTGAGTTATGCTGTTTACACACTTAAGACTTTTTCTAAAAAAATCTGAAGTGTTCCATGTAAAGGGTAGTTTGGGGTGGGGGGAATTTCTCAAAACCTTCGTGTCGTATTCCTGGAAGATACTAAAACTAAATACCAAGTTTGGTATTTTACCGACTTTTCGTTTTTGAGTTATTGTGTTCACAGACACACGGACACACACACACACACACACACGGACCTTTTTGTGAAAATGTTTTTTTTTTATACAGGGGACTCTAAAACATATATTTCCGGTGAAATCTCGGTATCGAATTTTTGGATGGAGTGCAATACCTTTTCTATACACTATGTACATTTGTGGTGATACTCGGTATGAAATGGAATACTATAACTTCTGTACGTATCAGATTTAAACCCTGACTACTACGCCTGTCGCCACCAAAGAGTGATTAAAAATTGGGGAACAAGAATAGAAGTCTAAAGGGTTGTCATGTGAAAGAAAAGGCTGTTGCGCCTGTGATGTCGGCAACTTCTCCGACAGCAGTGTGTGGCGGGCATTGCTAGAAAGGGATGGCATGCATGATAATGGCAACGGACAATTCTATTACAGAGCTGACTCTTTGTATACTACTACTGCTACTCCGAGATGGCGCTAGCACCTTTGCTTTACCTTGCGTCGTTTTAAACCCAAAATACAGAGTGATTTATGTAGAACTGACACATTTCTTTCTTTAATTATTCCGTAGGAAATTCATTCAATGACCCAATTTTAGCACCAAATTAAGCAGAATGTTCTGGAGTTTCGATTCCTTGTCACTAGATGCGCAGATGTTTATGTTTTATTCCTAATTGCATTGTTGGCGACTGTGTTGATATTTTGTTCTTGTAGTTAACGTGAAAATGCAGTACGATGTGGAGCTGAGTCAAAGATATTTTCAGCAAGATGGCGCTAGATGCTATTCATTAAATGAATCCATGAACCTAATTGTAAGTTTCTTTGACGACCGGATAATTTCCAGGAACCTGTGGCCACCGAGATCTCCGGATTTGACATCGCCGGACTCCTTTCTATGGGGTTACTTAAAAGATAGGGTTTACGCCACACGTCCCCAGACATTGGACGATCTGAAGCACAACATCACAAAGGAGATTCAAGCTATTGACAACAGAGTCCTCCAACGAGTGGCCAGTACGACGTGTTGAGTTGTGCCTTATGCAGGATGGAGGACATTTTCAACATTTGCTATAGAGGTAAATAATCTCCCAAAATTCCTCTACAATTTAGGTACAATAAGTTGTCGCTAGCATAACACGTTTTGAAACAATTAAAGAAAGAAATGTGTCAGCTCTATATAAATCACCCTGTACTATTGGTAGCTTTTTCACTTCCTCTACCGTGTAAAATATACATAATAGTTAGAGGGTATTGTATTCCACCCAAAATTCAATATCGAGATTTCACTATAAATAGATGTCTTGAGGACCACTGAATCCAAAAAAGAACATTTTAGAAAATGATCCAGGTGTGTACGTGTGTATCTGTAAAGATATAACTCAAAAATGAAAATTCGGTCAAAACCTAAATTAGGTTCTCCAAGAACGCGACACGAAGATTTTCATAAGTTTTCTCGTCTTGTCGATAATTGCCCTAAAACATGAGTTGTATTTGTAAGACAATAGACTATTATAATAGGTTGTCTCGTAAGTAATGTCAGCTTTTTGAAAAAGTATTGGCAATGCTATTTACAGGATGCCATGGTTAGTGTCGCGTACATTGCGAGCATGTTTCAGTCTTCAGTTGTTAATAAACAATCACAAAATGGAGATAACAAAGTTTGAACTTGGAGTCCTTCTAAAGCACTACTGGAAACAAGATTATAAAGCCGCTGCCGCAGCTCGAAGAATATGTGAAGTGGAAGGAGAAGGTGTCGTTAGTGAGCGTGTGGCACAACGATGGTTCCAACGTTTCAACAATACAGACGAAAACACTAAAGATTTACCACGTTCTGGAAGACCTAAAGTGTGGAATATTGAGGATACACGCCAAGTTTTGCGAGAAAACCCGCAAAAAAATACCCTAGGATTTCAGAAGAACTTGGTGCATCAAACGATACCATACATCGCCGCATTAACACACTTGGAAAATCATACAGAAGCTGTAGATCTGTACCTCATGAACTGACACCTCAACAGGCTCAACGTAGAGTGGATATCTGTCATCAGCTTATCCGTAATCCCATGGATGATGGATTTGTTAGGAGAATTGTCACTTGTGATGAAAAATGGATATATTACCGAAACTCTGATGCCTCGAAACATAGCCTGATCACTGCCAATCTGCCAAAGTCATTGTTAAAAACAATTGGTACAGTCCCAAAGTAATATTGTGTGTCTGGTGGAATTTTGAAGGTGTGATTCATTGGGAGTTTGTTCCAAACGGGCGGGCGATTGATGCGGACCTTTATTCTCAACAACTGGAACGAGTTCATGAGACGGAGATACCCAACATTAGTTAACCGAAATAGGGTACTATTGCAAGACACAATACTGCACGAACAACCATGAAAAAAATTCAAGAATTGCGAGAAATCGAACTGCTGTCACACCCAGCATACAGCCCTGATCTCGCACCATCAGATTATCATCTTTTTCGATCCATGACGCATTTTCCAAGTGGAAGAAATTTTGACAGCATTGAAGCAGTGCAGGTGTGTCTCACCGAATTCTTCGCATCAAAAACCAGAGACAGGTACCATCGTGGGATAGTAAAGCTCGTTGAAAGATGGCTCAAGAATCTAAAGGTCTGTACTTTGCTTGTCAGAATACATTTCAAATAATTGTTTTTCTTAAAAAACGACATTACTTATGAGACAGTATTTATAATATAACACAGGAAGGTTATCATTGTAATACTTACATTAGTTCTCAAATGGTACATGGCGACCATGTTCACTTACCGAATGTTTTCTTTCTTCACTTCCTTCTCAAAACACGAGATTAAACATACGAACGTCAGGTGCGACAAGATTTCAAAGAAATGAACATCAGCTGCGATAAAGTGTTTCGACATTGTTGCTCTAGATGGCCAAATATCGGCCATTGGCGCTTTAATAATTGAGCTAAAGTGTCTGGAAAATCCCCTACACAAACTACTCTTTACATCGACAAATTTTCCAATTGTTATATTTTTATCAAGAATATATATTTTGATTTTAAATAAAACGTGAAATCTCGATATCGATTTTTTGTGGAGTGCAATACCTTCTCTACCTACTGTGTACAGAATACAAAAAGATCAGATGTATCATATTCCCAACCTATTCCTATACAAATTATTCTGTTACAAAATCACTAATCAAGATAAACATTAACAGAAATTGCTTTTTTAGTTGCTTCCTTGTTATCAGAAGGGAAATAAGGGAATACACAAAGCTAAAGTGATAGATATTTTAAAAGTTGCTTGCTATGTGAAACAATTGAAATTAGGTTCTCTTTGCAAAGGTCAGGATTAAACAAAAGACAGCTGAAACTAAAGATGACTTTCCGTTTGAGAAAAGTTTAAGTAGTTTAAAATTGAAACACATAATAAAGAATATCTCTGAAACGTTAACTCTAGGGAGATAACGTATATGCCATAACTTTTGTGTCTCAACGAGATAAACCTTTTTATGTAGACATTTTTGTATATCTCTTACAGTTTACCAGTTATACCAGAGTCATCCAGAGTGAAAAGCACTTCACAGGAAATTCAAAATATTTATTTTATTTATCGCGTAATATCTTTAATATAAGACACTTTATTCAGAATTGTAAGAGCTACTTTTGAGAAAATCCAAAATTTCGAAAAATGCTGCATATAAAGGTTATTTGAGGGCGGTGATTCCCTGTTTTATGTTTGGAGATGTTGAAGATAAATATCCAGTTTGGTAACCAACGAAATTTAATCATGCAGCAGTCAGGAGACTAACAAGAGACTAACTGCTGCACCTACCAATTTGGCACATTACATCATACTGTTTGTGTGTAACTGTGCACTACAATAACATTTCCTTGGCTTTGTTTTGTCCTCTGTTAAAAACCGGTTCTTAGAGCGCGTGGTGCTTGCATCTACAGGAAAATACGCAGTGAACTTAGCTTTTACGTACCCTATAATGCATTTTGTTAGCGCGGTGGTAGCGCAGCTGCTTACCAAGCGGGAGACCTGGGTTCGATTCCCAGTACCGGCATGGGGATTTGTCCCCCGCTGCGAGACCTGGACCGGAGTGCACTCAGCATCGTGAGGTCCCCAATTGAGGAGCTACTTGATGGTGGAGTAGCGGCTCCAGGTCATGAGGACCGCATTAACCGGCCGGGGTGCTGACCACATCTCACCCTCTAATACTGCACCCCATCCATGACATCTGTGAAGGAGTTACACTAAATGACAACTTACGTGAGATATGCGCGGTTTTCGTTAGGGACCGAGGCTGCCAGACGGTCCCGGAAGTTCTTGAGCTGTTCCCTCTCCCCTGATGACTGCTGGTCTGCAGGAAGATTCTCCCAGTCACGCACCACAGTCAGCATCCGGTGTGCTGTACCCGCGGCGAGACCTGCAGCACAAAATAAGACACATCATCATTCCCAACTTCCTCACCTGACAATTATTTGTATTCTTTTAACATATCCGTTAATGTCAGAATGTGAGACATTGAAATGATTTTGTAAAAAATGCTGACTTTCATCCATATCAAGTAGCAACGTTATTCTTTATGACTGTTTACTTGTGCAAGGCAAAGGAGCGAATGAATCGTGACGTCTCAAACCAAGTAATCTAGTTACAATAAAGATATAGTGAAGTGTTAAAACATCCAGCTGTCGAGCTGAGGTTTCTAGCGGCTGTTTTGTTATACTCGCACCAAGCTTCGTAAGCTGACCACTTGGATCGTCTAGACGGACGACTAGACCACACGTGTGCAAGCGGCTTATTTTCACTTGTTCCTTCAGGTTCCCTTTAGTAGCCGCATCCAGTGTAATAGGTGCTCAAACACGTGAAGAGCGGCGACACTGCGTGACTTGTGCTCAACGGATGCCTGCCAGAATTTTCGCTTTCAATGGGCATTTTTGTTGCCGTCAACGACACTTATAAAAGGAAGAGATGCAAGCCAGTGAGGATACCCTCTGATGCTCCATTCAGCACGGCAGCAGACACCAGACTTCTCTGGTTACGACGGATACAGAATAGAGGACTCCACGTTTTCCAGTCAGGATACCACATGAAGCTTCGGTCGTGGGAGTCGCTCTCCATGCTAACTTCGTATATCCAAGGTCGCGAGTTCAAACTCGGCAGAGGACGATGCATTTTTTCGGGGGTAAAAATCCTTAGCATGGCTTCCTTCGGAAAGGAAGTAAAGCCGTTGGTCTCGTGTCGTAGATTTACGGCACGTAAAAGAACCTCAAGTCTGAGCAAAATTAAGCGGTCTTTCACGCCCAATATAGAATGGGACGCTGAGAACCGTAGCAGTTAAACAACGTCCATAAATAAAACGCCATTTCATTTTTTTTTCGGTCGTGGAGGATATTATTAGGCACCGGGCTCAAACATCCGAACATTAGATTGCGCCAATATGAGAACACACTTGTCAGATCTGATGAGCAACTGAACGCATGGCTTCAATGCAGCCAACAGCAAACAACCTGAACTCCCCCCTCCCACCCATGGGAGTGGTCAACAAATCCAAATATTTAAAGAAAGAAAACATCAGTGGAGTAGAGGAAATGGACAACCGTTGGGGAGCCTATCAACCTCCTTACGCTAAGCTCTCAGCAGGACATGCGCAACTAGTCCTGGGCTCATGCACGTTAGTTGTGTCCATGACACAAACTTTTGTTTATGATCACTTTGGTGTCAGCAGTGGAATTTCACAAGATGCAAGACATAATGAAAAATCTACTGCCTGAAATTAAGAAAACGGAACCCGCGATTCAAAACACGATTTGTAGTAATGAAAGAGTTTTGTTAGAATAATAAAGGACACTGTATTGATCAGTTTATAAGTAATAGCTCGAGTGTTTTCATCTTGTCCTAAGAGATACATTAATACTTATAGCAAGGTTATCAATGTAATACTTACATCAGTTCTCAAATGGTACATGACGCTTTCCACCATCTTTATTTACACATTGTTCCCCCCACCTTTTTCACTGCCTCCTGAATTATGACATGACCGACCATGCCTACACCCAATGTACGAATATCGATAGCAACAATAGAAATAGGGAACAATTATTTTATTTCAGCTTTTAATAACTAATACATGAAATGGAAACAAATGTTATTTTATTTGAGGTTATTACAATCATCTCATACATAAAAAACACAAATGATTATTTTCACTCCTTTTTTTAAGTAAATACATTATGAACTGGATAAAACTTTAAATAAACATTGTAACTGAAGGTCGGCTGACTGGCGATATTTACCAATAACCAAGACACGAGATTAAACAAACGACAAGATTTCAAAGAAATGAACATCAGCTGCGATAAGATGTTTCGACAATATCGCTCCATTGGTTGAAATAGTTTAATCTCGACCATTCCATTGGTGCTCTAATAGTTGAGCTGAATGTTCTATATCTTATTTCGTTCATAATTTGCCTTAATTGAAAAGAGAATTGCAAATTATTTTAATATTTACTGTTTGTTGGGCACCACCCGGCAGATCTTTGCAGAGTAATCATTAAATTTTTATTGCTCAGAATCTTTTTTGAAACGCATACATATGGCTTTAGTTCCAGAAAATCCCCACAACGTTTCTGAATACTTAAACAAAGACTTTGAATGAGGTGTTTGAACATGATAACTCGAAAACAAAACGTCAATAAAATACCAATCTCGGTTTTTAATTGTAGCATTCTTCAAGAATGCGACACGAACATTTTGAGGAACATCCCCCACCCCAAACTACCGTTTATATGGAATACATTTGTCGATTTTCTCAAAAATGGTTCTGACTTTTTAGTTAAAATTCTGCGTATTTCTAAATATATTTACTGAAAATAAAATGGATATGTTGAATATCATGGGAATGACTTCTTGACCTCTTTATTCTGGATGATTGTTACGTAACTAGTAAACCGTAAGACACAAACAAAAAATTAATGCACAAAAAATATAGATCTCGATAGAACACACAATTTATGTGATATACATTTTTTTCGTGGAGTTGATTATATCCGAGATGTTCCTTATTAATAAGTTTGCATTTCAAAATTGTTAAACTTTTCTGTAAGGGGAATGTGTCAAGCAAAGAAGCTAACTTCAACCACATCGCAACCAGGAAGACAGTTTCTGTTCATGTTTTACCATGAAGCACAGAGAATAACAATAATTTGTTACAGAGATGTGAAGAAAGTTACGTCAGTGGAGCCCCTCAGATTTTTATAAAAAGGTTCGTGTCTGTAAATACCAAACTTGGCATGTAAGTTCAGTATTTCCCAAGCACGCGAAAAACATATTTTCAAGAAAATGCTCGCGCCCCAAACCACCATTCACATCAAACATGTTTTAGAAAATGGCTAACGACTTTGATTACATTTAAGATATGTTTGCTATTCATTCTGAATGACTTTTCCATAGCTCGTAAGATATATTTAAAAACTTTATACAAAAAATGTAGATCTGGTTACAACACACAATCTGTTTTTTGTGGATTTAAGCATTTCCGAAATATTTCTGGTTATTGGTTTCATTTTAAAATACGTATGCTTTTTCAAATGGGACATCGTGATTCATTTTTACTTTCCATACACGCACTTTGTACATACTGTATAGACAAGGTATTGTATTCCACCCAAAAATTCGATATCGTGATTTCACCGGAAATATAAGTTTTAGGGTCCTCTGTATAAAAAAAGGTCCGTCTGTGTGTGTGTGTGTCAGTGTGTCTGTGAACACGATAGCTCAAAAAAGAAAAGTCGGCAAAATACCAAACTTGGTATTCAAGTTTAGATTTGGTATTCAAGTTAAGTATCTTCCAGGGATGCGACAGGAGGCTTTTGAGAAAAATTCTCCCACCTCAAACTACCCTTTACATGGAACATTTTTCGAAAAGTTTATTTTCTCAAAAATGGCTCTAACGATTTTGATTAAAATATCGTATATTAAAGATATTTACATGACAAATAATATGTATATAATATGTATATCTTGAATTTTCTACTTTATTCTGGATGAATTTTACGCAGTTTTGCATAACTGCTAAACGGTAAGAGATGGACAAAAACTTAGAACACAAAAACTGTAGAGCACGTTAAAACACGCAATTTCTTATATACATTTTTTTCGTCGAGTTGATCCCTTTTTACTTATTCCATGTTTTGGTTTCAGCCTTGAAAAACTTACACATTTCTCATTCAGGAATTTGTCAACTGCTGTCCATGCAAACAAAGGAACTTCAGTCACATAGCAACCAGCTCTTGACTATCACTTATAATAAGACTATTTCTGATAATGTTTATCTCAGCACGAGATTAAGCGTTTTCAAGAATAATTTGCTACCGAGTAGGGAGAGAGAATCATGTGAAAAGACTACATCAGATGCAACAGCTGATACAATTGCTCAGACTCCAAAGTTGGCGAGGTCCGCTTTAATCATCTTGATTCTTGGGAATTTCATAAAAAAGAAGAAAGCAGGTTACCATGGCAACGCGAACAAATCTGAAGGGACAAGTTTAATCGGATCTTCTCTCTCCCTTTATTACCTTTTCTCTTTTTTGCGTGAGACAGGAGTTATTCTCATTATCAGGCAGTTTTCTGCTTAATTAGGTTTCGTTAAATAACAATTATAAAAAATGTCAGGTGTTCCATTCACATGACTTTCTCTACATCTCTGCAACAAATTATATTTAAAAAGCTTATACTTCTATTTACTTCATGTAATAGTCTTATTACTTGCTTCCTTGTAAGTAGAACCGAAATAAGGAAGTGCCACAGGTTAAAATGATCTTCAAAAGCTGGTTGCTATGTGACTGAAGTTCCTTTGTTTGTTGACAAATCCCCGTGTGAGAAAGGTATGTTTCTCAAAGCTGAGACCAAAAAGAAAGAATAACTCACAAACCACCAACTCCACGAAAAAATGTATATAACATAAATGGTGTGTTTTAATGTTCTCTACATTTTTGTGTGGTAAATTTTTATCCATCTCTTACGGTTTAGCAATTTTGCAAAATTCCTTAAAATTAAATCCTCAATAAAGTAGTCTTCAGAGGCTATTTCCAGAAAATTCAAGATATCCATTTTATTTGTGATAGAAATGACTTTAATATGTGATATTTTAATCAAAATCTTAAAGCCATTTTTAAGAAAAACCAAATTTTCGAAAACATTTCCATGAAAAGGGTAGTTCGGACTGGGGGGATTTTCTTGAAAATCTTCGTGTCGCATGCTTGGAAGATACCAAACTTAAATAACAAGTTTGGTATTTAATGGTCTTTTCATTTCTGAGGTATGCTGCCCAAAGTCACACACTTACACACAGACATACATGGAGATTTTTCTAATTTTTTTGCATTCAGGGGTCTCAAAACATGCATTTTCGGTGAAATCTCGGTATCGAATTTTTGTCTGCATCACAATACCTTCTCTATACAGTATGTTTATAGTACGTGTAGAGAAAGTAAAAAAGTCAGGTGTTCCATACACATCTACATCTCAGTAACAAATTATTCTTAATAGTATTCTATCTAGTTCATGATAATCGAGATAAACATTAACAGAAATTGTCTTATTACTTGCTTCCTTTTAAGTAGAAGAGGAATAAAGTCAGATGTTCTAAAATGTGGTTGCTATGGCATTAAAATCCGATTGTTTGCGTGGCCAGGATTTGGCAAGTTCCCATTTAAAGCTGCAATCAATAAAAAGGAATAACTAGAAACTTTCAAGCCCAAGAAAAAATGTCCATACTCCAAATCTTGTTTTTAACGAGCTCTACATTTTTTGTCCATCTCTTACGGTTTACCAGCTACGCAAAATTCATTCAGATCAATTAGATTTTTAGAGGCCAATTCCGGAAAACTCAAGACATACATTTTGTTTTCCATGTAAATATTTTTAATATAAGGTATCTTAATCAAAATCGTTTAAGCCATTTTTGAAAAAAATAAAATTTTCGAAAACTTTGGCATGTAAAGGGTTGTTGCGTATGTGGGGGATTGTGTTCAAAATGTTTGTGTCGCATCCTTGGAAAATAACAAATTTGGTATTTAAGGGTATTTTCGTTTCTGAGCTAAGCTACCCACAGACAACCACGCAGATACACGCATATAGACACACACGCACACACTCACAGACACACACGTACTCAGACACAGACTCAAACACTCACAGACACACACTCACACTCACAGACACACACACACTCACAGACACACACTCACGGACACACCCACAGACACAGACACAAACACTCACAGACACAAACACTCACAGACACACACTCACACTCACAGACACACACTCACACTCACAGACACACACACACACACTCACAGACACACACTCACACTCACAGACACACACTCACACTCACAGACACACACACACACTCACAGACACACACTCACGGACACACCCACAGACACAGACACAAACACTCACAGACACACACACACTCACAGACACACACTCACACTCACAGACACACACACACACTCACAGACACACACTCACACTCACAGACACACACTCACACTCACAGACACACACACACACTCACAGACACACACTCACGGACACACCCACAGACACAGACACAAACACTCACAGACACACACTCACACTCACAGACAACACGCACTCAGACACAGACTCAAACACCCACAGACACACACTCACACTCAAAGACACACACACTCACACTCACAGACACACACTCAGACACAGACACAAACACTCACAGACACACACACTTACACTCACAGACACACACACTCACAGACACACACTCACACTTACAGACACACACTCACAGACACACACTCAGACACAGACACAAACACTCACAGACACACACACTTACACTCACAGACACACACACTCACAGACACACACTCACACTTACAGACACATACTCACACCCACGAACACACACACTCAGACACAGACACAAACACTCACAGACACACACACTCACAGACACACACTCACACTTACAGACACATACTCACACCCACGAACACACACACTCAGACACAGACACAAACACTCACAGACACACACACTCAGACACAGACACACACACTTACACTCACAGACACACACACTCAGACACAGACGCAAACACTCACAGACACAACCTCAAACTCACAGACACACACTCACACTCACAGACACACACAGACACACACTCAAGGACACACTCACACTCACAGACACTAACACACAGACACACACTCTCACTCACAGACACACACTCACAGACACACACTCACAGACACACACTCACACTCACAGACACACACTCACACTCACAGACACACACTCACACTCACAGACACACACTCACAGACACACACTCACAGACACACACTCACACTCACAGACACACACTCACACTCACAGACACACACTCACAGACACACACTCTCACTCACAGACACACACTCTCACTCACAGACACACACTCACAGACACACACTCACACTCACAGACACACACTCACACTCACAGACACACACTCACACTCACAGACATACACTAACAGACACACACTCACACTCACAGACACACACTCACACTCACAGACACACACTCACACTCACAGACACACACTAACACTCACAGACACACACAGACACACACTCAGACACAGACACACACTCACACTCACAGACACATACTCACACCCACGATCACACACACTCACACACAGACACACTCAAAGACACACACACTCAGACACAGACACAAACACTCACAGACACACACATTTACAATCACAGACACACACATTTACAATCACAGACACACACATTTACAATCACAGACACATACACTCAGACACAGTCGCAAACACTCACAGACAACCTCAAACTCACAGACACACACTCACACTCACAGACACACACAGACACACACTCAAGGACACACTCACACTCACAGACACACACTCTCACTCACAGACACACACTCACACTCACAGACACACACTCACACTCACAGACACACACTCATACTCACAGACAAACACACTCAGACACAGACACAAACACTCAGACACACACTCACACTCACCGACGCACACACTCACAGACACACACGCACTCAGACACAGACACAAACACTCACAGACACACACTCACACTCACAGACACACACTCACACTCTCAGACACACACTCACACTCACCGACGCACACACACACACGCACTCAGACACAGACACAAACACTCACAGACACACATGCACTCAGACACAGACACAAACACTCACACTCAGACACACACACTCACTAACACACACTCAGACACAGACACAAACACTCACAGACACAAACACTCACAGACACACACACTCAGACACAGACACAAACACTCAGACACAGACACAAATTCTCAGACACAGACACAAACACTCACAGACACAGACACTAACACTCACAGACACACACTCACACTCACAGACGCACACACACTCAGACACAGACACAAAAACACTCACAGACACACTCACATTCACAAACACACACACACTCACAGACCCACACACTTACAGACACAGACACACACTCACACACACACTCATAGACACACACAAACTCAGACACAGACACAAGCACTCACAGACTCACACCCTCACAGACACAGACACACACGCACACACAGACTCACAGACACACAGACACACACACTCACAGACGCACATGCACACATAGACTCACAGACTCACACATTCACAGACAGAGACACACACGTATACACGCACACACTCACAGACACACACACTCTCAGACACAGACACAGACACACGCACACTTGCACACACTCACAGACACGCACACACTCACAAACACAGAAACACACACCCTCACAGTCACTCACAGTCACAGACATAGACACACACACTCAACGACACACAAACACATTCACAGACTCAGATACACACGCACACACCCTCACAGACTCAGACACACTCACAGACTCAAACACACTCACAGACACACACACACTCACAGATCCACACACTCACATACACACCCACTCACATACACACACACTCGCAAACACACAAACACTCACAAACACACACACTCACAGAAACACACTCTCACAGAAACACACTCACACTCACAGACACACTCACACTCACAGACATACACACAGACATACACACACTCACAGCCACACACACTCACAGACACACACAGTCACAGACACACACACTCACAGACACACACTCTCACAGAAACACACTCACACTCACAGACACACTCACACTCACAGACATACACACAGACATACACACACTCACAGCCACACACGCACTCCAAGACACACACAATCACAGACACACACACTCACAGACACACACACTCACAGACACACACTCACACTCACAGACACACACTCACACTCATAGACACACTCACACTCACAGACACACACAATCACAGACACACACAGTCACAGACACACATTCACACTCACAGACACACTCACACTCACAGACACACACAATCACAGACACACACACTCACAGACACACACACACTCACAGACACACTCACACTCACAGACATACACACACAGACATACACACACTCACAGCCACACACACACTCACAGACACACACACTCACAGACACACACACTCACATACATACACTCACAGACACACACACTCACAGACACACACGCTTACAGACATACACACACTCACAGAAACACACATTCATAGACACACACACTCACAGACATACACACACTCAACGACATACACAGACTCACAGGCACACACACTCACAGACACACACACTCACAGACATACACACACTCACAGACACACATACTCAGACACAGGCACACATAGACACACACACTCACAGACACACACATTCACAGACATACACACACTCACAGAGAAACACACACTCACAGACACACACACTCTCAGACATACACACACTCACAGACACACACACTCACAGACACACACACTCGCAGACACACACACACACTCACAGACACACACACACACACTCACAGGCATACACACACTCAGAGACACACACACTCACAGACACACACACTCACAAACAAACACACACTCACATACATACACCCACAGACATACACACACTCACAGACATACACACACTCACAGACACACACATACTCACAGACACACACACTCACAGACATACACGCACTCACAGACACACACACCTTCACAGACATACACACACTCACAGACATACACACACTCACAGCCTCACACACACTCACTGACATACACACACTCACAGACATACACACACTCACAGACACACACACCTTCACAGACATACACACACCTTCACAGACATACACACACTCACAGACACCCACACACTCACTGACATACACACACTCACAGACACACACACACTCACATACAAACACTCACAGACATACACAGACTCACAGACACACATATACTCACACACATACACACACTCACAGACACACTCACAGACATACACACACTCACAGACATACACACACACTCGCAGACATACACACACTCACAGACACACACACTCACAAACATACGCACTCACAGACACACACACTCACAACCACACACACTCACAACCACGCACACTCACCGACCCACACACACTCACCGACCCACACACACTCACAGACACACACACTCACACAGACATACACACACTCACAGACACACACACTCATAGACACGCACACTCACAGACACACACACACTCACAGACATAAACACTCAAAGACATAAACACTCAAAGACATACACACACTCACAGACATACACACACTCACAACCACGCACACTCACCGACCCACACACACTCACCGACCCACACACACTCACAGACACACACACTCACACAGACATACACACACTCACAGACACACACACTCATAGACACGCACACTCACAGACACACACACACTCACAGACATAAACACTCAAAGACATAAACACTCAAAGACATACACACACTCACAGACACACACAGTCACAGACTCACACACGCACAGACACACTCACAGACACACACAGTCACAGACACACACAGACGGACGCACGCATATACGCACGCACAACGCGCACCCACACACGCACGCACACGTGCACACATACACATCCACAAACACATGCACACACAAGTACGCACACACGCACATACAGCCACACAGACACTCATGCACGCACACAGACACTCAGACATACACGCACACACCGACACACACAGACACACACGCACACACAGACACTCATGCACACACCCAGACACACACTTACACACAGACACACACAGAATCACACAGACACACACACAGACTCACACAGCCCACATAGAAACGAAGAGTCCGTTTACCAAACTTGGTATACATTTGGTATCTTCCAAGGATACGAAATTATTTTAAAGAAAATTTTGATTTTCTCAAAAACAGGAAGCGCGTGTGAGTGTGTTTGTAGACAAAATAGCTACAAACACACACAAATTATGTCATATGCATTTTTTTCGTAGAGGTGATCCTTTTTTTAGATATTCCTTGTTATTGTTTCCAGCTTTAAACAACTTATACTTTTCTCATACAGGAATTTGTCAACTCCTGTCCATACAAACAAAGGAACTTCAGTGACATAGCAACCAGCCTTTGAATATCACTTTAACCTATGATATTCCCTTATTTCGCTTCTACTTGCAAGGTAGCAAGTAATAAGACTATTTCTGCTAATTTTTTCTCGATTAGCATGAAGGTAATAGAAGCATAAGCTTTTTAACAATGATTTGTTGCAGAGATGTAGAGAAAGTCATGTGAAAGGAACACATCTGATCTTTTTATTCGTGGCCTTGCAAAGAGAACAAAATTTCAACATCATCACATAGCGATCAGGTCTAAAACGTTTTGGCCCTTGCTTTAACGTAGTATATTTCTCTCCTTGTATCTGAAATGAATTAAGTAGTAAGAAAATTTCTACTAATCCTTATCTCGAATAGGAAAGGCATAATTTGTTGAAAGTAAAGTAATGCAATAAGATATTTGAGTAGCCTGGAACATTGTAGCATGTTTACGATAAACCGGAGTTGAACAAAAGCGCCTCGCTTAACTTCCAAGGGAGTGTAATGAGATATAATGGACGCCCATTAACTTCATTATTTCTTATTTTCTGCTTCTCTTCCTTCTCTCTCTGTTTTATATTCCTTATACGAGTTGAGAGCCTGTTGGCTAAACAGGTAAACTTTGTATTTACAAAGATGGGATAATCATTTGCTGACAGTAAACATATTGGTATTGAATTAGTTGAAGTGCTTCGAAAAAAAAAAATATTCTTGTATTTACTTCACGGTAATGGAGATAAACATTAGCATTATTACTTGCTTCCTTGTAAGTTTATTATTTATAAGCAATTGTTGTTACAGTATTGATACGTGTTGCGTTAATCTAATGACTTATTTGTGTAATCTCTTTTAACGTAATGGACTGCTACACACTTTTCAAGTGAGTTATTGCTGCAGCAGTTTTCACTTCAGCACAAGAGAAAGAGGTAATATTACTATTACGTCACCTCACTTTAAGAAATTGGGGAAAAACAAAAAACTTTCATTCATTTTGAGACGAAACGAGTTTGCCATATTCTGTAAGTCGGTGAAATTCGAGCCCTATACATGACAGCTGTGCCGCTCATTTCCTAAACCAGTGGCCAAGAGAGTAAATGCGATTAAAATCCCTGCAACTGCCTGTGGATGGGGAAGACCCAATTAAAACAACCGGTGTTGCTTGCTCTTTCTTGTAAAACACTGCAACTTTAGCTAATACTTTCTCTACACGACTAAACTCACAGTAGGTAGAGAAGCTATTATATTCCACCCAAAAATTAGAAGTCGAGATTTCACAGGAAATATATGTTTGAGTGCAAGCATATTAGAAGAAGATCAGTATGCGTACAGCACATCTCAAAAACGAAAACACCGATAAATTACAAACTTGATATTTACATTAAGTATCTGCAAGAATGCGACACCAAGATTTTCAAGAAATTTCCAACCCCAAACTACCCTTCACATGCAAAAATGTTTGAAAATTTGCTTTAAGTATCTCATATTAAATACATTAATATAACAAATTAACTGTATATCTTGAAATTTCTGAGAATAGCCTCTGAAGATCTGCTCATTCAGAATGAATTTTTCTGAATTTGGCATAAACCGTAAGAAATAGTTAAAACCTACTACATAAAAAAGTATGTTTCTAAAACACATAATCGCTCATGTACATTTTCTTTGTAGAGTTGACCGTTTCCCAGGTACTCGTTGTTACTGGTTTCAATTGTAAGCCACGTAACTTTTCTCAAATGGGAAATTCACCTTTCGTTTCATGTCTTTAGTTTTACTTCAATTGTTCACATGGCAACCACATTGACCGTCGTTTGTCCTTGTGTATTCACTTCTACTCACAAGGAAGCAAGTAATAAGACAATTCCTGTTAATGTTTATCTCGATTATCATCAAGTAGATAGAAGATTAGTTTGTTTGCAGAATAGGTAAAATAAGTTAGTGTATGGATTTGCTTTTACAATTTAGAACAGCTGCAAAATACTTGTATTAATTGTTCTAGGTTAGTTTAACCTGAAATAAAAAAAACAAAGCCAGTGAAAAAAGCTTAGGCGTTACATTCACATGACCTTCTCTAGCTACTCTACAAACAAACTTCTTACAAACGATAATTCTTCTTTCTACACCATGTTAATCGAAATGAACATTAGCAGAATGTTATTACTTAATTCCTTATAGGTAGAATGGAACTAAGGAAATACACTAGGGTAAAGTGATAGTCAAATGTTTTAAAAGCTGTTGTTATTCGATTGTCATTGCAAATCCCTTCTTTGCTTGGCCAGGATTAGAAGAAAAGAAAAACGAACACTTCCGTCTGAGAAAAGTATAAGTACTTCACAATTGAAACTAATAACAAGAAATACCTCGGAAATGGTAAGGTCCACGAAAAATGTATATGATATAACTTGTGTATTTTAACAAGATCTACATTTTTTGTAAACTAAGTTTTTATCTATCTCTTACGGTTTACTAGTTATACCAAATTAAGCAAAATTCATATGGAATAAACATGTCTTTAGAAACTATTCGCAGAAAAGTTAAGATATACATTTTATTTATGACAGATATGGCTTTAATATGCGGAACTTTAATCAAAATCGTTAGAGCCATTTTTACGAAAACAAAATTTTCGAAAATTTTTCCACGTAAAGGTTAGTTAAGGGGGGAATTTTCCTAAAAATCTTCGTGTCGCATTCTTGGAAGATAGCAAACTTAGATACCAAGTTTGGTATTTAACCGTCTTTTCGTTTTTGAGCAATGTTCTCCAGAGACACACACGCGCGCACGCTAAAGAAAGTAAAAAGTTAAACCCTTACGTAAACCGCTGTGTAAAATACGCCACATTTGTGTGCAAACGTTGGTACACCTTCGTTACCAGTCCACTGTGTCTGCTGTGTGCATGACAAATAACAACAGGTGGAGGATGCCATACGAGATACAAGTTTCGCTTAGAATGGCAAAATGATTATTTCTGATTTTAGAATTGTAAAAAGGTGTTGTGTTATTATAACATCAGACTACTTTTAATTCCACTAATCACCATGGAAAAGCTAAACTTTATAGTATGATTATAAAAAATCACGTAGCTTTCTCTATACCTCTGTAACAAAGTATTAACACATTGAAGCCGAGGCGTTTCTTTAGTTGAGGAGGCCAGAAATGCAGCGTTTTTACGCCTATTTTGAATTATTATTTTCAGTACATCAAGGAAACTGCCTTGGTACAATCTAAAATTATGGTATTCAAGGATTTCTCAACAAATAACCAAACAGTCGTAACTTGTGAGTTAATATTTTATTTTATATTTACAACAAGTATCAAACTTTGAAACAAATCTGCGTAAAGCAGCTTACACTCCATTTATTGGAAGCTCAAAAATCTCTCCCTCGGAATAGGAATTTTCCAGAACTTCATTTATTGCATCCTGCATTTCAGCTTCAGTTTGCAGAAAGCGGCGAAAATGCTGAATTTTAACATTTAGGAACACAAAACGTAACAAGCATATCACCACCTTCAAAGAAAATGGCGCAACTGGCCCGAGAGCAGCCAATATTACTAACTCTCCTCAATTTCCTATTAGTTGACGAAAGAGAGGACAGATGGCAGCAGAACTAAACGATAACTGATGTATGATCTTTGCTGCATAGCCCAAGACCGAGGTACGGTCGTGGAATTGCATTAAAACCGTTAGAAATAGCTGGCAGAGCTATACTTGGGCTTCAATGTGTTACTAAGCTTATTCTTCTATCTACTTCATAATGACAATAATAGATACACATTACCAGAAGTGGTCTTAAAATTTAGTTTCTTATAAGTAGAATGGAATACACTAGACTAAACCGACAGTCAAATGTTTTAAGTTGTGGTTGGCATGGGATTGAAATCCGTTTCTTTGCGTTGACAAATTCCTGTATAACTAAACCATGTTTTAAAACTCAAACCAGTTACAAGGAATATCTCGAAAACGGTTATCTCCACGAAAAGAAATTCTGTTGTGTTCCATTCACATGACTTTCTCTACATCTCTGCAACAAATTATTGTTAAAAAGCTTATTCTTCTATTTACTTCATGCTAATCGAGAAAAAATTAGCAGAAATAGTCTTATTACTCGCTTCCTTGTAAGTAGAAGTGAAATAAGGGAGTAGCGTAGGTTAAAGTGATAGTCAAAAGCTGGTTGTTATGTGATTGAAGTTCCCTATTTTGTATAGACAGGAGTTGACAAATTCCTGTATGAGAAAAGTAAACTTTTTTAAAACTGAAACCAAAAACAAGGAATATCTAAAAAACGATCAACTGCGCGAAACAAATGCATACAACATAAATTGTATGTTTTATCCTGCTCTACATTTTTTGTGTGGTAAGTTTTTCTCCATCTCTTACGGTTAAGCAGTTATGCAAAATTCCATAAAATTCATCCAGAACAACGTAGTTTTCAGAAAATTCAAGATTTACATTTTATTTGTCAGGTAAATATCTTTAATATACGATATTTTAATCAAAATCGTTAGAGCCATTTTTGAGAAAATAAAAAATTTCGAAAAATGTTCCATGTAGGTGGGGGATTTTTCTAAACATCTTTATCCCTTCATCAAAACATCCCTAGAAGTTACTAAACTCAAGTTACTAAACTTAAATCAAAGTTTGGGACCTTACCGACTTATCGTTTTTAAGTTATCGTGTTCGCAGACAAACGGACACACACGGACCTTTTTCTAAAAATGCTTTTTTTGGATACAGGGGACCATAAAACATAATTTCCGGTGAAATCTCGGTATCGAATTTTGGGTGGAGTGCAATTACTTCTGATATAGAGAAATTAAAAATGTATATGACACAGATTGTTTGTTTTAAAGAGCTCTACATTTCTTGGGTAGTAAGTTTTGGTCTGTCTTACAGTTTACTAGTTATGCAAAATTCAAACAAATTCATCCCGTATAAAGAGGACTTTAAAGGCTATTGACAAAAAAAATCAACATAAACATTTAATTTTTCATGTAAATATCTGGATTATAAGAGATTTTAATCAAAATCGTTAGAGGCATTTTTGAGAAAATCACAATTTTCGAAAAATGTTCCATATAAAGGGTAGTTTGGGGTGGAGGACTTTCTCCAAATCTTCGTGTCGCATCCCTTGATATAGTGAACGTAAATATTGTCGCCGTGTTGTTATGTCCACGTTGTTGTGCCAATATGGCTATCAGGTGAGTCTACTTGCAGTTGGTCGAGGGTTAATACTCGTGAACTTCTCTACATTACATACCTTGCTGTTCTGGCTAAGCTCGTTCTTGTAGACCAGGAGTTGTCAAAGGTGTGTAACACTTTTGGTAGACTCAAATAAAAAAGTTCACTTAACTTCACTGTAGACTTCCTTTATTGGTTTGAAACACCGACCCAACGAGCGACTCCCGACATTACCAACTTGATGAAGTAGTTTTATTTAAGTGCTAATTCCACTTTTACGGAGTTGTTATGTCGTCACCGTAATCTTGAGTTTCGCGGTCCGCATAACATTTACGGTAATAATTGCTCGTCTGATACACTTACAAAACACAGCTTTCCTACAAAGTACGCCAGGCGATTTCTTAGTCCCCTTTCTTATACGTCTTTTCCCACATTGTGTGTCTTACTTTATGAGCCTTGTATAACTTATATGTGATTCCTACATTAATTGTCTTATTTTCTGAGACTTGTATAACTTATACGTGACTCCTACATTGTGTGTCTTATTTTCTGAGACTTGTAGAACTTATACGTGATACCTACATTATGTGTCTTATTTTCTGAGCCTTGTATAACTTATACGTGATTCTTACATTGTGTGTCTTATTTTCTGAGCCTTGTATAACCTATACGTGATTCCTACATTATGTGTCTTATTTTCTGAGCCTTGTATAACTTATACGTGATTCTTACATTGTGTGTCTTATTTTCTGAGCCTTGTATAACCTATACGTGATTCCTACATTGTGTGTCTTATTTTCTGAGACTTGTATAACTTATACGTGATACCTACATTATGTGTCTTATTTTCTGAGCCTTGTATAACTTATACGTGATTCCTACATTGTGTGTTTTACTTTCTGAGACTTGTATAACTTATACATGTTTCCTACATTGTGTGTCTTACTTTCTGAGCCTTTTATCACTTATACGTGATTCCTACATTGTGTGTCTTACTTTCTGAGCCTTTTATCACTTATACGTGATTCCTACATTGTGTGTTTTACTTTCAGAGCCTTGTATAACTTATACGTGATTCCTACATTGTGTGTCTTACTTTCTGAGCCTTGTATAACTTATACGTGATTCCTACATTGTGTGTCTTACTTTCTGAGACTTGTATAACTTATACGTGATTCCTACATTGTGTGTCTTACTTTCTGAGCCTTTTATCACTTATACGTGATTCCTACATTGTGTGTTTTACTTTCAGAGCCTTGTATAACTTATACGTGATTCCTACATTGTGTGTCTTACTTTCTGAGCCTAGTATAACTTATACGTGATTCCTACATTGTGTGTTTTACTTTCTGAGCCTAGTATAACTTATACGTGATTCCTACATTGTGTGTCTTATTTTCTGAGACTTGTATAACTTATACTTGATTCCTACATTGTGTGTTTTACTTTCAGAGCCTTGTATAACTTATACGTGATTCCTACATTGTGTGCCTTATTTTCTGAGACTTGTATAACTTATACTTGATTCCCACATTGTGTGTCTTATTTTCTGAGCCTTGTATAACTTATACGTGATTCCTACATTGTGTATCTTACTTTCTGAACCTTGTATAACTTATACGTGATTCCCACATTGTGTGTCTTACTTTCTGAGCCTAGTATAACTTATACGTGATTCCTACATTGTGTGTTTTACTTTCAGAGCCTAGTATAACTTATACGTGATTCCTACATTGTGTATCTTACTTTCTGAACCTTGTATAACTTATACGTGATTCCCACATTGTGTGTCTTACTTTCTGAGCCTTTTATCACTTATACGTGATTCCTACATTGTGTATCTTACTTTCTGAGACTTGTATAACTTATACGTGATTCCTACATTGTGTGTTTTACTTTCTGAGCCTTGTATAACTTATACGTGATTCCTACATTGTGTATCTTACTTTCTGAACCTTGTATAACTTATACGTGATTCCCACATTGTGTGTCTTACTTTCAGAGCCTAGTATAACTTATACGTGATTCCTACATTGTGTGTTTTACTTTCAGAGCCTAGTATAACTTATACGTGATTCCTACATTGTGTGTTTTACTTTCTGAGCCTAGTATAACTTATACTTGATTCCCACATTGTGTGTCTTACTATCTGAATTTTGTATAACTTATACTTGATTCCTACATTGTGTGTTTTACTTTCAGAGCCTTGTATAACTTATACGTGATTCCTACATTGTGTGTTTTCCTTTCTGAGCCTAGTATAACTTATACTTGATTCCCACATTGTGTGTCTTATTTTCTGAGCCTTGTATAACTTATACGTGATTCCTACATTGTGTATCTTACTTTCTGAACCTTGTATAACTTATACGTGATTCCCACATTGTGTGTCTTACTTTCTGAGCCTTTTATCACTTATACGTGATTCCTACATAGTGTGTCTTACTTTCTGAGCCTAGTATAACTTATACTTGATTCCCACATTGTGTGTCTTACTTTCTGAGCCTAGTATAACTTATACGTGATTCCTACATTGTGAACCTTGTTTCTTATACGCACATACTTTATATACTTAAAGGTCTGAGTATTACCCTCCTTTTAGATTGGCTGGAAAAAGGCGCGTAAAGTAGATTTGTCATGTGACTATTGGGTATTTTTCTTTATTGTACACCCACGTGTCCTTGTTCTATAATGAGAAATTCCCTCCTTCAAGTTTTAAATGGAAAATACCTTTCTTCCTCTTAAGGGTTGTTAGTTATGTCCCTAATGCACTAAAGTTCGTGTTATTTTCAACAAAACACGTAGCCTTGAAGAATACAAAAGGGAGTTTCTGCACGCCACGTTACTGCGTTCTACTGAACATGTATTTCTTATGTTAAATATTGCACACTAATGATTAAACTAACAATATATGCGTCGTGCTAAAATACCCTCGCAGTATCGAGTTTGGTATTTAACGGAGTTTTCGTTTTGAGTTTTTGAGTATGCTGCCCTCAGACACATATGCGTGTTTTTTTTCTAAAAATGCGTTTTTTTGATTCAAGTGGTTCCAAAACATGTATTCCCGCTGAAATCTGATATTGAATTTTGGGTGCAATAGAATACCGTCTGTATACGCTATGTAGATAGTAGGCGTAGAGAAAGTAAAATTAACTGCAGTAAGATTGGTAATGTATGTCATTAAACCTAACATTGATATATCAGTGCGGAGAAAACGTTCAAACGAATTCACTTTTAATTATGAACACTCTTTATCAGTTTCTTTTACGTGCCGTAAATCTACGACACGGGACCAACGGCTTTACGCCTCTTCCGAAGAATTTTTACGAGCTTGGAAACCAGGGACTATAATGTTACCTCTGTGACAAGAAAAAGGGCTTATTAAGCATCATTTCATGAAGAAACGCCGTAACAGGCACTCGCCTTTCAAACTGGCTAGTTCCGCCACTGTTGTAGTTCACAAGCGGAACAACAGTCTTAATAACAACTGCAGGTAGAGTGGTGATACGTGACACTTGATCCCTAAAGGGGTAAATCCAGTAATTGAGAGAAACTGCTCCAAAGCGCCACTGAAAGGCGCCCTTGCCTCATTTGGACACTGGCTTTGAACTGGGGACGCCAGTTTCAGGACGAGTGATTCTTTACACTCAAACATATTGTGAAGAATAAGAAACTGCGAGGAATATCGAAAACAAGAAAAGAAAACTAGCATTATATTCTTTCATGTGTGTTTGCGTTGTTGAAACTAAGAATCTGTGAATTATGTTGGCCATTAAATTTTACTTTCTCTACACGTACTATGTACATAGTGTATAGAGAAGGTATTGCACTCCACACAAAAATTCCATACCGACATACCACAGGAAAATATGTTTTAGGGTCCCCTGTATCCATAAAAGCATTTTCAGAAAAAGGTCCGTTTGTGTCTTGTTTCTGTCTGTCTGTCTGTCTGTCTGTCTGTGTGTCTCTGTGGGCAGCGTAGCTCAAAAACGAAAAGTCCGTTAAAAACCAAACTTGGTATTTAGGTTCGGTATCTTCCAAAGATGCAACACGAAGATTTCCAAGAGAATCTCCCCACCTCCAACTACCCTTTACATGGAACTTTTCTCGAATTTTTTTATTTTCTCAAATGGCTCTAACGATTTTGATTAAAATATCATATAGTAAAAATATTTACCTGACAAATAATATTTTTCTGGGAATATCCTCTGAAGATTACTTTATTCTGGATGAATTTTACGACATTTTGCATAACAGCTAAACCGTAAAAGATGCACAAACACTTACCACACAAAAATGTTAAAAAAACATAAATTATGTTATATACAGCTTTTCGTGGAGCTGATCGTTTTTGAGATATTCCTTGTTATTGGTTTCACCTTTAAAAAAACTTATACCTTACTCATACCGGAATTTATCAACTCCTGTGTATACAAAACAAAGGAACTGCAGTCAATAGGAACCAACTTTTCACTATCACTTTAACCTATGGTACGCCCTTATTTCCCTTCTATTTACAAGGAATCAAGTAATAAGACTATTTCCGGTAATTTTTTCTCGATTAACATTAAGTAAATAGAAACATAAGATTTTAACAATAATTTGTTACAGAGATTTAGAGAAAGCCATGTGAATGTAACACATCAGATTTTTGTTTTTAAGTTGGAATACTTTATTATTTAGACCACATGGGAATGTAAGATTATATTACGTGCAGACGATAAAGCAACGGTTACAAATCTGTCTATCCACAGTAGATGAGGTAATAATTATTATTTGAAACATAATAGGTCAAAACAAAAGTAAGAGCTTTATTCAGAAAATCAGCACACAACAATAACACAAGAGGAAAATTAGGGAATACATTTATAATCTGCTGCTGCTTCATTTATTGTTACTAATATGTGTTCCAACCTACATGAATATTCCACTTAAAATAATTTGGTTACAATTTTTTCTTTTCATTTCAGTATTTCAGTCTCATCCTTTGATATTTGTTTTTATTAAGCTGTATTTGTTTCCTGGTGGAGTGCAAGAGGTCCAACTAGGTCACAATACAGCATGTGTTTCATAGCGCTCCTTTGCATTCGTTAGCTACAGGCACACTCAAAAATCGAAAGTCCTAGCCAGGATTTGAAGCACGGATCTCCCGGATGCTCTACCACTGAGCTACCATGTTGCCCGGTAAACTACAAGGTGATATCAAATTATTGACTTACATTGTCGTCAGTACTTGAAGTCCCAGGTTCACAGTTTCGCCAACCATTAATGCTAAGTAGTTGATTTTCCACATAAGCCGTTTATAGAGCACATTATTATTGTTCAACATGATTGGTTGTTGCAACAACACAACAAGTGACTGTACTGAATAAAAGCAAAACACTTTAAATATACGAGGGCTGATCGAAAAGTAACGATCAGTAATTATTTTACAAGAAAGTTTAATTGTTAAATAAAATCACAAATGAACTTACATGTTTTACCTACATAGTCACCAACTTTCTCAACAAAATTGTGTTACCAGTTTCAATGTCCCCTGTTCCTACAAGTCCGTTTCTCTGAGCACAGCCTTCTGCTGATTTCACTTCAGCATCTGTCGCAAAGCGTTGGCTGGACAGGAGTTTCTTCACGGGACCAAGCAGATGAAAGTGCGATGGTGCGGACTGTATGGTGGAGCATCTGCCAACCAAATTTGGTGATTTCCTGACCAACATCAAGAGCATCACGAAGGACACTTTACTGGGGTACCACTCCATACTTCTTTCGGGCGTGTCATCATCATGTTAAGTGAGGATCTTAGGCACTAACGTGTCATCAGCAATATGCACTATAGGAAATGTTGCGATAAGGTTCGCAGTTGCACACGCTGGTCGTTCATTCTGCGGGGTTGCAGCTGTTACCGGCCTCCCGAGCGTGGCGACTTTGCTATCATCCCTATACACGCCAAGCATGTCCCTATTTATTGAAGCACGCCTCTCTGCTCTTCACACGACAGCAGCATGCGCGCCATCTTTGTTGTGCTTCTCTCGCTAGAACTGTACATGACACAAAAATACTTTCTGTAGTGAAAACTTCAAACTATATCTGTGTGAAATTGCAACGTTTCAGCTGCAATACCAAGTCAAATTAGATTAGAAATCATTCTGTAGGTTCGTTTAAGCCAGGAAGCCACTGAACTTAGAACTTGTGAAGGTATATACATGTATACATATGTTTATATACTACGGAAAAACGCCACTGCACTATACTTAATGTGCTCCATAAAAGCATATGTACTTCCTTTTTCTTTTTTTTTTTTTGCATGCACATATAAACAAAGGGTATCAGAAATTATTGTTAAAATGTATAAATAAATATCGTTTCATTATATGTAACACTGAGGTAATGTCAGATGATAGTTTTCTAGTTATCAACATAATAGTTACTACAGTAATTATATAAACTAAAATATGATTGTTGTAGTACGTACTCTTCATAAATGTCAACAAATTACAATAAATATTTACAAATATGTTAAAGAATTTACAATTATGTACTAGTGTAAAATATGAAAGCATCAGGCTTTACAGACCTTGTGTCATTGCTAAATACTAACACATTGGTGCAAGTCAAAGTATACATCAGTTTAAAATGATTACTTTTGGATCCGCCCTCGTAGGGAAGGAGAGTGAGTAAGCAACTTGCCGCTTACCGAGAGCTTGTGTGAAGTGCCTCTCCACGGCCGACTGAGTCAACCTGGGGACGGTCGAGAGGTGGCGAGCCGCCCCCTGAACCACCTCCAGTATCTCGTGATGGTGCTGCCGCCACTCGGCGGTTCCCACGTCACTGCAATGTAAACACTTGGATAAGCTTCTCAAGATGAGGGCCAGCATTTCCTTACCTGCTCTTCCAACAAACAAACAGAAAGTGACAAACGATTTGACATAACTAAACAACACAAAACTTTATTTACACTACCTTACTCTATTTGTCAACGTAACGTCGCTGCTGTCAAGGTATTTACTGTCACGTGCTACCAGTTTTTCAGTGCCGGTGTTATACTCTTCCACCGCCAAAGAACCTATTCGTTTTTCGAATGCACAAAATGTTCGCCCAATCGAATATTGTAAGCAAATTACACAAGTGTATAGTGATAATGCAATGAACGAGTCTTCAGTGAGGAAATGACACATAATTTACGAGTAATCAAGCAAGAATATAACAGTGTGTACGATATAGACCGTTTATCAATCGTTATGGAGCAGTTGAAAACAAATGTTGATAAAAGAATTCAGAAAAACCGGTGTTTCACTTTGGACACCGTACATGACTTTTTGGATGGAAAAGATTTTCCAGCTATGAAGACCTCAACATCTTGGCTCAGATGTAGTGGAAGAGTATAACATCTGTACCACGTGACAATAAATACCATGATAGCAATGACGTTGAGAAATAGAGTAAAGTAGTGTAACTTTGTAAATAAAGTTTTGTGTTGATAACTTTCGTTATTATTTAGTTATGTCAAATCGTGTGTCACTCGTACAATTGGCGCATTTCATTATATACGTATGTACAGGTTATGTGGGCACTGAGCTAGTCTCAACTTTGATGTCTCAATTCCTCCTTCAATACAATATTATATCATTTTCAAACACGTGATCCTATATGCTCATACCTTTATTTGCAAGCACTTGTCAAGAAAACAAACGCCTTCAGGTGAAGGAGCAAAGGGCAGTTACCAATTCAAAAGATTACTTCTAGCTCACGCTACTCTTGAATGCGAAACATACGTATTTTGCCTTCACAGCCAGTTTCTTGAGCTTATCCAAATAATAATCTCTGAACAATTTACTGTGAATATCAACAAGAACTTGCTGTTAAATGTGTCATTTAGTATTATGAGTTAAAGGCATTCAAAACTCGTTTATTTTCTTTAACTTTATTGTTGTCTGTGTTGTGTTTAGATCGGTAATATTAAGCAACCTTGGTGACGTATTGCATCGCCAGTCTCTTATGATGGAGCACGAATAACTAAACACACAGTCTTATTACTCCACTTTCATAGGACAAGGAATTCTTTAGTGTTAAATAATCACCAGAGCATACCGTTCGTATATACGTTGCGACCGACTGCCTCGCCGCATCAAAACAAGAACGCAGGTAAACAAAATGACCTGTGTGACATTCGTGAGAGCTCATTTGTTTAGTTAATTAATTAATTTTGTACAACATACACATTGTTACACATATATAAGGCTGATTTCCTTCTTTACATTATGAAAACACGCAACAAGTATTTACTGATCGAATAAAAATATGCAAATAATAAAATTTATTTCTTAAATAACTTCAGACTCTTAGTAGGGAAAAGCGAAATCAGGAATCAAAATAAATCTTTACTTATCTCCCACTGAAAACTTTACCTACTCATTCAACGTTCCGACAAACGAGATTTGTAATGCAACAAAGTTAATTTCACTCGCATGATGTGATTGGGGCACATTTGTTATCAATATCAGCAAGCAAATATTATTTGTTGGGATCTAAGAGTGCAGCTTGTATGTGATAGGTCACACTGAACCCTGAGGCAGGATGACGGTTAATTTCACTCGCATGATGTGATCGGGGCACATTTGTTATCAATATCAGCAAGCAAATATCCTTTGTTGGGATCTAAGAGTGCAGCTTGTATGTGATAGGTCACACTGAACCCTGAGGCAGGATGACAGATAATTTCACTCGCATGATGTGATCGGGGCACATTTGTTATCAATATCAGCAAGCAAATATCCTTTGTTGGGATCTAAGAGTGCAGCTTGTATGTGATAAGTCACACTGAACCCTGAGGCAGGATGACAGATAATTTCACTCGCATGATGTGATCGGGATACATTTGTTATCAATATCAACAAACAAATATTATTTGTTGGGATCTAAGAGTGCAGCTTGTATGTGATAAGTCAAACTGAACCCTGAGGCAGGATGACAGATAATTTCACTCGCATGATGTGATCGGGATACATTTGTTATCAATATCAACAAACAAATATTATTTGTTGGGATCTAAGAGTGCAGCTTGTACGTGATAGGTCACACTGAACCCTCAGGCAGGATGACAGTTAATTTCACTCGCATGATGTGATCGGGGCACATTTGTTATCAATATCAGCAAATGTTATTTGTTGGGATCTAAGAGTGCAGCTTGTATGTGATAGGTCACACTGAACCCTGAGGCAGGATGACAGATAATTTCACTCACATGACGTGATCGGGATACATTTGTTATCAATATCAACAAATATTATTTGTTCGGATCTAAGAGTGCAGCTTGTATGTGACAAGTCACACTGAACCCTGTTCAACTTTATTTGAGGTAGGATGCTCGTGAATCGTTAGATCCGTCTTGACAGTTCTGCCGCACAGCTCTGGACTGTAACACTGTGACTGTTGTGTCTAACTTTTTGAACTAATTTACAATCAATAATATATTTCCGTGAAGCAGTTCTGTTACCAGACGTTTCACAGTTTGTATACTAGAATTGTCACCGGTTTCTTAATATGTACACTTCTAGAAAACTATTGTAAAACAAATTAATTTTGCTCACATTTGAGCAGAACAAAGATGTATTCCTACCGACGTGGCTCGCCGTTATGCAGTGATTGTTATTTTGCAGTAATAGGTTGCACTCTACGTTGACCTTTGCTCGCTGCTTGGTATTGGCCGCTCTTACTAGGAAGCAGGTACGAACTTGCTAGCTCTACTAATCACTGTGCAGCATGTGGGTGTGTTACCCAGCCTCGCTACCTTACCTCTGATAGCATGGGCCAGGCTTTACTTTCTCTACACGTACTATGTACATAGTGTATAGAGAAGGTATTGTATTGCACCCAAAAATTCGAACCGAGATTTCACCGCAAATATATGTTTTGGATCCCTCTGAATCCAAAAAAAAAAAAAAAAAAAAATCTTTGAAAAACAAGGTCCGTGTGTGTGTTTGTATGTCTGTGGACAGCAGAGCTCAAAAACGAAAACACTGATAAATACCAAACTTGGTATTTAATTTTGCTATCTTCCAAGGATGCGACACGAAGATTTTAAAGAAAATCCCCCCATCCTCAACTAACCTATACATAGAACTTTTTTAAAAATTTTGATTTTGTCAAAAATGGCTTTAACAATTTTGTTTAAAATATGATATGTTAAAGATATTTACTTGAAAAATAAAATGTATATTTTGAATTTTCTGGGAACAGCCTCTGAAGACTACTTTATTCTAGATGAATTTTACGGAATTTTGCATAACTGCTAAACCGTAAGAGATGATAAAAAATTGTCACACAAAAAATGTAGAGAACGTTAAAACACACAATTTATGTTATATACATTTTTTTTGTAGAGTTGATCGCTTTTGAGATATTCTTTGTTATTAGTTTCAGCTTTAAAAACTTATACTTTTCTCATACAGGAATTTGCCAACTCGTGTCCATACAAACAAAGGAGCTTCGGTCACATAGCAACCAGCTTTTGAATATCACTTTAACCTATGGTACTCCCTTATTTCACTTCCACTTACAAGGAAGCAAGTAATAAGACTTTCTGCTAATGTCTTCTCGATTAGCAGGAAGTTAATAGAACAACAATATTTAATAAGTGACGTTTGTTAAACAGTAGATAGAGAAACTCATGTGAATGGAACACATACTTTTTTTGGATGTCTTAAATGTGTATTTCCGGTGAAATCTCTGAATGCAATTTTCAGGTGCAATATAATAGTTGCTCTACTTGCCGTATGTAGTAGAGAAAGTAAAAGTTTGTACTTGCTGCTGACAGTGTAAGATTCTCAAGGACGGACATGAGTACAGTTATTTGCCATTGGACCGTATGTGTGGGGGGGGGTGCTTCAATCTGGGCGCCCCAATTCCCTCGTCCTCTTACCCGATCCAGATAGTTCACTGTAAGTGTCGCCTACCCTCAACATGTTCTTACTAATCTATCAACTTTGCTGCAAATAGCTTTTACCGAGAACGGGCAAATTTGTAGACTTTCACTAATTTGTTGGATTTTTTTTCTGTTAGACCGCTCGCCTCTCACCTGGGCGGCCCGGATTTCATCCCAAACGACCGTATTTGTGGTGGACAAAGAGGCGCAGAGGCGGGTTTTCTCCGGGCTATCCGGCTTCCCCCGCCATTACATTCCACCAGTGCTCCAACTTCATTCAATGTCAACGCATTCTAGTAAAAGCGAGGGTTAAACATATATTACACTCACATGGCTTTCTCTAGGACCTCTACAAACAAACTTCTTACAAAAGATTATTCTTCTTTCTACACAATGCTAATCGAGATAAACATTAGCAAAATGTTCTTATTACTTATTTCTTTATAAGTAGAAGCAAACTGAAGCAATTCACTAGGCTAAAGCGATAGTCAAATGTTTTATAAGCTGTGGTTATGCGATTGTCATTGCAATTCGCTTCTTTGTTTGACCAGGAGTAGAACAAAAGAAAAACGGACACTTCTTATCTGAGAAAAGTATAAGTACTTCACAATTCAAACCAAAAACAAGGGATATCTTAGAAACGGTCAACTCTACAACAAAAATGCATAAATTGTATGTTTTAAGGAGCTCCACATTTTTATGTAATAATGTTTTGTCTATCTCTTAGGGTTTAACCGTTATGCAAAATTCTGCAAAAATGAGTCAGAAATAAAGTGCTCTTCAGGGGCTATTCCATGAAAATTCAAAGTATACATTTTATTTGTATTCTGGATAGCGTTAATTTACGGTATTTTAATTAAAATCGTTAAAGCTATTTTTTGAGAAAAACAAAATTTCCAAAAATTTCTCCATGTAAACAGTAGATTGCAGTGGGTGGATTTTATTGAAAATCTTCGTGTTGCATCCTTGAAAGATTTAAACTTAAAAACCAAGTTTGGTATTTGAGGTATTTTAGATGTCGACAGACACACACACACACACACACTGAACGTTTTCTAAACATGTTCTTTTTGGATCAGGATTCTGAAAACATGTATATGATGTTCTCTTTTAGACCAGTTCTCCAACTGAAATGTCGCCGTACTCCACCAGCCGTTTTTCTTTGTAGTGCCGCAATCATTTTAGGATAATATTTCCTTAGATATTTTATTAACCAGGAAGCAAAGTTGCATTAAATTGAGCAACCGGTACTGAAGACAGGATAGTATTACGCTGATCTCATAACATGGTCTGATTCGCTTTACACTGACAGCCGTAGTTATTTAAAATGTGTAAAGTAGGTGCTCTCACCTTTGAACCCGAACCTCGTAGAGTATAGTCACCGTACTTTCCGTGTGGAGGGTCACAGTTCGATAGTGACCCCAGCAACAAGAAGAAAAGGCTCTGACTACCGTTGTATTTGCAAGCTTTATGGTCACCATTCCTCACGTGAATATTATCGTCCAGTATGACGTGTAACCTTCAATGGCCGTCACTTTCCGAACATTCTGTACTATGTTCCACTTCATGTTATTTTCAATTACATTTCACAGCTTTCTTCGCAAAACGTATTCTTTTATAACTTGAATATGTTCATATTAAAGTAGAAGGACCTTGTAAACCAGTTTTATATTTTAGTAATCTATCAATGAAAATGGAGCGTTATTAACTTACCTGCCACAATTTTCAATTTCGGATGAATTATTGACAATTTCTTTTACGTTTTCCAGTTACACAGACATTCTCTTTATAGTGAAGAAGTTTGAAACTCTTCTCCATCTGTAGTGTGTGTTTAGAAGAGAAAAGGATCGCCAGTCAGCCGATGTAGTAAGCTCATATTCACACCAACTAATGGTTTCTGCATCATATGGGTAGGTGGCAGCATCATGCTGTGTTGCCTTCCATGATGTAGCGTTTTTTTTGTTTTTTTGTTTTTGTTTTTCTTTTTTAATTTCTCTATACGTACTATGAGGGCCGTTCAGAAAGTAGCCTCCGGTTGATTGCAAGAAATTCACCAAGTTAAATAAAAATATTTTAATATATACATCTTACAACTACATCTTTGCACTATTTTTCTACATAGTTTCCATAACGATTGAGGCACTTATCGTATCTGTTCACAAGCTTTGAAATTCCTTCTGCATAAAAATCACCCGCTTGTGCCTGGAGCCAGCCTGTGACCGCATCTTTGAGCTCTTCGTCATCAAACCGCTGGGACCCGAGCCATTTCTTCATATGCATGAAGAGGTGATAATCGCTTGGCGCCAGATCTGGGCTGTAAGGTGGATGGTTGACAACGTCCCACTTGAAGGACTCAAGAAGGGCTGTTGTTCTGCGAGCAGAGTGAGGACGGGCGTTATCGTGCAAAAAAACGATACCGGAAGTCAGCATACCATGGCGTTTGTTCTGTATAGCCCGTCGTAATTGTTTTAGTGTTTCACAGTACACGTCTTGATTAATGGTCGTCCCACGTTCCATGAATTCAACCAACAACACCCCTTTTGCATCCCAAAACACCGTTGCCATCAATTTTCGGACAGAAAAATCTTGCCGGGCTTTTATTGGTTTGGTAGGCGAATTTGAATGTGCCCACATCTTTGATTGTTCTTTGGCCTCAGGGTTCACGTACTTAATCCAGGTTTCGTCCCCGGTCACGATTCTGTTTAACAATGGTTCACCTTCGGCCTCATAACGTGACAGAAAGTCTAATGCAGAGGCCATTCTTTGAGTTTTGTGGTGGTCGGTAAGAATTTTGGGCACCCATCGTGCACAGAACTTACGGTAACCCGATCTTGCTGTCACTATCTCGTACAAGAGAGTCTTAGAAATCTGTGGAAAATCAGTAGACAACTCCGACATAGTGAAACGTCGGTTTTCACGAACTTTTGCATCAACTGTCTGAACGAGTTCGTCCGTGACCAATGATGGTCTACCACTCCTCTCTTCATCATGAACGTTTTCTCGTCCACTTTTAAATAAACGTACCCATTCACGGACCACTCCTTCACTCATAACTCTTGGTCCGTACACGGCACAAAGCTCACGATGAATAGCTGCTGCAGAATATCCTTTGGCTGTAAAAAACCTTATAACAGCACGCACTTCACATTTGGCGGGGTTTTCTATTGCAGTACACATTTCAAACGGCCACAAACACTAAACTAGCGCAGGTACGACTTTCACTCGACCACGGCTTGATGCCGACTGACCTGCTGAGTGCGTGAATGCACAGATGGCGTCACTACTCCCCCCACTACCCGCACTGTGACGTATCGGAGGCTACTTTCTGAACGGCCCTCGTATGTACATACTGTATAGAAAAAGTATTGCACACCACCCAAAAATTCGATACCGAGATTTCACCAGAAATATATGTTTTAGGGTCCCCTCTATCCAAAAAAGAGCATTTTCAGAAAAAGGTCCGTGTGTGTCCGTGTGTCCGTGAACACGATAACTCAAAAACGAAAAGTCGGTAAAATACCAAACTAGGTATTTAATTTTAGTATCTTCCAGGGATGCGACACGAAGATTTTGAGAAAAATTCCTGCATCCCAAACTACCCTTTACAGGGAACCTTTGTCGAACATTTTTATTTCCTGAAAAATGGCTCTAACGATTTTGATTAAAAGATCATATATTAAAGATATTTAGCTGACAAATAAAATATATATCTTGAATTTTCTGCGAATAGCCACTGAAGACATCTTTATTTTGGATGAATTTTACGGAATTTTGCAAAACTGCTAACCGTAAGAGATGGAGAAAAAGTTACCACTCACAATTTATGTTGGATATATATATTTGCTTGGTGGAGTTGATCATTTTTTAGATATTCCTTGTTTGTGAAAAACTTAAACTTTTCTCATACAGGAGTTTGTCAACTGCTGTCCACACAAACAAAGGAACTTCAGTCACATAGCAGCCAGGTTTTGACTATCACTTTAACCTATGGTACTTCCTTATTTCGCTTTTACTTACAAGGAAGCAAGTAATAAGACTATTTCCACTAATTTGTCTCGAATAGCATGAAGTAAATAGAAGCATTAGGTTTTTAACAATAATTTGTTGCAGAGATGTAGAGAAAGTCATGTGAATGGAGCACATCAGATTTTGTTATAGTATTTAACGCCCGCTTTTACAACCATGGCACCGCAGGCGGTGACACTGATGATATAAGAATGAAGATGGAGCACCGGTGGAATGCGAAACCAGAGAACCCGGAGAAAACCCGCTTTGTCCTCCCACACATGTGGGATCGAACCCGGACCGTCTAGGTGAGAGGCGAGTGGTCTAACCATTCGGCCACTATCATGCTAGTCTCTTGTATACAACATCAAATCCGGATGGTGGAGTTTTTCGAACGTTAGCTTGGCTTCACTCGGAAGGAAAGTAAAGCCATTGGTCCCAGGTACGGCACGTAGAGACATTAGTCCAATATAGAATAGAAACCTGAGAACCGTGTCTCTCTCAAAAAAGTCGGTCAAAAACTCAGTTTACTATATTTCAGGGTGGGAAACGAACACCATCCAAACTACCCTTTACACAGAAAACAATTTTGAACATTTTATTACTCCAAAATGGCTGTAACAATAGTGTAAATCAAAGATATTTACATGACAAATAGAATGTATATCTTCAATGTTCTGGGAGAAGTCATCTTTCTTCTGGATGAATGTTATTACGTGTGTCAAACCGCAAGAGAGTACTACACAAAAAATATAGATCTCGTTAAAACACATCATTTATGTGATATACATCTTTTTCGTGGAGTTGACCCTTTTATGGGATATTCCTTATTACTTTCTCTATACGTACTATGTAAATAGTGTATAGAGAAGGTATTGCACTCCACCAAAAAATTCGGTACCGAGATTTCACCGCAAATATATGTTTTAGGGACCCCTGTATCAAAAAAAAGTATTTTCAGAAAAAGGTCCGTGTGTGTGTCCGTTTGTTCGTGTGTCCGTATGTCCGTGTGTCTGTGAACACGATAACTCAAAAACGAAAAGTCGGTAAAATACCAAACTTGGTATTTAAGTTTAGTATCTTCCAGGGATGGGACACGACGATTTTGAGAAAAATCCCCCGCCCCAAACTACCCTTTACATGGAATTTTTTTTCGAAAATGTTGATTTTCTAAAAAATGACTCTAACGATTTTGATTAAAATATCATATATTAAAGATATTTACCTGAAAAATAAAATTTATATTTTGAATTTTCTGGGAATAGCCTCTGAAGACCACTTTTTTCTGGATGAATTTTGCATAACTACTAAACCGTAAGTGATGGACAAAAGCTTAACAGACAAAAAATGTAGAACACGTTAAAACACACAATTTATGTTATATACCTTTTTTTCCGTGGAGTTGATCGTTTTTGAGATATTCCTTTTTCTTGGTTTCAGCTTTGAAAAATGTATACTTTTCTCATACAGTTGACTTTGTCAACTCCTGTCCATACAAACAAAGGAACATCATTCACATAGCAACCAGCTTTTGGCTTTCACTTTAACCTATGGTACTCACTTATTTCGCTTCTACTTACAATAAGGCAAGGAATAAGACTATTTCTGCTAATTTTTCTCGACTAGCAAGAAATAAATAAAAGATAATCTTATTAACAATAATTTGTTACAGAGATATGGAGAAAGTCATGTGAATGGAACACATCAGATTTTTCCTCTTGTACTTACAAGAAATCAAGTAACAACACAATTTCTGTTAATGTTTATCTTGGAACAGGAATAATAATAATAATAATAATAATAATAATAATAATAATAATAATACTACTAATAAATAACAATAATCTTTTGTTGGACGAATTGCAGAGGATAGAGAAACCTGATTTGAACATATAATTTTTTAAATTTTCGATTTCAAAAAATAAATGTGCCATTTCTGAACCTTCATAGTTTTTCTTAGATGAAACATTTTTGTTCAGAAAGGTACTTAATTATTGGCACGTCCTCTGCTTCAGGTAAAAGAAGTTATACTGGCGTTGACTGGACCCCAACTAATCTCTTCCCATTTAGAAAGCCAAAAATTAAAAGGTGATATTGCTTAAGTTATCCAACAAAGTATACATTTTCCTATTACTCAAGATTTAATATACACATTTATTGTCGGTAGATGTGATTGGCGCACGTTGGGTAACAAAGTCTCGGCTTACTTACCTGGGTTGTTTAAGAATGTAGCAGTCGTCGTTGTGTTTAGTGTACCAGGTTTCCAGCAGCTCCTCTCTGAGGCCGTGAGTCTGGGCGGCTGACAGCAGCGCCTCATAGTGAGCGTTCTCCAAACGAGCAGGCAACGGACTGGGCTGGTATGTGTTCCCCACAAGACACTGTAACAAGATCGTTATGTTAACATTCTGAATCGCAAGCTATAGCCCAGACATTTTACAAACACTGTAACCAGATCGTTATGTTAACATTCTGTATCGGAAGTTATAACCTGGCCATTTTACAAACACTGTAACCAGATCGTTATGTTAACATTCTGTATAGGAAGTTATAACCTGGACATTTTACAAACACTGTAACCAGATCGTTATGTTAACATTCTGTATCGGAAGCTATAACCTGGACATTTTACAAACACTGTAACAAGATCGTTATGTTGACATTCTGTATCGCAAGCTATAGCCTGGACATTTTACAAACATTGTAACAAGATCGTTATGTTGACATTCTGTATCGCAAGCTATAGCCTGGACATTTTACAAACACTGTAACAAGATCGTTATGTTAACATTCTGTATCGGAAGTTATAATCTGGCCATTTTACAAACACTGTAACCAGATCGTTATGTTAACATTCTGTATCGGAAGTTATAACCTGGCCATTTTACAAACACTGTAACCAGATCGTTATGTTAACATTCTGTATCGGAAGCTATAACCTGGACATTTTACAAACACTGTAACAAGATCGTTATGTTGACATTCTGTATCGCAAGCTATAGCCTGGACATTTTACAAACACTGTAACAAGATCGATATGTTAACATTCTGTATCGGAAGTTATAACCTGGCCATTTTACAAAAACTGTAACAAGATCGTTATGTTAACATTTTGTATCGGAAGTTATAACCTGGCCATTTTACAAACACTGTAACCAGATCGTTATGTTAACATTCTGTATCGGAAGCTATAACCTGGACATTTTACAAACACTGTAACAAGATCGTTATGTTGACATTCTGTATCGTAAGCTATAGCCTGGACATTTTACAAACACTGTAACAAGATCGTTATGTTGACATTCTGTATCGCAAGCTATAATCTGGACATTTTACAAACACTGTAACCAGATCGTTATGTTAACATTCTGTATCGGAAGTTATAACCTGGACATTTTTCAAACACTGTAACAATATCGTTATGTTGACATTCTGTATCGCAAGCTATAGCCTGGACATTTTACAAACACTGTAACCAGATCGTTATGTTAACACTCTGTATCGCAAGCTATAATCTGGACATTTTACAAACACTGTAACAAGATCGTTATGTTGACATTCTGTATCGCAAGCTATAGCCTGGACATTTTACAAACACTGTAACAAGATCGATATGTTAACATTCTGTATCGGAAGTTATAACCTGGCCATTTTACAAAAACTGTAACAAGATCGTTATGTTAACATTTTGTATCGGAAGTTATAACCTGGCCATTTTACAAACACTGTAACCAGATCGTTATGTTAACATTCTGTATCGGAAGCTATAACCTGGACATTTTACAAACACTGTAACAAGATCGTTATGTTGACATTCTGTATCGTAAGCTATAGCCTGGACATTTTACAAACACTGTAACAAGATCGTTATGTTGACATTCTGTATCGCAAGCTATAATCTGGACATTTTACAAACACTGTAACCAGATCGTTATGTTAACATTCTGTATCGGAAGTTATAACCTGGACATTTTTCAAACACTGTAACAATATCGTTATGTTGACATTCTGTATCGCAAGCTATAGCCTGGACATTTTACAAACACTGTAACCAGATCGTTATGTTAACACTCTGTATCGCAAGCTATAATCTGGACATTTTACAAACACTGTAACAATATCGTTATGTTGACATTCTGTATCGCAAGCTAAAGGCTGGACATTTTACAAACACTGTAACAAGATCGTTATGTTGACATTCTGTATCGCAAGCTACAACCTGGCCATTTTACAAACACTGTAACAAGATCGTTATGTTAACATTCTGTATCGGAAGTTATAACCTGGCCATTTTACAAACACTGTAACAAGATCGTTATGTTAACATTCTGTATCGGAAGTTATAACCTGGCCATTTTACAAACACTGTAACAAGATCGTTATGTTAACACTCCGTATCGGAAGTTATAACCTGGCCATTTTACAAACACTGTAACAAGATCGTTATGTTGACATTCTGTATCGCAAGCTATAGCCCAGACATTTTACAAACACTGTAACCAGATCGTTATGTTAACATTCTGTATCGGAAGCTATAATCTGGACATTTTACAGACACTGTAACAAGATCGTTATGTTAACATTCTGTATCGCAAGCTATAGCCTGGACATTTTACAAACACTGTAACCAGATCGTTATGTTAACACTCTGTATCGCAAGCTATAATCTGGACATTTTACAAACACTGTAACAATATCGTTATGTTGACATTCTGTATCGCAAGCTAAAGGCTGGACATTTTACAAACACTGTAACAAGATCGTTATGTTGACATTCTGTATCGCAAGCTACAACCTGGCCATTTTACAAACACTGTAACAAGATCGTTATGTTAACATTCTGTATCGGAAGTTATAACCTGGCCATTTTACAAACACTGTAACAAGATCGTTATGTTAACATTCTGTATCGGAAGTTATAACCTGGCCATTTTACAAACACTGTAACAAGATCGTTATGTTAACACTCCGTATCGGAAGTTATAACCTGGCCATTTTACAAACACTGTAACAAGATCGTTATGTTGACATTCTGTATCGCAAGCTATAGCCCAGACATTTTACAAACACTGTAACCAGATCGTTATGTTAACATTCTGTATCGGAAGCTATAATCTGGACATTTTACAGACACTGTAACAAGATCGTTATGTTAACATTCTGTATCGCAAGCTATAGCCTGGACATTTTACAAACACTGTAACCAGATCGTTATGTTGACATGCTGTATCGGAAGCTATAACCTGGACATTTTACAAACACTGTAATAAGATCGTTATGTTGACATTCTGTATCGCAAGCTATAGCCTGGACATTTTACAAACACTGTAACAAGATCGTTATGTTAACATTCTCTATCGGAAGCTATAACCTGGACATTTTACAAACACTGTAACAAGATCGTTATGTTGACATTCTGTATCGCAAGCTATAGCCTGGACATTTTACAAACACTGTAACAAGATCGTTATGTTAACATTCTGTATCGGAAGCTATAGCCTGGACAGTTTACAAACACTGTAACCAGATCGTTAAGTTGACATTCTGTATCGCAAGCTATAGCCTGGACATTTTACAAACACTGTAACCAGATCGTTATGTTGACATTCTGTATCGCAAGTTATAGCCTGGACATTTTACAAACACTGTAACCAGATCGTTATGTTGACATTCTGTATCGCAAGCTATAGCCTGGGCATTTTACAAACACGGAAACCAGATCGTTATGTTGACATTCTGTGTCGGAAGCTATAACCTGGACATTTTATAAACACTATAACATGATCGTTTTGTTGACATTCTGTATCGGAAGTTATAACCTGGACATTTTATAAACACTTCTAGAATATAGACTGATGGGATTCGCTCTTCTACAAACTGTTCTTCTTCTTAATGAAGATAAATACTTAGTTATATATTTTATTAAATGTAACAAGATAAAGTGATAGTCAAATGATTTTGGGCGAGTAGTAGAGGCATTTCGACTACAATCGGCCAAAAAATGAAATACACTTTTTATGGAAAATACTTGTTGGCACCTTTGCTTATCTACAAAGAATCAACATATATCTTTCGTCTCCTTACTAGAAATTCTACAGACATCTAAACTTCGTACAATATATCCGATACCTACCTTTTCATAAAACAGTGTTTTTATCAAAACAACATATTCACTTTTAAAATGATCCAGCCGTGTTAGTAGTTGTTTAAATACAACTCAAATTTCCCACAATATGTAGAAGTGTCCTTTGTAATATTACAATTATCCTAATACTAATAGTACTTTTTAAAAAAAGTATGCTGCAATGAAAAGTTGTTAATTTTGCAAATTAAAATATGCAACTTTCTAAAAAAAATTTGACGCGCTACACTTACATGACTTTTTCTAATCTCTCTGCAAACAAACTTCTTACGAAAGATAATTCTTCTTTCAATACCAAGCTAATCAAGATAAACATTAACAGAATGTTATTACTTAGTTCCTTATAAGTAGACTGGAACTAAGGGAAAGCACTAGGCTAAACTGATAGTCAAATGTTTTAAAAGCTGTCGTTATGCGATTGTCATTGCAAATCGCTTCTTTGCTTGGCCAGGAGTAGAACAAAAGAAAGACGGACAGTTTCCTCAAAGAAAAGTATAAGTACTTCACATTTTAAACTAATAACTAGGAATACCTCGAAAACGGTAAGGTCCACGAAAAAAGTATATGACATAACTTGTGTATTTTCTAACAAGGTCTAGATTTTTTTTTTTAATTTAAGTTTTTGTCTATCTGTTACGGTTTACTAGTTATTCCAAATTAAGAAAAATTCATCCAGAATAAACAGGTGTTTAGAAGCTATTCCCAGGAAATTCAAAATATACGTTTTATTTATGATAGATATGCGTTTAATATGTGGTATTTTAATCAAAATCCTTAGAGCCATTTTTAACAAAAACAAAACTTTGGAAAATTTTTCCATGTAAAGGGTAGTTGGGGTGGGGGGATTTTCTTGAACATTTTCGTGTTGCATCATTGGAAGATACTGAACCTAAAACCAAGGTTGGTAAACAACGGAGTTTTCGTTTTTGAGCTATGCTGCCCACAGACAGACACACACACACACACACACACACACACACACGGATATTTTTCTAAAAATGCCTTTTTTTTGATTTAGGAGGTCCTAAAACATGTATTTCTGGTGAAATCTCGATATCCAATTTTTGGTGCATTACAATACCTTCTCTATCTCTATGTACATAGTACGTGTAGAGAAAGTAATAAATAAAAAACAAATTGTATGACAAATTGTGTTTTAACGAGAAATACACATTTTGTGTATAATAAGTATTTGTCTATCTGTTACGGTTCGCCAGTTATACAAAAGACGCTATTCTAAAGAAATTTATTTGTGATATGAATATATTCATATATGGCATTTTAAGCAAAATTGTTGAGCCATTTTTTAGAAAATCGAAAATTTCGAAAATTCTTCCATGTAAAGGGCACTTTGCGGTGGGGAAAACCTGCGTACTAGATGCTTGGAAGATAGTAAAGTTAAGCATCAAATTTAGTATTTAATAAGCTTTTCGGTTTTCAGTTATGCCATCCAAAGACGCACACCCACCTTTTTATACCTTTGTCCTCAAAACATGCGTTTTCGGTGAAATCTGGATATCGAATTTTTGGGTGGTATACAAATTATACCTATTACGAGGTTACATAGATCCTAGAGAAAGTAAAACTAAATACAGATGATAATAGAAGCTTATTATTTTTCCACAGATAGCGAAAATAGCTCCACCGGACGGCACCCCGACCCCATCTATTTGTCGCAGAGCAAACTACTAAAAGCACAGAACTTGATCTATACTATATAACTAGAGATGGATAAAAAGCAGGCAGACTTGAGAACAGTATGGTACGAGGATGAGACCATGAAAACTACTGTCCACCCGTCGCGACTTACACAAGTACTATAAGTAAGCGCTCCGTTTAGTTATAGCAATAGTCTTTTTGCTGCAGCGAGCATGTCATCACATTCTCTTCTAACAACTCAAAACATAATTAACCTGCGAACCACTTGAAAGTAAAATCGGTAGAGGTACTAGATTCTTCTTCTGACATTTTCGTGTTGGATACCCTTTAAAATGTACACATACACCGACCCGCTCCAATTCAACACTTACTGATATATCACGAAACGTTTAACACAACACGCTCCACAAGATAGCTCTACAAGTACTACTTGTATCACTTGATTGTGTTTAGACGTCAAATGAATCAATATTTTGTTAGAGACAGTCAAACGTCTAAACACATATTTACTTTATTACAAGTAACCAAAACTAAAAGCGTTCGTAGAAATTGAAATACCAGTGCTAGAAACACGAGGTTTTCGCCAATATGCGCACAAGAGTGATCTCTCTTCACACAACTGCAGCTTTTCCGCGCGTATGTAATATTTCAATTACTTCACTCCAAACAAGCGAGAGCCAGAGTGGGAAATAAGTGACACCCTGGTGAAGTAAATAGTCTGACAGACAAAATAAATGTGTCTTACCTCACGGTCTGATGCACGTGCATATTCTGACAGATTAGGCGCCGCTGTATCGAGAGACAATTACTAACAGAGGTTTTTCTTCTCCCCGTTTCCAAATTGCCTCTAGGGCCTTCTACAAGCTTCTCTAAGCATGCGCTTACGCGTGGAGTGTGACAGAGTGCTGTTCTCCGAGCGAGTTTGTGACATTCAACTATTGCTGTTACTTTTGGAGGAAACATGTAATATAGCTGTTCTACAAGAGTTCAGTTCAATTAAAATGAAGTTGAATAGCTTTCGTAAAGCTTATTAGTCACGGTATAGGGTGAAGGGAAACTCGTCTGAATATAACAATCAGATATTACTTTCTCAAGGATAGATAGGTAATAATTCAATACCGGCATTTTACCGGAAATACACGTTTTAATGTTTTAGAGTAAAAAAAACTAAAAGTTCGCGCGCGCGCGCGCGTGTGTATATCACAGTGTCTGTGAACAATATAATTAAAAATCTGATGTATTCCACTCACATGGCTTTCTCCACATATCTGCAAAAAAATATATATATTATTAAAAAGCTTATGTTTCTATTTACTTCATGCTAATCGATAAAAATTAACAGAACTGATCTTATTACTTGCTTCCATGTAAGCAGAAGCGAAATAAGGAATAGGTTAAAGTGATAGTCAAAAGCTGGTTGCTATGTGACGGAAGTTCCTTTGTTTGTATGGACAGAAGTGGAGAAAGTCCTGTATGAGAAAATTATAAGTTTTTAAAACTGATACCAAAACAAGCAATATCTAAAAAACAATCAACTCCATGAAAAAAAATATATATAACATAAATTGTGTGTTTTAACGTGCTCTACATTTTTTGTGTGGTAAACTTTTGTCCATCTCTTACGGTTTAGCAGTTATACAAATTATCGTAAAATTCATCCAGAATAAAGAGGTCTTCAGAACCTATTCCCAGAAATTACAAGATATACATTTTATTTGTTAGGTAAATATCTTTAATATACGATATTTTAATGAAAAATTTTAGAGCCATTTTTGAAAAAATCAAATGTTTCGAAAAAAGTTGCATGTAAAAGGTAGTTGGGGGTGGGGGGATTTTCTTGAAAATCTTCGTGTCGCATCCTTGGAAGATACCAAACTTAAATACCAAGTTTGAGATGTACTGTCCACAGACACACATACACATACACAAAGACAGACAGACACATGGACACTTCTAAAAATGCTTGTTTTTATTCAGGGGGTCTCAAAACATATATTTCCAATGAAATCCCGATATCGAATTTTTGGGTGCATTACAATTTTGCTCTGGGGTAGCAGTGGGGAAGCCAATCAAGTATTTTTGCTCTCAGAATAATAAAAAATTGTAATTCTCGCCAACATTGTGCACTTATTTTTAAAGAATTTAGAATTTTAACTGTGGCATCTTTATGTGTATTCTGCATGCTTGAATTTTATTCATCTCCAAAAAACCGATGAGTTACTTTTTTTTTGATAATATAACCATTATACAAGGTGTAGAAATAATATGGTACCTCCTAAACTTCGGTTACAGAAATCTCTTAACTCTCATCTCTAGCTTGGAGTGAAATTTTATAACAAACTACCTTTAAATATACGACAAATTTTAAGTGTAAATTCTTTTAAAATTAGTTTAAAAATAGAATTAAGGAACTTAATTTTAACAACATACAAAAAAATTTAAATATTGATGCATTTTTGACTTGCTGACGAAACTTATTGCATTGTATGTATGCCAAATGGTGGAATAAATTATCATCATCAATACCTTCTCTATAGGCAATGTACATAGTACGTGTAGAGAAACTAAAAAATGAATAACCGTTTAAATGCTAAAGCTGATAATTAAGTTTAACATCTTCAGGGTTGCAACATCAAACATTTCCCAGTACAAACTATCCCTTACATAGACAATTTTCTTGGAATAACCTCTTCATTCTGGATGACTTTTGCATAACTGGAAAACCTTAACAGATAGACACAAACTTACTGTACAACAAATTTACATCTTCTTAAAAATCTGATGTGTTACACTCACATGACTTTCTATAGCTGCTCTACAAACCTCCTACAAAAGATTATTCTTCTTTCTACACAATGCTAATCGAGATAAATATTAGCAGAATGTTCTTATTACTTAGTTCCTAATAAGTAGGAGAGAATAAGGAAATGCGCTAGGCTAAAGTGATTGTCAAATGTTTTAAAACCTGTCGTTATGCGATTGTCATTACAAATAACTTCTTTGTTTGGCCAGGAGTAGAACAAACGAAAAACGGTCACTTCCTGTCTGAGAAAAGTTTAAGTACTTCACAATTGAAACCAATAACAAGAAATATCTCAAAAACGGCTACCTCCAGAACAAAAACATAAAGGTCATAAGTTGTGTGTTTTGACGTGATGTACATTGTTTGTGGAGTGAGTTTTTTCCTATCTCTTACGGTTTAGCAGTTGAGCAAATTCATCCAGAATAAAGAGCTCTTCAGAGGCTATTCCCCAAAATGTCGAGATATACATTTTATTTCGGACATAAATAGTTTTAATATACGGGATTTAAATCAAAATCGTTAGTGCCATTTTAAAGAAAATCAACATTTCCGAAATTTTTCCATGTGAAGAGTAGTTTATGGTAAGGGGATTTTTTTTTTTTAAATCTTCGTGTCGCATCCTTGGAAGATACTAAACCTAAATACCGAGTATGGTATTTAACGGTCTTTTCGTTTTGGGGCTATGCTGTCCACAGACACACACACACGGACCTTTTTGTAAAAATGATTTTTTTCGGAATCACGGGATCTCAAAACATATATTTCTACTGAAATCTAGATATCGAATTTTTGGGTGCATTACAAAACATTCTCTATCCCTATGTACATTGTACATATTGGGCTAGAGATAATAAACATTTAATATACACTTTTTACTTTCTATACACGTACTATGTACATAGTGTATAGAGAAGGTTTTGTATTCCACCCAAAAATTCGATACCGAGATTTCACCGGAAATATGATATTCTTTTTAATGTTATTATTACAGTCACTTCTATTGCTGTTATTATTATTTATTATAATTACTGTTATTATTACTGTTATTAATATTATTACTATTATTTCTGTTATTATTATCACTGTTATTATCACTCTTATTATTACTGTTCTTATTATTACTGTTATTATTACTGTTATATTATCACTGTTATTATTAATGTTATTATTACTGTTATATTATCACTGTTATTATTATTACTGTTATTATTATCACTGTTATTATTATTACTGTTATATTATCATTGTTATTATTATTACTGTTATTATTACTGTTATATTATCACTGTTATTATTACTGTTATTATTACTGTTATACTATCACTGTTATTATTATTACTGTTATTATCACTGTTATTATTAATGTTCTTATTATTACTGTTATTGTTAAAATTATTATTATTATTACTGTGATTATTCCTATTATTATTTCTGATATACTATTACTGCTTTTATTATTATTGTTATTATTACTGTAATTATTACTGCTATTATTATTACTGTAATTATTACTGTGATTATTACTGTAATTATTAGTGTAATTATTACTGTTATTATTATTGTTATTATTGCCATTATTATCATTACTGTAATTATTACTGTTATATTATTACTGATATTATTACTGTTATATTATTACTGTTATTATAACTGTTATATTATCACTGTTATTTATTACTGTTATATTATTATTGCTATTATTACTGTAATTATTACATTTATATTATTACTGTTATATTATCACTGTTATTATTACTGTTATAATTACTGTTATATTATTACTGCTATATTATTACTGTTTTTATTACTGTTATCTTATTACTGTTATTACTGTTATATTATTACTGTAACTATTATGGTAATATTATTACTGCTGCTATTACTGTTAATATTACTGTTATTATTATTACTGTTATTATTATTACTGTTATTATTACTGTTATTATCATTATTATTATTACAGTTATTATTATTATTATTATTATTATTATTATTATTATTATTTTATTACTATTACTACTAAAATTTTTACTGTTATTATTACTGTTGTTATTATTACTGTTATTATTCTTATTACTGTTATTATTGCTGTTATTATTACCGTTATATTATTACTGTTATTAATACTGTTATATTATAACTGTTATTATTACTGTACATTATTATTGTTATTATTATTACTCTTATATTATTACTGATATTGTTACTGTTATTAAAACTGTTATATTCTGACTATTATTATTACTGTTATATTATCACTGTTATTATTACTGGTATATTATTACTGTTATTATTACTGTTATATTATCACTGTTATTATTACCTTTATATTATTTCTGTTATTATTACTGTTATAGTATCACTGTTATTATTACTGTTATATTATAACTGTTTTTATTACAGTTATATTATCACTGTTATTATTAATGTAATTATTACAGCTATATTATTACTGTTATATTATCACTCTTATTATTACTGTTATATTATCACTCTTATTATTACTGTTATTTTATTATTGTTATTATTACTGTTATATTATTACTGTTATATTATCACTGTTATTATCACTGTTATTATTACCGTTACATTATTGCAGTTCTTGTTACTGTTTAATTATCACTGTTATTATTACTGCTATATTATAACTGTTTTTATTACTGTTATATTATCACTGTTATTATTAATGTAATTATTACTGATATATTATTACTGTTATAGTATTACTGTTAAGTTACTACTGTTGTTATTACTGTGATTATTATTGTTATCATTATTTTATTTTATTTCTGTTATCACTGTTATATTATTAATGTTATTATTACTGTTATTAATATGTCTGTTATTATTATTTTTATTATTAGTATTACTTTTTTGTTATTAATGTTCATATTACTGTTATTATTATTATTTTATTACTATTACTACTAATATTTTTAATCTTATTATTATTACTGTTATTGTTACTGTTGTTATCACTGTTATTATTAATGATATTATTATTACTGTTACTATTACCGTTATTATTACTGTTGTTATTACTGTTACTATTATAATTATTATTATTATTATTGCTGTTAATTATTAGTGTTATTATTACTGTTATTATTGCTGTTATTATTACTGCTGTTATTATTAGTGTAATTAGTATTACTGTTATTGCTGTTATTATTAATGTTATTATTATTAATGCTATTATTATTAATGTTATTATTATTAATGTTATTATTATTACTGTTAATATTACTGTAGTTATTATTACTGTTATTGCTGTTATGATACTGTTATTGCTGTTGTTATTATTGCTGTTATTGCTGTTGTTATTATTAATGTTATTATTGCTGTTCTTATTACTGTAATTATTATTACTGTTATTGCTGCTATTATTAGTAATGTTATTATTATAAATGTTATTATAACCGTTTTTGTTGATATTATTATTAATGTTATTATTGCTGTTATTATTACTGTAATTAGTATTACTGTTATTGCTGTTATTATTAATGTTATTATTATTAATGTTATTATTATTATTACTGTTAATATTACTGTAGTTATTATTACTGTTATTGCTGTTATGATACTGTTATTGCTGTTGTTATTATTACTGCTATTATTATTAATGTTATTATTGCTGTTATGATTACTGTAATTATTATTACTGTTACTGCTGTTATGATACTGTTATTGCTGGTGTTTTTATTGCTGTTATTATTAATGTTATTATTGTTAATGTTATTATTATTACTGTTAATATTACTGTAGTTATTATTACTGTTATTGCTGTTATGATACTGTTATTGCTGGTGCTATTATTACTGTTATTATTATTAATGTTATTATTGCTGTTATGATTACTGTAATTATTATTACTGTTAATGCTGTTATTATTATTATTAATGTTAGTATTATTATTATTACTATTATTGCTGTTATTATTATTAATGTTATTATTAATGTTATTATTACTGTTATTATTATTATAGTTATTACTGTTATTATTATTATTTATGTTATCATTATAAATGTTATTATTGCTGCTATTACTACTGTAATTATAATTTATGTTATTGCTGTCATTATTATTACTGTTTTTGCAGTAATTATTATTATTATACTGTTATTATTATTAATGTTATTATTGCTGTTATTATTAGTATTATTTATACTATTATTACTGTTATTATTGATGTTATTATTGCTGTTATTATTAGTATTATTATTATTATTATTACTATTATTACTGTTATTATTATTAATACTGTTATTATTACTGTTATTATATTTCTGTTATTTCAACTGTTATTATTACTGTTATTATTACAGTTATTATTATTATTATTATTATTATTATTATTATTATTATTACTTTTATTATTATTACTGTTCTTGCTGTTATTATTATTACTATTATTATTATTAATGTTAATATTATTCATGTTATTATTAATGTTATTATTTTTAATGTTATTATTACTAATGTTTTTATTATTAATGTTCTTATTATTAATGCTATTATTGTTAATGTTATTATTATTAATGTTATTATTATTAATGTTATTTCTGTTATTATTATTGTTATTGCTGTTATTATTGCTGTTATTATTAGTATTATTATTATTATTATTATTATTATTATTATTATTATTATTATTATTATTACTGTTATTATTATTAATACTGTTATTATTACTGTTATTATATTTCTGTTATTTCAACTGTTATTATTACTGTTATTATTACAGTTATTATTATTATTATTATTATTATTATTACTACTTTTATTATTATTACTGTTCTTGCTGTTATTATTATTACTATTATTATTATTAATGTTAATATTATTCATGTTATTATTAATGTTATTATTTTTAATGTTATTATTACTAATGTTTTTATTATTAATGTTCTTATTATTAATGCTATTATTGTTAATGTTATTATTATTAATGTTATTATTATTAATGTTATTTCTGTTGTTATTACTGTTATTGCTGTTATTATTACTGTTATTATTATTATTATTATTATTATTATTATTATTATTATTACTGTTATAACTGTTATTATTATTATTTATATTATTATTATTATTACTTTTATTATTATTACTGTTATTGCTGTTATTATTACTATTATTGCTGTTATTATTATTACTGTTATTGCTTATTATTATTAATGTTATTATTAATGCTAATATTATTAATGTTATTATTATTAATGTTATTGTTATTAAAGTTTTATTATTAATGTTATTATTATTAATGTTATTTCTGTTATTGCTGTTATTATTACTGTTATTGCTGTTATTATTACTGTTATTTCTGTTATTATTACTGTTATTATTACTGTTATTGCTGGTATTATTACTGTTATTGCTGTTATTATTACTGTTATTGCTGTTATTATTACTGTTATTGCTGTTATTATTACTGTTATTTCTGTTATTATTACTGTTATTGCTGGTATTATTACTGTTATTGCTGTTATTATTACTGTTATTGCTGTTATTATTACTGTTATTTCTGTTATTATTACTGTTATTATTACTGTTATTGCTGGTATTATTACTGTTATTGCTGTTATTATTACTGTTATTTCTGTTATTATTACTGTTATTATTACTGTTATTGCTGGTATTATTACTGTTATTGCTGTTATTATTACTGTTATTGCTGTTATTATTACTGTTATTTCTGTTATTATTACTGTTATTGCTGTTATTATTACTGTTATTTTTGTTATTATTACTGTTATTATATACTGTTATTGCTGGTATTATTACTGTTATTGCTGTTATTATTACTGTTATTGCTGTTACTATTACTGTTATTTCTGTTATTATTACTGTTATTATTACTGTTATTGCTGGTATTATTACTGTTATTGCTGTTATTATTACTGTTATTGCTGTTATTATTACTGTTATTTCTGTTATTATTACTGTTATTGCTGTTATTATTACTGCTATTTCTGATATTATTACTGTTATTATTACTGTTATTGCTGGTATTATTACTGTTATTGCTGTTATTATTACTGTTATTGCTGTTATTATTACTGTTATTTCTGTTATTATTACTGTTATTATTACTGTTATTGCTGGTATTATTACTGTTATTGCTGTTATTATTACTGTTATTGTTACTGTTATTACTAATGTTATTACTACTGTTATTGTTATTGTTATTGTTACTGTTATTGTTACTGTTATTGTTACTGTTATTACTACTGTTATTACTACTGTTATTACTACTGTTATTATTACTGTTATTACTAATGTTATTATTACTGTTATTACTAATGTTATTATTACTGTTATTATTACCGTAATTATTACTGTTATTACTAATGTTATTATTACTGTTATTATTACTGTTATTATTACTCTTATTACTAATGTTATTATTACTGATATTATTACTGTTAATACTAGTGTTATTATTACTGTTATTATTATTTTGTTATTGTTACTGTAATTATTACTGTTATTGCTATTAATGTTCTTATTACTATTATTACTGTTATTTTTATTACTGTAATTATTACTCATATTATTACTGTTTTATTACTGTTATTATTACTTTCATTATTAGTGTTATTATTAGTGTTATATAACTAATATTATTACTGTTATTATTACTGTTATTATTACTGTTATTATTACTGATATTATTACTGTTATTATTACTGTTATTATTACTGTTATTATTACTGATATTATTACTCTTATTATTACTGTTATATTACTATTATTACTACTGTTATATTATTACTGTAATTATTACTGTTATTATTATTTTGTTATTATTACTGTAATTAGTACTGTTATTGTTATTAATGTTCTTATTAGTATTATTACTGTTATTTTCATTACTGTAATTATTACTGTTATTATTATTATTATTATTATTATCATTGTTGTTATTACGGTTATTATTAATTTTTTTTTCTTCTTCTTCTTCTTCTTCTTATTGTAATGTTTATAGTGTCGTGAAATTTTTTATTAAGATTTTGTTTTAGTAGGTACATGATACAGTTTGATAAAGAAGGATGAAGTGAAGTAAAGTTTGAAGCGTGAGGTAAAGCAACAGTTATTCTTATCGACATAAGCGACGTCATTCCCGGGAGCCACTCGTTACGGCGAGTACACAGTCGATATTCAATATTCTGGACGTAACACACACACATATCTGCAGGGTGATTCACAACATTTTACTTTCTCTACCAACTGTTGTACATGTACAATTATAAACAGTAATAACAGTATTTAATAGCTATTATATTCCATACCGAGATCTCACATAAAATACGCGTTGTGACTACGCCTGAATACATGAAAAAACGTCCATATGCCTGTGTGTGTCGTTTGGTAGTATAACTCAGAAATTAAAAGTCCCTTAAATACCAAACTTAGTACTTACGGTAAGCATCTTACAAGGTTCCGACACGAAGATTTTGGAGAAAATCTGAGCAACAAAATCTACTTTTAAATGGAGGAGTTTTTCTAAATATTTAATTTTCTCAAAAATGGATCTATCAATTTTGATTAAAATACCGAATCTTATAGACATGTGCAAGACAAATAATATACATATCTTAGAATTTTTTAAGTGCTCTTCATTCAGATAACGTTTCCATATTTGGTAAGGCAAACACATAGGCATAGTCACAAAAAACTCATATGACTTTTTCTATTTTTTCACTATGCTAATGGACAGTTCTTGTAAGCAGAAGGCATTAGCTGCCGCTATACAACTCTCTTTCGATGGTAACCAGCAAAATGAAACACAGATGAGGACTTCATGTTTGAGAAGAGTTTAAGTATTTTAAAATTAAAACCAATAACAGGAAATATCTCGAAAATCGAAGTAATCTTTATAATCTTTTTTTATACCAAATTTAAATTCAAATCGAACATTTTCTAAGGAGTCATCTTTTCGTGTTTGGGTTATGGTGCTCACACGCACAAACGGATATTTTTGTAAAAATTCTTTTTGGGGAGAGGGGGGAATCTGAGGAACCCAAACATATTTGCAGTGTAATATCGCTAGAAAAAACTTTGGGTGGTATAGAATATTTTCTGTGCCTACTATGTACATAGAACGTGTAGAGAACGCAAAAATGTAGATCTCGTTGACGCATACAATTTATGTAATATACTTTTTTTAATAAACTAACCATTTCCCAAATATTCCTGCAATGCTTAGATTTTTCTCCAATGGGAAGTGGTTATTAATTTTTTTCATCCAGTTGATGGAGTTTCAATTGTATCACACATCGACCAGCTTTTGATTATCGTTTTAGCCTATGCTTATAAAATGTAACAGAGTATTGTGACAATTTCCATTAATTTGTCCAAAGTAGAGAGAAAAATAAGCTTTCTAGAAATACTTTTTTGCTCAAAAGTTAAAGAAAATCATATGTGAAACAAAACCGAATTAATAAGTTCCGTAGACATTCACTTGTTTCTTTTTGTATGGAAAGGGTAAAGACTTGAAATTACGTCCAATTGTTGAACACTTGACTATCGCGTTCTCTCTCTTTAACCTGGTTGGTCATATCGGAACGACACTCAAACAATCTCGGGTCCATGCAGCTTTACGTTCGTCTTCTCAGGTAACAACCTGACCGAGATTTCAACTCCGAACCACTTCCTACAGAGGTATCGCTAGTAAAATGTGTAATGTAAACGTTTGTCTCTAGTAACATGAAGTAGATACAAAAAAAATCGGATGTGTTCCATTCACATGACTTTCTCTACATCTCGGTAAGAAATTATTGTTATAAAGCTTATTCTTCTATCTTCTTCTTGCTGATCCAGTTAAAAAGTAACAGAAACGGTCATATTACTTGCTTCCTTGTAAGTAGGAGCGAAATAAGGGAGTACCATAGATTAAAGTGATAGTCAAAAGCTGGTTGCTATGTGACTGAAGTTGCTTTGTTTCTATGAACAGGAGTTGACAAATTTCTGTCTGAGAAAAGTATAAGTTTCTCAAAGCTGAAACCAAAAACAATGAATATTTCAAAAACAATCAACTCCAGGAAAAAAATGCATTTAACATAAATTGTGTGTTTTAAAGTTCTCTATATTTCTGTGTGGTAAGTTTTCCTCCATCTCTTATGGTTTAGCAGTTATGCAAATTTCCGTAAAATTTATCTAGAATAAAATACTTTTCAGAAGCTATTCACAGAAAATTCTATATATACATTTTATTTTTCAGGTAAATATGTTTGCTAAATGATATTTTAATCAAAAACGTTAGAGACATTTTTGAGAAAATCAAAATTTTCGAAAAAAGTTCGATGTAAAGGATAGTTTGGGGTGGGAGGATTTTTCTCAAAATCTTCGTGTCGCATCCCTGGAGGATACTAAACTTAAATACCAAGTTTGATATGTTACCGACTTTTCGTTTTTGAGTTACCGTATTTATAGTCACACTGGTCTTTTTTGTGTAAATGCTTTTTTTGGACATATAGGGACCCTAAAACATGTATATCCGGTGAAATCTCGGTATCGAATTTTTGGGTGGAGTGCTATACCTTCTCTATACACTACGTAGGGGAGGTGGTGGTAATATGGATCACTTTTTTATTTTTGGCAACATTTTGAAATTCAAAAGTCTCTAGTATCCTAAAATCATGAATAGCATTAGTATTAATATCGTGTGAGATAAATGCCAATGCATGTTTCAAACTCTTGAATAGGTACATTTATTTACAACATTTTAGAAAAAAATATTTTGGAATTGGGGATGTTAAAATGCACAAATAGTTGTTTAGTATTGGCATTATAGCAACAAATACATTTAGTGTTTTGCTTCACTTTAATACAGAGAAAAATAAAAACTAATATTTAAACTCCTTATAGTTGAAAGAAAAAGCTCATTGTTTTTCATGAACAAAAATCGCAAATAAAATCGTCGCTTTCGCACCCACATGGGCCCATTCTCGATATTGGCCCACAGTTCACCTGACTGATTTTTTGTATGACTCCCCATCGTGAAGGTGTTTCTGTGCAACTGGTTCAGAGGGCTCTGAAGACACACTTAATGCCTCGGCATTGGAACTAACTTTCGTGTTTGTCAGTTTCCTTCTTCAACTTCCCCTGGCTTTGCGTTTTCTCTTCAAAGCAGAGTTGTTGTTCCAGGTCCGTCGCTGAGTCTTTTGCTCTTTGGTTGCTGATCTATTTTTTTTCTTGCGATTGGGCGTAAATACCTACTTTTCTAATGATGATTTTAAGAGCACTGCTACTGCAAAGCTTTTACAACCTGTTTGAAACTTTTTTCTTCTTTGCGCTGGGCACTGGCGATATGTGCTGCGGCTGTTGAAGGAATGATTAGACATGCCATTTCTTGTCGTCGTTGCAGGTGAGCCAATAGAATTTACTTTCGATTACTAGGCAGTACGTTACTAATTGTTTTTGCAGTTCTATAGCAAGAGCAGGCTTTCTACCTACATTCACTAAAATGTTGCGATCACCATCTTTCTCATGTTTTTGTTTTCTCACCAACTGTATTTACCATATTTCTTGACGCCATTTTTGACTTAGACCCTAGTTTGCTTCTTGGCATTGCGAAACCTAAAATAAAAAGGGGGTTGTATTATGAAACACTTTGTTTCAGATTGCCGCCATTTGCAAACTGGATGATCCTTTCTCTGCAATAAAACATTAATTTATTGAAGACACCATTTTGTAGTTCACTTAATTAATAATGATATACAAAGTAAACAAAACCTCCTTTGTATTAATAATAGTACTAGAAATTAAGTTGAATGTGTAAAAACGTTCAAGGTCACGAAAACACACTACTACTGACGTCAGCTGTCTAGCGGCTAAAGGGAACACTAGCGGTAGAAACTAGAGTGCTTTCCGCGTGACGGTAGCGTCTACTTGCTGTTCCATGTTGCAGCCCTGCTTCATAATGTACAGAAAGTAAACATCTGGTGTGTTACATTCACATGGCTTTCTCTATATCTCGGTAACAAATTATTCTTATAAAGCTTATTCTTCTATCTACTTCATGATAATCAAGATCAAGTTTTGCAATAATTGTCTTATTACTTGTTTTCTTGTAAGTAGAAGACAAATGAGGGAGCATAGTAGGCTAAAATAATAGTGAAATAATTTAAAAACTGGTTGCTATGTGGATGAAATCCGTTTCTTTCCTTTTTGTTGCCAGGAGAAAATGTTTATGTATTTATCAACAAGGGACATCTCAAAAGTGGTCAAATCCAAAAAAATGTATACTCTGTCTTTTACCCAGACATAAATCTCTTTGTAGGAAGTTTTTGTGTCTCTCTTACAGTTTGGCAGTAAAGTAAAATTCATCCACAATAGTTTTTCATAGGATATTTCTAGAAAATTCAAGCTATACATTTTATTTGCAATGTAAATATATTTAGCCTATGGTATTTTAAGCAAAATCGTTACAGCCATTTTTCAGAAAATCAGAAGTTTCAAAAATGTTTCCATGTAAAGGGTAGTTTGGGGGGGGGATTTCCTTCAAAATCTTCGTGTCGCATCATTCGTTTATACTAAACTTAAATACCAAGATTGGTATTTCACCGACTTTTCATTTTTGTGTTGTCGTTTTCACAGACGCACACGGACGTTTTTCTAAAACGCTTACTTTTTTTTATACAGGGGACCCTTAAACGTATATTTCCAGTGGAATCTCGGTTTGGAATTTTTGGGTAGAATGCAATACCTCCTCTAAACACCATGTACATAGTACGTGTAGAGAAAGTAATAAACGCCCAGTAACAAACAAACCAAGACAGAGAAAGTCATATGAACGTAATGCAGTCGATTATTTTTTAAATTAACGAGCTGATTATCGAATACATTTAATATCTAGGTAACCAAAAGAGAATATTTTAATGTCTAGGTAACCAAAAGAGAATATTTTAATGTCTCGGTAACCAAAAGAGAATATTTTAATGTCTAGGTAACCAAAAGAGATCATTTTAATGACTAGGTAACCAAAAGAAAATATTTGATTGTTAAGGTAACCAAAAGAGAATATTTTAATGTCTCGGTAACCAAAACAGAATATTTTAATATCTAGGTAATCAAAGGAGAATATTTTAACGTCTAGGTAACCAAAAGAGAATATTTTAATGTCTAGGTAACCAAAAGAGTATATTTTAATGTCTCGGTAACCAAAAGAGAATATTTTAATGTCTCGGTAACCAAAAGGGAATGTTTTAATATCTAGGTAATCAAAAGAGAATATTTTAATGTCTAGGTAACCAAAAGAGAACATTTTAATGTCTCGGTAACCAAAAGAGAATATTTTAATGTCTAGGTAACCAAAAGAGAATATTTTAATGTCTAGGTAACCAAAAGAGAATACTTAATGTCTATGTAACCAAAAGGGAATATTTTAATGTCTAGGTATCCAAAAGAGAATATTTTAATGTCTCGGTAACCAAAACAATATATTTTAAGGTCTAGGTAACCAAAAGAGAATATTTTAATGTCTAGGTATCCAAAAGAGAGAATTTAAATGCGTAGGTAACCAAAGGAGAATATTTTAATGTCTAGGTAACCAAAAGAGAATATTTTAATGTCTAGGTAACCATAAGAGAATATTTTTTTGGCTCGGTAAACAAAAGAGAATATTTTAATTTCTCGGTAACCAAAAGAGAATATTTTAATGTCGAGGTAACCAAAAGAGAATATTTTAATGTCTCGGTAACCAAAAGAGAATATTTTAATGTCTAGGTAACCAAAAGATAATATTTTAAAGTCTAGGTAACCGAAAAGAGAATATTTTAATGTGATATTTTAATGTCCAGGTAACCAAAAGAGAATATTTTAATGTCTAGGTAATCAAAGGAGAATATTTTTAATGCCTAGGAAACTAAAAGAGAATATTTTAAAGTCTCGGTAACCAAAAGAGAATATTCTAACGCCTAGGTAACCAAAAGAGAATATTTTAACGTCTAGGTAACCAAAAGAAAATATTTTAATGTCTAACATAACTCCATGGCACGACAGCTCACGGGGAGCCTTGGCCTACCGCCCGGCCGCTGCGTCCCCCATCTCGGTCCACTACAGACGTCATGGATGGGGTGCAGTATTGGAAGGTGAGACGTGGTCAGAGCCTCGAGCCCCACCCGGCCGGTTAATGCGGTCCTCACGACCTGGAGCCGCTACTTCTCCATCAAGTAGCTCCTCAATTGGCGCCCCAGGGACCTGACGAGGCTGAGTGCACCCCGGTCCAGGTCTCCCAGCGGGAAAAAAATCCCCACACCGGTACTGGGGATCGAACCCAGGTCTCCTGATTGGTAGGCAGCTGCGCTACCACCGCGCTAAGGAGACGACCATTTTAATGTCTAGGTAACCAAAAGAGAATATTTTAATGACTAGGTAACCAAAAGAAAATATTTGATAGTTTAGGTAACCAAAAGAGAATATTTTATTTTCTAGGTAACCAAAAGAGAATATTTTAATGTCTATGTAACCAAAAGAGACTATTTTATTTTCTAGGTAACCAAAACAATATATTTTAATGTCTAGGTAACCAAAAGAGAATATTTTAATGTCTAGGTATTCAAATGAGAATATATGAATGTGTAGGTAACCAAAAGAGAATTTTTTAATTTCTAGGTAACCAAAAGAGAATGTTTTAAAGCCTAGGTAACCAAAAGAGAATATTTTAATGTATAGTTAACCAAAAGAGAATATTTTAATTTCAAGGTAACCAAAAGAGAATATTTAAATGTCTCGGTAACCAAAAGAGAATATTTTAATGTCTAGGTAACCAAAAGAGAATATTTTAATGTCTAGGTAACCAAAAGAGGATATTTTAATGTCAAGGTAACCAAAAGAGAATATTTTAATGTCTAGGTAACCAAAAGGGAATATTTTAATGTCTAGGTATCCAAAAGAGAATATTTTAAAGTCTCGGTAACCAAAACAATATATTTTAAGGTCTAGGTAACCAAAAGAGAATATTTTATTGTCGAGGTAGCCAAAAGAAAAAAATTTAAATGTGTAGGTAACCAAAGGAGAATATTCTAATGTCTAGGTAACCAAAAGAGAATATTTTAATGTCTAGGTAACCATAGGAGAATATTTTTTTGGCTCGGTAAACAAAAGAGAATATTTTAATATCTCGGTAACCAAAAGAGAATATCTTAATGTCTAGGTAACCAAAAGAGAATATTTTAATGTCTAGGTTACCAAAATAGAATATTTGCATGTCTCGGTAACCAAAAGAGAATATTTTAATGTCTAGGTAACCAAAAGAGAATATTTAAATGTCTAGGTAATCAAAAGAGAATGTTTTAATGCCTAGGTAACCAAAAGAGAATATTCTAATGTCTAGTTAACCGAAAGAGAGTATTTTAATGTCGAGGTAACCAAAAGAGAATATTTAAATGTCTCGGTAACCAAAAGAGAATATTTCAATGTCTAGGTAACCAAAAGATAATATTTTAATGTCTAGTTAACCAAGAAGAGAATATTTTAATGTAATATTTTAATGTCTAGGTAACCAAAAGATAATATTTTAATGTCTAGATTATCAAAGGAGAATATTTTTATGCCTAGGGAACTAAAAGAGAATATTTTAAAGTCTCGGTAACCAAAAGAGAATATTTTAATGTCTAGGTAAGCAAAGGAGACTTTTTTAACATCTAGGTAACCAAAAGAGATTATTTTAATGTCTTGATAACCAAAAGGGAATATTTTAATGTCTAGGTAACCAAAAGAGAATATTTTAATGTCTAAATAACCAAAAGAGAATATTTTAATGTCTAGGTAACCAAAAGAGCATATTTTAATGTCTAGGTAACAAAAAGGAAATATTTGAATGTCTTGGTAACCAAAAGAGAATATTTCAATGTCTAGGTAACCAAAAGAGAATATTTTAATGTCTCGGTAACCAAAAGAGAATATTTTAATGTCTAGGTATCCAAAAGAGAATATTTTAATATCTAGGTAACCAAAAGAGAATATTTTATTGTCTAGAAAACCAAAACAATATATTTTAATGTCTAGGTAACCAAAAGAGAATTTTTTAATGTCTAGGTATCCAAATGAGAATATATGAAGGTGTAGGTAACCAAAAGAGAATATTTTAATGTCCAGGTAACTAAAAGAGAATGTTTTAATGCCTAGATAACCAAAAGAGCTTATTTTAATATCTAGTTAACCAAAAGAGAATATTTCAATGTCAAGGTAACCAAAAGAGAATATTTAAATGTCTCGGTAACCAAAAGAGAATATTTTAATGTCTAGGTAACCAAAAGAGAATATTTTAATGTCTAGGTAACCAAAAGAGAATATTTTAATGTATAGGTAATCAAAGGAGAATATTTTAATGCCTAGGTAACCAAAAGAGAATATTTTAATGTCTCGGTAACCAAAAGAGAGTATTTTAATGTCTCGGTAACCAAAAAAGTATATTTTAATGTCTAGGTACCCACAAGAGAATATGTTAATGTAGTAATTTAATGTCTAGGTAACCTAAACAGAATATTTAAATGTCTCAGTAACCAAAACAATATATTTTAAAGTCTAGGTAACCAAAAGAGAAAATTTTAATATCGAGTAAACCAAAAGAGTATATTTATATTTCTCGGTAACCAAAAGAGAATATTTTAATGTCTCGGTAACCAAAAAAGTATATTTTAATGTCTAGGTAACCACAAGAGAATATGTTAATGTAGTATTTTAATGTATAGGTAACCTAAAGAGAATATTTAAATGTCTCAGTAACCAAAACAATATATTTTAAAGTCTAGGTAACCAAAAGAGAACATTTTAATGTCTAGCTATCCAAAAGAGAATATTTGAATGTGTAGGTAACCAAAAGAGAATATTTTAATGTCAAGGTAACCAAAAGATAATATTTTAATGTCTAGGTAACCAAAAAAAGAATATTTTAATGTAATATTTTAATGTCTAGGTAACCAAAAGATAATATTTTAATGTCTAGGTTATCAAAGGAAAATATTTTAATGCCTAGCGAACTAAAAGAGAATATTTTAAAGTCTCGGTAACCAAAAGAGAATATTTTAATGTCTAGATAACCAAAAGAGAATATTTTAATGTCTAGGTAACCAAAAGCGAATGTTTGAATGCCTAGGTAACCAAAAGAGAATATTTTAATGTCTATTTAACCAAAAGAGAATATTTTAATGTCGAGGTAACCAAAAGAGAATATTTTAATGTCTAGGTAACCAAAAGAGAATATTTAAATATCTAGGTAACCAAAACAGACTATTTTTATGTCAAGGTAACCATTAGAGAATATTTAAAAATCTCGGTAACCAAAAGAGAATATTTTATTGGCTAGGTAACCAAAAGAGAATATTTTAATATCTAGTTAACAAAAAGAGAAAATTTTAATGTCGAAGTAACCAAAAGAGAATATTTAAGTGTCTCGGTATCCAAAAGAGACTATTTATATATCTAGGTAACCAAAAGAGTATTTTAATATCTAGGTAATCACAGGAGAATATTTTAATGTCTAGATAACAAAAAGAGAATATTTTAATGTCTAGGTAATCAAAGGAGAATATTTTAATGTCTACGTAACAAAAAGAGAATATTTAAATATCTAGGTAACCAAAAGAGAATATTTTAATTTCAAGGTAACCAAAAGGGAATATTTTAATATCTAGGTAACCATAATAGAATATTTTAATGTCTAGGTAACCAAAAGTGAATATTTCTTTGTCGGGGTAACCAAAAGAGAATATTTTAATGCCTAGGTAAGCAAAAGAGAATATATTAATGCCTATGTAACCAAAAGAGATTATTTTAATGTCTAGTTAAACAATAGAGAATATTGTAATGTCAAGGTAACCAAAAGAGAACATTTAAATGTCTCGGTATCCAAAAGACATTATTTTTGGCAACCAAAAGAGGATTTTTTAATGTCTAGGTAATCAAAAGAGAGTATTTTTATGTCTAGGTAATCAAAGGAGAATATTTTAATGTCTAGGTCACCAAACGAGAATATTTTAATGTCTAGGTAACCAAAAGAGAATATTTTAATGTCTAGGTAACCAAATGAGAATATTTTAATATAAGGGTAACCAAAATAGAATATTTTAATGTCTAGGTAACCAAAAGAGAATATTTTAATGTGAAGGTAAACAAAAGAGAATATTTTAATGTCTAGGTAAACATAATAGAATATTTTAATGTCTAGGTAAACCAAAGAGTATATTTTAATGGCTAGGTAACCAAAAGAGAATATTTTAATGTCTAGGTAACCAAAAGAGAATATTTTAATGTCTAGGTAACCAAAAGAGAATACTTTAATATCTCGGTAACCAAAAAGTATATTTTAATGTCTAGGTAACCAAAAGAGAATATTTTAATGTCGAGGTAACCAAAAGAGAACATTTAAATGTCTCGGTATCCAAAAGACATTATTTTTTGTAACCAAAAGAGGATTTTTTAATGTCTAGGTACCAAAAGAGAATTTTTTATATCTAGGTAATCAAAAGAGAATATTTTTATGTATAGGTAATCAAAGGAGAATATTTTAATGTCTAGGTAACGAAAAGAGAATATTTAAGTGTCTCGGTAACCAAAAGAGACTATTTTTATATCTAGGTAACCAAAAGAGTATTTTAATATCTAGGTAATCACAGGAGATTATTTTAATGTCTAGGTAACAAAAAGAGAATATTTTAATGTCTCGGTAACCAAAAGAGTATATTTTAAATTCTAGGTATTCAAAGGAGAATATTTCAATGTCTACGTAACAAAAAGAGAATATTTAAATATCTAGGTAACCAAAAGAGAATATTTTAATGTCAAGGTAACCAAAAGGGAATATTTTAATGTCTAGGTAACCATAATAGAATATTTTAACGTCTAGGTAACCAAAAGTGAATATTTTTTTGCCTGGGTAACCAAAAGAGAATATTTGAATGCCTATGTAATCAAAAGAGAATACTTTAATATCTCGGTAACCAAAAGAGTATATTTTAATGTCTAGGTAACCAAAAGAGAATATTTTAGTGTCTAGGTAATCAAAAGAGAATAATTTAATGTCTCGGTAAACAAAAGAGAATATTTTAATATCTAGGTCGGCAAAAGAGAATATTTTAATGTGTAGGTAGCCAAAAGATAATATTTTAATATCTCTGTAACCAAAATAGCATATTTTTATGCCTAGATAACCAAAACAGAAAATTTTAATGTCTAGGTAACCAAAAGTGAACATTTTAATGCCTAGATAACCAAAAGAGAATATTTTAATTTCTAGGTAACCAAAAGAGAATATTTTAATGTCTCGGTAACCAAAAGAGAGTATTATAATATAGAGGTAACCAAAATAGAATATTTTTATGTGTAGGTAACCAAAAGAGAATATTTTAATGTCTAGGTAATCAAAGGAGAATATTTTAATGTCTAGGTAACCAAAAGAGAATATTTTAATGTCTAGGTAACCAAAAGAGAATATTTTAATGTCTAGGTAACCAAATGAGAATATTTTAATGTATAGGTAACCAAAATAGAATATTCTAATGTCTATTTAACCAAAAGAGAATATTTTTATGTCAAGGTAACCAAAAGAGAATATTTTAATGTCTAGGTAAACATAATAGAATATTTTAATGTCTAGGTAACCAAAAGAGAATTTTTTAATATCTAGGTAAACCAAAGAGAATATTTTAATATCTAGGTAACCAAAAGAGAATATTTTATTGTCTAGGTAACCAAAAGAGAATACTTTAATATCTCGGTAACCAAAAGAGTATATTTTAATGTCTAGGTAACCAAAAGAGAATATTCTAATGTCTAGGTAACCAAAAGAGAATAATTTAATGTCTCGGTAAACAAAAGAGAATATTTTAATGTCTGGGCTTCAAAAGAGAATACTTAAATGTGTAGGTAGCCAAAAGAGGATATTTTAATGTCCCTGTGACCAAAAGAGCATATTTTTATGCCTAGGTAACCAAAGCAGACTATTTCAATGTCCAGGTAACCAAAAATGAATATTTTAATGCCTAGGTAACCAATAGAGTATATTTTAATGTCTAGGTAACCAAAAGAGAATATTTTAATGTGTAGGTAATTAAAAGAGAATACTGTATTTTCTTGGTAACGAAAAGAGAATATTCTAGTGTGTAGGTAACCAAAAGAGAATAATTTAATGTCTCGGTAACCAAAAGAGAATATTTTAATGTGTAGGTGATTAAAAGAGAATACTTTTATGTCTAGGTACCCAAAAGAGAATATTTTAATGTCTAGGTAACCAAAAGAGAATATTTTAATATCTAGGCAACCAAAAGATAATATTTTATATGTCTGGGTAACCAAAAGAGAATATTTTAATGTATCGGTAACCAATGGAGAATATTTTAATTTATCGGTAACCAAAAGGGAATATTTTAATATCTAGGTAACCAAAAGAGAGTATTTTAATGTCTCGGTAACCAAAAGAGAGTATTATAAAATCGAGGTAACCAAAATAGAATATTTTAATGTGTAGGTAACCAAAAGAGAAAATTTTAATGTCTAGGTAACTAAAAGAGAATTTTTTAATGTTTCTGTGACCAAAAGAGAATATTTTAATGTCTAGGTAACCAAAAGAGAATATTCTAATGTCTAGGTCATTAAAAGAGAATAATGTATTTTCTTGGTAACGAAAAGAGAATATTTTAATATCTAGGGAATCAAAGGAGAATATTTTAATGTCTAGGTAACCAAAAGAGAATATTTTAATGTCTAGGTAACCAAAAGAGAATACTTTAATATCTCGGCAACCAAAAGAGTATATTTTAATGTCTAGGTAACCAAAAGAGAATATTTTAATGTCGAGGTAACCAAAAGAGAACATTTAAATGTCTCGGTATTCAAAAGACATTATTTTTTGTAACCATAAGAGGATTTTTTAATGTCTAGGTACCAAAAGAGAATTTTTTATATCTAGGTAATCAAAAGAGAATATTTTTATGTCTAGGTAATCAAAGGAGAATATTTTAATGTCTAGGTAACCAAAAGAGAATATTTTAATGTCTAGGTAACCAAATGAGAATAATTTAATGTATAGGTAACCAAAATAGAATAGTTTAATGTCTATTTAACCAAAAGAGAATATTTTAATGTCAAGGTAACCAAAAGAGAATATTTTAATGTCTAAGTAAACATAATAGAATATTTTAATGTCTAGTTAACCAAAAGATCATATTTTAATATATAGGTAAACAAAAGAGAATATTTTAATGGCTAGGTAACCAAAAGAGAATATTTTAATGTCTAGGTAACCAAAAGAGAATAATTTAATGTCTCGGTAAACAAAAGAGAATATTTTAATGTCTAGGTCGTCAAAAGAGAATATTTCAATGCGTAGGTAGCCAAAAGAGGATATTTTAATATCTCTGTAACCAAAAGAGCATATTTTAATGCCTAGGTAACCAAGACAGAATATTTAAATGTCTAGGTAACCAAAAGTGAATATTTTTTTGCCTAGGTAACCAAAAGAGAATATTTTAATGTCTAGGTAACCAAAAGAGATTATTTAATGTCTAGGTAATTAAAAGAGAATACTGTATTTTCTTGGTAACGAAAAGAGAAAATTTTAATATCTAGGGAATCAAAGAAGAATATTTTAATGTCTAGGTAAACAAAAGAGAATATTTTAGTGTCTAGGTAATTATAAGAGAATATATTTATGTCTAGGTAATCAAAAGAGAATATTTTAATGTCTAGGCAGCCAAAAGATAATATTTTAAATGTCTGGGTAACCAAAAGAGAATATTTTAATGTTTCGGTAACCAATGGAGAATATTTTAATATATCGGTAACCATAAGGGAATATTTTAATGTCTAGGTAAACAAAAGAGAATATTTTAATGTCTAGCTAACTAAAAGAGAAAATTTTAAGGTCGAGGTAACCAAAAGAGAATATTTAAGTGTCTCGGTAACCAAAAGAGACTATTTTTATATCTAGGTAACCAAAAGAGTATTTTAATATCTAGGTAATCACAGGAGAATATTTTAATGTCTAGGTAACAAAAAGAGAATATTTTAATGTCTCGGTAACCAAAAGAGCATATTTTAATGTCTAGATAATCAAAGGAGAATATTTCAATGTCTACGTAACAAAAAGAGAATATTTTAACGTCAATGTAACCAAAAGGGAATATTTTAATGTCTAGGTAACCATAATAGAATATTTTAATGTCTAGGTAACCAAAAGTGAATAATTTTTTGTCTGGGTAACCAAAAGGGAATATTTTAATGCCTAGGTAAGCAAAAGAGAATATTTTAATGCCTATGTAACCAAAAGAGAATACTTTAATATCTCGGTAACCAAAAGAGTATATTTTAATGTCTAGGTAACCAAAAGAGAATAATTTAATGTCTCGGTAAACAAAAGAGAATATTTTAATGTCTAGGTCGGCTAAGGAGAATTTTTTAATGTGTAGGTAGCCAAAAGAGGATATTTTAATGTCTCGGTAACCAAAAGAGAGTATTATAAAATCGAGGTAACCAAAATAGAATATTTTAATGTGTAGGTAACCAAAAGAGAAAATTTTAATGTCTAGGTAACTAAAAGAGAATTTTTGAATGTTTCTTTGACCAAAAGAGAATATTTTAATGTCTAGGTAACCAAAAGAGAATATTATAATGTCTAGGTAATTAAAAGAGAATACTGTATTTTCTTGGTAACGAAAAGAGAATATTTTAATATCTAGGGAATCAAAGGAGAATATTTTAATGTCTAGGTAACCAAAAGAGAATATTCTAATGTCTAGGTAACCAAAAGAGAATACTTTAATATCTCGGTAACCAAAACAGTATATTTTAATGTCTAGGTAACCAAAAGAGAATATTTTAATTTCGAGGTAACCAAAAGAGAACATTTAAATGTCTCGGTATCCAAAAGGCATTATTTTTTGTAACCATAAGAGGATTTTTTAATGTCTAGGTACCAAAAGAAAATTTTTTATATCTAGGTAATCAAAAGAGAATATTTTTATGTCTAGGTAATCAAAGGAGAATATTTTAATGTCTAGGTAACCAAAAGAGTATATTTTAATGTCTAGGTAACCAAATGAGAATATTTTAATGTATAGGTAACCAAAATAGAATACTTTAATGTCTATTTAACCAAAAGAGAATATTTTATTGTCAAGGTAACCAAATGAGAATATTTTAATGTATAGGTAACCAAAATAGAATATTTTAATGTCTATTTAACCAAAAGAGAATATTTTAATGTCTAGTTAACCAAAAGAGAATAATTTAATATCTAGGTAAACAAAAGAGAATATTTTAATGGCTAGGTAACCAAAAGAGAATATTTTAATATCTAGGTAACCAAAAGAGAATATTTTAATGTCTAGGTAACCAAAAGAGAATACTATAATATCTCGGTAACCAAAAGAGTATATTTTAATGTCTAGGTAACCAAAAGAGAATATTCTAGTGTGTAGGTAACCAAAAGAGAATAATTTAATGTCTCGGTAATCAAGAGAGAATATTTTAATGTCTAGGTCGTCAAAAGAGAATATTTTAATGTGTAGGTAGCCAAAAGAGGATATTTTAATATCTCTGTAACCAAAACAGCATATTTTTATGCCTAGGTAACCAAGATAGAATATTTAAATGTCTAGGTAACCAAAAGTGAATATTTTATTGCCTAGGTAACCAAAAGAGAATATTTTAATGTCTAGGTAACCAAAATAGAATATTTTAATGTCTAGGTAATTAAGAGAGAATACTGTACTTTCTTGGTAACGAAAAGAGAATAATTTAATATCTAGGGAATCAAACGAGAATATTTTAATGTCTAGGTAACCAAAAGAGTATATTTTAGTGTCTATGTAATTAAAAGAGAATATATTTATGTCTAGGTAATCAAAAGAGAATATTTTAATGAATAGGTAACCATAAGAGAATATTTTAATGTCTAGGCAACCAAAATATAATATTTTAAATGTCTGGGTAACCAAAAGAGATTATTTTAATGTTTCGGTAACCAAAAGGGAATATTTTAATGTCTAGTTAACCAAAAGAGAAAATTTTAAGGTCGAGGTAACCAAAAGAGAATATTTAAGTGTCTCGGTAACCAAAAGAGACTATTTAAATATCTAGGTAATCACAGGAGAATATTTTAATGTCTAGGTAACAAAAAGAGAATATTTTAATATCTCGGTAACCAAAAGAGAATATTTTAATGTCTAGGTAATCAAAGGAGAATATTTCAATGTCTACGTAACAAAAAGAAAATATTTAAATGTCTAGGTAACCAAAAGAGAATATTTTAATGTCAATGTAACAAAAAGGGAATATTTTAATGTCTAGGTAACCATAATAGAATATTTTAATGTTTAGGTAACCAAAAGTGAATATTTTTTTGTCTGGGTAACCAAAAGGGAATATTTTAATGCCTAGGTAAGCAAAAGAGAATATTTTAATGCCTATGTAACCAAAAGAGAATACTTTAATATCTCGGTAACCAAAAGAGTATATTTTAATGTCTAAGTAACCAAAAGAGAATAATTTAATGTCTCGGTAAACAAAAGAGAATATTTTAATGTCTAGGTCGGCAAAAGAGAATATTTTAATGTGAAGGTAGCCAAAAGAGGATATTTTAATGTCTCTTTAACCAAAAGAGCATATTTTTTTGCCTAGGTAACAAAAACAGAATATTTTAATGTCTAGGTAACCAAAAGTGAATATTTTAATATCTAGGTAACCAAAAGAGAATATTTTAATGTCTAGGTAACCAAAAGAGAATATTTTAATGTCTCGGTAACCAAAAGAGAGAATTATAATATCGAGGTAACCAAAATAGAATATTTTAATGTGTAAGTAACCAAAAGAGAATATTTTAATGTCTAGGTAACTAAAAGAGAATTTTTTAATGTTTCTGTGACCAAAAGAGAATATTTTAATGTGTAGGTAACCAAAAGAGATAATTTTAATGCCAAGGTAACCAAAAGAGAATATTTTAATGTCTAGGTAACCAATAGAGAATATTTAAAAATCTCGGTAACCAAAAGAGAATATTTTGATGTCTAGGTAACCAAAAGAGAATATTTTGATGCCTAGGTAACCAAAAGAGAATATTTTAATGTCTATTTAACCAAAAGAGAATATTTTAATGTCGAGGTAACCAAAAGAGAATATTTAAGTGTCTGGGTAACCAATAGGGACTATTTTTATTTCTAGGTAACCAAAAGAGTATTTTAATATCTAGGTAATCACAGGAGAATATTTTAATGTCCAGGTAAGCAAAAGAGAATACTTTAATATCTCGGTAACCAAAAGAGTATATTTTAATGTCTAGGTAAGCAAAAGAGAATATTTTAATGTCGAGGTAACCAAAAGACAACATTTAAATGTCTCGGTATCCAAAAGACATTATTTTTGGTAACCAAAAGAGGATTTTTTAATGTCTAGGTACAAATAGAAAATTTTTTATATCTAGGTAATCAAAAGAGTATATTTTTATGTCTAGGTAATCAAAGGAGAATGTTTCAATGTCTATGTAACCAAAAGAGAATATTTTAATGTCTAGGTAACCAAAAGAGAATATTTTAATGACCAGGTAACCAAATGAGAATATTTTAATGTATAGGTAACCAAAATAGAATATTTTAATGTCTAGGTAACCAAAAGAGAATATTTTAATGTCAAGGTAACCAAAAGAGAATATTTTAATGTCTAGGTAAACATAATAGAATATTTTAATGGCTAGGTAACCAAAAGAGATAATTTTAATGTCTAGGTAACCAAAAGAGAATACTTTAATATCTCGGTAACCAAAAGAGAATATTTTAATGTCAAGGTACCCAAAAGCGAATATTTTAATGTCTAGGTAACTATAATAGAATATTTTAATGTCTAGGTAACCAAAAGTGAATATATTTTTGTCTAGGTATCCAAAAGAGAATATTTTAATACCTAGGTAAGCAAAAGAGAATATTCTAATGCCCATGTAACTAAAAGAGATAATTTTAATGTCTAGTTAACCAAAAGAGAATATTTTAATGTCGAGGTAACCAAAAGAGAACATTTAAATGTCTCGGTATCCAAAAGATATTATTTTTGGTAACCAAAAGAGGATTTTTTAATGTCTAGGTACTAAAGGAGAATTTTTTATATTTAGGTAATCAAAAGTGAAAATTTTTATGTCTAGGTAATCAAAGGAGAATATTTTAATGTCTAGGTAAACAAAAGAGAATATTTTAATGTCTAGGTAACCAAAAGAGAATACTTTAATATCTCGGTAACCAAAAGAGTATATTTTAATGTGTAGGTAACCAAAAGAGAATATTTTAGTGTCTAGGTAACCAAAAGAGAATAATTTAATGTCTCGGTAAACAAAAGAGAATATTTTAATATCTAGGTCACCAAAAGAGAATATTTTAATGTGTAGGTAGACAATAGAGGATATTTTAATGTTTCTGTAACCAAAAGAGCATATTTTTATGCCTAGGTAACCAAAACAGAATATTTTAATGTCCAGGTAACCAAAAGTGAATATTTTAATGTCTAGGTAACCAAAAGAGAATATTTTAATGTCTAGGTAATTAAAAGAGAATATTTTTATGTCTAGGTAATCAAAAGAGAATATTTTAATGTCTAGGCAACCAAACGATAATATTTTAAATGTCTGGGTAACCAAAAGAGAATATTTTAATGTCTCGGTAACCAAAAGAGAATATTTTAATGTCTCGGTAACCAAAAGAGAATATCATAATGTCGAGGTAACCAAAATAGAATATTTTAATGTGTAGGTAACCAAAAGAGAAAATTTTAATGTCTAGGTAACTAAAAGAGAATATTTTAATTTTTCTGTGACCAAAAGAGAATATTTTAATGTCTAGATAACCAAAAGAGATAATTTTAATGTTCAAGGTAACCAAAAGAGAATATTTTAATGTCTAGGTAACCATTAGAGAATATCTAAAACTCTCGGTAACCAAAAGAGAATATTTTAATGTATAGGTAACCAAAAGAGAATATTTTAATGTTTAGGTAACCAAAAGAGAATATTTTAATGTCTATTTAACCAAAAGAGAATGTTTTAATATCTAGGTAACCAAATGAGAATATTTTAATATATAGGTAACCAAAATGGAATTTTTTAATGTCTAGGTAACCAAAAGAGAATATTTTAACGTCAAGGTAACCAAAAGAGAATATTTTAATGTCAAGGTAAACATAATATAATATTTTAATGCCTAGGTAACCAAAAGAGAATATTCTAATATCTAGGTAAACAAAAGAGAATAGTTTAATGGCTAGGTAACCAAAAGAGAATATCTTAATGTCTAGGTAACCAAAAGAGAATATTTTAATGTCTAGGTAACCAAAAGAGAATACTTTTATATCTCGGTACCCAAAAGAGTATATTTTAATGTCTAGGTAACCAAAAGAGAATATTTTAATGTCGAGGTAACCAAAAGAGAACATTTAAATGTCTCGGTATCCAAAAGACATTATTTTTGGTAACCAAAAGAGGATTTTTTAATGTCTAGATACCAAAAGAGAATTTTTTATATCTAGGTAATCAAAAGAGAATATTTTTATGTCTAGGTAATCAAAGGAGAATATTTTAATGTATAGGTAACCAAAATAGAATATTTTAATGTTTATTTAACCAAAAGAGAATATTTTAATGTCAAGGTAACCAAAAGAGAATATTTTAATGTCTAGGTAAACATAATAGAATATTTTAATGTCCAGGTAACCAAAAGAGAACATTTTAATGTCTAGGTAACCAAAAGAGTATATTTTAATGTCTAGGTAACCAAAAGAGAATACTTTAATATCTCGGTAACCAAAAGAGTATATTTTAATGTCTAGGTAACCAAAAGAGAATATTTTAGTGTCTTGGTAACCAAAAGAGAATAATTTAATATCTCGGTAAACAAAAGAGAATATTTTAATGTCTAGGTCATCAAAAGAGCATATTTTAATGTGTAGGTAGCCAAAAGAGGATATTTTAATGTGTCTGTAACCAAAAAGCATATTTTTATGCCTAGGTAATCAAAACAGAATATTTTAATGTCTAGGTAACCAAAAGTGAATATTTTAATGCCTAGGTAACCGAAAGAGAATATTTTAATGTCTAGGTAACCAAAAGAGAATATTTTAATGTCTAGGTAATTAAAAGAGAATACTGTATTTTCTTGGTAACGAAAAGAGAATATTTTAAAATCTAGGGAATCAAAGGAGAATATTTTAATGTCTAGGTAACCAAAAGAGAATATTTTAATGTCTAGGTAATTAAAAGAGAATATTTTTATGTCTAGGTAATCAAAAGAGAATATTTGAATGTCTAGGTAACCAAAAGAGAATATTTTAATGTCTAGGCAACCAAAAGATAATATTTTAAATGTCTGGGTAACCAAAAGAGAATATTTTAATGTTTCGGTAACCAATGGAGAATATTTTAATATATCGGTAACCAAAAGGGAATATTTTAATATGTAGGTAACCAAAAGAGAATATTTTAATGTCTAGGTAACCAAAAGAGAATATTTTAATGTCTCGGTAAACAAAAGAGAATATTATAATATCGAGGTAACCAAAATAGGATATTTTAGTGTGTAGGTAACCAAAAGAGAATATTTTAATGTCTAGGTAACTAACAGAGAATTTTTTAATGCTTCTGTGACCAAAAGAGAATATTTTAATGTCTAGGTAACCAAAAGAGAATATTTTAATGTCTAGGTAACCAAAAGAGAATATTTTAATGTCTCGGTAAACAAAAGAGAATATTATAATATCGAGGTAACCAAAATAGGATATTTTAATGTGTAGGTAACCAAAAGAGAATATTTTAATGTCTAGGTAACTAACAGAGAATTTTTTAATGTTTCTGTGACCAAAAGAGAATATTTTAATGTCTAGGTAACCAAAAGAGATAATTTTAATGTCAAGGTAACCAAAAGAGAATATTTTAATGTCTAGGTAACCAATAGAGAATATTTAAAAATCTCGGTAACCAAAGGAGAATATTTTGATGTCTAGGTAACCAAAAGGGTATATTTTGATGCCTAGGTAACCAAAAGAGAATATTTTAATGTCTAGTTAACCAAAAGAGAATATTTTAATGTATAGGTAACCAAAATAGAATATTTTAATGTCTATTTAACCAAAAGAGAATATTTTTATGTCAAGGTAACCAAATGAGAATATTTTAATGTATAGGTAACCAAATAGAATATTTTAATGTCTATTTAACCAAAAGAGAATATTTTAATGTCTCGGTAATCAAAAGAGAATATTTTAATGTCTAGGTAATCAAAGGAGAATATGTTAATGTCTACGTAACAAAAAGAGAAAATTTTAATATCTAGGTAACCAAAAGAGAATATTTTAATATCAAGGTAAACAAAAGAGAATATTTTAATGTATTGGTAACCAAAAGAGAATATTTTAATGTCTAGGTAACCAAAAGGGAATATTTTAATGTCAAGGTAACCAAAAGGGAATATTTTTATGTCTAGGTAACCATAATAGTAATATTTTAATGTCTAGGTAACCAAAAGTGAATATTTTAATGTCTAGGTAAACAAAAGAGATAATTTTAATGTCAAGGTAACCAAAAGAGATAATTTTAATGTCAAGGTAACCAAAAGAGAATATTTTAATGTCTAGGTAACCAATAGAGAATATTTAAAAATCTCGGTAACCAAAGGAGAATATTTTGATGTCTAGGTAACCAAAAGGGTATATTTTGATGCCTAGGTAACCAAAAGAGAATATTTTAATGTCTAGTTAACCAAAAGAGAATATTTTAATGTATAGGTAACCAAAATAGAATATTTTAATGTCTATTTAACCAAAAGAGAATATTTTAATGTCAAGGTAACCAAATGAGAATATTTTAATGTATAGGTAACCAAAATAGAATATTTTAATGTCTATTTAACCAAAAGAGAATATTTTAATGTCTCGGTAATCAAAAGAGAATATTTTAATGTCTAGGTAATCAAAGGAGAATATGTTAATGTCTACGTAACAAAAAGAGAAAATTTTAATATCTAGGTAACCAAAAGAGAATATTTTAATATCTAGGTAAACAAAAGAGAATATTTTAATGTATTGGTAACCAAAAGAGAATATTTTAATGTCTAGGTAACCAAAAGGGAATATTTTAATGTCAAGGTAACCAAAAGGGAATATTTTTATGTCTAGGTAACCATAATAGTAATATTTTAATGTCTAGGTAACCAAAAGTGAATATTTTAATGTCTAGGTAAACAAAAGAGAATATTTTAATATCTAGGTAAACAAAAGAGAATATTTTAATTGCTAGGTAACCAAAAGAGAAAATTTTAATGTCTAGGTAACTAATAGAGACTATTTTAATGTCTCGGTAAACAAAAGAGAATATTTTAATGTCTAGGTAATCAAAGGAGAATATTTAAATGTCTAGGTAACCAAAAGAGAATATTTTAATGTCTAGGTAACCAAAAGCGAATATTTTAATGTCTAGGTAATCAAAACAGAATATTTTAATGTCTAGGTAAGCAAAAGAGAATATTTTAATGCCTAGCAATTCAAAATATAATATTCAACGTCTAGGTAACCGAAAGAGAATATTTTAATAACTAGGTAACCAAAAGAATATATTTTAATGTCTAAGTAACCAAAAGAGAATATTTTAATGTCTATGTAATCAAAAGAGAATATTTTAATGTCTAGGTAACCAAGAGAGAATATTTTAATGTCTTGGTAACCAAAAGAGAATATTTTATTGTCTAGGTAACCAAAAGAGAATATTTTAATGTCGAGGTAACCAAAAGAGAATATTTTAATGTCTCGGTAACAAAAAGAGAATATTATAATGTGTAGGTAACCAAAAGAGAATATTTTTTCTTTTTCTTTCTTTCATTGTTTTACTTTCCCTACACGTACTATGTCCTACATAGTGTATAGAGAAGTTATTGTATTCCTCCCAAAATTTTTATATCGAGATTTCACCGGAAATGGTCACTTGTATCCAAATTTTTTTTAGAAAAAGGTACGTGTGCGTCCGTGTGTCTTTTGACGAACCCCCCACCCCAAACTACTCTTCACATGGAAAAAAAATCGATAATTTTGATTTTCTCAAAAATGCTTTAACGATTTTGATTAAAGTACCGTATATTTACATTTCAAATAAATGTATATGTTACATTTTCTGGGAATAGTCTTCGAATACCTCTTCATGTTGAGTAAACCGTAAGAGATAAACAAAAACTTACTGCATAAAAATGTAGATCACCTTAAAATACACAATTTATGTTACATTTTTCCCGAAGTTAACAATGTAATCCCTTTTGTTTGTTTACGTTTTAAAATACTGAAAACTTTTCACATACGGAAATTTGTCAGTTCCTGGCAATGCATAGAAGCATGTTTCATTCACATAAAACATTTGACTATCGTGTTTCCTGTTCTATTCACAGGAACGCATTTTTCTTGATGTTTATCTCGATTAGCACGAAGCAGTTAGGAGAATAAGCTTCTTAACAATAATCTTTTACAGATATGTAGAGAAAGTCATGTGAATGGATCACAGCGATTTTTTTAAAAATGCTATTTTAGGATATAGGGGACTCTAAACCGTAAATTTCCATGAAATCTTCGTATCGAATTTTTGGGTGCAATACAATACCTTCTGTATACACTATATACATACTAGTACGTGTAGAGAAAGTAAAAACGGCCATGTATTAATTTTATAGCCCAGTAATAAACTAAATAAGGCAGAGAAAGTCATATGAACCTAAGTTTCGGTTATTTTTTTAAATTAACAAACTCTATATTGGATACATTTAATGTCCAGGCAAGCAAAAGAGAACATTTTTTTCGTTTTCCTTCATTCATTCTTTTGCGGTTCTTTTTAAAACTGGAAAACAAAATGTATTTCAAAAGTAAATTGTTGTTTAAGAAAGGAAGAGGTTGGCTCGTTTTGAGAGAGCGTCCTTCGTCTTTCTTGGCAATACATTTTACTCTTGTCATGATGTTTTAATATCCGGTGTCCTGCAAGTTTCCAAATAGGTGATAAACACATTTCCAAAGAGAAACTTTGGGACAGCAAGCCATAAACAAAGAAAGAAACAAGCGAAGTTAGCTAAAGTTTCAGGAGGCCATACTTTACGAGAGCTGACAACAGCGTATGCGGCACGTTTAGGCAACAGTGTCAGTATCTGCAGAATAGTTTAAACCCTTCCCTGAGAGATAAATACACACATACACACAGATACACACATACACACACAGGCACACACAAATACACACATACACACAGATACACACATACACACACAGGCACACACAGATACACACATACACACAGATACACACATACACACACAGGCACACACAAATACACACATACACACAGATACACACATACACACACAGGCACACACAAATACACACATACACACAGGCACACACACATACACACACAGGCACACACAGATACTCACAGACACATACATACACACACAGGCACACACAAATACACACATACACACAGATACACACAGACACATACATACACACACAAATACACACATACACACAGATACACACATACACACAGATACACACATACACACACAGGCACACACAAATACACACATACACACACAGGCACACACAGATACACACATACACACATACACACAGGCACACACAAATACACACATACACACACAGGCACACACAGATACACACATACACACAGATACACACATACACACACAGGCACACACAGATACACACATACAACCACAGGCACACACAGATACACACATACACACACAGGCACACACAGATACACACAGGCACATACATACACACAGATACACACAGACACACACATACACACACAGGCACACACAGATACACACATACACACACAGGCACACACAGATACACACAGACACATACATACACACACAGGCACACACAGATACACACATACACACACAGGCACACACAAATACACACATACACACAGATACACACATACACACACATACACACACAGGCACACACAGATACACACATACACACACAGGCACACACAGATACACACATACACACACAGGCACACACAAATCCACACATACACACACAGGCACACACACATACACAGACAGGCACACACAGATACACACAGACACATACATACACACACAGGCACACACAGATACACACATACACACAGGCACACACAAATACACACATACACACAGATACACACAGACACATACATACACACACATGCACACACAGATACACACATACACACACAGGCACACACAGATACACACAGACACATACATACACACACAGGCACACACAGATACACACATACACACACAGACACACACATACATACACACAAACACACACAGGCACACACAGATACACACAGACACATACATACACACACAGGAACACACAAATACACACGTACACACACAGGCACACACAGATACACACAGACACATACATATTCACAGGCACACACAGATACACACAGACACATACATACACACACAGGCACACACAAATACACACATACACACACAGGCACACACAGATACACACAGACACATACATACACACACACAAGCACACACGGATACACACATACACACACAGGCACACACAGGCACACACAGATACACACAGACACATACATACACACAGGCACACACAGATACACACATACACACACAGACACACACATACATACACACAAACACACACAGGCACACACAGATACACACAAACACACACAGACATACACCCAAGCACTCACAGACACACACAGATATACACACAGACAGACATAGACACACACAGACACATACAGATATACACAAAGAAACACACACAGATATACACACAAACACACACAGACACACACAGACACACACAAACACTACGACACATAGATATACCCAAAGACACACACAGATATGCACACGAACACACACAGACACACACATAAACACACACAAACAAACACACAGATATACACACAAGCACATACAGACACACACATAAACACTCACAAACACACAGATATACACACAGACACTAAAAACACAGACACACACAAATAAACACAAACACACACAAACAAACACACACAGACACACAAACACACAGTTATGCACACAGACACACACAAACAAACACACACAGACACACACAAGTACACACAGATATACACACAGACACACACAAATACACACAGACACATAAACAAACACACACAGATATACACACAGACACACAGTTGTACACACAGACACACAAACCAACACACACAAATATACATACAGACACACACAAACAAACACTCACAGACACACAAACAAACACACACAGATATACACACAGACACACACATATACACACAGACACACACAAATACACACAGACACACACATAAACGCACACAAACACAGATATACACATAGACACACACAAACAAACACACGCAGATATACACACAAACACACACAGATATACACATAGACAGACATTGACACACACATAAACGCCGATATACACATAGACACACAAACAAGCACACGCAGATATGCACACAACCACACACAAACAAACACAAATACACACATAAACACCACAAACACAGATATACACATAAACACACACAAACAAACACACGCAGATATACACACAAACATACACATATATACACATAGACATACACATAAACACACAAAACAAACACAACAGATATACACACAGACACACACATAAACACACACAAACAAACACATATATACACATACACACACACATAAACACACACAAACAAACACACGCAGATATACACACAAACACACACATATATACATATAGACACACACATAAACACACACAAACAAACACAACAGATATACACACAGACGCATACAGATATACGCATAGACACACACAAATACAGATATACACACAAACATTCACAGACACACACAGGCATACACACAGATATACACATAGACACTCACACAAACACAGATATACACACAAACATTCACAGACACACACAAGCATACACACAGATATACACATAGACACCCACACAAACACAGATATACACACAGACTCTCACAGACACTCACAGACACACACAGATATACACACAGACTCTCACAGACACACACAGATATACACATAGACACCCACACATACACAGATATACACACAGACTCTCACATACACTCACAGACACACAGATATACACACAGACTCTCACAGACACACAGATATACACACAGACTCTCACAGACACAAACAGATATACACATAGACACCCACACAAACCCAGATATACACACAGACTCTCACAGACACACACAGATATACACATAGACACCCACACAAACACAGATATACACACAGACATTCACAGACACACACAGGCACACACAGATATACACATAGACACACACAAACACAGATATACACACAGACTCCCACAGACACACACAGATATACACATAGACACCCACACAAACACAGATATACACACAGACTGTCACACACATCCACAGACACACACATATATACACACAAACACACACAGGCATTCACACAGATATACACATAGACACCCACACAAACACAGATATACACACATACTCTCACAGACACACACAGATATACACACAAACACACACAGGCATACACACAGATATACACATAGACACCCACACAAACACAGATATACACACAGACTCTCACAGACACTCGCAGACACACACAGGCACACACACACACATAGTTTACATCAGCGCTATTGCCAACTCAATTATCCATTTTAGTAATTCTGTCTCTGGAAGCGACTATTGTAAAGAGTAATGCAAAAAATGCAGGTAAATATTAATATTGACCGTTTCTGTAATCCAACATTTAGCACGTCTCAACTTCATACTAAGGCAATAAGAACTTGCCCACTTTAATCAGAAAGCAAAACTTAATTTACACATTAACTCATTAGAATGAGCAGAGAGGGTAACGTTTGAGGGATTGCAAGTGCAGCGATTGTTAATGTTAGAAAGAAGGGTGCCGTCGCTACACTACTCGGGAGGTGACTTAGCTACTCTTTTTGTTTCCTGTCTTTATCCCTGATAAGGTGGATAGTTAAAGCCAGAATATTCCTCAAGTGTGTCCTGTGTTTCCCGGTAAACTACCAGCAGACTAATACATGTTACATGAGTAAGTTGAAGTTAGGATCCATGTATCAGTCATTATTATGTGTTCAGGGCCTGTCGTTTCTACGACCAGCAAGTATCACACGCTAAACTTCCTGGTATTCATTTGGCACTCCCATTTGGCACTTTCATTTCCTGAGGCTTTCTCTACCCCTTATGTACAATGAGAAGGTATTGTACCATACCAAAACATTCCCCGCTCCTTTTTTTTTTTTTTTTTTTTTTTTTTTTTTTTTTTTTTTTTGTAGTTTAACGTCCTTTAACCTGGTTGGTCATGTCAGACGATGAATGAAATTGATGAAATGATGCTCAAATGATCTCGGGTCCATGGAGCTTAAAGTTACTCGACATTCGTCTTCTCAGATATTGGAAAACCCCGAAAACAACCTTATCCTGGTAACTTACCCTGAGCGAGATTCGAACTCGCGAACTGATGAACATGAGGCAGACACGCTACCACCACAGCACCCAGGCGGGCTTCCGCTTCTCTTTATATGGTTAGCAATAGAACAACACAAAGATGAAACAAATGAATGTGCTGTGTGTTTTAACGAGACAGAGAAAATCTTACAGTTTACACAATTGCTTTCTCATAAAAATATCTTAAGCTCATCGTGGCATTTTAATTAAAATCCCTAGAGCCATTTTTGACAAAATCAACATTTGCGAAAAAAGTTTTATGTAAAGGATAAAGGGGGGATATCGCAGTATTTAAGGACCTTGCTGTTCACAGACTGACCAGTGTACACCTGTTTGAGGGACTGTGACTCACCAGTGTTTCCCCTCCTTGACTACACTATATTGTGACATGAGATATCTTTGGTGGTAACGAGAGATTCACATGTGCTTGTAGATATCGCAACTTGACTCACGTGATATGTGTCCAAACTGACCGGAAGTAGTTGTTATACGTGATTTAATTGACGTGCACAAAATTCTCATTTCCATGCCATAATTACCCGCCACCTCATTTCGCAAGCTGGCAGCTCCCTGCATTACCGACACTGCCAGGATTGCACTGAAATGTTCTCTTGCTAATCTCCATAAAGTACCGGGCCAGGCGCTCGGGATAGCGTGGGTTCGATTCCCGCGATTAGGCAAATGCTGGAGAACTTCTTCATTCCTCGAATTTCTTGTCTCTTTATTTTACCTCCATTTCACTCAACAGGGTTGTCATGTCAACGGGACTGAAGTGGTGGTGAATCAGCTCTTAGCGCTCACGTGTCCAGATGAAGAACTACCTGGACACTGCTAGGCCGAGACTCTTTCCTGGTATCACCCGCCCGTCGATAATACTCTCAGACCCTCCTGGGCTTTGTCGCACACATGCGACAAAAATGCTATCTTATGGAAACACATGTAGAAGGTCTCCCTTAGAAAGTCTATATAAAAGAAACCCCAAGGGGATAGAAACTGTGGACCTCCGGGAGCAACCTTTTATAACTAAGATTATCTAACGTTACTACATTAGAAAGAAAAGTACACTGAAGCACCAAACGTCGTAACATAATGTTTTGAAGAACAACCAATTATAGAAATATTCCGTTTTGAATATTTACTATTTTATTAATGCTCGTCTATATTGTAAGTTTTCCTTCTTTTTACATTTTCTACATATACATGGTACATAGAGAAGGTATTGCCTTCCATCCGAAAATCCGATTTCATCTGAAATACTATATAGGTTCAATGCTCTCCTGTCAGGGTATATATATATATATATATATATAAAAGGTCCATAAGTATGTGTATGTGTATATATGTATATATGTGTATGTGTATATATGTATATATGTGTATGTGTATATATGTGTATGTGTGTATTTATGTGAGTATGTGTGTATATATGTGTATGTATGTGTATGTGTTTATATATATGTGTGTGTGTATGTAAGTGTATGTGTGAATATGTGTGTATGTGTATGTGTGTATCTGTATATGTGTATATATGTGTATGTGTGTATATACGTGTATGTATGTGTATGTGTGTATGTGTAATGTGTGTACGTGTGTATGAGTGTATGTGTGTATGTGTATATGTGTATATATGTGTATGTACGTGTGTATATGTGTGTATGTGTGTATATGTGTGTATGTGTATATGTATATAAATGTGTATGAGTATATGTGTATGAGTATATATGTGTATGTGTATATGTGTATGTGTATATGTGTATATGTGTATATATGTGTATGTATGTGTATATATATATGTGTATGTATGTGTATGTGTGTATGTGTGTATATGTGTGTATGTGTGTATATGTGTGTATGTGTGCATGTGTTTATGTGTGTATGTGTGTATATATGTGTATGTGTATGTGTGCATGTGTGTATATGTGTATATATGTGTACGTATGTGTGTATGTATGTGTATTTATGTGTATGTGTATACGTGTGTATGAATGTGTATGTATGTGTATGTATGTGTAGGTATGTGTGTATGTGTATATATGTGTATGTATGTATGTTTATATGTGTGTATGAGTGTATATGTGTGTATGTATGTGTATATATGTGTATGTATGTGTATATATGTGTATGTATGTGTATATGTGTGTATGTATGTGTATATATGTGTATGTATGTGTATGTATGTGTATATGTATGTGTATGCATGTGTATATATGTATATGTATATATATATATATATGTATCTATGTATTAGTATATATTTATGGGTATGTACGTTTGTGTATGTGTGTATGTATTTTTATCTGTGTATATATGTCCATGTGTATGTATATGTGAGTATGTGTATATATGTGTAAGTTTGTGTACATGCGTATATATATGTATATGTGTATGTGTATGTTTGTGTATGTGTGAATATGTATGTGTATGTGTGTAAGTGTATATGTATGTGTATGTGTGTATATCTATGTGTATGTGTGTATGTGTATGTGCGTAAGTGTGTATATGTGTGTATGTGTGTATATGTATGTGTATGTGTGTATATGTATGTGTATGTGTGTATATGTATGTGTATGTGTGTATATGTATGTGTGTTTATGCATGTGTCTGTGTGTATATATGTTTGTGAACGTGTATGTGTGTATGTGTGTATATATGCATGTGTATGTGTGTATGTGTATGTATATGTATGTGTATATGTATATGTATGTGTGTTTTTATGTGTGTATATGTATATGTATGGGTGTATGTGTGTATATGTATATGTATGGGTGTATGTGTGTATATGTATATATGTGCATGTGTTTGTTTATGTGTGCATGTGTATGTCTGTATGTAAGTATATGTGTGTAAATATGTGCATGTGTAAGTATGTGTATATATATGTGTGTATGTGTATGTGTGTATGTGTAAGTATGTGCATGTATATGAGTGCGTGTGTTTGTGTGTGTAAGTATGTGTATGTGTGTATGTGTGTATTTGTAAGAATGTGTATGTGTGTATGTGTAAGTATGTGCATGTATATGTGTGCATGTGTTTGTGTATATGTGTATATGTATGTGTAATTATATGTATATATGTCTGTATGCGTTTGTGTATATGTGTATATGTAAGTATGTGTATGTGTATGTGTATGTGTAAGTATGTGTATGTGTGTATGTGCATGTATATGTGTGTATGTGTTTGTGTATATGTGTATATGTAAGTATGTGCATGTATATGAGTTTATGTGTTTGTGTATATGTGTATATGTAAGTATCTGTATGTGTAAGTATGTGCATGTATATGTGTGTATGTGTTTGTGTATATGTGTATATGTAAGTATGTGTATATGTAAATATGTGTATGTGTAAGTATGTGCATGTATATGTGTGTGTATGTGTTTGTGTATATGTGTATATGTAAGTATGTGTTTGTGTAATTATGTGTGTATATGTATGTGTGTACGTGTGTATATGTAGGTGTGTGTATGTGTAAGTATGTGTATGTATATGTGTGTATGGGCCGCGCCGTGGCCGAGTGGTTAGACCACTCGCCTCTCACCTAGACGGCCCGGGTTCGATCCCAAGCGACCGCATGTGAGATTTGTGGTGGACAAAGCGGCGCTGGGTTGGGTTTTCTCCGGGTTCTCCGGTTTCCCCCGCCGTTCACTGGTGCTCCATCTTCATTCATGTATCATCAGTGTCACCGTCATAAGTAGTTAAAGCGGGCGTTAAACACTACCAAAAGTATGTGTATGTGTGTATGTGTATGTGCATGTGTGTATTTGTAAGTATGTGTATTGTATGTGTGTAACTATGTGTAAGTATGTGTGTATATTTGTGTATGTGTGTATGTGTTTGTATGTTTGTGGGTATGTGTGTATGATTGTGTATGTGTTTCTATATATGTGTGAGTATGTGTGTTTGTGTTTCTATATATGTGTAAGTATGTGTATGTGGGTAAGTATGTGTTTGTGTGTATGAGTGTCTATGTATGTGTGTATGTGAGTGTATGTATGTCACTCATTGTCCGATGTGACCAAGCTGATTAAATACGTTAAGCGCCATGGACCCCGAGATCATTTGAGCATCATTTTCACCAATTTCACTCATTGACCGATATGATCAACCAGGTTAAAGGACGGTAAACTACATGGACCCCGAGATCATTTGAGCATCATTTCATCAATTTCATTCATTGTCCGATACGACCAAGCTGGTTAAAGGACCTTATGCTACAGAAAAAAAAAGTATACATTTGAATAACACATGTCGCATTCTGTGTATTTTGTAAATATGAGAGTTTGAGGCAATATTTAAATCCAAACCACAAAATCTAACGACCTTTTGTGAATTTCATGTCATTTTTGTAATATGTGATGTTCAAATGTTTTTGTTCTGTTGCATTGAATAATGTTTATTATTCCTTGTGCTTTCGGCGCTTATAAGTGTTGTGATTTCCTCTATGCGATTTTGTTTTCCAACAATGAGTATCATAGTTACGTGTTGATTTTCTTGCATGTGACGCTAGTTATCAAAAGAGCGAGGCTTTTTCACAAGTATGGAAAAGACCACTTGGAGGTTACGCGTACATTAGTGTATTCATGTAGAATTATATGCGTACAAATATTTACAGCATTCAACAAAGTATATAATTGTATTGAGCGATTGCTGTTTCACTTTAGAATTGTACGAAATGATTACAAAATAAACCTCAATTGTACAAAGAAAATCCCAGTGATTTATTATTTAAGAGTTGACCAGGTCTGTGAAGTCCGTTAAAACGCTCTGAGAAGAATCGACTGCTGCTCCAAACCAAGCAGCAGCGCGAGTACACTTTTCAACCTCCGCCGCTGAATCCTTACACTTGGTGGTTTCGCGTAAGGTTGGCTATGCTGCCCTTGCGGCGTTGCCAGAGTAACTAGTAAACAACAACAGCTGTTTACAAAGGCCTCTATCGTGAGTAACGACGAATATAAACAGTGTACAAGTAAATGAATGTCGTGAATAATGAAACTAATTCCTTATTATTGATATTAATTGAAAATAACAGTAATGCTGTATCACATGTACCATACCCTACGTTTTTACAACAATATAGAATAAACTAATGCTAAATAGCTTGTTACACTGACAGAAAGATATAACAAAGTGATTTTCACCAGTTTAGAATTTTAATGGCTCAATTCCATCCAAGTGTCCGTCGTCATCTTGCTCAGAAGTATCATCGTCATTGTCATCATCGCCGTGGATCAAATTCACTGATGATTCCGTCTAATTTCTGTGTTTTTCATATCATTACTGGTTCACATTCTCTGATGATTCCGTCTAATTTCTGTGCTTTTTGTATTATTTTGTGAACATGATTCACCTTCTTCACGAAGCCACGTCCACTCTCGCCACACCTTCCCACAAAAGTCTATCCAATTCTATAATTGTGAAAGTCTTGTTATGTTCAAACACCAACAACACTACCAATAACCACAAATATAAAATACAACGAATAATACGTAGCTTGCACAGAACAGCTCAACGCACTTGTTAGGAGTTCAGAAACTGAGCACGTGGTTGGAAATAGCCAGTTATTGCAACGGTGCGGCATCTAGATCCGTTTCCGTTGTCTGACCGACCGACCGCAATGCTGCTTTGTGAAAGGTTTTCATCTGTCTTTTGCAGGTGTACCAACTGTCAAGTGCAAGGATTCAGTGACGGGGGCATAGTTCAAATTTAGCGTGAATGCGAAGACGGTCTTATGCTTCAAATGTGGCGCGGAACACAAAAGGGCTGTAGGAAAGGCAGATCCATGCTTCAAATGTGGCGCGGAGCACAAAAGGGCTCTAGGAAAAGCTGACCCATGCTTCAAGTGTGGAACGGAATCCAAAGGGCCTCTAGGAAAGGCAGACCCATGCTTCAAGTGTGGCGCGGATCCCAAAGGGGCTCCTGAAAAGGCAGACCCATACTTCAAATGTGGCGCGGAACCCAAAGGGGCACTAGGAAAAGTTGACCAATGCTTCAAGTGTAGTGCGGAACCCAAAGGGGCTCTAGGAAAAGCAGACCCATGCTTCAAGTGCGGCGCGGAACCCAAAGGGGCTCTACGAAAAGCTGACCCATGCTTCAAGTGCGGCGCGGAACCCAAAGGAGCTCTAGGAAAGGCAGACCCATGCTTCAAATGTGGCGCGGAAGCCAAAGGGGCTCTAGGAAAGGCAGACCCATGCTTCAAGTGTGGCGCAGATCCCAAAGGAGGCAGTCCGAGTGTGAAAGAGGACGGTCTTGTTTTGTGTCTTGCTGGTAGCTACCTGGAAGGAGTTCGACAATGGAAAGCGTACGAGATCTCATTGAACAGTTAAGGCAAGAAATACGTGTAGGATTTGTAAGGTGCACCTAAAATCGCTGGAAAGTGCCGTGGAGAATGTGACAGTACCAATGCGTGCTCTAGAAGAGGAAATGGATTATTTAGAGAACCAATCTCGTAGAAATAATATTGTGGTATATGGTGTGACGGAAGAAGCGGGAGAGAGTTGGGAGATGACGGAGGAAATAGTGAAAAGGGTCATCTCACAAATAGGAATCGAACTCCGCGAGTTTGATGTGGAGAGGACCCATCGTGTAGGTCGACGTGGCAATGTAAGGCGACCTATTGTGTGTAAACTGGCCCATTATAAGCTCAAGGTGGCCATCCTTCGAGATGCTCATTATTTACGGGGAACGGGAATAAGCATTAGCGAGGACTTTAGCCAGCGTGTAAGAGAAGAGAGAGAATTCTTAAAGGGCCACATGTTCGAGGCCAGGAGGCAGGGCTGTCATGCCGTATTGCGCTATGACAAGCTCTTCATTAACGGACGAGTCTGGAACCGACAGGAGCGGGAGCGCATGGAACAGCCTAGAAGTAGTGCGGAAACCGAACCCAGGACAGGGCAGCTAGAGCAGGTAGCCAGTGCATCAGCCCAGCAGGTAGCAGGTCCCTCAGCAGAACATCAGGTGCCTCAAGTTATGTCGACAGGGAGAGGCAAAGAGGAGAGGAGGGTGAGACAGTCTTCGCCGGAAAATCCAACAACAACGCCCCTCCGTGCCCTTAGGCTGACAACAGCTCGACAAAGGTCAGCCAAGTTGTAGGAAGACCATCAGCAAGGAAACAATAGGACCCAACCCCTTCTCTGAGGATTGTCACATGGAACATCGAAGGCTTCAAAAAAAGGTTGGGTAGCGAGAATTTCTTGTATTTTCTTAGTGATTTTGACGTTGTATGCTTAAGAGAAACTTGGTTGAAAAACGGAGAAAATGTAACACTTGCTAATTTCCATAGTTTTAGTAGGGGAAGGGAGACACGGGGAAGGAGGGGAAGGTGGCCAGGAGGGGTATCAGTTTCATTCAGGTCTGAGCTGGAGGCTGAGATAACTAAATTAGAAATCAGTTTGGAAGGGGTGATTGCTGTATCTTTGGCACAGGGGGGAGTACATATAATAGTTGTAGGATTATACAACCAGCCAGCAACGTCTCCAAGTATGCAAACAGAAATTTCTTCAGTGACTTAACCGAAACGTTAGTGCTGTTACAGGAAAAGTTTCCAGGAACTGAATTAATTCTCTTAGGAGATTTTAATGCGAGGTTAGGATGGGAGAATATTTCTCTAACGGGGGGTCATCAATGGGGGGAGGAATTCCGCGAAGGTCAACGAAAGAGCAAGGATAGTTTTATTAATGGGGAGGGCAGACAATTACTTGCTTTCTGCGATGCCTTCTCTTTAGAAATAATGAATGGCAAGTACGGTGAGATTCGAGAGGGAGAACTCACTTTCATAAATGAAAATGGGGGTGGTGTAATAGATTTTATTTTAATAGGTCAGGGTTTAATTGGCAGAATTAGAAATTTTTGGGTGGGGGATCGTATCGAGTCACATCACTGTCCGGTTGTCCTGGAACTGAATATAGAGACGGCCATAGTGGCGCATGCACCTGAAGAGGGGCAGGGGGACGAAGGGAGATCCATTAGTAAATTTATATGGAAACCGATAGAAAAAGAAGGATTTGTTGATAAATTAGAAAGAAGATTAGTGGAAAGGAACGCAGGCACAGCGGAGGAACTAACGCATGTAATAGCAACGGCTGCGGGGACAATGAAAGTCCAAATGCATGGTAAGTTAAAACGATTCAATGGTTGTTATGACCAGCAATGCAGAGCTGTAAAGAAACAGGCATGGGAGGCTCTGTCAAAATTCAGAAGGGAGGGGGGAGATGACATTAGGAATTTTTTTACAAAAAAGCGAAGGGAGTATAAACAGCTCTTACGGGAAATGAGAACTACGTGGCAAGACAAAATTACTCTGAAAATTAGTAATATTTTAAAGCGGGGGGATAACGCTGAGATGTGGCAAGTAGTAAAACATTTAAGAGGCAACCGTCAGGCGCCCAACGAAATTTCTCCTAGAAAATGGGCAATGCATTTTATGGGAATATTCGGGAAAGTTGAAAGGGAAGGAATTTTTATAAAGGAAGTGCAAATTTTGGGAAATCTTGAGATCCCAATACTGGACGAGGAAATATGAGCACGAAAAATAGCACAGGCGCTGAGGAGTCTGAAGGGAGGCAAAGCTCCAGGGTTGGATGGGCTGCCCCCGGAAGTTTTTAAAGCCGCAGCCAATGTTAATGAGTTTGGTAGGAGTATGCTCCATATATGTAACAGATTGTTTATTGAGGGGAATTACCCTACCTGTTGGGGAAAGGGCATTATTCATCCCATTTATAAAGGGAAGGGAACTATTGGAAATCCGGATAAATATAGGGGGTTACTCTTTTGCCAATTATGGAGAAAATATATTGTAGAGTGTTATATAACCGAATAAAGGACTGGGAATCTAAATTTGGCAAACTTTCAAAATTTCAAATGGGTTTCAGAGAAGGACACAGTACCATGGATGCCGCTTTTATATTAGACACTTTAAGGACGAAGCAACTGTTAATTAAGCGTGGAAAGCTTCATTGTGCTTTTGTGGACTTTAAGAAGGCATTTGACTCTATCAATCGAAATGCATTATGGTACAAACTAGGCAGAAAGGGGTTATCAAGTAAAATGGTTAGATCATTGCAGGCAATATATCAAAATGTCCAATTCTGTGTGAAGTACGACACAAACAGAGTGTCCGAGAGCTGCCGAAGCTATAGGGGAGTGAGGCAGGGTTGTATTTTATCTCCCTTGCTATTTAATCTCTTTGTGGATGATATTACTGATACAATGATAGCAGAGAATATCCAAGCACCAGTATTAGCGGATTTGCAGATCCCAACACTTTTATACGCAGACGATTTAGTATTGTGCTCTACGACAGTAAACGGATTGCAACGAGGACTGGACAAACTTAAGAACTATTGCGATGAATGGCTACTTACAGTTAATGTGAATAAGACTAAGGCAATGACTTTCAAAAAGGGTTGTGTTTATAACAGGGAGGAGACTTGGACATATGCAGGACAGATACTGGACAATGTTAAATCTTTTGTGTACTTAGGATTCACATTTACAATGAACGGAAAATGGACAAAATACATTGACATTACGAAACACAAGGCAAGGGTGAAAGCGGCGGAAGCTCTCCGGATACGCTGCAGAATTCCGAATATCTCCATAACCTTAATGGAAACTGTATACGGAGCGACAGTTAGATCCACGATGACATACGGAGGAGAAATATGGGGGTGGGAACAAACAGGGAATCTGGATCAAGTGAGGACCCAATTTTTGAAAGGAATTCTGGGTGTAGGGAGGGGTACGGCAAACTGCGGAATAATGAGGGAATTCGGGGCACATAGTGAAACGATAGAGAGCAAAATCAGAGCAGTTAAATATTGGATGAGAATCGTTCACGGAAACCGATCTCTAATTAGGGCAGTCTGCTACCGTGAACAGTTGCGAATGGAAGGTAATTTGACGTGGGCAACAAAATTAAAGAAAGAGTTGGAAACCATTGGGATGGGAGACATTTGGATGGCGGGGCAGGAAAACAGGTGAGGTATTTGGAGCAAAATTAAGAAACGTCTCTGTGATATTGACAGACAGCAAATAATTGCGCAATGCACAGAGAAGGTGTCATTAGAAGTACAGTCTGGTCTGAAATCGGAGTGGGGTATGGAGCAATACATCAAAACAGGTACCAAACTCATTAGAGAGGGGCTCGCGTGGATTAGATTAGGAGCATGGAGGAGCACGAAACTTTCTGACGAGAATGGTACGAGAACCTGTCCCATTTGTGAGGAGGAAGAGTCGTGGACTCATATCTTGGCAAGATGTAGGGGTACGGAGGAATGGCGGGAAAAATATTTGCCGCGATCTTTTACCACTGCGAATGTAGGGATAGAAGCATGTTGGACGCTACTGGCAGGCACGGAAAACATGGACGGGCTAGGTAAATTTATACTTCAGGCAAGACAGCTGAGATCTGAGGAGGCTGCCAATAGAGAAGGGAGGGGGGGATAAGATAAACTAAACAAAAGTGACTACAATGTTCTACATACATATATATTATGTCATACTTAGGTCACTGTTGTGCTAGAGTTGTATGTATTATGTGTATATATGTATTTTAAGTGTAATTATCTATGATAAGAGGGTGCATTTATGAAGGTGTACTCTGTGCTGTAAATTTAAATTGCTATATTTGAATATCTTTGTATCTTTATTTTCGGATTCACTCTTAATTTTATTGTTGTTTATAATTGCTTTTGACTGTGTATTTCCTTTGTCTGTTTATTTTCGTGTTTACTCTTTTAATTCTTTGTTGTGGTTGTTGTTATAATATTGCTTGTAATGTGTAATACAAAATCACGTACGGTCTATGGACCCGTGCGACTGTTGAAATTCTATGTATGATACTGCTATGTTAATAAATAAACTTATTCATTCATTCTTTCATTCAGATCCCAAAGCGGCTCTAGGAAAAGCTGGCCCTTGTTTCAAGTGAGGCGCGGAACCCAAAGGGGCTCTAGGAAAGTCAGACCCTTGCTTCAAGTGTGGCACGGATCCCAAAGGGGCTCTAGGAAAAGCTGGCCCTTGCTTCAAGTGTGGCGCGGAACTCAAAGGGGCTCTAGGAAAGGCTGACCCTTGCTTCAAGTGTGGCACGGAACCCAAAGGAGCTCTACGAAAGGCTGACCCTTGCTTCAAGTGTGGCGCAAAGTCCAAAGGGACTCTAGGAAAGGCAGACCCTTGCTTCAAGTGTGGCGCGGAACCCAAAGGGGCTCTAGGAAAAGCTGGCCCTTGCTTCAAGTGTGGCGCGGAACCCAAAAGGGCTCTAGGAAAGGCCGACCCTTGCTTCAAGTTTGGCGCGGAACCCAAAGGGCCTCTAGGAAAGGCAGACCCATGCTTCAAGTGTGGCGCGGAACCCAAAGGAGCTCTAGGAAACCTGACTCTTACTTCAAGTGTGGCGCGGAACCCAAAGGGGCTCTAGGAAAGGCAGACCCATGCTTCAAATGTGGCGCGGAGCCCAAAGGGGCTCTAGGAAAAGCTGACCCTTGCTTCAAGTGTGGCGCGGAACCCAAAGGAGCTCTAGGAAAAGCTGACCCTTGCTTCAAGTGTGGCGCGGAACACAAAGGGGCTCTAGGAAAGGCAGACCCATGCTTCAAATGTGGCGCGGAACCGAAAGGAGCTCTAGGAAAGGCAGACCCATGCTTCAAATGTGGCGCGGAACCCAAAGGAGCTCTAGGAAACCTGACTCTTACTTCAAGTGTGGCGCGGAACCCAAAGAGCCTCTAGGAAAGGCACACCCATGCTTCAAGTGTGGCGCGGAACCCAAAGGGGCTCTAGGAAACCTGACCCTTGCTTCAAGTGTGGCGCGGAACCCAAAGGGGCTCTAGGAAAGGCAGACCCATGCTTCAAATGTGGCGCGGAGCCCAAAGGGGCTCTAGGAAAAGCTGACCCTTGCTTCAAGTGTGGCGCGGAACCCAAAGGAGCTCTAGGAAAAGCTGACCCTTGCTTCAAGTGTGGCGCGGAACACAAAGGGGCTCTAGGAAAGGCAGACCCATGCTTCAAATGTGGCGCGGAACCGAAAGGAGCTCTAGGAAAGGCAGACCCATGCTTCAAATGTGGCGCGGAACCCAAAGAAGCTCTAGGAAAGGCTGACCCTTGCTTCAAGTGTGGCGCGGAACCCAAAGGAGCTCTAGGAAAAGCAGACCCTTGCTTCAAGTGTGGCGCGGAACCCAAATGTGCTCTAGGAAAAGCAGACCCATGTTTCAAGTATGGCGCGGAACCCAAAGGGGCTCTAGGAAAAGCAGACCCTTGCTTCAAATGTGGCGCGGAACCCAAAGAAGCTCTAGGAAAGGCTGACCCTTGCTTCAAGTGTGGCGCGGAACCCAAATGTGCTCTAGGAAAAGCAGACCCATGTTTCAAGTATGGCGCGGAACCCAAAGGGGCTCTAGGAAAGGCAGACCCATGCTTCAAATGTGGCGCGGAACCCAAAGAAGCTCTAGGAAAGGCTGACCCTTGCTTCAAGTGTGGCGCGGAACCCAAAGGAGCTCTAGGAAAAGCAGACCCTTGCTTCAAGTGTGGCGCGGAACCCAAATGTGCTCTAGGAAAGGCTGACCCTTGCTTCAAGTATGGCGCGGAACCCAAAGGGGCTCTAGGAAAAGCAGACCCTTGCTTCAAGTGTGGCGCGGAACCCAAATGTGCTCTAGGAAAAGCAGACCCATGTTTCAAGTTTGGCGCGGAACCCAAAGGAGCTCTAGGAAAGGCTGACCATTGCTTCAAGTGTGGCACGGAACCCAAAGGAGCTCTAGGAAAGACTGACCCTTGGTTCAAGTGTGGCGCGGAACCCAAAGGGGCTCTAGGAAAAGCTGACCCATGACGATAATGAGATATCGGCACTCACCAGGAAGAAGCATCCTCTGGACACACGATGACAGTCAGCAATCTCCTGCAGATGATCCTCGAACAGGAAGCTGTCATATGTGGGGTCTGTATCCGTGCCGTAGTGCATGTCTACCAACTCAACCTGAAACAATTGATAATCAGCAGCAAGTGCAACGAGAAATTGACAACTAATGGAAGAAGAAAAGGTAAAGTAAAACACGTATTATACAATTAAGCAATTCATTTTTACTTTCTCTACACGTACCTACTTTGTACATAGTGTAGATGGAAGGTATTGCACTCCACCAAAAAATTCGATACCGAGATTTGACCGAAAATATATGTTTTAGGGTACCCTGTATAAAAAAAAAAGTATTTTCAGAAGAAGGTCCGTGTGTGTGTATGTGTGTGTGTGTGTGTGTGTGTGTCTGTGAACACGATAACTCAAAAACGAAACGTCGGTAAAATATCAAACTTGGTATTTAAGTTTCGTATCTTCCACGGATGCGACACAAATATTTTCAGGAATATCCCTCCGCCCCGAAATACCCTTTACATAAATTTTTTTAAAAAAAAATTGATTTTCTCAAAAGTGTCTCTAACGATTTTGATTAAAATTTCGTATATTAAAGATGTTTACCTGACAAATGAAATGCATATCTTGAATTTTCTGGGAATATTCTCTACAGACGACTTTATCCTTCATGAATTTTACGTAATTTTACATAAGAGCTAAACCGTAAGAGATAGACAAAAACTTACCACACAAAAAATATAGAACGCGTTAAAACTCATTTCTTTGTGCAGTTGATCGATTTTAAGATATTCATTGTTTTGGTTTCAGCTTTGAAAACCTTATACTTTTTTTTATAGAGGAATTTGTCAATTCGTGGCCTTATAAACTAAGAAACTTCGGTCACATAGCAACCAACTTTTGACTATCACTTTAACCTATGATACTCCCTTATTTCACTTCTACTTACAAGGAAGCAAGTAATAAGACTATTTCTGGTAATTTTTCCTCAATTTGGATGAAGTAAAAAGAAGCACAAACTTTTTAACAATACTTTGTTGCAGAAGTGTAGAGAAAGTCATGTGAATGGAATATATCAGATTTTTTTTTTTTTTTTTTAGAAATTCTGCATTTCAGAAATTAATAATAACTCGTTTGGTGTAACTGGTTACATACATTTATTTTACTGCTGTTCTTTTTTTGGATTTATTTATTTTAGTTATTAATATTTGAATTGTAATGATGTTCGAAACAAATGAAATGCGGTAAAGGAATTCTAAAGTTTCCTGATCTACAAGGTCACATGGTACACTATACCTGTAATAAAGGATGGAGAGGACCCAGGTAAAATAACCTGGTTCCTTACATTTGAGTGCAGTTGTATGGATTTGTTATATTATAAACCAATTGTATAGTATTAAAATAACTCAGTATGCAGCTAGAATACTTGTATTAGATTGTTAAATGTTACTAGAAAATAAAAATCTGATGTATTCCATTCACATGACTTTTTCTGCAACAAATTATTCTTAAAATGCTTAGGTTGCTATTTTCTTCATGTTAATCGATGGAGAAATAGTCTTATTGCTTGCTTCCTTGTAATTAGAAGCGAAATAAGGGAGTACCATAGTCGAAAGCTGGTTGCTAAGTGACTGAAATTCCTTTGTTTGTATGGACAGCAGTTGACAAATTCCTGAATGAGAAAAGTATATGTTTTTTAAAACTGAAACCAAAAAGAAGGAATCACTCAAAATGATCAACTCCACGAAAAAAATGTATATAACATAAATTGTGTGTTTTAATGTGCTCTACATTATTTGGGTAACAAAATGTTGTCTATCTCTTACGGTTTAGCAGTTATGCAAAACTCCGTAAAATTCAGAATAAAGTAGCCTTCAGAGGCTATGCCCATAAATTTAAAGATATACATTTTATTTGTCAGGTGAAAATATTTGATATACGAAATTTTTATCAAAATCGTTACAGCCATTTTTGAGAAAAATCAAAATTTTCGGAAAAACTTCCATGTAAAAGGTAGTTTGGGGTGGGGAGATTTTTCTGAAAATCTTCGTCTCACATCCCTGGAAGATACTAAACTTAAATACAAGCTTTGATATTTTACCGAGCTATTGTGTACAGACACATGGACATTTTGCAAGTCGAGATTCGTGCCTCAGTTAAGGGACCAGTAACTGCAAGACTTAGCAATCCTCCTAAACTCCAGGTTTATCTTATTCTCAAAAATACTCTAACTACTAATTCTTGTAAAAACGCAAGGAAAAATGCGCTTCGATTTCAATAGAACCTTTTCCTTTGTAAAGACTACCAACTTGATAACCAATATTTGATTCCACCAACTTCTCTAGGTAACTAGCCTGAAAAACAAATCTGGAATACAAAAACTGAAGAATAAACGACATGAAGGGGTGGTTTCGATAACGCCTGAACCAAAATGCTTCCCTACGAATAGAAAATGTGGTATATGACCTTCTAGAGGAAGGGGTTAAGTGTTATTGGCATGCGTCGTTACAGCTACGAGAACTACAAGAGAGGTTAAAGTTCCTGTCCCTCAAGAAGAAAAAAGCAGTGTACCAACTCTGTAAAAGCAACAAAACTTTACTTTTACGTTTTTAGGGTTAAAATTAAATGAACCCTTGCTTTATCATACTCTTCTATTGAGGGCATGCAATGTTACTCCTCGGGAGGGTAAGTACCCTGCTGTCAGGTTCGATCCCACATGGATTTTAAAGGTTTCCCCGGGTCGGAAGGCGAATGCAGGTTGCTTCATCTTCTACTACGATTTCCTGTTCCCATCGCTTCCATGTCGTTTGTTTCAGGATTTAGCCACCAGGTGGGGCGCTTCTTCAGCAGCTTGTGGGAGTGCTGGCGACGACACAGTAGAAGCACAAAGGTTCAGTAGTCTACTTGCAGTACTTATCCCCAGTTCTGTTGTAGCGTTGCCAACACACACATGTTTTTTCCCTTAAACTGAAAATCACCTAAATGTTTATTAAAGTTAGCCATGTTATTATAAGTGAAATTTCAATAAACTGATAACTCCCAAATAAAAGTTATGATCACCATTAGCTGTTATTATGATAATTATTATCATCATTATCCTTATTATTATGATTATTATTTTTTATAGTGTTTAACGACCGCCTTAACTACTTATGACACCGCAGCCGGTGACACTGATGACACATAAATGACAATGGAATACCGGTGGAATGCGATGGCGGTGGAAACCGGAGAACTCGGACAAAACTTACCCCAGCGCCGCTTTGTCTACCACAAATCTCATACGGTCGCTTGTGTTCGAAACCGGGACGTCTAGGTGAGAGGCGAGTGGTCTAACCACTTGGCCACGACGCGGCCTATCACTATTATTATTATTATTATTATTATTATTATTATTATTATTATTATTAGTAGTAGTAGTAGTAGTAGTAGTAGTATCAATCACATAATTATCAAGGTTATTATTATTATTACTATTATGATTATCACCATTATCATTATTAGTGTTTACTGTCATTTTCATTATTATTATCATTATGACCATTATCATTATTATCATCATGTTATTATTTTGATTGTCATTATCATATATATTATCAACATTATCATGATTATTACTATCATTATTATTATCATCATTATCATTATTATTACCATTTTTATTATTTTATTACTATTATTACCCTTATAATTATTATTATTATTATTATAATTATTATTACTGTTATTAAGATATGTATTCAGTGACGGTACACATGCAAATATGGAAGTACTGGTGGAGAAATGATCTGGTACACACTTAAGCAGCTAGTATCATATAGCCAGACCAGCCATCAATAATAACATCATCTGCGGGACAAAGCAGCTCTTATTCTGATCATAGGACTAGCATTATATAGCCAGGTCGGACATAAGTGATAACATCATCTGCTGGACATAGCAGCTCTTATTCTGATCATAGGACTAGCATTATATAGCCAGGTCGGACATAAGTGATAACATCATCTGCTGGCAAAGCAGCTCTTATTCTGATCATAGGACTAGCATTATATAGCCAGGTCGGACATAAGTGATAACATCATCTGCTGGCAAAGCAGCTCTTATTCTGATCATAGGACTAGCATTATATAGCCAGGTCGGACATAAGTGATAACATCATCTGCTGGACATAGCAGCTCTTATTCTGATCATAGGACTAGTATCATATAGCCAGACCGGACATAAATGATAACATCATCTGCTGAACATAGCAGCTCTTATTCTGATCATAGGACTAGCATTATATAGCCAGACCGGACATAAATGATAACATCATCTGCTGGACATAGCAGCTCTTATTGTGATCATAGGACTAGTATCATATAGCCAGACCAGACATCAATAATAACATCATCTGCGGGACAAAGCAGCTCTTATTGTGATCATAGGACTAGCATTATATAGCCAGGTCGGACATAAGTGATAACATCATCTGCTGGACATAGCAGCTCTTATTGTGATCATAGGACTAGTATCATATAGCCAGACCGGACATAAATGATAACATCATCTGCTGGACATAGCAGCTCTTATTCTGATCATAGGACTAGTATCATATAGCCAGACCGGACATAAATGATAACATCATCTGCTGGACATAGCAGCTCTTATTCTGATCATAGGACTAGCATTATATAGCCAGACCGGACATAAATGATAACATCATCTGCTGGACATAGCAGCTCTTATTCTGATCATAGGACTAGTATCATATAGCCAGACCGGACATAAATGATAACATCATCTGCTGGACATAGCAGCTCTTATTCTGATCATAGGACTAGTATCATATAGCCAGGTCAGACATAAGTGATAACATCATCTGCGGGAATTAGCAGCTCTTATTCTGATCATAGGACTAGTAGCATATAGCCAGGTCAGACATAAGTGATAACATCATCTGCTGGACATAGCAGCTCTTATTCTGATCATAGGTCTAGTATCATATAGCCAGACCGGACATAAATGATAACATCATCTGCGGGAATTAGCAGCTCTTATTCTGATCATAGGACTAGTAGCATATAGCCAGGTCAGACATAAGTGATAACATCATCTGCTGGACATAGCAGCTCTTGTTCTGATCATAGGACTAGTAGCATATAGCCAGGTCAGACATAAGTGATAACATCATCTGCAGGACATAGCAGCTCTTATTCTGATCATAGGACTAGTAGCATACAGCCAGGTCAGACATAAGTGATAACATCATCTGCTGGACATAGCAGCTCTTATTCTTATCATAGGACTAGTAGCATATAGCCAGGTCAGACATAAGTGATAACATCATCTGCTGGACATAGCAGCTCTTATTCTGATCATAGGTCTAGTATCATATAGCCAGACCGGACATAAATGATAACATCATCTGCGGGAATTAGCAGCTCTTATTCTGAACATAGGACTAGTAGCATATAGCCAGGTCAGACATAAGTGATGACATCATCTGCTGGACATAGCAGCTCTTGTTCTGATCATAGGACTAGTAGCATATAGCCAGGTCAGACATAAGTGATAACATCATCTGCAGGACATAGCAGCTCTTATTCTGATCACAGGACTAGTATCATATCGACAGGTCGGACATAAGTGATAACATCATCTGCTAGACAAGACAGCTCTTAGTCTGACCATAGGACTAGTATCATATAACCAGGTAGGACATAAGTGATAACATCAACTGCTAGACATAGCAGCTCTTATTCTGATCATAGGACTAGTATCATATAACCAGGTAGGACATAAGTGATAACATCAACTGCTAGACATAGCAGCTCTTATTCTGATCATAGGACTAGTATCATATAACCAGGTAGGACATAAGTGATAACATCAACTGCTAGACATAGCAGCTCTTAGTCTGACCATAGGACTAGTATCATATAACCAGGTCAGACATAAGTGATAACATCAACTGCTAGACATAGCAGCTCTTATTCTGATCATAGGACTAGTAGCTAATAGCCAGGCTGGACATAAGTGATTACATCATCTGGTATACACTTAAGCAGCTCTTATCCTAATAATAGGACTAGTATCATTTTGCCAGGCTGGACATAAGTGATAACATCATTTGGTAGGCAACTAAACAGCTCTTATCCTCGCCATAGGACTAGTACCAATTAGCCTGGCTTGACATAAGCGATAACATCATCTGGTAGTCACTTAAGCAGCTCTTTTCCTGATGATAGAACAAGTGTCATATAGCCAGGCTGGACATAAGTGACAACATCATCTGCTATACATAGCAGCTCTTATCCTCATAATAGGACTAGTATCATATAGCCAGGCTGGGCATAAGCGATAACATCATTTGGTAGGCACTTAAGTAGCTCTTATCGTGATCATAGGACTAGTATCATATTGCCAGGCTGGACATAAGACATAACATTATCTGGTAGTCACTTAAACAGCTCTTATCCTCACCACAGGATTAGTATCATATTGCCAGCCTGGACATAAGACATAACATTATCTGGTAGTCACTTAAACAGCTCTTATCCTCACCATAGGATTAGTATCATATTGCCAGGCTGGACATAAGACATAACATTATGTGGTAGTCACTTAAACAGCTCTTATCCTGATCATAAGACTAGTATCATATAGACAGGCTGGACATAAGTGATAACATCATCTGGTAGTCACTTAAACAGCTCTTATCCTCACCATAGGACTAGTATCATATAGCCTGGCTGGACATAAGTGATAACATCATCTGGTAGTCACTTAAACAGCTCTTGTCCTCACCATAAGACTAGTATCATATAGCCTGGCTGGACATAAGTGATAGCATCATCTGGTAGTCACTTAAACAGCTCTTGTCCTCACCATAAGACTAGTATCATATAGCCTGGCTGGACATAAGTGATATCATCATCTGGTAGACAAGGCAGCTCCAATCCTGATCGTAGGACTAGTATCATATAGCAAGGCAGGACATCAGTGATAGCATTATCGGGTAGACAAGGCAGCTGCAATGCTGATCGTAGGGCTAGTATCATATAGACAGGCTGGACATAAAAGATAGCATCATCTGGGACACATTTAGGCCGCTCCAATCCTGATCATAGGACTAGTATCATATAGACAGGCTGGACATAAAAGATAACATCATCTGGGACACATTTAGGCCGCTCCAATCCTGATCATAGGACTAGTATCATATAGACAGGCTGGACATAAAAGATAACATCATCTGGGACACATTTAGGCCGCTCCAATCCTGATCATAGGACTAGTATCATATAGACAGGCTGGACATAAAAGATAGCATCATCTGGGACACATTTAGGCCGCTCCAATCCTGATCATAGGACTAGTATCATATAGAGAGGCTGGACATAAGTGATAACATCATCTGGGACACATTTAGGCAGCTCTTATCCTGATCATAGGACTAGTATCATATAGAGAGGCTGGACATAAGTGATAACATCATCTGGGACACATTTAGGCCGCTCCAATCCTGATCATAGGACTAGTATCATATAGAGAGGCTGGACATAAGTGATAACATCATCTGGGACACATTTAGGCAGCTCTTATCCTGATCGTAGGACTAGTATCATATAGAGAGGCTGGACATAAGTGATAACATCATCTGGGACACATTTAGGCCGCTCCAATCCTGATCATAGGACTAGTATCATATAGAGAGGCTGGACATAAGTGATAGCATCATCTGGGACACATTTAGGCAGCTCTTATCCTGATCGTAGGACTAGTATCATATAGAGAGGCTGGACATAAGTGATAACATCATCTGGGACACATTTAGGCAGCTCTTATCCTGATCATAGGACTAGTATCATATAGACAGCCTGGACATAAGTGATAGCATCGTCTGGGACACATTTAGGCAGCTCTTATCCTGATCATAGGACTAGTATCATATAGACAGCCTGGACATAAGTGATAGCATCGTCTGGGACACATTTAGGCAGCTCTTATCCTGATCATAGGGCTAGTATCATATAGACAGCCTGGACATAAGTGATAGCATCATCTGGGACACATTTAGGCAGCTCTTATCCTGATCATAGGGCTAGTATCATATAGACAGCCTGGACATAAGTGATAGCATCATCTGGGACACATTTAGGCAGCTCTTATCCTGATCATAGGACTAGTATCATATAGCCTGACTGGACATAAGTGATAAGATCTTCTGGTAGACAGTATCTGGTAGAGTTAATGTCTGAGTGTCTGTGTGAGTGTGTTTGTGAGCGTGTGTGTGGGTAGGAGTGTGTGTCTGAGTGTGTGTGAGTGTGTGTCTGAGTGTATTTGTGAGTTTGTGTGTGAGTGTGTCTAAGTGTGTGTGCGTGTGTGTGATTGTGTTTGTGAGTGTGTGTGCTTGTGTGTGAGTGTGTGTGAGTGCCTTTTTGAGTGTGTTTTTGAGTGTTTGTGAGTGAGTGTGAGTGTGAGAATGTGTGAGTATGTGTGAGTGTGTTTGTGAGTGTGTTCAGGTATGCGTATATTTGTGAGTGTGTGTGTGTGAGTTTGTGTGAGTGTGTGAATGTGTGTGAGGGTGTGTGTGAATGTGTGAGTGTGTGTGCATGTGTGAGTTTGGTTGTGAGTGTGTGTTTAGTGTGTGAGTGTGTTAATTTGTGTGATTGTGTCAGTGTGTGAGTGTGTGTGTGGGTGTATGAGTGTGTATGAGTGATTTTGTGGGTGTGTGTGCGTGTGAATTTGGTAGTGTGTGTGAGTGTGTGTGAACGTTGTGAGTGTGTGTGCGTGTGCTAGATTGTGTGTGCGTGCGTGTGTGGATGTGGGTGTGAGTGTGTGAGTGTGTGTTTGGGTGTGTGTGAGTGACTATGTGTGAGTGTGTGTGTGTGAGTGTGTGTGTGAGTGTGTGAGCGTTTGCGTGTGTATGGGTGTGTGGGTGTGTTGTGGGTGTGTGTGAGTTTGTGTGGGTTAATGTGCGAGGGATTGTCTGTGCGTCTGTGTGAGAGTGTGTAAGTGTTGAATGTGTGTGAGTGTGTGTGAGTGTGTGTGAGTGTGTGTGAGTGTTTGTATGTGAATGTGTGTGGGTGTGTGTGAGTGTGTGTGTCTGTGTGAGTTTGTGTGTGGGTGTGTATGTCTGTGTGAGTGTGTGTATGTGTGTGTTATGTGTGTGTATCAGTGTGTGTCTGTGTGTGAGTGTGTGTCTGTGTGCCTTAGTGTGTCTGTGTGTTTGTTTGTGAGTGTGTATCTGTGTGTGTCTGTGTGTCTGTGTGTATCTGAGTGTGAGTGTGTGCCTGTGTGTCTGTGTGTGTCTGTGTGTGAGTGTGTGTCTGTGTGTGTCTGTGTGTATCTGTGTCTGTGTGTTTGTTTGTGAGTGTTTGTCTGTGTGTCTGTATGTGAGTGTTTGTCTGCGTGTGTCTGTGTGACTTTGTGAATGTTGGTCTGAGTGTGTCTGTGTGTCTGTGTGTGTCTGTTTGTGAGTGTTTGTGTGTGTGTTTCTGTGTGTGTCTGTGTGTGTCTATGTGTGTCTGTGTGTCTGTTTGTGAATTTTTGCTATGTGTGTCTGTGTGTTTGTGTGTGTCTATGTGTGTCTGTGTGTCTGTTTGTGAATTTTTGCTGTGTGTGTCTGTGTGTCTGTGTGTGTCTGGGTGTGCAGGCTCGTGGTGAACCTAGGTGCAGCTACACTGGTAAGGGTTTCACAACAGGAATGAGGTAAAGGTTGAGGTTTTGTATTTTATGGTTTCGGAGATGATGTTAAGGAGGTAGCGCTAGATAGGCTCCTTGTAGGGTTGCATTTTTCAGCCGAAGCATTCTTTTCCTCTGCTCCGCTGGTGTTTAGTTTGTGAAAACTTGTTTCGGTTGGTGAATTTTGATTGACCCCTCCCAATGGAGTACTGGTTCAGCTATTTTGCTGGTGCCTGGTTTGAAGTCGTTGTTACTGGGGGTGCCCGATACCGCCTGTATCGGCGTTCAGTACTCCCCAGCGATTTGACAAGTGCGTTCTCATGTTCGCCCAACCTGGCGTAGAATTTTTGAGCCCGGCGCCTAATGACATCCTCTACATATGGCGGGGCCGAAGCTTGATGTAGTAACCTCGCGATATACAGAATATATGGTACGGATTCCTCATTTCTGTATCGGCTGTAGCCAGAGAAGCCAGTAGTCTGCTGCCATGCCCCACGCTTCGCAGGCGTAGAACATCAGGGGACACTCCAGTACAGTCAAAACACTGCTTTTGTAGCGAGAAAATGACGTCACAACTTTTCGAAGGTACCAGAAACCGAATCATATACAAACATCTGCAATGAAGAGGAATCGTGGGAGGTTTTCACTTTCAGAAGGATCCAGTAGCGTCGCGCCGTCGCGATGTCTCATTGCCGCATACCGGCTTCTTCATTAGCGATAACATTTCCATAACTGGTAAACCACAAAAACTTATCTACTACACAAAGACGTATATCCTTAAAACGCACACATTTTTGTGCAGTTAGCCACGTCTCTAGATATTCCTTGTAATTGGTTTCAATCTTTTCTCATGAGGGAATTTCTCAATTCCTGGGCATACAAATGAAGAACTTCAATCACATAGCAAGCAGGTTTTAAAACATTTGACTGCCACTTTAGCCAAGTGTATTCCCTTCTACTTACAAGGAGGCACGTAATAAGACCACCTAGGCACTTTTTTTCTCAATTAGGATGAAGTAAATAGAAGAATAAGCTTTTTGACAATAATTGTTTGCAGAGAAAGTCATGTGAATGCAACACATCAGACTTTTTCTTCACATTTAGTTATTTTCTTTCAAGCTACTTGTTGTAGAAGTACATATTTTTCATAAGTCGACAATTTGACGTCACAACTGGACGCGGAAGGATATTCCGCACACATTTTCAGCGCCAATGGACATCCAGACCACAACAATGGGGCTATTATCTTCCGCTTCACGTACTGTTTATAAAACAGCGTAGGGAGCTAATTCTTTTTGCAGTCGCTGGCCAAGCGACAGTGCTGCCCTCAACGTGTTCATGACCCACTTCGTTCTTATACTCAAGCTCTCAACTCTTCTTCTTTAACGTCCATCGCTGCTAAGCGTTTTTCAAAAGTTGGGCTTGCTTTAGCATCAAAATGTTAATTGTTTTAAAAAAGCTGACCTCTTCCATTCATATGCCTTTCTCCACATCTCTGTAACAAATTGTTATAAGCATTCTATTAATACTAATCAAGATGTACATTAACAGAAATTGTCTTATTACTTGCTTTCTTGTAAGTAGAAGGGAATACACTAGGATAAAGTGATAGTCAACTGTTTTAAACGCTATTATATGTTTAAAATCTCATTCTTTGCATGACCGGGATTTTAAAAATTTCAGCTTGAGAAAAGTAAGAATATTTTAAAACCGAAAAAGGTATAAGAAATGATCAACTCCACGAAAAAAAAATCTGATGTGTTCCATTCACATGACTTTCCCCACCTCTCTGCAACAAATTATTGTCAAAAAGCTTATGTTTCTATTTACTTCATGCCAATCTTGAAAAAAATTAACTTACTTTATGTACATATTACGTATAGAGAAAGTAAAAGTGTAGCTATATCACATAAATTGTGTGTTTTAATGACGTCTACAGTTTTTGTACAGTAACTTTTTCCCTTTCTCTTGAAGTTTACCAGTTATACAAACTCATTCACAATAAGCAGAAAATTACAAGAGCTTCGTTAGGGTCACTTTCGAGAAAATCAAAATTTTCGAATTTGTTTCCATGTAAGGGGTGGTTTAAGGTGGGCTGAATTTTCCTCAATTTTTTTTCTCGCATACTTGGAAGATGCTGAATTTTAATACGAAGTTTGGTTTTGTTTAGAGCTGTGCTGCCCACAGACAGCAATCTCGAATTTTCCGGTGCGATAAAATATCTTCTTAATACACTATGTGCAGAGAAGGTAAAACTGGGTTTGTTTTAATGATATCTACACATTTACTTTCTCTACACATAGTAGATACCGAGATTTCACCGGAAATATGTGTTTTCAGGTCTCCTGATTAAATAAAGACTTTTTAGAAAAAGGTCCGTGTGTGTCCTTAGACACAGCTCAAAAACTAAAACACCATTAAATACCAAATTTGGTAGGTAATTAAGTTTGGAATCTTCCAAGGATGCGACACAAACATTCAAGACAATCTACCTACCCGAATCTTTCCTTTACATGGAAAAAGTTCTGAAAATGTTGATTTTCTCAAAAATTGCTGTAAAGATTTTGATTAAAATATTGCATATTAAAAATATTTACCTGACAAATAAAATGTATATTTTAAATAGCCTGTAAAGACCTCTTCCTGAATTTTGCATAACTCGTAAACTTTAAGAGATAGACAAAAACTTAGTGCACAAGAAATGTAGATCTCGTCTAGACTCAGAATTAGTGTACGTTTATCTTTTGTTCTACTTGTGGCCAAGCAAAGAATGACAATCAGATATCGAAGTTTTAAACCATTTGAAGTTTGCGAGACACTTGTACAAGGGCACGTTCCAGCACCCTTGTGGAGAAACGGCCGTAAAACAAAAGAAAACATTTTAGTGAGAGAATGGTTACCATGGTAACACCTGACCTGCAGCATGTGAGCAGCAAAACATCTCATGTCTTCCATTCACACGACTTTCTCTACATCTCTGCAACAAATTATTGTCAAAAAGCTTATGTTTCTATTTACTTCATGCTAATCGAGAAAAAATAGCAGATATATTCTTATTACTTGATTCCTTGTCACTAGAAGCGAAATAAGTGAGTACCATACCTTAAAGTGATAGTCAAAAGTTGGTTGCTATGTGACTGAAGTTCCTTTGTATGGACACGAGTTGACAAATTCCTGTATGAGAAAAGCATGAGTTTTTCAAAACTGAAACCAAAAACAAGGAATGTCTTAAAAACAATCAACTCTACGAAAAAAAAAAGTTATGACATAAATTGTGTTTTAATGTGCTCTACATTTTTTGTGTGGTAAGGTTTTGGCCATCTCCTACGGTTTACTAGTTATGCAAAATTCCGTAATATTCATCCGGAATAAAGTACTCTTTAGAGGCTATTTCCAGAAAATTAAAGATATACATTTTATTTATCAGTTAAATATCTTTAATATACGATATTTTAATCAAAATCGTTAAAACCATTTTTGAGAAAATCAAAATTTTCGAAAAAAGTTCCAGGAAAGGATAATTAGGGGTGGAGGATTTTCTTGAAAATCTTCGTGTCGCATCCTTGGAAGATACCAAACTTAAATATCAAGTTTGAAATTTTATAGACTTTTCGTTTTTGAGCTCTGCTGTCCACACATACACGCGTGCGCGCGCGTGCGCGCTATTTTCTGACCTTTTTTATTCAGATGGACCCAAAACATACATTTTCGGTGAAATCTCGATATCGAATTTTTGAGTAGAATGCAATACCTTCTCTATACACCATTCACATAGTCTACGTGTAAAGAAAATAAAAATGAAAATTTGGTTTAATACCAAGCTTTCAAGGATATAAAGCACAAAATGTTACTCCAAACTACCGTTTACACTCGACACTTTCAAATTTTCCATTTTCTCGAAAATTGTTCTAACGATTTGGATTAAAATATTTACATCAGAAATAAAATGTGAATGTATTGAATTTTCTGGATATAGCCTCTGAAAGAACATTTATTTTGGGTGGCTTTTACATAATTGATATACCCTAACAGATAGACGAAATATTACTTCACAAAAACAAACAATTAGTGTGAAATACAATTTTTGTTGTGCAATTAACTATTTCCGACATATTTCTTGTTATTGGTCTAAATGTTACTTAAACATTTATCAAATGGGAAGTCGTAAATAATTTTTATTATTTTCTCTAGCCCCGTATGTACCATGTACGTAGAGATAGAGAAGTATTGCATTCCACCCAAAAAATTCATGTCGATCTTTCACCGGAAGTACATGCTTTAAGGCACCTCTGAGTCCGAAAAAAGCATTTTCAGAAACAATGTGTGTGTATGTGTGTTTGTGAAAAAAAGAAAAAGCTCTTGAATACTAAACTTGGTATTCTACTTATAAGAAACCAAGTAATAACATTCTGCTAATATTTATTTCAATTAGCATGATGTTGAAAGAAGAATTATCTTTTGTAAGAAGTTTATTTGTAGAGTAGCTAGCGAAATTCATGTGAGTGTAACACATGAGATTTTTTATTGCTGGCCTTACAAAGAAAAGGAAATATGAATGTCGTAGCAACCAACTTTTAAAACATTTGACTATCACTTTATCCTAATATACTCACAAGGACGCAAGTAATAAGACAATTTCTGTTAATGTTTATCTCGATTAGTATAAAGTAGATAAAGGATTTTTGCAAGACGAGTTTCTTGCAGAAATAGTAGAGAAAGGAATATGAATGTAGCATATCAGATTTTTCAGTTTATGTGCTTTTATGGTGTATGGGTATGTTTAAACTCCGTGGATATTTTGTTTCTTGCATTCATCTGGCGGCTTCATGAGGTCCGCGGACCGCCACTGAAATGTGTTCGTGTCAGATAATAGTTATGAGTTTATTAATCTCGTCGACATGTTGAAACATACAAACATTGTTATAGGAACATTTAAATGAAGTGTTGTCACACCACGTGATGACGAACATTCATATTTTAGTTGCACATCAAAAACTTGTCATGTACATAAAAAGGAACAACGTTTTGTCAAAAAGTCATGTGAGTGTAGCACAAGAGATTTTTACTTTCTCTGGCATTGTAGAGAAGGTATTCTATTTCACCAAAAATTGATAGCGATATTTCACCGCAAAGGCACGTTTTGAGACACCCTTAATAAATAATAAACATTAGAAACACGTACGTGTGGGAGACTGTGGGCAGCATAGCCGGGTAAATACCAAACTTGGTTCTTAAGCTCGGTATCTTCCAAGGATGCGACATGAAGATTCTCCCACCCCAAAATGTCCTTTATATGGAACATTTCTTAAAAAAGTTGGACTTTCTCAAAAATAGCTACAACGATTTTGATTAAAATGTCGTATGTTTAAGATATTTTCAAGACAAAAGAAGTGTACATCCTGAATTTTGTGGGAATAGCCTCTGAAGACCTCCTCATTCGGTTGACTTTTATATAGCCTTTGAATTACTGTAAAGCATAAGAGATAGATAAACACTTACCACACAAGAAATGTATACTCTATAAAATACATAATTTATTATGTCATATACACATTTTCTTTTTTTTGCAGAGTTAACCGTTTTCGAGATATTCCGAATTTTGATTTCTCTCTCTTAAACGGGAGCCATCTTTTCGCCTCTCTATTGTTTTCTGCTAGGGGACAAATACAACCGAATTTCAATTGGTTCCTTAGCAACCGGCTTTTCAAAGAGCTGACTAACGCTTTAGCCTGTGCATTGCCATATTATTTTCCTTCAACTTGCAAAGAAGCAAGTCACAGACCAGTTCTGGCAAGGTTTATCTTGAATCAGCATAATTAGATAATCTTTTGTGAGATAAGTTATTGTGGAATAGCTAGAGAAAGTCATATGAGTGTAACACAACACAATTTTAATTTTAAAGAGTCTAAATGCACAGCGAAGGAGATTGTTTTAATCAGAAGTGGTCTGTGTAAGAACGAATACAAGGAAGCGAAAATTATCGATACCTTTTATTCAGAAGCTGTTAAACAGCCAGTGTGTTACCTCTCTCATGAGTATACAATATATCTACACGTAACAGACTTTTTACAGAGAAGCTGTTAAACAGCCAATGTGTTACCTCTCTCGTGACTATACAATATATCTACACGTAACAGACTTTTTACACAAAAGCTGTTAAACAGCCACTGCGTTAATCTCTCGTGAGTATACAATATATCTACACGTAACAGACTTATTACAGAGAAGCTGTTAAACAGCCAGTGTGCTACCTCTCTCGTGAGAATGCAATATATCTACACGTAACAGACTTTATACACACAAGCTGTTAAACAGCCAGTGTGTTACCTCTCTCGTGAGAATACAATATATCTACACGTAACAGACTTTATACACACAAGCTGTTAAACAGCCAGTGTGTTACCTCTCTCTTGAGTATGCAATATATCTACACGTAACAGACTTTATACACACAAGCTGTTAAACACAGGGTGTGTTACCTCTCTCGTGAGTATACAATGTATCTACATGTAACAGACTTTATACACACAAGCTGTTAAACACAGAGTGTGTTACCTCTCTCGTGAGTATACAATATATCTACACGTAACAGACTTTTTACAGCGAAGCTGTTAAACAGCCAGTGTGTTACCTCTCTCTTGAGTATACAATATATCTACACGTAACAGAGAAGCTGTTAAACAGCAAGTGTGTTACCTCTCTCGTGAGTATACAATATATCTACACGTAACAGACTTTATACACACAAGCTGCTAAACACAGAGTGAGTTACCTCTCTTGTGAGTATACAATATATCTACACGTAACAGAGAAGCTGTTAAACAGCCAGTGTGTTACCTCTCTCGTGAGAATCCAATATATCTACACGTAACAGAGAAGCTGTTAAACAGCCAGTGTGTTACCTCTCTCGTGAGAATGCAATATATCTACACGTAACAGACTTTTTACAGAGAAGCTGTTAAACAGACAGTGTGTTACCTCTCTCTTGAGTATACAATATATCTACACGTAACAGACTTTATACACACAAGCTGTTAAACACAGAGTGTGTTACCTCTCTCGTGAGTATACAATGTATCTACATGTAACAGACTTTATACACACAAGCTGTTAAACACAGAGTGTGTTACCTCTCTCGTGAGTATACAATATATCTACACGTAACAGACTATTTACAGAGAAGCTGTTAAACAGCCAGTGTATTACCTCTCTCGTGAGTATACAATATATCTACACGTAACAGAGAAGCTGTTAAACAGCCAGTGTGTTACCTCTCTCGTGAGTATACAATATATCTACACGTAACAGAGAAGCTGTTAATCAGCCAGTGTGTTACCTCTCTCGTGAGTATACAATATATCTACACGTAACAGACTTTATACACACAAGCTGTTAAACAGCCAGTGTGTTACCTCTCTCGTGAGTATACAATATATCTACACGTAACAGAGAAGCTGTTAAACAGCCAGTGTGTTACCTCTCTCTTGAGTATACAATATATCTACACGTAACAGACTTTATACACACAAGCTGTTAAACACAGAGTGAGTTACCTCTCTCGTGAGTATACAATATATCTACACGTAACAGAGAAGCTGTTAAACAGCCAGTGTGTTACCTCTCTCGTGAGTATACAATATATCTACACGTAACAGAGAAGCTGTTAAACAGCCAGTGTGTTACCTCTCTCGTGAGAATGCAATATATCTACACGTAACAGAGAAGCTGTTAAACAGCCAGTGTGTTACCTCTCTCGTGAGAATGCAATATATCTACACGTAACAGACTTTATACACAATAGCTGTTAAACAGAGAGTGTGTTACCTCTCTCGTGAGTATACAATATATCTACACGTAACAGACTTTTTATTCAGAAGCTGTTAAACAGCCAGTGTGTTACCTCTCTCGTGAGTATACAATATATCTACACGTAACAGACTTTTAACAGAGAAGCTGTTAAACAGCCAGTGTGTTACCTCTCTCGTGAGTATGCAATATATCTACACGTAACAGACTTTATACACACAAGCTGTTAAACAGCCAGGGTGTTACCTCTCTCGTGAGTATACAATATATCTCCACGTAACAGACTTTATACACACAAGCGGTTAAACAGCCAGTGATTTACCTCTCTCGTGAGTATGCAATATATCTACAAGTAACAGACTTTATACACAAAAGCTGTTAAACAGACAATGTGTTACCTCTCTCGTGACTATACAATATATCTACACGTAACAGACATTTTACAGAGAAGCTGTTAAACAGCCAGTGTGCTACCTCTCTCGTGAGAATGCAATATATCTACACGTAACATACTTTATACACACAAGCTGTTAAACAGCCAGTGTGTTACCTCTCTCGTGAGAATGCAATATATCTACACGTAACAGACTTTATACACACAAGCTGTTAAACAGCCAGTGTGTTACCTCTGTCTTGAGTATGCAATATATCTACACGTAACAGACTTTATACACACAAGCTGTTAAACACAGAGTGTGTTACCTCTCTCGTGAGTATACAATGTATCTACATGTAACAGACTTTATACACACAAGCTGTTAAACACAGAGTGTGTTACCTCTCTCGTGAGTATACAATATATCTACACGTAACAGACTTTTTACAGAGAAGCTGTTAAACAGCCAGTGTGTTACCTCTCTCTTGAGTATACAATATATCTACACGTAACAGAGAAGCTGTTAAACAGCCAGTGTGTTACCTCTCTCGTGAGTATACAATATATCTACACGTAACAGACTTTATACACACAAGCTGTTAAACAGCCTGTGTGTTACCTCTCTCGTGAGTATACAATATATCTACACGTAACAGAGAAGCTGCTAAATAGCCAGTGTGATACCTCTCTCTTGAGTATACAATATATCTACACGTAACAGACTTTATACACACAAGCTGTTAAACACAGAGTGAGTTACCTCTCTCGTGAGTATACAATATATCTACACGTAACAGAGAATCTGTTAAACAGCCAGTGTGTTACCTCTCTCGTGAGTATACAATATATCTACACGTAACAGAGAAGCTGTTAAACAGCCAGTTTGTTACCTCTCTCGTGAGAATGCAATATATCTACACGTAACAGAGAAGCTGTTAAACAGCCAGTGTGTTACCTCTCTCGTGAGAATGCAATATATCTACACGTAACAGACTTTTTACAGAGAAGCTGTTATACAGCCAGTGTGTTACCTCTCTCTTGAGTATACAATATATCTACACGTAACAGACTTTATACACACAAGCTGTTAAACACAGAGTGTGTTACCTCTCTCGTGAGTATACAATGTATCTACATGTAACAGACTTTATACACACAAGCTGTTAAACACAGAGTGTGTTACCTCTCTCGTGAGTATACAATATATCTACACGTAACAGAGAAGCTGTTAAACAGCCAGTGTGTTACCTCTCTCGTGAGAATGCAATATATCTACACGTAACAGAGAAGCTGTTAAACGGCCAGTGTGTTACCTCTCTCGTGAGTATACAATATATCTACACGTAACAGAGAAGCTGTTAAACAGCCAGTGTGATACCTCTCTCGTGAGTATACAATATATCTACACGTAACAGACTTTATACACACAAGCTGTTAAACAGCCTGTGTGTTACCTCTCTCGTGAGTATACAATATATCTACACGTAACAGAGAAGCTGTTAAACAGCCAGTGTGTTACCTCTCTCTTGAGTATACAATATATCTACACGTAACAGACTTTATACACACAAGCTGTTAAACACAGAGTGAGTTACCTCTCTCGTGAGAATGCAATATATCTACACGTAACAGAGAAGCTGTTAAACGGCCAGTGTGTTACCTCTCTCGTGAGAATGCAATATATCTACACGTAACAGACTTTATACACACAAGCTGTTAAACAGAGAGTGTGTTACCTCTCTCGTGAGTATACAATATATCTACACGTAACAGACTTTTTATTCAGAAGCTGTTAAACAGCCAGTGTGTTACCTCTCTGTGAGTATACAATATATTTATACGTAACAGACTTTTTACACGGAAGCTGTTAAACAGCCAGTGTGTTACCTCTCTCGTGAGTATACAATATATCTACAAGTAACAGACTTTTAACAGAGAAGCTGTTAAACAGCCAGTGTGTTACCTCTCTCGTGAGTATGCAAAATATCTACACGTAACAGACTTTATACACACAAGCTGTTAAACAGCCAGGGTGTTACCTCTCTCGTGAGTATACAATATATCTCCACGTAACAGACTTTATACACACAAGTTGTTAAACAGCCAGTGATTTACCTCTCTCGTGAGTATGCAATATATCTACACGTAACAGACTTTATACACACAAGCTGTTAAACAGCCAGTGTGTTACCTCTCTCGTGAGTATACAATATATCTACACGTAACAGACTTTTTATTCAGAAGCTGTTAAACAGCGAGTGTGTTACCTCTCTCGTAAGTATACAATATATCTACACGTAACAGACTTTTTACAGAGAAGCTGTTAAACAGCCAGTGTGTTACCTCTCTCTACGTTACTTTCTCTACCTATTCTGTTTACAAAGCTTTCTTACAAAGTTCATTCCCCTATCCACTTTATGCTAAACTAGATAAGCATTTCCAGAAATTGTCTTATTACTTGCTTCCTTGTGAGTAGAAGGGAATACTCTAGGACAAAGTGAAAATCAAATGTTTTAAAAGCTAATGCTATGCGATGCACCTGAAATTATCTTCTCTTTTCATGACCTGGATGAAAAAAATGAGAAACGAGTCGCCACTTGAGAAACGTGCAAGTAGTAGACATTTTAAGACCAGTCTCGGAATGTGCTAGTTCTATAAAGAAAGGGGTGTTCTAACGAGATCTATTTTGTTGGAAGTTTTTGTCTACCTCTTACGTTTATCTAGTAGTTATACCAAAGAGCACTACAGGATATTTCCTAGAAATATCACCTGGTGTTATATTTAACACATGGTATTATCATTTTATTGGAAACATTTTTGAGAGCTAAGACATTCCAGGGGAGTAGTTTCTTGAAACAGTTCGTGTTGCATGTTTGGAAAACGCCTAACTGAAATATTGAGTTGTGTTTAACAGACACTCATATCTGAGAAAGTAACGATATATCTTCTGGTGGGGTTACGGGTTCGAATCCCGGCTGATGGTTCAGAAGATGACGGAATGGTGTGGAGATATGAGCTCATGATTTGGACTCTTTCTCAAGGCTGGTGTCCCGACACACATGGTATCCTTTGAGTTCATATTTATTGTTGAACTCGTTTATTTCTTTTGATTGATATTTTCTATCGTTAAACACACAGGCATTCCTCCTCCGCTAAATCAAATATCACGTCTTAACTGATCACGTCTCCCATAGCAAGTGAAGTCGCGTTACTTATGCCCACCCTCGGACAATAGAGCTTGTATCGCCTGCTTATGACGTTACCTGGGTCTCTCGTTCACCCTCGGACAATAGAGCTTGCATCGCCTGCTTATGACGGAACCTGGGTTTCTTGCCCACCCTCGGACAATAGAGCTTGTATCGCCTGCTTATGACGGTACCTGGGTCTCTTGTCCACCCTCGGACAATAGAGCTTGTAGCGCCTGCTTATGACGGTACGTGGGTCTCTCGCCCACCCTCGGACAATAGAAATTGTACCGCCTGCTTATGACGGTATCTGGGTCTCTTGTCCACCCTCGGACAACAGAGCTTGTATCGTCTGCTTATGACGGTACCTGGGTCTCTTCTCCACCCTCGGACAATAGAGCTTGTACCCCCTGCTTATGACGGTACCTGGGTCTCTCGCCCACTCTCGGACAATAGAGCTTGTATTGTCTGCTTATGACGGTATCTGGGTCTCTTGTCCACCCTCGGACAATAGAGCTTGTACCGAGTACTTATGTAGGTATCTGGGTCTTTTACCCACCCTCGGACAATAGAGCTTGTACACCCTGCTTATGACGGTACCTGGGTCTCTTGCCCACCCTCGGACAATAGACCTTGTATCACCTGCTTATGACGGTACTTGGGTCTCTTGCCCACCCTTGGACAATAGAGCTTGTACCCCCTGCTTATAACGGTACCTGGGTCTCTTACCCACCCTCAGACAACAGAGCTTGTATGGTCTGCCTATGACGGTACCTGAGTCTCTTACCCACCCTCGGACAATAGTGCCAGTATCGTCTGCTTATGACGGTAACTGGGTCTCTTACCCACCCTCAGACAATAGGGCTTGTATCGTCTGCTCATGACGGTACCTGGGTCTCTTGCGCACCCTCGGACAATAGAGTTTGTACCACCTGCGTCTGACGGTACCTGGGTCTCTTGCCTACCCTCGTACAATAGAGCTTGTACACCTGCGTCTGACGGTACCTGGGTCTCTTGCCTACCCTCGGACAATAGATCTTGTATTGCCTGCATCTCACGTTACCTGGGTCTCTTGCCTACCCTCGGACAATAGAGGTTGTATCGCCTGCGTCTGACGGTACCTGGGTCTTTTGTCCACCCTCGGACAATAGAGGTTGTATCGCCTGCGTCTGACGGTACCTGGGTCTTTTGTCCACCCTCGGACAATAGAGCTTGTTCCGCCAGCGTCTTACCGTACCTGGTTCTCTTGTCAACCCTCGGACAATTGAGCTTGTATCGCCTGCGTCTGACGGTACCTGGGTCTCTTGCCTACCCTCGGACAATAAAGCTTGTATCGCCTGCTTATGACGGTACCTGGGTCTCATGTCAACCCTTGGACAATAGATCTTGTATCGCCTGCTTATGACGGTACCTGGGTCTATTGCCCACCCTCGGATTATAGAGCTTGTATTGCTTGCTTGAGACGGTACCTGGGACTCTTTCCCACCCTCGGACAATAGAGCTTGTATCGCCTGCTTATGACGGTAACTGGGTCTCTTACCCACCCTCAGACAATAGGGCTTGTATCGTCTGCTCATAACGGTACCTGGGCCTCGTGCGCACCCTCGGACAATAGAGCAAATATCGTCTGCTTATGACGGTACCTAGGTCTCTTACCCACCCTCGGACAATAGAGCTTGTACTGACTGCTGATGACGGTACCTGGGTCTCTTGCCTACCCTCGGACAATAGAGCTTGTATCGTCTGCTTATGACGGTACCTGGGTTTCTTGCTCACCCTCGGGCAATAGAGGTTGCATCGCCTGTTTATGTCGGTACCTGGGTCTTTTGTCAACCCTTGGACAATAGAGCTTGCATCGCCTGCTTATGACGGTACCTGGGTTTCTTGTCCACCCTCGGACAATAGAGCTTGTAGCGCCTGCTTATGACGGTACGTGGGTCTCTCGCCCACCCTCGGACAATAGAGCTTGTACCGCCTGCTTATGACGGTGTCTGGGTCTCTTGTCCACCCTCGGACAATAGAGCTTGTATCGTCTGCTTATGACGGTACCTGGGTCTATTGTCCACCCTCGGACAATAGAGCTTCTACCACCTGCTTATGACGGTACCTGGGTCTCTCGCCCACTCTCGGACAATAGAGCTTGTACCGCCTGCTTATGACGGTACCTGGGTCTCTCGCCCACTCTCGGACAATAGAGCTTGTACCACCCTCTTATGACGGTACCTTGGTCTCTTGCCCACCCTCGGACAATAGACCTTGTATCACCTGCTTATGACGGTACCTGGGTCTCTTGTCCTCCCTCGGACAATAGAGCTTGTACCCCCTGCTTATGACGGTACCTGGGTCTCTCGCCCACTCTCGGACAATAGAGCTTGTATTGCCTGCTTATGACGGTATCTGGGTCTCTTGTCCACCCTCGGACAATAGAGCTTGTACCGAGTACTTATGTAGGTATCTGGGTCTCTTGCCCACCCTCGGACAATAGACCTTGTACCCCCTGCTTATGACGGTACGTGGGTCTCTCACGCACCCTCGGACAACAGAGCTTGTATTGCCTGCTTATGACGGTATCTGGGTGTTTTGTCCACCCTCGGACAATAGAGCTTGTACCGAGTACTTATGTAGGTATCTGGGTCTCTTATCCACCCTCGGACAATAGAGCTTGTATTGCCTGCTTATGACGGTACCTGGGTCTCTTGCCCACCCTCGGACAATAGACCTTGTATCACCTGCTTATGACGGTACCTGGGTCTCTTGTCCACCCTCGGACAATAGACCTTGTATCACCTGCTTATGACGGTACCTGGGTCTCTTGCCCACCCTTGGACAATAGACCTTGTATCACCTGCTTATGACGGTACCAGGGTCTCTTGTCCACCCTCGGACAATAGAGCTTGTACCCCCTGCTTATGACGGTACCTGGGTCTCTCGCCCACTCTCGGACAATAGAGCTTGTATTGCCTGCTTATGACGGTATCTGGGTCTCTTGTCCACCCTCGGACAATAGAGATTGTACCGAGTACTTATGTAGGTATCTGGGTCTCTTACCTACCCTCGGATAATAGAGCTTGTACCGCCTGCTTATGTCGGTACTTGGGTCTCCTGTCCAACAGCTCTGGTGTAGTTTACAACGTTTCTTTCCTGGCTATTTCAAATGCAAATTTCTTCCTTCTTAATGTAAGTTGATATCTTCCATTGTGAAAAAAGTATTGCCGGAAGTATTTTTACCTTCAAACCGACGAAGGACAGCATTCTGGGACTTGGTGCTAAACAGACAAAACTGAGCAAGCCTGGGCACATACTTAATGGAAGTTCGTGCACCAAGAGATACAATAGACTTATTTGGTGTTTGAGTAATCTATATGTGTGAATACGTGGTGTAGTTGTGTGTGTGTGATATCAGTGTTCTTTCTTTTGTTGTTCCATGGTTCTTTTGTCGCAGCGCGAGAGTCAGTGTGTGTGTGTGTGTGTTTGTGTGTGGGAGTGTGAGTGTGTGTGTGAGTGTGTGTGAGTGTGAGTGTGTGTGTATGAGTGTGTGTGAGTGTGTGTGTGAGAGTGTATTTGAGTGTGAGTGTGTGTGAGTGTGTGTGTGTGTGAGTGTGTGTGTATGAGTGTGTGTGTGAGTGCGTATGAATGTGAGTGTGTATGTGTGTGTGAGTGTGTGAGTGTGTGTGTGCGAGTGTGTGAGTGTATGAGAGTGTGTGTATGAGTGTGTGAGTGTGTGTGAGTGTGTGTGTGAGTGTATGTGAGTGTGAGTTTGTGTGTATGAGTGTGTTTGAGTGTGTGTGTGTGAGTGTGTGTGTGAGTGTGTGTGTGAGTGTATGTGAGCGTGTGTGTATGAGTGTGTGTGTATGAGTGTGTGTGAGTGTGTGTATGAGTGTGCGTGTGAGTCTGATTGTGTGTGTATGAGTGTGTATGTGTGAGTGTGAGTGTGTATGTGAGTGTGAGTGCGTATGTGAGTGTGAGTGTGTATTTGATTGTGTGTGTGAGTGTGTAAGTGTGTGTGCGAGTGTGTGAGTGTGTGTGAGTGTGTGAGTGTGAGTGTGTTTGTGTGTGAGAGTGTGTTGTGTGGGAGAGAGTGTGAATGTGAGTGAGTGTGAGTGTGTTTGTGTGTGAGTGTGTTTGTGTGTGAGTGTGTTTGTGTGTGAGTGTGTTTGTGTGTGAATGTGTGTTTGTGTGTGGAAGTGTGTCTGAGTGTGTGTTAGTGTGTGTTTTGTGTGTGAGTGCGTGTGAGTGAATGTGTAACTGTGTGTGAGTGTGTGTTTGTGTGTTTGTGAATGTGTGTGAATGTGTGTTTGTGTGTGAGATTGTGTGTGAGTGTGTGTGTGTGAGTGTGTGTTTGTGTTTGTTTGAGTGTGTGATTGTGTATGTGAGTGTGTGTGAGTGTGTGTTGTGTTAGTGAGTGTGTGTTTGTGTGTGAGTGTGTGTGTGAGTGTGTGTTTGTGTTTGTTTGAGTGTGTGATTGTGTATGTGAGTGTGCGTGAGTGTGTGTTGTGTTAGTGAGTGTGTGTTTAAATGTTTGTGTGTATATCTCCAATGTTGTTATGATATATATGTAGCTAATTATCTAAACTCAAGTATTTTTCGACAGCAAGTAAGGTCGCCCTACCCATGCGACTGCGTGACCAAATACTGTAAACTTAATAACAAATACTACTATGCACTATAAATAACTTTTATAATTGCATTGTAGGACTTGTATTTTGTGTGATTGTTAAACGTGGGAGGTGACATTGCTTGGTCATCTATACCACAGTAGTGCCGCTGGCTTTGATGTAACATCACACATATTTTAGTTCAACAAACTTTAGATGCTGAAACAACTGTTCCAAAAGCAAAGTATGTGGTGTTACATTCTCATCACTTTCTCTGCAACACATTATTGTTATAAAGAGAATGCTTCTATTTCCTTCATGTTAATTGAGAAAAAATTAGCAGAAATAGTCTTATTAGTTGCTTCCTTGTAAGTACAAGCGAAATAAGGGAGTACCATAGGTTAAAGTGATAGTGAAAAGCTGGTTGCTATGTGACTGAAGTTCCTTTGTTTGTATGGACAGCAGTTGACAAATTCCTGTATGAGAAAGTATAAGTTTTTCAAAGTTTAAACCAAAAGCAAGGAATGTCTAAAAATGATTAATTCCACGAAAAATAATTATATAACATAAATTGTGTGTTTCAAAGTGCTCTACATTTTCTGTTTGTAAGCTTTTGTACATCTCTTAGCTTTAGCAGCTTAGCAAAATTCGGCAGAACTCATCCAGAATAAAGATGCCTACAGCGGATATTCCCAGACAATTCATGTTATACATTTTATTTGTCAGGTAAATATCTTTAATATACGATATTTTAATCAGGATCGTTAGACACATTTTTTAGAAAATCAAAATATTCGAAACAATTTCCATGAAAAGAGTAGTTGGGGTGGGGGGATTTTCTTGGAAATCTTCGTGTCGCATGCTTGCAAGATACCAAACTTAAATACCAAGTTCAGTATTTAACAGTCTTTTCGTTTTTGATCTATGCTGTCCACACACACACACACACACACATACACACACGGATATTTTTCTAAAAATGCTTTTTATTGATTCAGAACGATCAAAAAGATGTATTTCCGATTAAATCTCAGTATTGAATTTTTGGGTGCATAACAATACGTTCTCTATACACTATGTACAGAAAGTAAAAAGCTTATTCTTCTATTTACTTGATGCTAATCGAGATAAACATTAACAGAAATTGTCTCATTACTTGCTTCCTTGTAAGTAGAAGGGAATACCTAGGATAAAATGATAGTCAAATGTTTTAAAAACAATTGAGCTTTGGTTTGGTTTGCATGGTCCCGTTTGAGAAAAAAGAGTTTAAAAGGGAAACCAAAATAAGTAATGTTTAAAAAATGGTGCACTCAACAAGATAACAGAAGTTTTGTGTGCAGCTTTTTACGGTAAAACGGATATACAAAAGTCTGCAAATTAAAGAGGACTTCAGAGGCTATTGCTACAAAATTAAAAATCTGATGTGTTACATCTGCTCTACAAAAGATTCTTCTTCTTTGTACACAATGGTAATCGAGATAAATATTAGCAGAATGTTATTACTTAGTTCCACATAAGTAGGAGAGAATAAGGGAATGCTAAAGCGATATTCACTGCTAATCACTTCTTTGCTTGGCCAGGAGTGGAACAAAAGAAAAACAGACACTTCCTGTGTGAGAAAAGTTGAAGTACTTCACAATTGAAACCAATAACAAGGAATATCTCAGAAATGGTTACCTGCACAACAAAAATGTAAAGGACACAGATTGTGTGTTTTGTCGTGAGGTACATGTTGTGTACGGTGCATTTTTTTTCTATCTCTTGCGGTTTAGCAGTTAACCAAACTTCAGCAAAATTCATCCAGAATAAAGAGGTCTTCAGAGGCTATTCCCAAAAATTAGAGATATACATTTTATTTCGGACATAAATAGCTTTAATATACGGGATTGTAATGAAAATCGTTAGAGCCATTTTTAAGAAAATCAAAATTTTCGAAATTTGTTCCATGTAAAGGGTAGTTTTTAGTAGGGGAATTTTTTTGAAAATCATCCTTGGAAGACGCTAAACCTAAATAAAAAGTTTGGTATTTATCGGTCTTTTCGTTTTAGGGCTATGCTGTCCACAGACACACACACACAGACACACACACACACACGGACACACACGGACCTTTTTTTAAAAATGCTTTTTTCGGACTCAGGGGACCCGAAAACATATATTTCCGGTGAAATCTCGGTATCGAATTTTTGGGTGCATTACAATACCTTCTCTATCCCTCCTACATTGTATATATGGGGCTAGAGAAAATAAAATTTTAAATTTAGGTTGTGATGCAAATATCTTTGATATAGGGCATTTTAATGGAAATCGATACAGCCATTTTGAAAAAAAAGTCATACATTTTTTCCATTTAAAGAGTAGTTTGTGGCGGGGAATTTTCTTGAAAATGTTCGTGTTGTAAGATGCTAAATGTAAATCCCAAGTTCGGTTTTTAACAGGCGTTTTGTTTTTGAGCTATACCTTCCACACACGGTCCTTTTTCTAAAAATGTTTTTTTTTTTCGGTATATACCTTCGGTGAAATCTCGAGATAGAATTTTGGGTGGCATACAATACCTTCTCTTACAGCTATGTATATATACGTATTAGAAAAAGTAAAAAGTTTATTATTTTATGCAGCTAATGTTTATCGAGATAAATATTATCAGAAAATGTGTTATTACTTGCTTCTTTGTACAATGCGATAGTCGCTAAGATTTTGAATAACGACAGGCGTTACCAGACGGTCTTCTTACTTTCTCTACACGTACTGTGTACATATTGTAATGCATCCAAAAATCGATACTGAGATTTCACCAGAAATACACGTTTTGGATCCCCCTGAATCCAAAAAAAAAAAACAGTTTTGGAAAAAGGTCCATGTGTGGGTGTCTCTGTGTGCCTTTGGACAGCATAGCTCAAAAACGAAAAGACCGTTAAATACCAAACTTGGTATTTAAGTTTGGTATCTTCCAAGGATGCGACACGAAGATTGTCAAGAAAATACCCCACCCCCAACTACCCTTTACTTGGAACTTTTTTCGAAAATTTTGATTTTCTCAAAAATGGCTGTAACGATTTTGATTAAAATATTGTATATCTAAGATATTTACCTGGGAAATAAAATGTATATCTTGAATTATCTGGGAATAGCCTCTGAAGACTACTTTATCCTGGAAGAATTTTGCCTAACTGTTAAACCGTAAGAGATGGACAAAAACTTAACACACAAAAAATGTAGAGCACATTAAAACACACAATTTATATTATGTAAAGTTTTTTTCGAGGAGTTGATCGTTTTTGAGATATTCCTTGCTTTTGGTTTCAGCTTTGAAAAACTTGTACTTTTCTCATCAGGAATTTGTCAACTCGTGTCCATAAAAACAAAGGAGCTTCAGTCACATAGCAACCAGCGTTTGACTATCACTTTAACCTATGGTACTCCCTTATTTCCCTTCTACTTACAAAGAAGCAAGTAATAAGACTATTTCTGTTAATTTTTTTCTCGATTAGCTTGAAGTAAATAGAAGAATAAGTTTACTAACAATAATTTGTTACCCAGAAGTAGAGAAAGCCATGTGAATGGAACACTTCAGAATTTTTACCTGGTTATGTCCTCTTTTGCTTTCTCGTGCACGCATGCATACATAATTAACAAATTCATATATATCAAAGTTAAGAGCGACATTCTAATTTGACACAATAAACATCTTGTCGACAACTCCAACAATGTTATAACATTCAAATTTTGCACTTTTTATAATTTACGTTGCTTTACTCTACAGTGCTTTTTAGCAATAAATACTATCATCTATCGGTCCATCTGTCTGTGTGTGTCTGTGTCTGGCTCTGTCTGTGTGTGTCTGTGTTTGTGTGTGTCTGTGTGAGTCTGTGTCCGTGTGTGTCTGTGTCTATGTATGTCTGTATCTGTGTGTCTGTGTGTGTCTGTGTGTGTCTGTATCTGTGTGTGTCTGTGTGTGTCTGTGTGTGTCTGTGTGTGTCTGTGTGTGTCTGTATCTGTGTGTGTCTGTGTGTGTCTGTATCTGTGTGAGTCTGTGTGTGTGTCTGTGTGTGTCTGTGTGTGTCTGTATCTGTGTGTGTCTGTGTGTGTCTGTGTGTGTCTGTATCTGTGTGTGTCTGTGTGTGTCTGTATCTGTGTGTGTCTGTGTGTGTCTGTGTCTGTGTGTGTCTGTGTCTATGTGTGTCTGTATCTGTGTGTGTCTGTGTGTGTCTGTATCTGTGTGTGTCTGTGTGTGTCTGTATCTGTGTGTGTCTGTATATGTGTGTGTCTGTATCTATGTGTGTCTGTATCTATGTGTGTCTGTGTCTATGTGTGTCTGTATCTATGTGTGTCTGTGTGTGTGTCTGTGTGTGTCTGTATCTGTGTGTGTTTGTGTGTGTCTGTATATGTGTGTGTCTGTGTGTGTCTGTGTGTCTGTATCTGTGTGGGTCTGTGTGTGTGTGTCTGTGTGTGTCTGTATCTGTGTGTGTCTGTGTGTGTCTGTATCTATGTGTGTCTGTATCTGTGTGTGTCTGTATCTGTGTCTGTGTGTCTGTATGTGTCTGTATCTGTGTGTGTCTGTGTGTGTCTGTGTGTGTCTGTGTGTGTCTATGTGTGTCTGCATCTATGTGTGTCTGTATCTGTGTGTGTCTGTATCTGTGTGTGTCTGTATCTGTGTGTGTCTGTGTCTGTGTGTGTCTGTATCTGTGTGTGTCTGTGTGTGTCTGTGTGTGTCTGTGTGTGTCTGTATCTGTGTGTGTCTGTGTGTGTCTGTGTGTGTCTGTATCTGTGTGTGTCTGTGTGTGTCTGTGTGTGTCTGTGTGTGTCTGTATCTGTGTGTGTCTGTGTCTATGTGTGTCTGTATCTGTGTGTGTCTGCATCTATGTGTGTCTGTATCTGTGTGTGTCTGTATCTATGTGTGTCTGTATCTATGTGTGTCTGTGTCTATGTGTGTCTGTATCTGTGTGTGTCTGTGTCTATGTGTCTCTGTATCTGTGTGTGTCTGCATCTATGTGTGTCTGTATCTGTGTGTGTCTGTATCTATGTGTGTCTGTGTCTATGTGTGTCTGTGTCTGTGTGTGTCTGTATCTGTGTGTGTCTGTGTCTATGTGTGTCTGCATCTATGTGTGTTTGTATCTGTGTGTGTCTGTGTCTATGTGTGTCTGTGTCTATGTGTGTCTGTATCTGTGTGTGTCTGTGTCTATGTGTGTCTGTATCTATGTGTGTCTGTATCTGTGTGTGTCTGTATCTGTGTGTGTCTGTGTCTATGTGTGTCTGTGTCTATGTGTGTCTGTATCTGTGTGTGTCTGTGTCTATGTGTGTCTGTATCTATGTGTGTCTGTAACTGTGTGTGTCTGTGTCTATGTGTGTCTGTATCTGTGTGTGTCTGTGTCTATGTGTGTCTGTATCTATGTGTGTCTGTGTCTATGTGTGTCTGTATCTATGTGTGTCTGCATCTATGTGTGTCTGTATCTATGTGTGTCTGTATCAATGTGTGTCTGTATCTGTGTGTGTCTGTGTCTATGTGTGTCTGTATCTGTGTGTGTCTGTGTCTATGTGTGTCTGCATCTATGTGTGTCTGTATCTGTGTGTGTCTGTATCTGTGTGTGTCTGCGTCTATGTGTGTTTGTATCTGTGTGTGTTTGTATCTATGTGTGTCTGTATCTATGTGTGTCTGCATCTATGTGTGTCTGTATCTGTGTGTGTCTGTATCTATGTGTGTCTGTATCTATGTGTGTCTGTATCTATGTGTGTCTGTATCTATGTGTGTCTGTATCTGTGTGTGTCTGTATCTATGTGTGTCTGTGTCTATGTGTGCCTGTGTCTATGTGTGTCTGTATCTGTGTGTGTCTGTATCTATGTGTGTCTGTATCTATGTGTGTCTGTATCTGTGTGTGTCTGTGTCTATGTGTGTCTGTATCTGTGTGTGTCTGTATCTATGTGTGTCTGTGTCTATGTGTGTCTGTATCTGTGTGTGTCTGTGTCTATGTGTGTCTGTATCTGTGTGTGTCTGTGTCTATGTGTGTCTGTATCTATGTGTGTGTCTGTGTCTATGTGTGTCTGTATCTGTGTGTGTCTGTGTCTATGTGTGTCTGTATCTGTGTGTGTCTGTATCTGTGTGTGTCTGTATCTGTGTGTGTCTGTATCTGTGTGTGTGTCTGTGTCTATGTGTGTCTGTATCTGTGTGTGTCTGTGTGTGTGTCGGTGTCTATGTGTGTCTGTATCTGTGTGTGTCTGTGTCTATGTGTGTCTGTATCTATGTGTGTGTCTGTATCTGTGTGTGTCTGTATCTGTGTGTGTCTGTGTCTGTGTGTGTCTGTATCTGTGTGTGTCTGTGTGTGTCTGTGTCTGTGTGTGTCTGTATCTATGTGTGTGTCTGTATCTGTGTGTGTCTGTATCTGTGTGTGTGTCTGTGTCTATGTGTGTCTGTATCTGTGTGTGTGTCTGTGTCTATGTGTGTCTGTATCTGTGTGTGTCTGTGTCTATGTGTGTCTGTATCTATGTGTGTGTCTGTATCTGTGTGTGTCTGTATCTGTGTGTGTGTCTGTGTCTATGTGTGTCTGTATCTGTGTGTGTCTGTGTGTGTCTGTGTCTATGTGTGTCTGTATCTGTGTGTGTCTGTATCTGTGTGTGTGTCTGTGTCTATGTGTGTCTGTATCTGTGTGTGTCTGTATCTATGTGTGTGTCTGTGTCTATGTGTGTCTGTATCTGTGTGTGTCTGTATCTGTGTGTGTCTGTATCTGTGTGTGTCTGTATCTATGTGTGTCTGTATCTATGTGTGTCTGTATCTGTGTGTGTCTGTATCTGTGTGTGTCTGTATCTATGTGTGTCTGTATCTGTGTGTGTCTGTATCTATGTGTGTCTGTATCTGTGTGTGTCTGTGTCTATGTGTGTCTGTGTCTGTGTGTGTCTGTATCTGTGTGTGTCTGCGTCTATGTGTGTCTGTGTCTGTGTGTGTCTGTGTCTATGTGTGTCTGTATCTATGTGTGTCTGCATCTATGTGTGTCTGTATCTATGTGTGTCTGTATCTATGTGTGTCTGTGTCTGTGTGTGTCTGTGTCTATGTGTGTCTGTGTCTATGTGTGTCTGTGTCTGTGTGTGTCTGCGTCTATGTGTGTCTGCGTCTATGTGTGTCTGCGTCTATGTGTGTCTGTGTCTGTGTGTGTCTGCGTCTATGTGTGTCTGTGTGTGTCTGCGTCTATGTGTGTCTGTGTCTGTGTGTGTCTGCGTCTATGTGTGTCTGTATCTGTGTGTGTCTGCGTCTATGTGTGTCTGTGTCTGTGTGTGTCTGCGTCTATGTGTGTCTGTGTCTGTGTGTGTCTGCGTCTATGTGTGTCTGTATCTGTGTGTGTCTGTGTGTGTCTGTGTCTGTGTCTGTGTGTGTTTATGTTTGTGTGTGTCTGTGTGTGTCTGTGTGTCTGTGTGTGTCTGTGTCTGTCTGTGTCTGTGTTTGTGTGTGCCTGTGTCTGTGAGTGTCTGTGTGTGTCTGTGTGTGTGTTTGTGAGTGTCTGTGTCTGTGAGTGTCTGTATTTGTGTGTGTCTGTGTCTGTGTGTGTCTGTGTGTGTCTGTGTCTGTGTTTGTGTGTGCCTGTGTCTGTGTGTGTCTGTGTTTGTGTGTGCCTGTGTCTGTGAGTGTCTGTGTGTGTGTCTGCGTCTGTGTGTGTTTGTGTCTGTGTGTGTATGTGTCTGTGTGTGTCTGTGTGTGTCTGTGTCTGTGTGTGTCTGTGTCTGTGTGTGTCTGTGTTTGTGAGTGTCTGTGTCTGTGAGTGTCTGTGTCTGTGAGTGTCTGTGTCTGTGTGTGTCTGTGTCTGTGTGTGTCTGTGTCTGTGTTTGTGTTTGTGTGTGCCTGTGTCTGTGTGTGTCTGTGTGTGTCTGTGTCTGTGTGTGTCTGTGTCTGTGTCTGTGTGTGTCTGTGTCTGTGAGTGTCTGTGTCTGTGTTTGTGTGTGCCTGTGTCTGTGTGTGTCTGTGTCTGTGAGTGTCTGTGTCTGTGTGTGTCTGTGTCTGTGAGTGTCTGTGTCTGTGAGTGTCTGTGTCTGTGTGTGTCTGTGTCTGTGTGTGTCTGTGTCTGTGAGTGTCTGTGTCTGTGTGTGTCTGTGTCTGTGAGTGTCTGTGTCTGTGAGTGTCTGTGTCTGTGTGTGTCTGTGTCTGTGAGTGTCTGTGTCTGTGAGTGTCTGTGTCTGTGAGTGTCTGTGTCTGTGAGTGTCTGTGTCTGTGTGTGTCTGTGTCTGTGTGTGTCTGTGTCTATGTGTGTCTGTGTCTGTGAGTGTCTGTGTCTGTGAGTGTCTGTGTCTGTGAGTGTCTGTGTCTGTGAGTGTCTGTGTCTGTGAGTGTCTGTGTCTGTGAGTGTCTGTGTCTGTGAGTGTCTGTGTCTGTGAGTGTCTGTGTCTGTGAGTGTCTGTGTCTGTGAGTGTCTGTGTCTGTGAGTGTCTGTGTCTGTGAGTGTCTGTGTCTATGTGTGTCTGTGTCTGTGAGTGTCTGTGTCTGTGAGTGTCTGTGTCTGTGTGTGTCTGTGTCTGTGTGTGTCTGTGTCTGTGAGTGTCTGTGTCTGTGTGTGTCTGTGTGTGTCTGTGTCTGTGTCTGTGTGTGTCTGTGTCTGTGAGTGTCTGTGTCTGTGTGTGTCTGTGTCTGTGAGTGTCTGTGTCTGTGAGTGTCTGTGTCTGTGAGTGTCTGTGTCTGTGTGTGTCTGTGTCTGTGTGTGTCTGTGTCTGTGAGTGTCTGTGTCTGTGTGTGTCTGTGTCTGTGTGTGTCTGTGTCTGTGTGTGTCTGTGTCTGTGTTTGTGTGTGCCTGTGTCTGTGAGTGTCTGTGTGTGTGTCTGTGTCTGTGTGTGTCTTTGTGTGTGTGCGCGCGTGTGTGTGCGCACGTGTGTGTCTGTGCACGAGTGTGTATGCTCGTATGTGCGCGCGCTTGTGTGAGTCTGTGTGTGTGCGCGCGCGCGTGTGTGTGTGGACAACAAACTTGGGATTTAACTTTAGTATCTGCGCAGGATGCAACGCGAAGATTTTCAAGAAAGGTCCTCCCACCCTAAACCACCCTTTACATAGAAACATTTTCGAAAATGTTCATTTTTTCAAAAATGATTATAACTTTTCTGATTAATATATCGTATGTTTAAGATATATATTAAGCTGATAAATAAAAGGTATATCTTGAGTTTTCTCGGCAGAGCTTTAAAGATGCCCTTATTCTTAATGTTATAAATGTTGCACAAGTGGTAAACTGTAATAGGTAGACAAAGGATGTACATCTTGTTAAAACACATCATTTATGTCTTATACGTGGAGTCGACTATTTGCGACATATTCCTTGCTATTGATTTCAGCTTTAAAACACTTACACTTTCCTCAGTATGTCAACTCCTGGCCACACAGACAAAGGAATTTCAATTACAAAACAACTACATTTTAAAACATTTGACTATCACTTTAAGCTAGTGCATTCCCTTATTTCCCATCTACTTACAAGGAAGCAAGTAATAAGACTATTTCTGCTAATTTTTATTTCAATTAGCATGCCATATAGAGAAAAATACTCTTTTTAACAATAATTGTTACAGAGATGTAGAGAAAGTCGTGTGAATTGAACACATAAGATTTTTGTAGAAGACAACTGGAATGAGTTATACCCCAGAAAAATAAAATCTATAGAGGAAACACAAATTCAATATTTTGTGCCAAGCAAGATCCTTTTTAGTGCCTTAATATTTCTGTTTGAAAGCAAATGTTAATGTCGCTGTTTTGGAAATCGAGAGAAGATACAAAAGTTAATATCTCAGATAGTATAATTGTGCAGCACATTTGCCCGTGTCGTATGGCTTTCTGTGCTATTTCTACTCATTCGCAGAAATTCATTTTGTTTGTATCTTAACACTTGTAAGACAACATGAGTGCAGTTTTCAGAAAATATCATTCTTAATGTAAAGTGTACTTTTAGTTGGGGGGGTATTTTAAAGTATTGTCTTCCATCATTAGAGGATACTGACTTAAGTATAACACTTGTAATACAACATGAGTGCAGTTTTCAGAAAATATTATTCTTAATGTAAAGTGTACTTTTAGTTGGGGGGGGGGTATTTTAAAGTATTGTCTTCCATCATTAGAGGATACTGACTTAAGTATAACAGTTGTAATACAACATGAGTGCAGTTTTCAGAAAATATCATTCTTAATGTAAAGTGTACTTTTAGTTGGGGGGGGGGGTATTTTAAAGTATTGTCTTCCATCATTAGAGGATACTGACTTAAGTATAACAGTTGATATTTCCGCACTTTTAGTTTTTCAGTTATTCTGTTAGACACACAAATACATAAACCCTTTCAAAAAGTGCCCGAAAACGTGTATATCTCGACTTTGAATGTTTGCAGGAATGCGATGCTCCATTCGGACTGGAAGAGAACAAGTAAATGTTGAATGTCCAGTTTTAATCAATCAATAAATAAATAAACACGAAATCCGTCAATAAAATCCAAGCTCTGTGTATTCGGAAACATTTCGCTTTGCCAGTACTTGTTCTACTTTAATAAATAAATAAATAATAATAATAATAATAATAATAATAATAATAATAATATAGGTACTCACCGTTATAATGAATGTAAAGCATTGTTAGGAATAATGGAGTTAGTGTGACTGTTAGATAGTTGTTTGAAAATTCAAAAGTATAAGCCCTCTGCTATGCGAAGAGCCTGCCAATTACATCAAAGCAGGGACAGCTTGTGTTTCCACTAGAACCTGTGTGACGTCATTTTCATAAGCAGGAAGAAACACAATACTTTCCCCTCGCCTATTTCCTTTCACAAACATCTTATTTAAATAGATACGTTCACACTTTTACTTTCTCCACATGTAGTGCATAGAGAAACTATTTGATACCCACATTTCACCGGAAATACATGTCCCCTTTGTCCAAAGAAAGGCCCGTGTGTCTGTGAACAGGATAACTCAACAACGAAAAATCGGTAAAATACCAAACTTTGTATTTAACTTGGTATCTTCCAAGGATGCGACACGAGGATTTGCAAAACAAAAAATCCCCCCAATCCCAACTACCCTTTACATAGAAACATTTTCGAAAATCTTTATTTTGTATTTGGAACGTTGCGCTCAATTTGGTACGGTAATTGTAAACAGTTTAAAATAATTCTGCATAGTTGGCTTTTTGAACATTTTGTCACATTCACTTTGGTAAAACAGCAATAACTTTGTAAATATTAGTGTTAGAGAGAAATTCTTTTTACACTATGATTGGAAAGTTTTACTTTCGCTATTGGCAGCATTGGCCCTTCATGTGAGCGTTTTGAAGGACTCCGAGAGAAAGATGTTTGAAAGCAATTTCTGAAGAAGTAAAGTGGTCTATATAAATGCCCCATAATCTCAGAATCCAACTGATACCAAGGTCTGCAATTTTTACCACACATTTGAATGTAAAGAGTTAAACGAAAATGTTGTACGTATACGGATTAGTATTTTTTTTTTTTTTAATTTAAAAATGACAATATGTTAAGAAAACTCGCAGCTGTGCTTGTAATGCACACAAGTGTTCTAGTTTTGGTGAACCAACAGTAAAGGTGATGCTGAATATCCATGATGCTGAGATACTGATAGCAGCCCTTTTGTAGCACTGGCTGCCTTGTACAGCAGCTTGCACAGCGAGTTATCGATTTCCATCGCATCAACAAGACCTGCTCGTCGATACGGTATAGTTTCATGTCAAGGTCCCGGGTTCGATCCATCATTGTGTTGAACAGTTGATGTTGAGATACTGATAGCAGCCCTTTTGTAGCACTGGCTGCCTTGTACAGCAGCTTGCACAGCGAGTTATCGATTTCCATCGCATCAACAAGACCTGCTCGTCGATACGGTATAGTTTCATGTAAAGGTCCCGGGTTCGATCACTCCTATTGATACAGTACTAGAGTGACGTCACTTGCCAAGCATGTTTCATGGTCCCGGGTTCGATCCTCATGACCGAGAGAAATAAATAAGTGCAAATATTTGTATCAGCGTTTGAGGACGAAGTGATGATATTCTCTTTTCTTATCTATTTTCAAGTATTTTATTTTGATGAAAATGTCATTTCTATAGTGACTGTCATGTAAACCACAAGCTGATCTCAAATTATCTTAAGATGACAACCCCAAAGGGGACTTACAATGTTGTAAGTTCTGTAAGTCTGTAGTATAGCTAACTATTATGGTCAATTTGTATTGGTTTAATGTTACCATGGTGGCTCAGTGGTACAGCCACCAGCTAGACCGGGAGATTCGTGGTTCAAATCCCGGCTATGGTATTGAATTTCTCACTCATACTCTACCTCCTGTCCTACACACGGCTAGAGACCAGGAGATCCGTGGTTCAAATCCCGGCTATGTTACTGAATGTTTCAGTTTGAAACTACCTATGCAACTCCTGTCCAACACACGGCTAGAGACCAGGAGCTCCATGGTTCAAATCCCGGCTATGTAACTGAATGTTTCAGTTTGAAACTACCTATGCAACTCCTGTCCAACACACGGCTAGAGACCAGGAGATTCATGGTTCAAATCCCGGCTATGTTATTGAATGTTTCAGTTTGAAACTACCTATGCAACTCCTGTCCAACACACGGCTAGAGACCAGGAGATCCATGGTTCAAATCCGGCTATGTTACTAAATGTTTCAGTTTGAAACTACCTATGCAACTCCTGTCCAACACACGGCTAGAGACCAGGAGATCCATAGCTCAAATCCCGGCTATGTTATTGAATTTTTCGGTCTGACAATATCTATCCAACTCCTGTCCTACACACGGCTAGAGACCAGGAGATCCATGGCTTAAATCCCGGCTATGTTATTGAATTTTTCAGCTTGACTTTATCTATCCCACTCCTGTCCTACACACGGCTAGAGACCGGGAGATCCGTGGTTCAAATCCCGGCTATGTTATTGAATTTTTCGGTTTGACAATATCTATCCCACTCCTGTCCTACACACGGCTAGAGACCGGGAGATCCGTGGTCCAAATCCCGGCTATGTTATTGAATTTTTCGGTTTGACAATATCTATCCCACTCCTGTCCTACACACGGCTAGAGACAAGGAGATCGAAGGTTCAAATCCCGACTTTTTTATTGAATTTTTCGGTTTGACAGCATGTATACCACTCCTGTCCTACGCACGGCTAGAGAACTTGAGATCCATGGTTCAAATCCCGGTTATGTTATTAAATTTTTCAGTTTGCCAATAAATATCCCACTCCTGTCCTACACACGGCTAGAGACCGCGAGATCCGTGGTTAAAATCCCGGCTATGTTATTAAATTTTTCAGTTTGCCAATAAATATCCCACTCCTGTCCTACACACGGCTAGAGACCGCGAGATCCGTGGTTAAAATCCCGGTTATGTTATTAAATTTTTCAGTTTGCCAATAAATATCCCACTCCTGTCCTACACACGGCTAGAGACCGCGAGATCCATGGTTCAAATCCCGGTTATGTTATTAAATTTTTCAGTTTGCCAATAAATATCCCACTCCTGTCCTACACACGGCTAGAGACCGCGAGATCCGTGGTTAAAATCCCGGCTATTGAATTGAATTTTTCAGTTTAACAATATTTAACCCACTCCTGTCCTACAGACGGCTAGATACAGGGAGATCCGTGGTTCAAATGCCGGCTGTGTTATTCAATTTTTCAGTTTGACAATATATATCCAACTCCTGTCCTACACACGGCTAGAGACCAGGAGATCTATGATTCAAATCCAGGCTAAGTTATTGAATTTTTCAGTTTGACACTATCCAACTCCTGTACTACAAACGAATAGAGACCAGTAGATCCATTGTTCAAATCCAAGCTATGTTATTGAATTTTTCAGTTTGACACTATCTATCCCTCTCCTTCTCTATACACGGCTAGAGACCAGGAGATCCATGGTCAATATCCCGGCTATGGTATTGATTTTCTCACTCTGACACTACCTATCCAACTCCTGTCCTACACACGGCTAGAGAAGAGGAGATCCATGGTTCAAATCCTGGCTTTGTTATTGAATTTTTCAGTTTGACAATATCTATCCAACTCCTGTCTTACACAGTGCTGGAGACCAGGAGATCCATGGTGAAAATCCCGGCTACGTGATTGATTTTTTCAGTTTGAAACTATCTATCCCACTCCTGTCCTACACACTGCTGGAGACCCGGAGATCCAGGGTACAAATCTCGGCTATGTAATTGAATTTTAAAGTTTGACAAAATCTATCCAACTACTGTCCTACACACTACTGGAGACCCGGAGATCCATGGTTCAAATCCCGGCTATGTAATTGAATTTTTCAGTTTGACACTATCAATCCAACACCTGTCCTACACATGGTTAGAGACCAGGAGATCCATGGTTATATCCCGGCTATGTTATTGAATTAGCAGTTTAACAATATCTATCCAACTCCTGTCCTACACAGGGCTAGACACCAGGAGATCCATGGTTCAAATCCCGGCTATGTTATTGAATTTTTCAGTTTGACAATATCTATCCAACTCCTGACCTACACACGGCTAGACACCAGGAGAATCATGGATCAAATCCCGGCTATGTTATTGAACTTTTTAGTTTGACAATATCTATCCAACTCCTGACCTACACACGGCTAGAGACCAGGAGATCCATGGTTCAAATCCCGGCTATGTTATTGAATTTTTAGTTTGACAATATCTATCCAACTCCTGACCTACACACGGCTAGAGACCAGGAGATCCATGGTTCAAATATAGGCTATGTTATTGAATTTTTCTGTTTAGCAATATCTGTCCAACTGCTGTTCTACACACGGCTAGAGACCAGGAGATCCATGGTGCAAATCCCGGCTATGATATTGAATGTTACAGTTTGACAATATCTATCCAACTACTGTCCTACACACGGCTAGAGAACAGGAGAATCATGGATCAAATATCGCCTATGTTATTGTCTTTTTAGTTTGACAATATCTATCCAACTCCTGTCCCACACACTGCTGGAGACCCGGAGATCCATGGTTCAAATCCCGGCTATGTAATTGAATTTTTCAGTTTGACACTATCAATCCAACACCTGTCCTACACATGGTTAGAGACCAGGAGATCCATGGTTCAAATCCCGGCTATGTTATTGAATTAGCAGTTTAACAATATCTATCCAACTCCTGTCCTACACAGGGCTAGACACCAGGAGATCCATGGTTCAAATCCCGGCTATGTTATTGAATTTTTCAGTTTGACACTATCTATCCAACTCCTGTCCTACACACTGCTAGAGACCAGGAGATCCATGGTTCAAATATAGGCTATGTTATTGAATTTTTCTGTTTAGCAATATCTGTCCAACTGCTGTTCTACACACGGCTAGAGACCATTAGATCCATGGTGCAAATCCCGGCTATGATATTGAATGTTACAGTTTGACAAAATCTATCCAACTCCTGTCCTACACACGGCTAGAGACCAGGAGATCCGTGGTTCAAATCCCGGCTATGTTATTCAATTTTTCAGTTTAACAATATCTGTCCTACTGCCGGCTTTAGACCGGGACATCCGTGGTTCAATCCCGGCTATGTTAATGAATTTTTCAGTTTGTCAATATCTTTACAACTCTTGTCCTACACACGGCTAGAGACGAGGAGATCCATGGTTCAAATCCCGGCTATGTTATTCAATTTTTCAGTTTAACAATATCTGTCCTACTGCCGGCTTTAGACCGGGACATCCGTGGTTCAATCCCGGCTATGTTATTGAATTTTTCAATTTGACAATATCTTTACAACTCTTGTCTTACACACGGCTAGAGACGAGGAGATCCATGGTTCAAATCCCGGCTATGTTATTCAATTTTTCAGTTTAACAATATCTGTCCTACACCCGGCTTTAGACCGGGACATCCGTGGTTCAATCCCGGCTATGTTATTGAACTTTTCAGTTTGACAATATCTATCCAAATCCTGTCCTACAGTCGGCTTGAGACTTGGCGATCTATAGTTCAAATCCCGGCTATGTTAATGAGTTTTTCAGTATTAAACTATCTATACCGCTCCTTTCCTGCACAGTGCTGACGACCCGGAGATCCAGGGTTCATATCCCGGCTATGTTATTAAATTTTTCAGTTTGACAATATTTATCTCTCGCCTGTCGTACACACGACTAGAGACCAGGAAATCCATGGCTCAAATTCCGGCTATGACATAGAACTTTTCAGTTTGACATTATTTTAACAACTCTTGTCCTACACACGGCTAGAGACGAGGAGATCCGTGGTTCAAATCCTGTCTATGTTATTGTATTTTTCATTTTGACTGTTACTATCCAGCTCCTGTTCTACACACGGCTAGAGACTGAGAGATCCGTGGTTAAAATCCCGGCTATTGTATTGAATTTTTCAGTTTGACAATATCTATCCCTCACCTATCCTACACACGAATAGAGACAGGGAGATCCATGTTTAAAATCCCGGTTATGTTATTGAATTTTTCAGTTTGACAATATCTATACAACTCTTGTCCTACACATGGCTAGAGACGAGGAGATCCATGGTTCAAATCCCGGCTATGTTATTGTATTTTTCAGTTTGACAATATCTATTCCTCTCCTATCCTACACACGAATAGAGAACAGAAGATCCATGTTTAAAATCCCGGTTATGTTATTGAATTTTTCAATTTGACAATATCTATCCAACTCCTGTTTTACACAGTGCTGGAGACCATAAGATCCATGGTTAAAATCCCGGCTATGTGATTGATTTTTTCAGTTTGAAACTATCTATCCCACTCCTGTTTCACACAGTGCTGGAGACCAGGAGATCCATAGTTAAAATCCCGGCTACGTGATTGTTTTTTTCAGTTTGAAACTATCTATCCCACTCCTGTCCTACACACTGCTGGATACCCGGAGATCCAGGGTACAAATCCCGGCTATGTAATTGAATTTTAAAGTTTGACAAAATCTATCCAACTACTGTCCTACACACTACTGGAGACCCGGAGATCCATGGTTCATATCCCGGCTATTTAATTGAATTTTTCAGTTTGCCACTATCAATCCAACACCTGTCCTACACATGGTTAGAGACCAGGAGATATATGGTTCAAATCCCGGCTATGTTATTGAATTAGCTGTTTAACAATATCTATCCAACTCCTGTCCTACACAGGGCTGGAGACTAGGAGATCCATGGTTCAAATCCCGGCTATGTTATTGAATTTTTCAGTTTGACACTATCTATCCAACTCCTGTCCTACACACTGCTAGAGACCAGGAGATCCATGGTTCAAATGTAGGCTATGTTATTGAATTTTTCTGTTTAGCAATATCTGTCCAACTGCTGTTCTACACACGGCTAGAGACCAGGAGATCCATGGTGCAAATCCCGGCTATGATATTGAATGTTACAGTTTGACAAAATCTATCCAACTACTGTCCTACACACGGCTAGAGAACAGGAGAATCATGGTTCAAATATAGGCTATGTTATTGAATTTTTCAGTTTGACACTATCTATCCAACTCCTGTCCTACACACGGCTAGAGACCAGGAGATCCATGGTTCAAATATAGGCTATGTTATTGAATTTTTCTGTTTAGCAATATCTGTCCAACTCGTGTCCTACACACGGCTAGAGAACAGGAGAATCATGGATCAAATATCGCCTATATTATTGTCTTTTTAGTTTGACAATATCTATACAACTCTTGTCCCACACACTGTTGGAGACCCGGAGATCCATGGTTCAAATCACGGCTACGTTATTAAATTTTGCTGTTAAACAATATCTTACAAACTCCTGTCTTACACACGGCTAGAGACAAGGAGATCCATGGTTCAAATCCCGGCTGTGATATTGAATTTTTCAGTTAGACAGTATCTATGAGCTCCTGTCGCACACATGGTTAGAGACCGAGAGATACGTGTTTAAAATCCCGGCTGTTTTATTTGAATTTTTCAGTTTGACAATATCTATCCCACTCCTGTCCTACACACGTTGGAGACCGCGAGATCCGTGGTTCAAATCCCGGTTATGTTATTTAATTTTTCAGCTTGACAATATCTATTCAACTCCTGTCCAACGCACGGCTAGAGACCAAGACATCTATGGTTCAAATCCCGGCTAAGTCATAGAATTTTTCAGTTTGACAATATCTAAACAACTCCTGTCCTACACACGGTTAGAGACCGCGAGATCCATGGTTCAAATCCCGGCTATGTTATTGAATTTCTCAGCTTGACACTATCTATCCCACTGCTTTCCTACACACAGCTAGAGACCGGAGGATCAATGGTTCAAATCCCGGCTATGTTATTGAATTTTTCAGTTTGACAATATCCAACTCCTGGCCTACAAACGAATAGAGAGCAGGAGGTCCATGGTAAAAATCCCGGCTATGTTATTCAGTTTTTCAGTCTGAAAATATCTATCCCACTCCTGTCCTACAAACTGCTGGCAACCCGGAGATCCAGGGTGCAAATCCCGGCTATGTTATTGAATTTTCAGTTTGACAAAATCTATCCAACTACTGTCCTACACACAGCTGGAGACCCGGAGATCCAGGGTACAAATCCCGGCTGTGTTAATGAATTTTTCAGTTTGACAAAATCTATCCAACTCCTGTCCTTCACACGGCTAGAAACCAGGAGATCCGTTGTTCAAATCCCGGCTATGTTATTCAATTTTTCAGTTTGACAATATCTATCCAAATCCTGTCCTACACACGGCTTGAGACCGGGACATCCGTGGTTCAATCCCGGCTATGTTATTAAATTTTTCAGTTTGACAAAATCTATCCAAATCCTGTCCTACACACGGCTAGAGACCAGGAGATCCGTGGTTCAAATCCCGGCTATGTTATTCAATTTTTCAGTTTTTCAATATCTGTCCTACACACGGCTTGAGACCGGGACATCCGTGGTTCAATCCCGGCTGTGTTATTGAATTGTTCAGTTTGACAAAATCTATCCAAATACTGTCCTACACACTGCTAGAGACCAGGAGATCCGTGGTTCAAATCCCGGCTATGTTATTCAATTTTTCAGTTTAACAATATCTGTCGTACACACGGCTTCAGACCGGGACATCCGTGGTTCAATCCCGGCTATATTATTGTATTTTTCAGTTTGACAACATCTATCCAAATCCTGTCCTACAGTCGGCTAGAGACTTGGAGATCCATAGTTCAAATCCCGGCTATGTTATTGAGTTTTTCAGTATTAAACTAACTATCCCACTCCTGTCCTGCACACTGCTGGCGACCCGGAGATCCAGGGTTCATATCCCGACTATGTTATTGAATTTTTCAGTTTGACAATATCTATCCCTCGCCTGTCCTACACACGGCTAGAGACCAGGAGATCCATGGCTCAAATCCCTTTCTATGACATAGAATTTTTCAGTTTGACAATATCTATACAACTCTTGTCCTACACATGGCTAGAGACGAGGAGATCCATGGTTCAAATCCCGGCTATGTTATTGTATTTTTCAGTTTGACAATATCTATTCCTCTCCTATCCCACACACGAATAGAGACCAGAAGATCCATGTTTAAAATCCCGGTTATGTTATTGAATTTTTCAGTTTGACAATATCTATCCAACTCCCGTCCTACACACGGCTAGAGACGAGGAGATCCATTATAAAAATCTAGCCTATGTTTTTGAATTTTTCAGTTTGACACTATCTATGCAGCTCCTTTCTTAAACACACAGAGCTGGAGCGCATGGAACAGCCTAGAAGTAATGCGGAAACCGAACCCAGGACAGGGCAGCTAGAGCAGGTAGCCAGTGCATCAGCCCAGCAGGTAGCAGGTCCCTCAGCAGAACATCAGGTGCCTCAAGTTATGTCGACAGGGAGGGGCAAAGAGGAGAGGAGGGTAAGACAGTCTTCACCGGAAAAGCCAACAACGCCCCTCCGTGCCCTTAGGCTGACAACAGCTCGACAAAAGGTCAGCCAAGTTGTAGGAAGACCAACAGTAAGGAAACAATAGGACCCAACCCCTTCTCTGAGGATTGTCACATGGAACATCGATGGCTTCAAAAAAAGGTTGGGTAGCGAGAATTTCTTGTATTTCCTTAGTCAGTTTGACGTTGTATGTTTAACAGAAATTTGGTTGAAAAACGGAGAAAATGTAACACTTGCTAATTTCCATAGTTTTAGTAGGGGAAGGGAGCACGGGGAAGGAGGGGAAGGTGGCCAGGAGGGGTATCAGTTTCATTCAGTTCTGAGCTGGAGGCTGAGATAACTGAATTAGAAATCAGTTTGGAAGGGGTGATTGCTGTATCTTTGGCACAGGGGGGAGTACAAATAATAGTTATAGGATTATACAACCAGCCAGCAACGTCCAAGTATGCAAACAGGAATTTCTTCAGTGACTTAACCGAAACGTTAGTGCAGTTACAGGAAAAGTTTCCAGGAACTGAATTAATTCTTTTAGGAGATTTTAATGCGAGGTTAGGAGGGGAGAATATTTCTCTAACGGGGGGTCATCAATGGGGGGAGGAATTCCGCGAAGGTCAACGAAAGAGCAAGGATAGTTTTATTAATGGGGAGGGCAGACAATTACTTGCTTTCTGTGATGCCTTCTCTTTAGAAATAATGAATGGCAAGTACGGTGAGGATCGAGAGGGAGAACTCACTTTCATAAATGAAAATGGGGGTAGTGTAATAGATTTTATTTTAGTAAGTCAAGGTTTAATTGGCAGAATTAGAAAATTTTGGGCGGGGGATGGTATCGAGTCACATCACTGTCCGGTTGTCCTGGAACTGAATATAGAGACGACCATGAGGCGCATGCACCTGAAGAGGGGCAGGGGGACGGATGGAGATTCATTAGTAAATTTATATGGAAACCGATAGAAAAAGAAGTATTTGTTGATAAATTAGAAAGAAGATTAGGGGAAAGGAACGCAGACACAGCGGAGGAACTAACGCATATAATAGCAACGGCTGCGGGGACAATGAAAGTCCAAATGCATGGTAAGGTAAAACGATTCAATGATTGGTATGACCAGCAATGCAGAACTGTAAAAAAACAAGCAGAGGAGGCACTGTCAAAATTCAGAAGGGAGGGGGGAGATGACATTAGGAAAATGTTTACAAAAAAGCGAAGGGAGTATAAACAGCTCTTACGGGAAAAGAGAACTACGTGGCAAGACAAAATTACTCAGAAAATTAGTAATATTTTAACGCGGGGGGATAACGCTGAGATGTGGCAAGTAGTAAAACATTTAAGAGGCAACCGTCAGGCGCCCAACGAAATTTCTCCCAGAAAATGGGCAATACATTTTATGGAAATATTCGGGAAAGGTGAAAGGGAAGGAATCTTTATAAAGGAAGAGCAAATTTTGGGATATCTTGAGATCCCAATACTGGACGAGGAAATACCAGCACGAGAAATAGCACAGGCGCTAAGAAGTCTGAAGGGAGGCAAAGCTCCAGGGTTGGATGGGCTGCCCCCGGAAGTTTTTAAAGCCGCAGCCAATGTTAATGAGTTTGGTAGGAGTATGCTCCATATATGTAACAGATTGTATATTGAGGGGAATTACCCTACCTGCTGGGGAAAGGGCATTATTCGTCCCATTTATAAAGGGAAGGGAACTATTGGAAATCCGGATTACTATAGGGGGGTTACTCTGTTGCCAATTATGGAGAAAATTGATTGTAGAGTGTCATATAACCGGATAAAGGACTGGGAATCTAAATTTGGCAAACTTTCAAAATTTCAAATGGGTTTCAGAGAAGGACACAGTACCATAGATGCCTCTTTTATATTAGACACTTTAAGGACGAAGCAACTGTTGGTTAAGCGGGGAAAGCTTCATTGTGCTTTTGTGGACTTTAAGAAGGCATTTGACTCTATCAATCGAAATGCAGTATGGTACAAACTAGGCAGAAAGGGGTCATCAAGTAAAATGGTTAGAGCATTGCAGGCAATATATCAAAATGTCCAATTCTGTGTGAAGTACGACAGAAACAGAGTGTCCGCGAGCTGCCGAAGCTATAGGGGAGTGAGGCAGGGTTGTATTTTATCTCCCTTGCTATTTAATCTCTTTGTGGATGATATTACTGATACAATGATAGCAGAGAATATTCAAGCACCAGTATTAGCGGATTTGCAGTTCCCAACACTTTTATTCGCAGACGATTTAGTATTGTGCTCTACGACAGTAAACGGATTGCAACGAGGACTGGACAAACTTAAGAACTATTGCGATGAATGGCTACTTACAGTTAATGTGAATAAGACTAAGGCAATGACTTTCAAAAAGGGTTGTGTTTATAGCAGGGAGGAGACTTGGACATATGCAGGACAGATACTGGACAATGTTAAATCCTTTGTGTACTTAGGACTCACATTTACAATGAACGGAAAATGGATAAAACACATTGACATTACGAAGCACAAGGCAAGGGTGAAAGCGGCGGAAGCTCTCCGGATACGCTGCAGAATTCCGAATATCTCCATAACCTTAATGGAAACTGTATACGGAGCGACAGTTAGATCCACGATGACATACGGAGGAGAAATATGGGGGTGGGAACAAACAGGGAATCTGGATCTAGTGAGGACCCAATTTTTGAAAGGAATTCTGGGTGTAGGGAGGGGTACGGCAAACTGCGGAATAATGAGGGAATTCGGATACATAGTGAAACGATAGAGTGCAAAATCAGAGCAGTTAAATATTGGATGAGAATCATTCACGGAAACCAATCTCTAATTAAGGCACTCTGCTACCGTGAACAGTTGCGAATGGAAGGTAATTTGACGTGGGCATCAACATTAAAGAAAGGGTTGGAAACCATTGGGATGGGAGACATTTGGATGGCGGGGCAGGAAAACAGGCGAAGTATTTGGAGAAAAATTAAGAAACGTCTCTGTGATATTCACAGACAGCAAATAATTGCGCAATGCACAGAGAAGGTGTCATTAGAAGTACAGTCTGGGCTGAAATCGGAGTGGGGTATGGAGCAATACATCAAAACAAGTACCAAACTCATTAGAGAGGGGCTCGCGTGGATTAGCCTAGGAGCATGGATGAGCACGAAAATTTCTAACGAGAATGGTATAACAATCTGTCCCATTTGCGAGGAGGAAGAGTCGTGGACTCACATCTTAGCAAGATGTAGGGGTACGGAGGAATGGCGGGAAAAATATTTGCAGCGATTTTTTACCACTGCGAATGTTGGGATAGAAGCATGTTGGACGTTACTGGCAGGCACGGAAAACATGGACGGGCTAGGTAAATTTATACTTAAGGCAAGACAGCTGAGATCTGAGGAGGCTGCCAATAGAGAAGGGGGGGGGGATAAGATCAACTAAACAAAAGTGACTACAATGTTCTACATACATGTATATTATATCATACTTAGGTGCTAGGGCTGTATATATTATGTGTAGTCTATGTCTTTTTAGTGTAATTATATATTGTAAGAGGGTGCATTTATGAAGGTCTACTCTGTGCTGTAAATTTAAATTGATATATTTGAATATCTTTGTATCTTTATTTTGGGATTCACTCTTAATTTTTATTGTTGTTTAATATTGCTTTTGACTGTGTATTTCCTTTGTCTTTTTATTTTCGTGTTTACTCTTTTAATTCTTTGTTGTGGTTGTTGTTTTAATATTGCTTGTAATGTGCATTACAAGAGCACGTACGGTCTGTGGACCCGTGCGACTGTTGAAATTCTATGTGTGATATTGCTATATTAATAAATACACTTATTCATTCATACACACGGTAAGAGACCGAGCGATCCGTGGTTAAAATCCCGGCTTTGGTATTGAATTTTTCAGTTTGACAGTATCTATACAACTCCTGTCCTACACACGGCTAGACACCAGTATATCCATGGTTCATATCTCGGCTAAGTCATTTAATTTTTCAGTTTGACAATATTCAACCCCTGTCCTACAAACGAATAGAGACCAGGAGACCCATGGTTCAAATCCCGGGTATTGTATTGAATTTTTCAGTTTGACAATATCTATCCCACTCCTGTCCTACACACGGCTAGAGACCGGGAGATCCGTGGTTCAAATCCCGGTTATGTTATTCAATTTTTCAGCTTGACAATATCTATCCAACTCCTGTCCTACACACGGCCTGAGACCAGCAGATCCATGGTTCAAATTCCGGCTATGTTATGAATTCTTCCGTTTGACACTATCAAACTCCTGTCCTACACACGGCTAGAGACCAGGAGAACCAGGGTTCAAACCCCGGCTATGTTATTGAATTTTTCAGTTTGACAATATCTATCCAACTACAGTCCTAAACACGGCTAGAGACCAGGAGATCCAAGGTTCAAATCTCGGCTATTTAATTGAATTTTTCGGTTTGACAGCATCTATCCCACTCCTGTCCTACGCACGGCTACTGGACAGGTGATCTATGTTTCAAATCCCGGCTATGTTATTGAATTTTTCAGTTTGACAATATCTAAACAACTCCTGTCCTACACACGGCTAGAGACCGCGAGATCCATGGTTCAGATCCCGGCTATGTTCTTGAATATCTCAGCTTGACACTATATATCACACTGCTTTCCTACACACAGCTAGAGACCGGAGGATCAATGGTTCAAATCCCGGCTTTGTTATTGAATTTTTCAGTTTGACAATATCCATCTCCTGGCCTACAAACAAATAGAGGCCAGGAGATCCATGGTACAAATCCCGGCTATGTTATTGAGTTTTTCAGTCTGAAACTAACTATCCCACTCCTGTCCTTCACACTGCTGGAGACCCGGAGATCCAGGGTACAAATCCCGGCTATGTTATTGAATTTTTCAGTTCGACAAAATCTATCCAACTACTGTCCTACACACTGTTGGAGACCCGGAGATCCAGGGTACAAATCCCGGCTATGTTATTGAATTTTTCAGTTTGACAAAATCTATCCAACTACTGTCCTACACACGGCTAGAGACCAGAAGATCCATAGTTGAAATCCCGGCTATGTTATTGAATTTTTCAGTTTGACACAATCCAACTCCTGTCCTACACACGGCTTCAGACCGGGACATCCGTGGTTAAATCCCGGCTATGTTATTGAATTTTTCAGTTTCACAATATCTATGCAAAACCTGTCCTACAGTCGGCTAGAGACTTGGATATCCATAGTTCAAATCCCGACTATGTTATTGAGTTTTTCAATATTAAACTAACTATTCCACTCCTGTCCTTCACACTGCTGGAGACCCGGAGATCCAGGGTTCATATCCCGGCTACGTTATTGAATTTTTTGTTTGACAATATCTATCCCTCGCCTGTCCTACACACGGCTAGAGACCAGGAGATCCATGGCTCAAATCCCGGTTATGACATAGAATTTTTCAGTTTGAAAATATCTATACAACTCTTGTCCTACACACGGCTAGAGACGAGGAGATACATGGTTCAAATCCCGGCTATGTTATTGTATTTTTCAGCTTGACAGTTACTATCCAGCTCCTGTCCTACACACGGCTAGAGACCGAGAGATCCGTGGTTAAAATCCCGGCTATTGTATTGAATTTTTCAGTTTGACAATATCTATCCCTCTCCTATCCTACACACGAATAGAAACCGGGAGATCCATGTTTAAAATCCCGGTTATGTTATTGAATTTTTCAGTTTGACGATATCTATCCAACTCCCGTCCTACACACGGCTAGAGACGAGGAGATCCATGGTTCAAATCTAGCCTATGTGTTTGAATTTTTCAGTTTGACAGTATCTATCCAGCTCCTTTCTTACACACGGTTAGAGACCGAGCGATCCGTGGTTAAAATCCCGGCTTTTGTATTGAATTTTTCAGTTTGACAGTATCTATACGACTCCTTTCCTACACACGGCTAGAGACCAGTATATCCATGGTTCAAATCTCGGCTAAGTTATTTAATTTTTCAGTTTGACACTATTCAACCCCTGTCCTACAAACGAATAGAGACCAGGAGATCCATGGTTCAAATCCCGGTTATTGTATTGAATTTTTCAGTTTGACAATATCTATTCCACTCCTGTCCTACACACGGCTAGAGACCGGGAGATCCGATGTTCAAATCCCGGTTATGTTATTCAATTTTTCAGCTTGACAATATCTATCCAACTCCTGTCCTACACACGGCTAGAGACCGATAGATCCGTGGTCCAAATCCCGGCTATGTTATTTAATTTTTCAGTTTGACGATATCTATCTCACTCCTGTCCTACACACGGCTAGAGACCGGGAGATCCGTGTTTCAAATCCCGGCTGTGTTATTCAATTTTTAAGTTTGACATTATCTATTCAACTCCTGTCCTTCAAACGGCTAGAGGCCAGCATATCCATGGTTCAAATCCCGGCTATGTTATTGTACTTTTCAGTTTGACATTATCTATCCAAATCCTGTCCTACACAAGGCTAGAGTCCCGGAGATCCATGGTTCAAATCCCGGCTATGTTATTAAGTTTTTCAGTTAGAAACTATCTATCCCACTCCTGCCCTACACACAGCTTGAGACCCGAGATCCAGGGTTCAAACCCGGCTATGTTATCGAATTTTTCAATTTGACAATATGTATCCAACTCCTGTCATACACACGGCTAGAGACGAGGAGATCCATGGTAAAAATTCCGGCTATGTTGTTGAATTTTTCAATTTGACAATATGTATCCAACTCTTGTCCTACACACGGCTAAAGACCCGGAGATCCATGGTTCAAATCCCGGCTATGATATTGAATTATTCAATCTGACATTATCTATCCAACTCCTGTCCTACACACGGCTAGAGACCATGATATCCATGGTTCAAATCCCAGCTTTGTTATTGATATTTGCTGTATAACAATATCAGTCCAACTCCTGTCCTACACAGTGCTGGAGACCCGGAGATCCATGGTATAAGTCCCGGCTATTTTATGGAATTTTGCTGTTAAACTATTTCTATATTACTTCTGTCCTACACACGGCTAGAGATAAGGGGATCCATGGATGACATCCCGGCTATGTTATTGAATTTTTCAGTTTAACAATATCTATCTAATTCCTGTCCTACACACGGCTAGAGACTAGGAGATCCATGGTTCAAATCCCAGCTATGTTATTGAATTTTTCAGTTTCACAATATCTATCCAAATCTTTACCTACAAACGGCTAGAGACCAGGAGATCCATGGTTGAAATCCCAGCTATGTTATTGAGTTTTTCAGTTTTAAACTATTTATCCCAGTCCTGTCCTACACACGGCTAGGGACCGGCAGATCCGTGGTTCTAATCCCGTTTATGTTATTTAATTTTCAGTTTCACACTATCTATCCAACTATCATCGTACACACGGCTAGAGACGAGGAGATCCATGGTTCAAATCCCGGCTATGATATTGAATTCTTCAGTTTGACAATATCTATCTAACTCCTGTCCTACACACGGCTAGAGACCAGGAGATCCATCGTTCGCATCCAGGCTATGTTACTGAGTATTTCGGTTAGACAATATCTGTCCAACTCCTGTCCTACACACGGCTAAAACCAGGAGATTCATGATTCAATTCCTGGCTATGTTATTGAATTTTTCAGTTTGACAATATCTATCCAACTCCTATCCTAAATATGGCTAGAGACCAGTAGATCCAAGGTTCAAATCCCGGCATTGTTATTGAATTTTTGAGTTTGATAGTATCTTTCCAACTCCTGTCCTACAAACAGCTAGAGACCGATAGATCCGTGGTCCAAATCCCGCCTATGTTATTTAATTTTTCAGTTTGACAATATCTATCTCACTCCTGTCCTACACACGGCTAGAGACCGGGAGATCCGTGTTTCAAATCCCGGCTGTGTTATTCAATTTGTCAGTTTGACAATATCTATCCAACTCTTGTCCTATACACGGCTAGAGATAAGAAGATCCATGGTTCAAATCCTGGCTTTGTTATTAAATTTTTCAGTTTGACAATATCTATCGAACTCCTTTTCTACACACGGCCAGAGACAAGGAGATCCATAGTTTAAATCCCGGCTATGTTTTTGAATTTTTCACTTTGACACAATCCAACTCCTGTCCCACACACGGTTAGAGCCCAGGAGATCCATGGTTAAAATCCCGGCTATGTTATTGAATTTTTCATTTTGACAATATCTATGCAACTCCTGCCCTACACAAGGGTAGAGTCCAGGAGATCCATGGTTCAAATTCCTGCTATGTTATTAGGTTTTTCAGTTAGAAACTATCTCTCCCACTCCTGTCCTACACACTGCTGGAGACCCAAGATCCAGGGTTCAAACCCGGCTATGTTATCGAATTTTTCAGTTTTACAATATGTATCCAACTCCTGTCATACACACGGATAGAGACTAGGAGATCCATGGAAAAAATCCCGGCTATGTTGTTGAATTTTTCAGTTTGACACAATCTATCCAAATCCTGTCCTATACACGGCTAAAGACCCGGAGATCCATGGTAAAAATCCCGGCTATGTTGTTGAATTTATCAGTTTGACACAATCTATCCAAATCCTGTCCTATACACTGCTAAAGACCCGGGATACACAGTTCAAATCCCGGCTATGATATTGAATTTTTCAATTTGACACTATCTATCCAACTCCTGTCCTACACACAGCTAGAGACCATGATATCCATGGTTCAAATCCCGGCTTTGTTATTGATATTTGCTTTTAACAATATCAGTCCAACTCCTGTCCTACACACTGCTGGAGACCCGGAGATCCATGGTATAAGTCCCGGCTATGTTATGGAATTTTGCTGTTAAACAATATCTATCCAACTTCTGTCCTACACACGGCGAGAGTCAAGGAGATCCATGGATGAAATCGCGGCTATGTTATTGAGTTTTTCAGTTTATGAATAAGTATCCAACTCCTGTCCTACACACGGCTAGACACATGAAGATCCATGGTTCAAATCATATATATGTTATTGAATGTTTCAGTTTGACAATATCTATCCAACTCCTGTCCTACACACGGCTAGAGACCAGGAGATCCATGGTTTAAATCCCGGCTTTGTTATTGAATTTTTCAGTTTGACGCTAACCAACTCCTGTCCCACAAAGCTATTGAAACTATTTATCCCACTCCTGTCCTACACACGGCTAGACACCAGGAGATCCAAGATTCAAATCCTGGCTATTTTATCCTGGCTATTAAGCTCGGCTATGTTATTGAATTTTTCAGTTTGACAATATCTATCCAACTCCTGTCTTACACACGGCTAGAGACTAGGAGATCCATGGTTCAAATATCGGCTATGTTATTGAATTTTTCAGTTTGACAATATCTATCCAACTACCGTCCTACACACGGCTAGAGACCGTGAGATCCATGATTCGAATCCCCGGCTATGTTATTGAGTTTTTCAGTTTGACACTATCTTCGCGACTCCTGTCCTACGCACTGCATGAGTCCGGGAGATCCATGGTTCAAATCCCGGCAATATTATTCAATTCTTCAGTTTGACACTATCTATGCAACTCATGTCCTACACATGGCTAGAGACCAGGAGATCCATGGTTAAAATCCTGGGTATGTTATTGAATTTTTCAGTTAGACAATATCTATCCAATACCTGTCCTACAAACAGCTAGAGACCAGGAGATCCGTGGTTCAAATCCCGGCTATGTTATTGAATTTTTCAGTTAGACAGTATCTATCCAATACCTGTCCTACACATGGCTAGAGACCAGGAGATCCATGGTTCAAATCCGGCTATGTTATTGAATTTTTCAGTTTGACGCTAACCAACTGCTGTCCCACACAACTATTGAAACTATTTATCCCACTCCTGTCCTACACACGGCTAGACACCAGGAGATCCAAGATTCAAATCCATACTATTTTATTGAATTTTTCAGTTTGACAATATATATCCAACTCCTGTCCTACACACGGCTAGAGACGAGGAGATCCATGGTTCAAAAGCTCGGCTATGTTATTGAATTTTTCAATTTGACACTATCTATCTAGCTCCTGTCCTACACACGGCTAGAGACCAGGATATCCAAGGTTCAAATCCCGTCTATGTTGTTGAATTTTTCAGTTTGAGTATATCTATCCAACTCCTGTCCTACACACGGCTAGAGACCAGGATATCCAAGGTTCAAATCCCGTCTATGTTGTTGAATTTTTCAATTTGAGTATATCTATCCAACTCCTGTCCTACACACGGCTAGAGACCAGGATATCCAAGGTTCAAATCCCGTCTATGTTGTTGAATTTTTCAATTTGAGTATATCTATCCAACTCCTGTCCTACACACGGCTAGAGACCAGGATATCCAAGGTTCAAATCCCGTCTATGTTGTTGAATTTTTCAGTTTGAGTATATCTATCCAACTCCTGTCCTACAGCCGGCTAGAGACTATGAGATCTATGGCTCAAATCCCGGCTATGTTATTGAATTTTTCAGTTTGACACTATCTATCCCACTCTTGTCCTACACACGGCTAGAGACCAGGAGATCCATGGTTCTAATCCCGGCTATGTTATTGAATTTTTTCAGTTTGACAATATGTATCCAACACGTGTCGTACACACGGCTAGAGACCTGGAGATTCATGGTTCAAATCCCGGCTATGTTGTTGAATTTTTCAGTTTGACAATATCTATCCAATACCTGTCCTACACAGTGCTGGAGACCATGAGATCCATGCTTCAAATCCCGGCTATGTTGTTGATTTTTTCAATTTGATACTATCTGTCTTACTCCTGTGCTACAGACGTCTTGTGTAACAAAACAATTGACAGAATTGCTACGTTTACTCGTCTAATTTAATATATTGTTTCGGGACGAATTTATTGTGAAATCAATTGAATTTGTAAAGCTTCTCATCGCACCAGTGAATGATTTCAAGTCAAAATAAACTCTTACTGCGAACGCAAGTTTTGCTGTTATATTATTGTGTGGAGAAAAACAATTGTGTTGCGTCCGGATCACATTACCAACATTGATTCACTAGAGCGTTTTAAAAAGCTTTGTACATATTAGGTAATACGAATCTGTGGATTTAATTTGTTTAAAAATCACTAAGGGTTGTTTTGTTTGTAATGACACGAGAAGCAGATATTACAATTGAGTTTTACTTTAAGTACTCAGTGTGTACTTTTCCTCATAATCATATTCCCGGAAAACGGTGAAGTAAACAATACTGTTTCAACACAATTTTATTTGCGGATCATCACTCTGCGAATAACCACAAACAAATTAAATAAAACCGTTGTCGATATAATATGAGCATTGTGATTGATTTATTCATTTGCTCAACAAAACTCATTTTTAGATAGGTAGAGTGACTCTGGAAAATTCAATGCCATATTTGCAAAGAGCGGGTTTTTATGTATAATTTCGGTAGGCGACAGAGCTCTCGTATCGGTAGGTTGGTAGTAAGCTCTATTTTGTAAACCCTACGTGCATTTTGCATACCAGACAATGGAGGTGACGCGAGAGGAGCAGTACAAATACTGTTTTCGTTTCAACCATACAGCCACCGAAACTTATGAAAAGCTGAAGCAAGCGTACAGTGAAGATGCACTACCTCGTGCAACAGTGTTTAGGTGGTTCAAGGACTTCAAAGAAGGCCGACTTGTCAGTGTTAAGGAAGGTGTTTCGGCTTCTGCTGCGACTAAAGTCAACATCAAAACAGCTGCTGTGTTTGTCTGAGGGGATCGGCGTATAACATTACGTAACCTCAGTGAAGTGTTGAGAATTTCATATGGCAGTGTGTTTACAATTATGCACGACCATATCCATATGACCCGAGTTTGTGCTCGTTGGGTGCCACGTCTGTTGACTCCCGAACAAAAGGCTGTGCGAATGGAGACACGCCATGAGGTGCTGCGTCTCTTTGCTGATGGAGGGGATGCATTTTTTAAATTGATTATCACCGGTGATGAGGCATGCCTCCATCATTATGATCCTGAAGGAAAACAAGCCAGCAAGTGTGGAAATCGCCAGGTTCTCCAACACCAAAAAAGGCAAAAGATGTTCCATCTGCAGGGAAAGTGATCATCATATTTTTTTACTGTAATGGAATGATTTACCAGCATGCAGTTCCCCCTCACACTACTGTTACAGCAGCATACTACACGTCAGAAAGGCTACACTGATGAAGCACATTGCAAAGAAACGACCAGATCTTTCTCGGACTGGGTGGCGACTTCATCATGACAATGCACGGCGTCACGTCGCAAATCAAGTCCATGCCGTTTCTGGCTCGACTCAACATTACCTGTGTAGCACATCCACCTTATAGCCCCCACCTTGCACCCTTTAACTTTTTTTTTTATTCCCATCGTTGAAGGCAAAGCTTAGGGGTATTCGATTTGAAAACTCTGAAGGAGTGCTCAAGAAAAGTGAGCCGATTCTCAAGGACCTGACAAAGAATGGTCTGCAGCACATGTTCAAGGACTGGCAGAGACGCAATAAAAAGTGCATTGAGGTAGGAGGGGACTACTTTGAAAAATATCATGTAAACATTGAATTGGAGTAATAAACATCTGCGAAACAAAATCAGTCACAGCCTTGTTGATCAGCCCTCGTAGATACAAGCGATTGTCAAATGTTTGACAACTGCTCGATATTTATACTGGTCTTCAATACACATAAACGTTTACAGAAATAGCTACATTACATGTTATAGATACAAGCGATTGTCAAATGTTTAACAACTGGACGATATTTATACTGGTCTTTAATCAATATAAACGTTTACAGAAAAAGCTACATTACATGTTATAGATACAAGCGATTGTCAAATGTTTAACAACTGGACGATATTTATACTGGTCTTTAATCAAGATAAACGTTTACAGAAATAGCTACATTACATGTTATAGATACAAGCGATTGTCAAATGTTTAACAACTGGACGATATCTATACTGGTCTTTAATACACATAAACGTTTACAGAAATAGCTACATTACACGTTATAAATGCAAGCGACATTCAAATGTTTAATAACCGGACGATACTTATACTGGTCGTTAATACAGATAAACGTTTATAGAAATAGCTACATTACATGTTATAGATACAGGTGATAGTCAAATGTTTAACAACTGCTCGATATTTATACTGGGCTTTAATACAGATAAACGTTTACAGAACTAGCTACATTACACGTTATAGATACAAGCAATACTCAAATGTTTAACAACTGCTCGATATTTATACTGGTGTTTAATACAGATAAACATTTATAGAAATAACTACATTATATGTAATAGATACAAGCGATAATCAAATGTTTAACAACTGGACGATATTTATACTGGTCTTTAATACAGATAAACGTTTATAGAAATAACTACATTAAATGTTATAGATAGAAGCGATAGTCAAATGTTTAACAACTGGACGATATTTATACTGGTCTTTAATACAGATAAACGTTTACAGAAATAGCTACATTACATGTTATAGATACAAGCAATACTCAAATGTTTAACAACTGCTCGATATTTATACTGGTGTTTAATACAGATAAACGTTTATAGAAATAACTACATTAAATGTTATAGATAGAAGCGATAGTCAAATGTTTAACAACTGGACGATATTTATACTGGTCTTTAATACAGATAAACGTTTACAGAAATAGCTACATTACTAGTTATAAATACAAGCGATTGTCAAATGTTTAACAACTGCTCGATATTTATACTGGCTTTAATACAGATAAACATATATAGAAATAGCTACATTACATGTTATAGATACAAGCGATTGTCAAATGTTTAACAACTGCTCGATATTTATACTGGGCTTTAATACAGATAAACATCTATAGAAATAGCTACATTACATGTTATAGATACAAGCGATTGTCAAATGTTGAACACCCCACACTGGTGTCGCGAGAAACAAATGTACATAGAGGCCTTGAAATTAAATTGACTGAAACAATCTGAATGGAGGTTAGTATTTTTTAAGGATGCGACACAAAGTATATCTTGAATTTTCTGGGAATAGCCTCTGAAGAGTACTTTATTCTGGATCAATTCTACGGAATTTTGCATAACTGCTAAGAGATGGACAAAAAATATACTGCACATTAAAACAAACAACTTTTGTTACACACATATTTTTTATGGAGTGGATTGTTTTTGAGATACTGCTTATTTTTTGGTTTCAGCTTTAAAAAATCTGAGGTGTGCCATTCACATAACTTTCTCTATATCCCTGCAACAAATTATTCTTAAAAAGCTTATACTTCTATTTACTGTATGCTCATCGGAAAAAATTAGCAGAAATATTCTAATTTCTTGCTTTATTGTAAGTAGAACCGAAATAAGGGAGTACCATAGGTTAAAGTGAAAGCCAAAAGCTGGTTGCTATGTGACTGATGTTCCTTTGTTTGTATGGACAGGAGTTGACAAATTCCTGTATGAGAGAAGTATATGTTTTTCAAAGCTGAAACCAAGAAAAAGGAATATCTCAAAAACGATCAACTGCACGAAAAAAATGTATATAACATAAATTGTGTGTTTTAACGTGCTCTACATTTTTTGCGTGCTAAGTTTTCGTCCATCTCTTACGGTTTAGTAATTATGAAAAATTCATCCAGAATAAAGTAGTCTTCAGAGGCTATTCTCAGAAAATTCAAAATATTCATTTCATTTGTCAGGTAAATAACTTTAATATACGAAATTTTAATCAAAATTGTTAGAAAATTTTTGAGAAAATCAAAATTTTCGAAAAAAGTTCCATGTAAAGGGTAGTTTGGGGTGGGGGAATTTTTCTCAAAATCTTCGTGCCGCATCCCTGGAAGATACTAAACTTAAATACCCAGTTTGGTATTTTACCGACTATTCGTTTTTGAGTTATCGTGTTCACAGACACACGGACACACGGACACACACACACACGGACCTTTTTCTGTAAATACTTTTTTTTTTATACAGGGGACCCTAAAACATATATTTCCGGTGAAATCTCGGTATCGAATTTTTTGGTGGAGTGCAATACATTCTCTATTCACTATGTACATAGTGAGTATAGAGAAAGTAAAAACCTATAGTTTTCTCATACGGGAATTTGTCAATTCTTGTCCATACAAACAAAGGAACTTGAGTCACATAGCAGCCAGCTTTTGACTGTCACTTTAATCTATGGTTTTCGCTTATTTCCCTTCTACTTACAAGGAAGCAAGTAATAAGATTATTTCTGCTATTTTTTTTTTTCTCGATTAGAATGAAGTAACAAAAATGTGTTGCAGAGATATATAGAGAAAGTCATGATTTTTTTTATAGCGTTATAGTCCGCTTTTACCACACATGTGACCGCGGGCGATCTAAGCTATGATTGGTTTATCGTTTAACATGATTTAAGATTGCAAAAACAAGAATGGGTCGGAAATGATCTGTAAATTTTGGAGGCCAACGAAAACGCTTTCAGTTGAAGTGTTGAAAAAGTGTTAGAGGAAACCGAAGCTACATTAAAACGTCGCTTTAAGCTTGTAGGTTCTGCAAGTTGCTGTGGGTATATGTTGGACAGAAGTATTCCCGTACCAAGCAGATGGTACAGTCTGACTGACTTCACCATCCGTTAGAGGTTAACGTCGGGCAACTTGTGTCCTTGGGGGAAGGAAACGCTGGCCAGCACATAGGGGCTAAGCGCAGAGACGCACGGAAGTCGCTAGATGGCAGCCCCTGCGCGCCACTGAGGCTATACAGCCGTCGGGAGGCTCTCTCTGCGAAGCATGGGGCATGGCAGCAGACTCCTGGTTACAGAATAGAGGACTCCGGTACATCTACTCTGTGTATCGACGATTCTACTTCATGAACTTCGGTCCTCCAATATGTGGAGGATAAAATTAGGCGCCGGGCTCAAATATTCTGCGCCAGATTTGGCCAACAAGAGAACGCTGGGGACTATTTCCCAATACGGGCTTGCGGGCAACAATGGTTTCAATCCAGATGAACAACACCCCTCCTCCTAGCCTTGGAACTGGTCAGTCTAAATTCAATTCCAAAAAACAAAACAATACACGAGGAAACAGATGCTACTGGTGCTGAAATAGCAACCGTTGAGGAACCTATCAGTAGCGCTACCTCCTTAACGTCAACACTGGAAACTGCACCATTCCTGAGGTGTTAAGGCTTTACCAGCAGCAACAACACCTTGTCTACCAGTCTGGCTTCAACAACGGCACCTAACGAAGAGAGTTTCACTCGGAGCAAGTAACCGTGCCATCTACCTGCAAAACTCCAAACCTCACCTACCGGCGATGAAGAAGGGAAAGCAACGTCGTAGATATGCAACACCAGGTCCTAGGATAACCCAGAGTCAGCGGGAATCGAACCTGGACCTCCCGAGACGCCCGAGTTACCTGGCTCAGTTATACCATCCGTAGTCAAACGATAGAGTTGAGGCCACATTTCCATACACTATAACGCGATAAACAGCGTTAGGGTGCCATTTTGTCTAATTCCTTTGATTATCTGTGAATAGAGTTTTTACTATTGTCTTACACTGAAGATGGGATTTTTTAGTTCCTGCCCTGTACTGAGCCAGTTTGGTCGGTGCACGAGATTCGAACCCGGGACCTGCCACACAACCATATTTGTTGAGTGTAGCAAATACTGTCGACACCAAGCTGTAGCAGTACTAAACAGTCCGTTTCCATGCCAACGCGCACCTGTAAACGTGGCAGGCCGCATTATTTATCGGCTGGGCAGGACACTGGACATGACGCCCCGGTTTAATCCTCGTACACTGTTGCCAACTTTCCTAGCACATATTTTGCAGTTTACTTCACAACATATGAGAAACTAGGGATCTGAAACACGAAACTCATTTCCCAAGTTGTAAAGTTTCCCCTTCTTATACATTTGACTGGTGTTTCCATGTGTATCAGTGGTGTAGCCTGACTCCTAGCGTCCATGTGTATCAGTGGCGTACCCTGACTCCCAAATCCCATGTGTATCAGTGGCGTAACTTATTCCCAGATCCCATGTGTATCAGTGGCGTATCCTGACTCCCAGATCCCATGTGTATCAGTGGCGTATCCGGACTCCCAGATCCCATGTGTACCAGTGGCGTATCCTAAATCCCAGATCCCATGTGTATCAGTGGCGTATCCTGACTCCCATATCCTATGTGTATCAGTGGCGTATCCTGACTCTCAGATCCCATGTGTATCAGTGGCGTATCCTGACTCCCAGAACCCATGTGTATAAGTGGCGTATCCTGAAAGTTAGCTCCCATGCATATCAGAGGCGTATCCTGACACCTAGCTCCCATGTGTATCAGTGGCGTATCCTGACACCTAGCTCCCTTGTGTATCAGTGGCGTATCCTGACTCCCAGATCCCATGTGTATCAGTGGCGAATCATGACTCCCAGATACCATGTGTATCAGTGGCGTATCCTGACACCTAGCTCCCATGTGTATCAATGGCGTATCCTGACTCCCAGATCACATGTGTATCAGTGGCGTATCCTGAAAGCTAGCTCCCATGCGTATCAGCAGCGTATCCTGACACCTAGCTCCCATGTGTATCAGTGGCGTATCCTGACTCCCAGATCCCATGTGTATCAGTGGTGTATCCTGACTCCCAGATCCCATGTGTATCAATGGCGTATGACTCCCAGATTCCATGTGTATCAGTGGCGTATCCGGACTCCCAGATCCCATGTGTATCAGTGATGTATCCTGACTCCCATATCCCATGTGTATCAGGGGCGTATCCTGACTCCCAGATCCCATGTGTATCAGTGGCGTATCCTGACTCCCAGATCCCATGTGTATCAGTGGTGTATCCTGACTCCCAGATCCCATGTGTATCAATGGCGTATGACTCCCAGATCCCATGTGTATCAGTGGCGTATCCGGACTCCCAGATCCCATGTGTATCAGTGGCGTATCCCGACTCCCATATCCCATGTGTATCAGTGGCGTATCCTGACTCCCAGATCCCATTCGTATCAGTGGTGTAACCTCCCAGATCCCATGTGTATCAGTGGCGTATCCTGAAAGCTAGCTCTCATGCGTATCAGTGACATATCCTGAAAGCTAGCTCCCATGCGTATCATTGGCGTATCCTGAAAGCTAGCTCCCATGTGTATCCATGTCGCATCCTGACACCTAGTTCTATGCGTATCATTGGCGTATCCTAACACCTGGCTCCCATGCGTATCATTGGCGTATTCTGAAACCTTGCTCACATGTGCATCAGTGGCGTATCCTAACACCTTGCTCCCATGTGCATCAGTGGCTTATCCTAACACCTGGCTCCCATGCGTATCATTGGCGTATTCTGAAACCTTGCTCACATGCGTATCAGTGGCGTATCCTAACACCTAGCTCCCATGCGTATCATTGGCGTATCCTAACACCTTGCTCCCATGTGCATCAGTGGCTTATCCTAACACCTAGCTCCCATGTGCATCAGTGGCTTATCCTAACACCTAGCTCCCATGTGCATCAGTGGCTTATCCTAACACCTAGCTCCCATGTGCATCAGTGGCTTATCCTAACACCTTGCTCCCATGTGCATCACTGGCTTATCCTAACACCTAGCTCCCATGTGCATCAGTGGCTTATCCTAACACCTAGCTCCCATGTGCATCAGTGGCTTATCCTAACACCTTGCTCCCATGTGCATCAGTGGCTTATCCTAACACCTAGCTCCCATGTGCATCAGTGGCTTATCCTAACACCTAGCTCCCATGTGCATCAGTGGCTTATCCTAACACCTAGCTCCCATGTGCATCAGTGGCTTATCCTAACACCTAGCTCCCATGTGCATCAGTGGCTTATCCTAACACCTTGCTCCCATGTGCATCACTGGCTTATCCTAACACCTAGCTCCCATGTGCATCAGTGGCTTATCCTAACACCTAGCTCCCATGTGCATCAGTGGCTTATCCTAACACCTTGCTCCCATGTGCATCACTGGCTTATCCTAACACCTAGCTCCCATGTGCATCAGTGGCTTATCCTAACACCTAGCTCCCATGTGCATCAGTGGCTTATCCTAACACCTAGCTCCCATGCGTATCATTGGCGTATCCTAACACCTAGCTCCCATGTGCATCAGTGGCTTATCCTAACACCTTGCTCCCATGTGCATCAGTGGCTTATCCTAACACCTAGCTCCCATGTGCATCAGTGGCTTATCCTAACACCTAGCTCCCATGCGTATCATTGGTGTATTCTGAAACCTTGCTCCCATGCGTATCATTGGCGTATCCTGACACCTTGCTCCCATGCGTATCATTGGCGTATCCTAACACCTTGCTCCCATGTGCATCAGTGGCTTATCCTAACACCTAGCTCCCATGCGTATCATTGGTGTATTCTGAAACCTTGCTCCCATGCGTATCATTGGCGTATCCTAACACCTTGCTCCCATGTGCATCAGTGGCTTATCCTAACACCTAGCTCCCATGTGCATCAGTGGCGTATCCTAACACCTTGCTCCCATGCGTATCATTGGTGTATTCTGAAACCTTGCTCACATGCGTATCATTGGCGTATCCTAACACCTTGCTCCCATGCGTATCATTGGCGTATCCTGACACCTTGCTCCCATGCGTATCAGTGGCGTATCCTGACACCTAGCTCCCATGCATATCAGTGGCGTATCCTAACACCTTGCTCCCATGTGCATCAGTGGCGTATCCTGACACCTAGCTCCCATGCGTATCAGTGGCGTATCCTGACACCTAGCTCCCATGCGTATCAGAGGCGTATCCTGACACCTTGCTCCCATGCGTATCAGTGGTGTATCCTAACACCTTGCTCCCATGCGTATCATTGGCGTATCCTAACACCTTGCTCCCATGCGTATCTGTAGCGTATCCTGACACCTAACTCCCATGCGTATCAGTGGCGTATCCTGACACCTAGCTCCCACGCGTATCAGTAGCGTATCCTGACACCTAACTCCCACGCGTATCAGTAGCGTATCCTGACACCTAGCTCTCATGCATATCAGTGGCGTATCCTGACACCTTGCTCCCATGCGTATCAGTAGCGTATCCTGACACCTTGCTCCCATGCGTATCAGTAGCGTATCCTGACACCTAACTCCCATGCGTATCAGTGGCGTATCCTGACACCTAACTCCCATGCGTATCAGTAGCGTATCCTGACACCTTGCTCCCATGTGTATCAGTGGCGTATCCTAACACCTAACTCCCATGCGTATCAGTAGCGTATCCTAACACCTAGCTCTCATGCATATCAGTGGCGTATCCTGACACCTAACTCTCATACATATCAGTGGCGTATCCTAACACCCAGCTCCCACGCGTATCAGTGGCGTATCCTAACATCTAGCTCCCACGCGTATCAGCGACGTATCTTGAAACCTAGCTCCCATGTATATCAGTGGCGTATCCTGACATCTAGTTCAGATTTGTATCAGTGGTCTAGCCTAAGACGTTGAATAATGAATTGGGCAGTTTCTAGAAAAAGCAAAACAAATAATCAATGAGTGTATTCATTTAACTAAAGGAATACATACTGCTTTCTTTTAATTGGGACAGGTCCTAGACTGGAAGTGCTGTTATAATAATTAGAATAATAACCAATATAAAAAAAGTGATGAAGAAAAATTCATGTGATGTATTCATATCTCTGGAAAAAAAAAACTTTTCTTCTATAACTTCATGATAATCAAGATAAACATTAACAGAAATTGTCTTAATTCTTGCTTCCTTGTAAGTAGAAGGGAATACATTAGAATGAAGTGATTGTCAAGTGTTTTAAAAGCTGATTGCTATATACAACAATTGAAAAGTAAAAGTGAAAAGTTTAAGCAGTTTAAAATTGAAAACAATAAGAAGCAATATGTAGGAAACGATTAACTCCATAAAAAAGTATATGAAAAATTACGTTTTTGCCTTTCTCTTATGGATTTCCAGTTATAAAGAAGTCCAGAATGAAGAGGTCCTCAGAAGATGTTCCTACAAATTCAATATATCTATATATTTCATTTGCCATGAAAATATCTTGTTAAGCATATTTTAATAGAATGTAGCACGCAAAGGTAATTGGGGTTAGGGGTTTTCCTGAAGACCTTCAGGTACCATCCTTACAAGATACTCAACTGAAGTTTTGTATTAAACTGACTTTTGTTTTTCAGTTATTCTGACCACACACACACACACAGGCGGATATTTTTCTAAAAATATTTTTGTTTGGATACAGGGTTGCCAAAAAATGTATTTCCGGTAGAATCTTATATCGAATTTTTTGGTGGAATACATTAGCTTCTGTGTCTACTAAGAAGGCACATTGTACATACGCCTGGAGAAAGTAAATATCAAGTGATCTGATTCTTGTTAGGGGCAGAACAAAAACATCTGATGTGTTCCACTCTATGTCTCTGTTAATAAACTATTCTACTATCTTCTTCAGATAAACATAAGCAGAAATGTTTCCTTGGAAGCAGAAGGAAAACAAGCAATTGCACTAGGTTAAAATGAGAGTCAAATCTTTTAAAAGCTAGTTGCCATGTGGTTGAAATCGTTTCTTTGCATGGCCAGAAGTTTGCAAATTCCCGTATGTGAAAAGTTTAAAACCGAAACCAATAACAAGGAATATCTCAAAAGTGGTCAACCCCACCTATAAAAGAATATAAGTCATAAATTGTGTGTTTTAACGCGATCGACATTTTTTGTGCAGAAAGTTTTCGTCTATCTCTTACAGTTTACCAGTTATGTAAAAATCCAGCAAAAGTCATCCAAAATGAAGAGGTCTTCAGAGGCTATTCCCAGAAAATTCAAGATATACATTTTATTAGTTATATAACTATGTTTAATATAGAGTATTTAAATCGAAATAATTAGAACTATTTTTTTGAGTAAATCACAATTTTGGAATTTTCCTTGGAAAGGGTAGTTTGGGGTGTGGGAATTTTGGATTTTACCTTCGTTTTTGAGTTATTGTGTACACAGATACACGGATACACGCACGTACGTTTTTCTAAAAATGCTTTTTTTGTATACAGGGGACCCTAAAACGTGAAATATCAGTATTAAATTACAATACGCGTATACAGGATGTGCAAGGTACGAGTAGAGAAAGTAATATAACTGTTCTAACTTAACTGATGCGATTTGGGAATGAGAGGTTTATCCCCATTCCTGCAGTTGGGGCATTTCATTGAATGGGAAAAACCAACCTTGTAACTTGCAGTTTGTGGCCTGTTTTTGGTTGTTCCTGACCTAGCTAACAATTGGTCAGCACAACCCGTACAAGTTTTTCTTTCAGACTGTTGAAACCCGACCGAGGTGTCACGTGACAATCGACTTGTGTTGAATGGAACGTAACTCAACATGGGTATCAAAATTAAAGAAACGTTTGGGATGGATGGCGGGGCAGATAAGCAGACGGAGTATTTAGAGAAAAATTAAGATATGTCATATTGACAGACAGCAAATAATTGCACAATGCAAGGTTTCATTAGAAGTACAGTCTGGGCAAAAATCGGAGAGGTAACCAGCAACAGGTATCACACTCATTAGAGAGGAGCTCGAGTGGATTAGACTAGGAGCACGAAACTTTCTGACGAGAATGAGTCCCATTTGCGTGGAGGAAGAGTCGTGCACCAACATCTTGGCAAGATGTAGGGGTACGGAGGAAAAGAGGGGAAAATATTTACCGCGAATATAGAGCTTGAAGCATGATGGACGCTACCGGCAGGCACGGATGACGTGGACGGGCTAGGGTAATTTATACTTAAGGCAAGACAGCTGAGAAGAGGGCGAGCAATAAGAATAGCTAAAAAAAGTGATTACAATATTTTACATACTTTTCAATAGGGCATTTGTCAATTCCTCGCAATACAAAGAAACGGATTTCAACAACATGGCATACATATATTCCTTGTTATTTGTTTCAGTAAGCAAATCTGATGTGTTCCATTCACATGACTTGCTCTACATCTCTGTAATAAATTATTGTCAAAACGCTTATACTTTTATTTACTTCATGCTAACTGAGAACAAAATTGTAGAAATAATCTTATTACTTGCTTCCTTGTAAGTAGAAGCGAAATAAGGGAGTAACATAGGTTAAAGTGATAGTCAAAAGCTGGTTGCTATGTGACTGAAGTTCCTCTGTTTGTATGGACACGAGTTGACAAATTCGTGTATGAGAAAAGTATGTTTTTCAAAGCTGAAACCAATAAGAAGGAATATCTCAAAGACGACCAATTCTACGAAAAAATGTATATAACATAAATTGTATGTTTTAATGTGCTCTACATTTATTGTGTGGTAAGTTTTTGTCCATCTCTTAGCAGATATGCAAAATTCCTGAAATTCATCCAGAATAAAGGAGTCTTCAGAGGATATTCCCAGAAAATTTAAGATATACATATCATTTGTTATGTAAACATCTTAAATATACAATATTTTAATAAAAATCCTTAGAGTCATTTTTGGAAAAATAACATTTTTTGAAAAAAAGTTCTATGTAAAGGGTAGTTGGGGTGGGGGATTGTCTTGAAAATATTCGTGACGCATCCTTGGAAGATACCAAGATTGTTATAAACGGTCCTTTCTTTTTGAACTGTTCTGTCTACAGACACACACAGACACAGACACCCACAGACACACAGACACAGAGACACACACAGACACACAGACACACACAGACACAAACACACACAGACACACACAAACACAGACACACACAGACACAGACACACACAAACACACACAGACACACACAGACACAAACACACATAGACACACACAAACACAGACACACACAGACACAGACACACAGACACACACAAACACACACAGACACACACAGACACAAAGACACACACAAACACACACAGACACATAGACACACACAGACACACACAGACACAAACACACACAGACACACACACAGACACAAACACACACAAACACACACAGACACACACAGACACAAACACACACAAACACACACAGACACACACAGACACACAAACACACACAGACACACACAGACACACACAGACACACAAACACACACAGACACACACACAAACACACACAGACACACACAGACACAAACACACACAGATACACACAGACACTTAGACACACACAAACACAGACACACACAGACACAGACACACAGACACACACAGACACACACACAAACACACACAGACACAAAGACACACACAGACACAGACACACACAGACACACACAAACACACACAGACACACACAGACACACACAGACACAAACACACACAGATACACACAGACACTTAGACACACACAGACACAGACACACAGACACACACAGACACACACAGACACAAAGACACACACAGACACAGACACACACAGACACACAAACACATACAGACACCCACAAACACATACAGACACCCACAAACACACAGACACACAAACACATACAGACACACAAACACATACAGACACCCACAAACACACAGACACACAGACACACACAGACACACACAAACACACACAGACACAAAGACACACACAGACACAGACACACACAGACACACAAACACATACAGACACCCACAAACACATACAGACACCCACAAACACACAGACACACAAACACATACAGACACACACAGACACACACAAACATACACAGACACACAAACACACACAGACACACACAGACACGCAGAAACACACAGACACACACAGGCACACACAGAGACACAGACACACACAGGCGCACACAGACACACACAGACACACACAGGCACACACAGACACACACAAACCCACACAGTCACACAAACCCACACAGACACACGCAGACACACAGACACAAGGGCACACACAGTAACACACTCAGACACACACAGTAACACACTCAGACACACACAGTAACACACTCAGACACACACAGACACACAGGCACACACTCAGACACAAACACAGGCACACACTCAGACACACACAGACACACACAGGCATACACACAGACACACACAGGCACACATTCAGACACACACATACACAAACACACACAGACACACAGACACACACAAACACACACAGAGACACAGACACACACAGGCGCACACAGACACACAAAGACACACACAGGCACACACAAACACACACAGACACACACAGACACACACAGGCACACACAAACCCACAAAGACACACGCAGACACACACAGACACACAGGCACACACAGTAACACAGTCAGACACACACAGACACACAGGCACACACTCAGACACAAACACAGGCACACAATTAGACACACACAGGCACACACAGGCACACACTCAGACAGACACATACACACACAGACACATACACACACAGACACAAACAGACACACACAGACACACACAGGCACACACTCAGACACACACAGACACAAACACACACAGACACAAACAGACACACACAGACACACACAGGCACACACTCAGACACACACAGACACAAACACACACAGACACAAACACACACAGACACACACAGGCACAAACAGACACACACAGACATACACAGGCGGACACTCAGACAGACACAGACACACACAGGCACACACAGACACACACAGACATACACATGACACACACATGCACACACAGACACACACAGGCACACACAGACACTCACAGACACACACAGGCACACATTGACAAACACAGACTCACACAGATGCAGACACACATAGATACAGACACACACAGACAAACACAGACACAGACACACCCAGGCACACACAGACACACACAGACACACACTGACACACACAGAGACACACAGACTGATACACACAGACACAGGCACACACACTCGCTCACAGACAGACTCAGACACACACAGATCTTTTTCTGAAAATGCTTTTGTTGGATACAGGGGACCCTAAAACATATATTTCCGGTGAAATCCCGGTATAGAATTTTTGGGTGGAGTGCAATACCTTCTCTATACGCTATGTACATAGTACGTGTAGAGAAAGTAAAAAGGGATTATAATATTTTACATACATTCAGTTTTAAAATACACATATCTTATTTTATATGTATGCAACATTGAGTTTAATGAATTGCAGAGACTTAAGATCCCTTGCTGCTCAAAAATGGGGCAGGTTCTGACAACATCGACTTGTGCCTTAGTCTCTGTCAAGTTCCGGGAAATGCTACGTCTTCCGTGCCTGCCAGTAGCGTCCAACATGCTTCTAGCTCTATGTTCGCGCTGGTAAACGATCGCGGTGAATATTTTCCCTCCATGTTTCCATACCCCTATATCTTTTTTTTTTGTTTTTGTTTTAACCAACAAAAACCTAATCACAGACCGCACTTAAGTTCTCCAGTCACATTGTACTGAATGTAGGGCTATTCTGACACCAAGATGGCGGCTTTTGATTTGTTTTTATCTATCTCATATATTATAACGTTTTTAATGGATTAAAGTTTGAGGTGACTCATACCTACAAATATTTGAGCAATATTAAACAAGAGAGTGATCACGGCAATAAAGGGACAAAGATATTCAAATACAGCAACACAGAATAAACGGCCTTCCGATGTAGTGACGTGCCCTATTACAGTAGAAAATACACTTAGAGAAATATATACACAAAACAGTTTTTAAAAGATTCGACTATCGTTTTGGCCTTGTGTATTCCATTGTTTCCCGTCTACTTATAAAAGTATTTCTGCTACTGTTTATCTTGATTACCGTTATAGAAGAATTAGCTTTTTAACAATACATTGTTATAGATATGTAGAGAAAGTCATGTGAATGGAACACATCAGATTTCCTTTTTATATTTATCCCAACATTTCTGTTGTTCTCCTATGATTTTCTTTTTTGTTCATACAGATAAGCAGATTTACAAATGCCCCAGGCGAGAATCGAACCCGCAACCCCCGTGCCACGAAGCCTTCGTGGGTGACAACTACTAGATGAACACTGAAAGACAGCGCAGATTGAAAATGTCGAGAGTACGAAAGTGTAGGTGTTGGGTACTAAACAAACTTGTGGGCGCTTCAAACACTTGTTGAGTGAGTCATTAAAGTAAAGATGTAACTCACTGCAAGGAGTGAGTTCTCTTTTCAAAGCTCTGCTCACCTTTATCCTCACGTTTTGTAATAGACTTGTGGGCGCTTCAAACACTTGTTGAGTGAGACATTAGAGTACAGATGTAACTCACTGCAAGGAGTGAGTTCTATTTTCAAAGCTCTGCTCACCTTTATCCTCACGTTTTGTAATAGACTTGTGGGCGCTTCAAACACTTGTTGAGTGAGACATTAGAGTAAAGATGTAACTCACTGCAAGGAGTGAGTTCTCTTTTCAAAGCTCTGCTCACCTTTATCCTCACGTTTTGTAATAGACTTGTGGGCGCTTCAAACACTTGTTGAGTGAGTCATTAAAGTAAAGATGTAACTCACTCGAAGGAGTGAGTTCTCTTTTCAAAGCTCTGCTCACCTTTATCCTCACGTTTTGTAATAGACTTGTGGGCGCTTCAAACACTTGTTGAGTGAGTCATTAAAGTAAAGATGTAACTCACTGCAAGGAGTGAGTTCTCTTTTCACAGCTCTGCTCACCTTTATCCTCACGTTTTGTAATAGACTTGTGGGCGCTTCAAACACTTGTTGAGTGAGACATTAGAGTACAGATGTAACTCACTGCAAGGAGTGAGTTCTCTTTTCAAAGCTCTGCTCACCTTTATCCTCACGTTTTGTAATAGACTTGTGGGCGCTTCAAACACTTGTTGAGTGAGACATTAGAGTAAAGATGTAACTCACTGCAAGGAGTGAGTTCTCTTTTCAAAGCTCTGCTCACCTTTATCCTCACGTTTTGTAATAGACTTGTGGGCGCTTCAAACACTTGTTGAGTGAGTCATTGAAGTAAAGATGTAACTCACTGCAAGGAGTGAGTTCTCTTTTCAAAGCTCTGCTCACCTTTATCCTCACGTTTTGTAATAGACTTGTGGGCACTTCAAACACTTGTTGAGTGAGTCATTAAAGTAAAGATGTAACTCACTGCAAGGAGTGAGTTCTCTTTTCAAAGCTCTGCTCACCTTTATCTTCACGTTTTGTAATAGACTTGTGGGCGCTTCAAACACTTGTTGAGTGAGTCATTAAAGTAAAGATGTAACTCACTGCAAGGAGTGAGTTCTATTTTCAAAGCTCTGCTCACCTTTATCCTCACGTTTTGTAATAGACTTGTGGGCGCTTCAAACACTTGTTGAGTGAGACATTAGAGTAAAGATGTAACTCACTGCAAGGAGTGAGTTCTCTTTTCAAAGCTCTGCTCACCTTTATCCTCACGTTTTGTAATAGACTTGTGGGCGCTTCAAACACTTGTTGAGTGAGACATTAGAGTAAAGATGTAACTCACTGCAAGGAGTGAGTTCTATTTTCAAAGCTCTGCTCACCATTATCTTCAAGATTTGTAATAGACTTGTGGGCGCTTCAAACACATGTTGAATGAGTCATTAGAGTAAAAATGTAACTCACTGCAAGGAGTGAGTTCTCTTTTCAAAGCTCTGCTCACCATTATCTTCAAGTTTTGTAATAGTACAATTTACTTGATTCAGTAATCATATTGTAACAAATGTCTTTACCGGCTCAAGAATTAGTTACAAATAATATCTTTAATCACTGCTGCAAATAGTTCAGTTCCACAGCTGAACGTCATGCATGGTGGCTCAGCACCTTCACTTCAGCCACAACACAACTCACTGCGATTCGTCCTGCTTTTTATAGCCACAAAATGACGTCACAAACTTTCTGGAAACTTGTCGAAGATAGCAGAAACATCTCAAATATCGATCAGAATCATGATGTCACGTCTACTGTTTCGTCGCGCCGTTGTTTGAGATGTCTCAGATTGCAGCTCCACTGCCGCATACCACAGTGAACATGAGAAGGGTCGCACGCGCGGACGGCATTGTCACAATGCTATCAAATATTTGTGTTACTTTATAACAATGTCAGTACATGTAATGAGGTACTTTTGGAATAGATTATACTTCCAGGTGTGCATATTTACACAGCAAACCCCTCCCCACTACCCTCCTTATACCACTGACTGCTCTGTGTGTTCGTAGCTGTGTGCGATTCGGAGCTCAAAACCAAGCTCTAACATGTTTTTTAATAAATTAACAAAAAAATCCATGAGCATGAATGACAGATATTTGCTCCTGCTGTAAAATGTATATACAATCAATATTAGGTTTTGGAAAGAAACAAGTGAATACATGACTACCTCAATTCCTTTGTCATCGTAGAGACCCTGCAGCTCTGGACCAACCATCTCCAGCAGCTGTCGCCGTTCTTCTGAGAAATCTGCAAACAAAGAAATATTCTTTGTTATGCTCTGTACTTGAGCACTTATGTGAAATAAAAGTTTTCCCTCCGGTTATTTTCTGTACTACAACACCAACATAATGCCGAATTTAAAGTAACCATCGCAATATGGTCGTTTTTTACTTTCTCTACACGTACTATGTGCATAGTGTAGAGAAAGTATTGTAACCCACCCAAAAATTGTGTGTGTCCGTGTGCCTGTGAACACGATAACTCAAAAACGAAAAATAGGTAAAATACCAAACTTGGTATTTAAGTTTAGTATCTACCAGGGATGTGACACGAGGATTTTGAGAAAAATCCATCCACTTCAAACTATCCTTTACATGGAACTTTTTTCGAAAGTTTTGATTTTCTCAAAAATGGCTCGAATGATTTTGATTAAAATATCGCATATTATAGATATTTACCTGAAAAATAAAATATATATCTTGAATTTTCAGGGAATAGCCTCCTAAGACTACTTTATTCTGGATGATTTTGCATAACTGCTGAACCGCAAGAGATGCACAAAAACTTACCACACAAAAAATGTAGAGCATGTTAAAACACACAATTTATGTTATGTACATTTTTATCGCGGTCTTTATCGTTTTTGAAATATTCCTTGTTTTTGGTTTCAGCTTTGAAAAACTTATACTTTTCTCATACAGGAATTTGTCAACTCCTGTACATACAAACAAAGGAACTTCAGTCACATAGCAACCAGCTTTTGACTATCACTTTAACCTATGCTACTCCCTTATTTCACTTCTACTTATAAGGAAGCAAGTAATAAAAATATTTTTGCTAATTTTTGCTGATTAGCATGAAGTAAATAGAAGTATAAGCTTTTTAAGAATAATTTGTTGCAGAGATGTAGAGCAAGTCATGTGAATTGTACACATCAGATTTTTTCATCATTATACTGATTTAAAACTTAGTACAGTTTATATGTACCGCTAAATTGAACATTTAACACGATAAAATCTTATTTTTAATCCTCAAAAGACATGCACGAGTCCAAAGTGTAGTGACTAAATATGGCGGAAATTCTGCTTCACCAACCACGGTGCATTTCCAATTTAATCTGGTGAAGTCGCAAAATTGACCAGGAAAAGCAGAATATTGAATACTGTCGTTATGGGCTTGTTGTTAACGAAAATGTTGCAACCTGTTTTCGTTTTTGTCCCGGTTACCGTTCTCCAGCTTTGTGAACCTAAGAATATTGTTTGTTTTTGTGATAAATGAAGAGCAAACAAACTCTTGTGTTGTACGATATATTCTTGACTGAACGGTAGAAAATGGGATAATGAGATGAAGGAAATGCTCCACGACAGGAAATAGGAATATTGGAAACACGGATATGACGTACGATCGAATAAACAGCATTCTGCTTGCCGAACCAGATTTGATCAAGAAATGTGAAGGGGCGGGGGGGGGGGGCATTACCAAGATGAGAGTCACAACTGACTCCCGCTTTTTATACAAAACAATATGAAAGTAAGAGTATTTTTGTGAGGAATGAGAACACCTCAAAAAATATGATATGCTACATTCACATGACTTTCTCTACATCTCTGCAATAAATTATTGTTAAAAAGCTTATGCTTCTATTTACTTTATGCTAATCGAAGAAAAGAATAGCACAAATAGTCTTATTACTTGCTTCCTTGTAAGTAGAAGGGAAATAAGGGAGTAGCATAGGTTAAAGTGAAGTCAAAAGCTGGTTGCTATGTCACTGAACTTTCTTTGTTTCTATGGACAAGAGTTGACAATTTCCTGTACGACAAAAGCGTAAGCTTTTTAAAGCTGAAACCAAAAATAATGAATATTTTAAAAACGATCAACTTCACGAAAAAATGTGTATAACATAAATTGAGAGTGTTAATGTCTTTTACATTTTTTGTGTGGTAAGTTTTTGTCCATCTCTTGCGATTTAGGTGTTATGTAAAATTCCGTAAAATTGATCCAGAATAAAGTAGTCTTCAGAGGCTATTCCCAGAAAATTCAAGATACACATTTTATTTGTCAGGTAAATATGTTTAATATTTTAATCAAAATGGTTAGAGCCATTTTGCAGAAAATCAAAGTTTTCGAAAAAAGTTCCATGTAAAGGGAAGATGGATGGAAGATTTTCTTAAAAATCTTCGTGTCGTATTTTTGGAAGATACCAAACGTGAATACCAAGTTTGGTTTTTAACGGTCTTTTCGTTTTTGAGCTATGCTGCCCACAGACACACACATATACACGCACACGGACATGTTTCTAAAAATGTTTTTTTTGGATTCAGGGGGACCCAAAACATGTTTTTCCGGTGAAATGTCGGTATCGGATTTTTGGGTGGTTTACAATTTCTTCCTCTATACGTTATGCACATAGTACGTGTAGAGAAAGTAAAACGATTTTCTACCTTTATCTACACGTACTACGTCACTCGAAAGGTGTCGTCATCTCACTTTTAAACGGAAGAGTCGAGTTATATACAATCGTCAAATACCACAACATTAGAGATTGTCGAATTGCATAAAAGTGTCTCTAAAGACTTCCCCGTGCCATCTATCTTCTCCTTGATGCACTTTTCCTTGCTGTCACATTCAAAGTACATAGTACATCTCCTTAAACTGTCTTTTTGAAGAATTAGCCATTTCCAAGATATTCCTTGTAGGTAATTGGTTTCAAATGTAAAATACATAAACGTTTCCCAAATGGGAAGTCGTTACTTGTTTTTGTTTCTGATATCAAGCAAACACATTGGAATTTCTCTTCATATAGAAACCAGATGTGAGTGTGCCTTAGTCCTGAAAATATATGGATTATCGTGAAGTAAAGAATAAACCGTTTGCTAAAGAAAGTCGTGAGAACATACACAATAAAGAGTTACTAAGTGTTTGTGAGGTCAAAGCCCCCGATGTGACTGTACAGCTGATAGACAATGTCTTCTGCCTTGGCTGCCAGTCTAGTATCTCTAGACCTACTCTAGGATGTACATAAAAAACAAATGGAAATATCGTGTTGTTTATGGACGCTCTTTAACTGCTGTGGCCCTCCCATTCTATACTGGGCGTGAAATAGCGCTTAATTTTGCTCAGATGCCTCTCTATCAGGCTTGAGCTTCTTTTACGTGCCGTAAACCTACGACACGAGACCAACGGCTTTACTTCCTTTCCGAAGGACGCCATGCTAACAATTTTTACACCCAAAAAAATGCATCTTCCTCCGCCGGGTTTGAACCTGCGACCTTGGGTATATGAAGTTAGTATGGTAACCCTAACACCACGAAAGGGGACAGGATTAGATCAAATTACATTTATTGATTACTGTTCATAATTATTAGTTTATCAACTCTGATTTTGAATTTTTCAGAGGTGTCAAGATTGCAGAATTTACAATTATACGTCTGTTTCGAAAAACCAGTTTGTATAGTATGTATTCTTAGGATATTCTTGTTTATTATATTTACAACAGTATTGTTTGACTGAATGAAATTCTCCTCTGTATAGAAGCTATGAGTAATAAGGTTTCTTTCTAATTCTGATCTAAACTTGTTTTACAAGTCTTGTATAGAAGAGGGAAGTGAATTAAGTAGAACTCTACCATGGTAGTAAACCCCGTTTTGTAATGTCTGTGGTTTATGTCTCTTTGTTATGAATATCTGTAAACTTTTCTGGGTTATTTACTACAAATGACAGTGCAGCTGGAATATATTCACAGGCTAATAGCAAAATTACAAACATTTTGAAAAATAGTTTGCAGTAAATTACCCTTCCTTAAATTCTTATTACTTTTTTTTTTTTGCACAATAAAGACTTTTTTGGCATTTACCCAATTTTCCATGAATATACGCATAATAATCTATTTTAGAATGCTCTTATTTATAAGTGAATTTAATAATATTTTTTTTATTTTATTCTTGACAAATTAGCAGTTATACTATACAGATATCTCATGCATTAGATAACATTTGAGGTTGCCTCCTCTAACATACACACAAATTATAATAATATATCTTTATAAATAAGTGTTGCAATTGACTTAAAGTTTAAAGTTATGATAACAAAACAATGAAACTTCACGGTTAAGAAATGTATGAATAATTATTAATAGAGGTCACTAGCTAAGAAATGTTGTGGTAGTTTTCATTTGTGTGAAGTTTTGACATGCAGCTTGAGCACCAGTAACGTTGTTGTCTTCATATAGTGTTCTATTGGAAGTTGGTGTTGAACCTCTGCGGACAAACTTATTGTGTACAACTTGCAGTTTTATTTGTTGTGGGCCATATATGAGCTGAGAAAAGGTCCAATTAAACATTTGTAAAAAGAACGGAGCAGTCCAGGACAATCTTGGAGCATTTGTTAATCAATGGATAAAGTTTGAGTTAGTAATCTGATCATTCCATGCCATTTTTGTGTCCAGGATATTAACCCAAATTGAGATGGCTACAAAGTTAACTGATTATTCTGTAAATGTAAATAATCAAGGTTCTGACAAGGCCTTAGAGAAAATATTTTTGCTTCTGCCTTGTTGATGTTAACTGAAATGCGCTATACCGTATGCCATTCAGCTAATAGTGAAAGATGCTTGCTGATGTCTAGTTGCTGTATTTAGTTTGGAGTGTGAAAAAAGCAGGAAAGTGTCGTCTGAGATGGAATCTGGTTGTAGATCAGGTATATCATATTAAACAGTAATGGTGAGAAAACTGATCCTTGTGGTACTGCGATGGAAGCTGGTTATTGATCAGGTATATCATGTTAAAAAGTAACGGTGCGAGAACTGATCCCTGTGGTACTGCGATGGAATCTGGTTGTAGATCAGGTATATCATATTAAACAGTAATGGTGAGAAAACTGATCCTTGTGGTACTGCGATGGAAGCTGGTTATTGATCAGGTATATCATGTTAAAAAGTAACGGTGCGAGAACTGATCCCTGTGGTACTGCGATGGAATCTGGTTGTAGATCAGGTATATCATATTAAACAGTAATGGTGAGAAAACTGATCCTTGTGGTACTGCGATGGTAGCTGGTTATTGATCAGGTATATCATGTTAAAAAGTAACGGTGCGAGAACTGATCCCTGTGGTACTGCGATGGAATCTGGTTGTAGATCAGGTATATCATATTAAACAGTAATGGTGAGAAAACTGATCCTTGTGGTACTGCGATGGAAGCTGGTTATTGATCAGGTATATCATGTTAAAAAGTAACGGTGCCAGAACTGATCCCTGTGGTACTGCGATGGAATCTGGTTGTAGATCAGGTATATCATATTAAACAGTAATGGTGAGAAAACTGATCCTTGTGGTACTGCGATGGAAGCTGGTTATTGATCAGGTATATCATGTTAAAAAGTAACGGTGCGAGAACTGATCCCTGTGGCACTGCGATGGAATCTGGTTGTAGATCAGGTATATCATATTAAACAGTAATGGTGAGAAAACTGATCCTTGTGGTACTGCGATGGAAGCTGGTTATTGATCAGGTATATCATGTTAAAAAGTAACGGTGCGAGAACTGATCCCTGTGGTACTGCGATGGAATCTGGTTGTAGATCAGGTATAGCATGTTAAACAGTAATGTTGCGAAAACTGATCCTTGTGGTACTGCGATGGAAGCTGGTTATTGATCAGGTATATCATGTTAAACAGTAATGGTGCGAAAACTGATCCTTGTGGTACTGCGATGGAAGCTGGTTGTTGATCAGGTATATCATGTTAAACAGTAGCGGAGCTGGAACTGATCCCTGTGGTACTGCGATGGAAGCTGGCTGTAGATCAGCTATATCATGTTAAACAGTAGCGGAGCTGGAACTGATCCCTGTGGTACTGCGATGGAAGCTGGATGTAGATCAGCTATATTATGTTAAACAGTAATGGTGCGAAAACTGATCCTTGTGGTACTGCGATGGAAGCTGGTTGTTGATCAGGTATATCATGTTAAACAGTAGCGGAGCTGGAACTGATCCCTGTGGTACTGCGATGGAAGCTGGTTGTAGATCAGGTATATCATGTTAAACAGTAGCGGAGCTGGAACTGATCCCTGTGATACTGCGATGGAAGCTGGCTGTAGATCAGGTATATCATGTTAAACAGTAGCGGAGCTGGAACTGATCCCTGTGGTACTGCGATGGAAGCTGGCTGTAGATCAGCTATATCATGTTAAACAGTAATGGTGCGAAAACTGATCCTTGTGGTACTGCGATGGAAGCTGGTTGTTGATCAGGTATATCATGTTAGACAGTAGCGGAGCTGGAACTGATCCCTGTGGTACTGCGATGGAAGCTGGTTGTAGATCAGGTATATCATGTTAAACAGTAGCGGAGCTGGAACTGATCCCTGTGATACTGCGATGGAAGCTGGCTGTAGATCAGCTATATCATGTTAAACAGTAATGGTGCGAAAACTGATCCTTGTGGTACTGCGATGGAAGCTGGTTGTTGATCAGGTATATCATGTTAAACAGTAGCGGAGCTGGAACTGATCCCTGTGGTACTGCGATGGAAGCTGGTTGTAGATCAGGTATATCATGTTAAACAGTAGCGGAGCTGGAACTGATCCCTGTGATACTGCGATGGAAGCTGGCTGTAGATCAGGTATATCATGTTAAACAGTAGCGGAGCTGGAACTGATCCCTGTGGTACTGCGATGGAAGCTGGCTGTAGATCAGCTATATCATGTTAAACAGTAAAGGTGCGAAAACTGATCCTTGTGGTACTGCGATGGAAGCTGGTTGTTGATCAGGTATATCATGTTAGACAGTAGCGGAGCTGGAACTGATCCCTGTGGTACTGCGATGGAAGCTGGTTGTAGATCAGGTATATCATGTTAAACAGTAGCGGAGCTGGAACTGATCCCTGTGATACTGCGATGGAAGCTGGCTGTAGATCAGCTATATCATGTTAAACAGTAATGGTGCGAAAACTGATCCTTGTGGTACTGCGATGGAAGCTGGTTGTTGATCAGGTATATCATGTTAAACAGTAGCGGAGCTGGAACTGATCCCTGTGGTACTGCGATGGAAGCTGGTTGTAGATCAGATTTATCATGTTAAACAGTAGCGGAGCTGGAACTGATCCTAGTGGTACTCCTGCTGTGAAAGCAGGTTGTAGATGAGGTATACCATGTTAAACAGTAGCGGTGCGAGAACTGATCCTTGTGGTACTCCTGCGATGGAAGCTGGTTGTTGATCAGGTATATCATGTTAAACAGTAGCGGTGCGAGAACTGATCCTAGTGGTACTCCTGCTGTGAGAGCAGTTTGTAGATGAGGTATACCATGTTAAACAGTAGCGGTGCGAGAACTGATCCTTGTGGTACTCCTGCGATGGAAGCTGGTTGTTGATCAGGTATATCATGTTAAACAGTACCGGTGCGAGAACTGATCCTAGTGGTACTCCTGCTGTGAAAGCAGGTTGTAGATCAGGTATACCATGTTAAACAGTAGCGGTGCGAGAACTGATCATTGTGGTACTCCTGCGATGGAAGCTGGTTGTAGATCGGGTATATAATGTTAAACAGTAGCGCTGTGAGAACTGATCCTTGTGGTACTTCTGCGATGAAAGCTGGTTGTAGATCAGGTATATAATGTTAAAAAGTGGCGGTGCCAAAACTGATTCTTGTGGTACTCCTGCACTAGAAGCTGGTTGTAGATCAGGTAAATCATATTAAACGGTAGCGGTGCCAGAACTCATCCTTGTGGTACTCCTGCTTTGGATGCTGGTTTTAGATCAGGTATATTACGTTAAACAGTAGCGGTGCGAGCACTGTTTCTTGTGGTACTGCGATGCAAGCTGGTTGTAGTTCAGGTATATCGTGTTAAATGGTTGCGGTGCGAGAACTGATCCTTGTGGTACTACGATGGAAGCTGGTTGTAGATCAGGTATGTCCTGTTAAACAGTAGCGGTGCGAGAATTGATCCTTCTGGTACTGCGATGGAAGCTGGATGTAGATCAGGTATAACATATTAAACAGTAGCGGTGATTGAACTGATCCTTGTGGTACTGTGATGGAAGCTGGTTGTAGAGCAGGATTATCGTGTTAAACAGAAGCGATGCCAGAACTGATCCTTGTGGTACTGCGATGGAAGCTGGTTGTAAATCAGGTATATCATGTTAAACAGTAGTGATGCGAGAACTGATCATTTTGGTACAGCGATGGATGCTGGCTGTAGATCAGATATATCATGTTAGACAGTAGCGGTGCCCGAACAGATCCCTGTAGTTCTCTGATGAAAGCTGGTTGTAGATCAGGTATATCATATTATACAGTAATGGTGCCAGGAATGATCCTTGTGGTACTCCTGCAATTAAAGTTGGTTCTAAAGCTGGTATATCATGATAAACAGTAGGGTGCGAGAACTGATCCATATGGTACTCGTGCGATGGATGCTGGTTGTAGATCAGGTATATAATGTCAAAGAGTTGCGGAGCGAGATCTGATCCTTGTGGTACTCCTGGGATGGAAGCTGGTTGTAGCTCAGGAATATCATGTTAAACAGTAGCGTTGCGAGAACTGATCCTTGTGGAACTGCGATGGAAGCTGGCTGTAGATCAGATATATCGTGTTCTACATAAGCGGTGCCAGAACTGATCCCTGTAGTACTGCGATGAAAGCTGGTTGTAGAATAGGTGTGTCTTGTTAAACAGTAATTGTGCCAGAAATGATTTTTGTGGTACTGCGATGGAAGTTGGTTGTAGATTAGGTATATCATGTTAAACAGCAGCGGTGCAGGAACTGATCCTTGTGGTACTGCGATGGAAGCTGGTTTTAGAGCAGGTATATCCTGTTAAACAGTAGCAGTGCGAGAACTGATCTTTGTAGTACTCCTGCGATGAAACCTGTTTGTAGATCAGGTATATTATGTTAAACAGTAGCGGTGCGAAAACGTTTTCTTGTGGCACTGCGATGGAAGCTTGTTGTAGATCACGTATATCGTGTTAAACAGTTGCGGTGCGAGAACTGATCCTTGTGGTACTGCGATGGAAGCTGGTTCAGGAGCAGGTAAATCATGTTAAACAATAGCACTGCGAGAAGTGTTCCTTGTGGTACTCCTGCGATGAAGCTGGTTGGAGATCAGGTATATCAAGTTAAACAGTAGCGGTGCCAAAACTGATCCTTCTGATAATCCTGCGATGGAAGCTGGTTGTAGATCAGGTATATCATGTTAAACAGTAGCGGTGCGAGAACTGTTTCTTGTGGTACTGCGATGGAAGCTGGTTATAGATCAGCTATATCTTTTTAACAGTAGCGGTGCGAGAGCTGATCCTTTTGGTACTGCGATGGAAGCTGGTTGTACACCATGTATTTCATGTTATACAGTAGCAGTGCTAAAACTGTTCCTTGTGGTACTCCTGCGATGGAAGGTGGTTGTTGATCAGGTAAATCGTGTTAAACATTACCGGTACGAGAACTGATCCCTGTGTTACTGCGATGGAAGCTGGTTGTAAATTAGGTATATAATGTTAAACAGCAGCGGAGCGGGAAGAGGTCCTTGGAGTACTGCGATGGAAGCTGGTTGAAGATCAGGTATATCATGTTAAACAGTAGTGGTGCGAGAACTGATCCTTTTTGTACTGTGATGGAAGCTGGCAGTAGATCAGATATATCGTGTTAAACAGTAGCAGTGCCAGAACTGATCCTTGTGGTACTGCAATGGAAGCTGGTTGTAGATCAGGTATATCATGCTAAACAGTAGCGGTGCCAGAACTGACCATTGTGGTACTCCTGCAATGCAAGTTGGTTCTAGACCAGGTATAGCATGTTAAACAATACCTGTGCGAGAAATGCTTCATGTGGTACTGCAATGGAAACTGGTTGTAGATCAGGTATATCGTGTTAAACAGTAGCGGTGCGAGAACTGAACCTTGTGGTACTGCAATGGAAGCTGGTTGTAGATCAGGTATATGCTGTTAAACAGTAGCGGTGCGAGAATTAATCCTTGGTGTACTGCGATGGAAGCTGGTTGTATATCAGGTATATCATGTTAAACAGTAGCGGTACCAGAACCGATCCTTGTGGTACTGCGATCGAAGCTGGTTCTGGAACAGGTAAATCATGTTAAACAGAACCGCTGCTAGAATTGATCCCTGTGGTACTCCTGCGATGGAAGCTGGTTGTAGATCAGGAAATATCATGTTAAACAGTAGCGGTGCGAGAACTGTTTCTTGTGGCACTGCTTTGGAAGCTGGTTGTAGATCAGCTAAATCATTTTAACAGTAGCGGTGCGAGAGCTGATCCTTATGGTACTGCGATGGAAGCTGGTTGTAGACCATGTATTTCATGTTATACAGTAGCGGTGCTAAAACTGATCTTTGTGGTACTCCTGCGATGGAAGTTGGTTGTTGATCAGGTATATCGTGTTAAACAGTAGCGGTGCGAGAACTGATCTCTGTGGTACTTTGATGGAACCTGGTTGTAGATCAGGTATATCATGTTAAACAGCAGCGGTGCGAGAACTGAATCCTTATGGTACTGCGATGGAAGCTGGATGTAGAACAGGTATAACATATTTAACAGTTGCCATGCCAAAACTGATCCTTGTGGTACTCCTGCGATTGAGCTGGTTGTAGATCAGGTATATCATCTTAAACAGTAGCGGTGCCAGAACTGATCCTTGTGGTACTCCTGCGATGGAATCTGGTTGTAAATCTGGAATATCGTTTTTAACAGCAGGTGTGCGAGAACTGATCATTGTGGTACTCCTGCAATGGAAGGTTGTTGTAGATAAGTTATTTCATGTTAAATTGTAGCGTTGCGAGATTTGATCCTTGTGGTACTCCTGCGATTGAAGCTGGCTGTAAATCAGGAATATTGTGTTAAACAGAAGCTGTGCGAGATCTGATCTTTGAGGTACTACTGCGATGGAAGCTGGTTGTAGATCAGGTATATAATGTTATACGGTAGCGTTGCGAGAACTGTTTCTTGTGGTACTGCGATGGAAGCTGGCAGTAGATCAGATATATCGTGTTAAACAGTAGCAGTGCCAGAACTGATCCTTGTGGTACTGCCATGGAAGCTGGTTGTGGATCAGGTATGTCCTGTTAAACAGAAGCGGTGCGAAAACAGATCCTTGTGGTACTGCGATGGAAGCTGGTTGAAGATCAGGTATATCATGTTAAACAGCAGCGATGCAGGAACTGATCCTTCTGGTACTGCGATGAAAGCTGGTTCTAGACCAGGTATATCATGTTAAACAGTAGCGGTGCGAGCGCTGATCCTTGTGGTACTGATACGGAAGCTGGTTGTAGACCAAATATATCATGTTAAACAGTAGCGGAGTCAAAACGGGTCCTTGTGGTACTACAGCGATGGAAGCTGTAGGTAGATCAGCTATATCATGTTAAACAGTAGCGGTTTGAGAACTGTTCCTTGCTGTACTCCGGCGTTTGAAGCTGGATGTAGATCAGGTAAATTATGTTAAACAGTAGCGGTGCGAGAACTGATCCTGTGGTACTCCTGCATGGAAGCTGGTGGGAAATCAGGACCATCGCGTTAAACAGTAGCAGAGCAAGAACTGATCCTTGTGGTACTCCTGCGATGGAAGCCGGTTGTAGATCAGGTTTGTCATGTTAAAACGTAGCGGTACGAGAACTAATCCTTGTGTTACTCCTGCTATGCAAGCTGGTTGTAGATCGGGTATATCAAGTTAAACAGTAGCGGTGCCAAAACTGATCCCTTGTGGTACTCCTGCGATGGAAGCTGGTTGTAAATCAGGAATATTGTGTTAAACAGAAGCTGTGCGGAAACTCATCCTTGAGGTGCTCCTGCGATGGAAGCTGGTTGTAGAACAGGTATGTCATGTTAAACAATAGCGGTGCGAGAACTATTTCTTGTGGTACTGTGATGGAAGCTGCTTGTAGATCAGGTATATCATGTTAAACAGTAGCGGTGCGAGAACTGATTCTTGTGGTACTCCTGAAATTGAAGCTGGCTGTAGAGCAGGTATATAATGTTAAAGAGTAGCGGTGCCAAAACTGATCCTTGTAGTTCTCCTGCGATAGAAGCTGGTAGTAGATCAGGTAAATCATATTAGGCAGTAGCGGTGCGACAACTGATACTTGTACTCCTGCGATGGAAGCTGGTTGTAGATCAGGTATATCATGTTAAACAGTAGCGGTGCCAGAATTGATCCTTGTGGTACTCCTGCGATGAAAGTCGGCTATAGATCAGGTATATAATGTTAAACAGTAGTGCAACCAGAACTGATCCTTGTGGTACTCCTGCGATAAAACTGGTTGTCGATCAGGTAAATCAAGTTAAACTTTAGCGGTACGAGAGCTGATCCCTGTGGTACTCCTGCTATGGAATCAGGTTGTTGATCAGGTATATCATGTTAAACAGTAGCGCTGCGACAACTGATCCTTGAGGTACTGCGATAGAAGCTGGTCGTAAATCAGGTATATCATGTTAAACAATAGCGGTGCTAGAACTGATCTTTGTGGTATTACGATGGAAGCTGGTCGTAAATGAGGTATATCATATTAAACAGTAGGGGTGCGAGAACTAATCCTTGTGGTACTGCGATGGAAGGTGCTTGTAGTTCTGGTATATCATATTAAACAGTAGCAGTGCGAGAACTGATCCATGTGGTACTCCTGCGATGGAACCTGTTATAATTCAGGTATATCATGTTAAAAGGTAGCGGTGCGAATACCGATCCTTGTGATATTCCTGTGATGAAAGCGAGTCATAGATCAATTATATCATATAAAACGTTTGCATTGCGAGTACTGATCCTTGAGGTACTCCTGCGATGGAAGCTTTTTGTAGATAAGGTATATCATGTTAAACAGTAGCGGTGCGAGAATTGATCCTTGAGGTAGTCCGGCCATGGATGCTGGTTGTAGATCAGCTATATCATGTTAAACATTAGCGGTGCGAGAACTGATCGTTGTGGTACTGCGATGGAAGCTGGTGTTAGATCAGGTATATCCTGTTAAACAGCAGCAGTGCGAGAACTGATCTTTGTGGTATTGCTGGAATGGTAGTTGTTTGTGGATCGGATATATCGTGTTAAAAAGTAGCGGTACGAACACTGATTCTTTTGGAACTGAGATGGAAGGTGGTGGTAGTTCAGGTATATATTACTAAACAGTAGCAGTGCGAGAACTGATCCTTGTGGTACTACTGGGATGGAACCTGGCGTAATTCAGATATATCATCTAAAACAGTAGCGTTGCGAGAACTGATCCTAGTGGTACACTTGCGATGGAAGCTGGTTGTAGATCAGGTCTATCATGTTAAACAGTTGGGGTGCGTGAACTGATTCTTGTGGTACTTCGGCGATGGAAGCTTGTGGTAGATCAGGTTTATAATGTTAATGGGTAGCGGTGCCAAAACTGATCCTTGTAGTTCTCCTGCGATAGAAGCTGGTTTTAGATCACGAATATCGTGTTAAACAGTAGGGGAGCGAGAACTGATCTTTGTGGTACTCCTGTAATGGAAGCTGTTTGTAGATCAGGTATATCATGTTAAACAGGAGCGGTGCAAGAACTGATCATGTAGTACAACTGGGATGGAATCTGGTTGTAGATTAGGTATATCTTGTTAAACAGTGGCGGTGTAAAAACTGATCCTTGTGGTACTGCGATGGAAGCTGGTGTTAATTCAGGTATATCACGTTAAACAGTAGCTGTGCGAGAACTGATCCTTGTGGTACTGCTTCGATGGAAACTTCTTGTGGATCGGGTATATCGTGTTAATAAGTAGCAGTAATAGAACTGATCCTTTTGGTACTGCGATGGAAGCTGGTCGTAAATTAGGTATAAAATATTAAACAGTAGCGGTACGAGAACTGATCCTTGTGGAATTGCGATGGAAAGAGGTCGTAGTTCAGATATATCATATTAAACAGTAGCAATGCGAGAACTGATCCTTGTGGTACTCCTGGGATGGTACCTGTCGTAATTCAGGTATATCATGTAAAACAGTAGCGTTGGGAGAACTGATCCTAGTGGTACTACTGCGATGGAAGCTGGTTGTAGATCAGGTATTTCATGTTAAACAGTTGCGGTGCGAGAACTGATCCTTGTGGTACTTCTGCGATGGAAGCTGGTTGTAGATAAGGTTTATAATGTTAAAGGGTAGCGGTGCCAAAACTGATCCTTGTGGTACCCCTGGGATAGAAGCTGGTTGTAGATCAGGTAAATCATGTTGAACAGTTGCGGAGCGAGAACTGATCCTTATAGTACTTCTGGGATAAAATATGGTTGTAGATCAGTGATATCATTTTTAACCATAGCGGTGCAAATACTGATCATTGTGGTACTCCTGCAAAGGAGCTGGTTTTAGATCAGGTAAACCATGATCCTTTTGGTACTTCTAAACATGGAAGCAGGTTGTAGATCAGGTATATCAAGTTAAACAGTAGATATGCGAGAACTGAACCTTGTGGTACTCCTTTCATGGAAGCAGGTTATAGATCAGGTATACCATGTTAAGCAGTAGCGGTGCGAGAACTGGTCCTCGAGGTACTCCTGTGATGGAAGCTGGTTGTAGATCTGATATATCATCTTAAACAGTAGCGGTGCGAGAACTGATGCTTTTGGTACTCCTGTGATGGAAGCTGGTTGTAGATCAGGAATATCGTGTTAAACAGTGGCGGTGCCAGAACTGATCCTTGTGGTACTCCTGCGAAGGAAGATGGTTGTAGATCAGGTATATCATGTTAAACAGTAGCGGTGCCAGAACTGATCCTTGTCGTACTGCGATGGAAACTTGTTTTAGATCAGGTATATCATGTTAAACAGTAGCGGTGCGAGAACTGATCCTTGTGGTACTCTTGCGATAGAAGCTGGTAATAGTACAGGTGTATAATATTAAACAGTAGCGGTGCGAGAACTTATGCTTGTGGTACTCCTGCGATGGAAGCTGGTTATAGTACAGGTATATCATGTTAAACAGTAGTGGTCAGAAAACTTATCCTTTTGGTACTCCTGCGATGTAAGCTGGTTATAGATCAGGTATATCATGATAAACAAAAGCGGTGTCAGAAATGATCCTTTAGGTATTGCGAAGGAAGCTGGTTGTAGATCAGTTATATCATGTTAAAAAGTAGCGGTGCGAGAACTGATCCTTGTGGTACTCCTGAGATGGAAACTAGCTGTAGAACAAGTTATATAAAGTTAAAAAGTAGCGGTGCCATAACTGATCCTTGTAGTACTCCTGCGATAGAAGCTGGTTGTAGATCAGGTAAATCATATTAGACAGTAGCGGTGCGACAACTGATACTTGTGGTACTCCTGCGATGCAAGCTCGTTGTAGATCAGGTATATCATGTTAAACAGTAGCGCTGCTAGAAGTGATCCTTGTGGTACTCCTGCGATGGAAGCTGGTTGTAGATGAGGTATATCATGTTAAACAGTAGCGGTGCGAGAACTGTTTCTCGTGGTACTCCTGCAATGGAAGCTGGTTGTAGATCAGGAATATCGTATTAAACAGTGGCGGTGCCAGAACTGATCCGTGTGGTACTCCTGCGATGGAAGATGTTTGTAGATCAGGTATATCATGTTAAACAGTAGCGGTGTCGGAACTGATCCTTGTCGTACTGCGATGGAAACTTGTTGTAGATCAGGTATATCATGTTAAACAGTAGCGGTGCGAGAACTGATCCTTGTGGTACTCCTGTGATGGAAGCTGTTTATAGTACAGGTATATCATGTTAAACAGTAGCGGTGAGAAAACTTATCCTTTTGGTACTCCTGTGATAGAAGCTGTTTATAGTACAGGTATATCATGTTTAACAGTAGCGGTGAGAAAACTTATCCTTTTGGTACTCCTGCGATGGAAGCTGGTTATAGATCAGGTATATCATGATAAACAGTAGCGGTGCCAGAACTGATTATTTAGGTACTGCGAAGGAACCTGGTTGTAGAACAGGTATATAATATTAAAAAGTAGCGGTGCGAGAACTGATCCATGTGGTACTCCTACGATTGAAGCTGGTTAGAGATCAGGTAAATCATATTAAACAGTAGCGGTGCCAGATCTGATCCTTGTGGTACTCCTGCGTTGGAAGCTATTTGTAGATCAGGTATATCATATTAAACAGTAGCGGTGCCAGAACTGATCCTTGTGGTACTCCTGCGTTGGAAGCTATTTGTAGATCAGTTATATCATATTAAACAGTAGCGGTGCCAGAACTGATCCTTGTGGTACTCCTTCGATAGAAGCTAGCTGTAGTTAAGGTAAATCATATTAAACAGTAGCGGTGGGAGAACTGATCCTTGTGGTAGTCCTGCGATAGAAGCTGGTTGTTGAAAGGGGAATATCATATTAAACAGTAGCGGTGCGAGAACTTATCCTTGTGGTACTCTTGCGATGGAAGCTGGTTATAGATGAGGTATATCATGTTAAACAGTAGCGGTGCCAGAACTGATTCTTTAGGTACTGCGAAGGAGGCTGGTTGTAGATCAGGTACTTCATGTTAAAAAGTAGCGGTGCGAGAAATGATCCTTGTGGTACTCCAACGATAGAAGCTGGTTGTAGATCAGGAATATCATGTTAAACATTATCGGTGTCAGAACAGATCCTTAAGGTATTTCTGCGATTGAAGCTGTTTGTAGATCAGGTATATCATGTTAAACAGTAGCGGTGCCAGAATTGATCCTTGTGGTACTCCTTCGATAGAAGCTGGTTGCAGTTAAGGTAAATCATATTAAACAGTAGCGGTGGGAGAACTGATCCTTGTGGTAGTCCTGCGATGGAAGCTGGTTGTAGATCAGATATATCATGTTAAACAGTAGCGGTGCCAGAACTGATCCTTGTGGTACTCCTTCGATAGAAGCTTGTTGTAGTTAAGGTAAATCATATTAAACAGTAGCGGTGGGAGAACTGATCCATGTGGTGGTCCTGCGATGGAAGCTGGTTGTAGATCAGATATATCATGTTAAACAGTAGCAGCGCGAGAACTGATTCTTGTGGTACTTCTGCGATTGAGCTGGTTGCAGATCAAGTAAATCGTGTTAAACAGTAGCGATGCTAGAACTGATCCTTGTGGCACTCCTGCGATGGAAGATGTTTGTAGATCAGGTATGTAATGTTAAAAAGTAGCAGTGCCAAAATTGATCCACGTGATACTCATGTGATAGAAGCTGGTTGTAGATCAGGTAAATCATCTTAAACAGTAGCGGTGCCAGAACTGATCCTTAAGGCACTCCAGCGATGGAATCTGGTTGTAAACCAGAAATAGCGTTTTAAACAATAGCGACGCGAGAACTGATCCTTGTGGTACTCCAGCGATTGAAGCTGGTTGTGGATCAGGTATATCATGTTAAAAAATAGAGGTGCCAAAAATGATTCCCTTGGTTCTCCTGAGATGGAAGCTGGTTGTAAATCAGGAATATCGTGTTAAACATTAGCGGTGCGAGGACTCATCCTTGTGGTACTCCTGCGATGGAAGGTGATTGTAGATAAGGTATACCATGTTAAACAGTAGCGTTGCGAGATTTGATTCTTGTGGTACTCCTGCGATGGAAGCTGGTTGTAAATCAGTAATATAATGTTAAACAAAAGCGGTGCGAGAACTGATCCTTCAGGTACTCCTGCGATGGAAGCTTGTTGTAGATCAGGTATATAATGTTAGACAGTAGAGTTGCGAGAGCTGTTTCTTGTGGTACTGCTATGGGAACTGGTTGTAGAACAGGTATATCATGTTAAACAGTAGCTTTGCGGGAACGGATCCTTGTGGTACTGCGATGGGAACTGGATATAGAACAGGTATATCATGTTAAACAGTAGCTTTGCGGGAACGGATCCTTGTGGTACTGCGATGGGAACTGGATATAGAACAGGTATATTATGTTAAAGAGTAGCGTTGCGGGAACGGGTCCTTGTGGTACTGCGATGAAAACTGGTTGTAGATAAAGTATATCATATTAAACAGTGGCGGTGGCTGAACTCATCCTTTTGGTACAACGATTGAAGCTGCTTGTAGATCAGGTATATCATGTTAAACAGTAGCGGTGCGAGAACTGATTCTTGTGGTACTCCTGAGATGGAAGCTGGCTGCAGAACAGGTTATATAATGTTAAAGAGTAGCGGTGCCAAAACTGATCCTTGTAGTACTCCTGCGATAGAAGCTGGTTGTAGATCAGGAAAATCATATTAGACAGTAGCGGTGCGACAACTGATACTTGTGGTACTCCTGCGATGGAAGCTGGTTGTAGATCAGGTATATCATGTTAAACAGTAGCGGTGCCAGAACTGATCCATGTGGTACTCCTGCGATGGAAGTCGGCTGTAGATCAGGTATATAATGTTAAACAGTAGCTGATCCTTGTGGTACTCCTGCGATAAAAGCTGGTTGTAGATCTGGTAAATCATGTTAAACGGTAGCGGTACGAGAGCTGATCCCTGTGGTACTCCTGATATGGAATCAGGTTGTAAATCAGGTATATCATGTTAAACAGCAGTGGTGCCAGAACTGATCTTTGTGTTACTGCGATTGAAGCTGGTTGTTGATTAGGTATATCATGTTAAACAGTAGCGGTGTGAGAGTTCATCCTTGTGGTACTCCTGCGATTAAAGCTGGTTGTAGATCAGGTATATCATTTTAAACATTAGAGGCGCGAGAACTGATTCTTGTGGTACTCCTGCGATGGAAGCTTGTTGTAGTACACGTATATCATGTTAAATAGTAGCGATGCCAAAACTGATCCTTGTGGTACTCCTGCGATGGAAGCTGATTGTAGATCAGATGTATAGTGATAAACAGTAGCGGTGCCAGAACTGATCCTTGCGGTACACCTGCGTTGGAAACTGTTTGTAAATCTGGAATATCGTGTTCAACAGTAGCGGTGCGATAACTGATTCTTGTGGTACTCCTGAGATGGAAGCTGGCTGTAGAACAGGTACATAATGCTAAAGAGTAGCGGTGCCAAAACTGATCCTTGTAGTACTCCTGCGATAGAAGCTGGTTGTAGATCAAGTAAATCATTAGACTGTAGCGGTGCGACAACTTATACTTGTGGTACTCCTGTGATGGAAGCTGGTTGTAGATCAGGTATATCATGTTAAACATTAGCGGTGCCAGAACTGATCCTTGTGGTCCTGCGATGGAACCTGGTTGTAGAACAGGTATATCAAGTTAAACATTAGCGGTGCGAGAACTGAACCTTGTGGTACTCCTGCGATAGAAGCTGATTGTAGATCAGGTATTTCATGTTAAACATTAGCGGTGCGAGAACTGATCCTTGTGGTACTCCTGCGATGGAAGCTGGTTGCAGATCAGGTATATCATGTTAAACAGTAGCAGAGCCAAAACTGATCCTTGTGGTACTCTGCGATGGAAGCTGGTTGTAGATCAGGTATATAATGTTAAACAGTAGCGATGCCAGAACTATTCCTTGTGGTACTCCTGCGATGGAAGCTGATTGTAGATCAGGTATATCATGTTAAAGAGAAGCGTTGCGAGAACTTATCCTGGTTGTACTGCGATGGAAGCAGCTTGTAGATCAAGTATATTATATTAAACAGTAGTGGTGCGAGAACTTATCCTTGTGGAACTCCTGCGATAGAAGTTGGTTGTAGATCAGGTATATCATACTAAACAGTTGCGGCGCAAGATCTGCTCCTTGTGTTACTCTTGCGATGGAAGCTGGTTGTAGATCGGGTATATCATGTTAAAGAGAAGCGTTGCGAGAACTTATCCTGGTTGTACTGCGATGGAAGCAGCTTGTAGATCAAGTATATTATATTAAACAGTAGTGGTGCGAGAACTTATCCTTGTGGTACTCCTGCGATGGAAGCTGATTGTAGATCAGGTATATCATGTTAAAGAGAAGCGTTGCGAGAACTTATCCTGGTTGTACTGCGATGGAAGCAGCTTGTAGATCAAGTATATTATATTAAACAGTAGTGGTGCGAGAACTTATCCTCTTGGAACTCCTGCGATAGAAGTTGGTTGTAGATCAAGTATATCATACTAAACAGTTGCGGCGCAAGATCTGCTCCTTGTGTTACTCTTGCGATGGAAGCTGGTTGTAGATCGGGTATATCATGTTAAACAGTAGCGGTGCCAGAACTGATCCTTCTGGTAGTCCTCCGGTGGAAGCTAGTTGTATATCAGGCATATCATGTTAAATAGTAACGATGTAGAACTGAACCTTGTGGTACTCCAGCGATGGAAAGTGGTTGTATATCAGGCATATCATGTTAAATAGTAACGATGTAGAACTGAACCTTGTGGTACTCTGCGATGGAAGCTGGTTGTAGATCAGGTATATAATGTTAAACAGTAGCGATGCTAGAACTATTCCTTGTGGTACTCCTGCGATGGAAGCTGATTGTAGATCAGGTAAATCATGTTAAAGAGAAGCGTTGCGAGAACTTATCCTGGTTGTACTGCGATGGAAGCAGCTTGTAGATCAAGTATATTATATTAAACAGTAGTGGTGCGAGAACTTATCCTCTTGGAACTCCTGCGATAGAAGTTGGTTGTAGATCAAGTATATCATACTAAACAGTTGCGGCGCAAGATCTGCTCCTTGTGTTACTCTTGCGATGGAAGCTGGTTGTAGATCGGGTATATCATGTTAAACAGTAGCGGTGCCAGAACTGATCCTTCTGGTAGTCCTCCGGTGGAAGCTGGTTGTATATCAGGCATATCATGTTAAATAGTAACGATGTAGAACTGAACCTTGTGGTACTCCAGCGATGGAAAGTGGTTGTATATCAGGCATATCATGTTAAATAGTAACGATGTAGAACTGAACCTTGTGGTACTCTGCGATGGAAGCTGGTTGTAGATCAGGTATATAATGTTAAACAGTAGCGATGCCAGAACTATTCCTTGTGGTACTCCTGCGATGGAAGCTGATTGTAGATCAGGTAAATCATGTTAAAGAGAAGCGTTGCGAGAACTTATCCTGGTTGTACTGCGATGGAAGCAGCTTGTAGATCAAGTATATTATATTAAACAGTAGTGGTGCGAGAACTTATCCTTGTGGAACTCCTGCGATAGAAGTTGGTTGTAGATCAGGTATATCATACTAAACAGTTGCGGCGCAAGATCTGCTCCTTGTGTTACTCTTGCGATGGAAGCTGGTTGTAGATCGGGTATATCATGTTAAACAGTAGCGGTGCCAGAACTGATCTATCTGGTAGTCCTCCGGTGGAAGCTGGTTGTATATCAGGCATATCATGTTAAATAGTAACGTTGTAGAACTGAACCTTGTGGTACTCCAGCGATGGAAAGTGGTTGTAGATCAGGTATATCATATTAAACAGTTGCGGCGGGAGAACTAATCCTTGTGGTACTGCGATGGAAGCTGGTTGTAGAACAGGTATATCATGTTAAACAGTAGCGGTGCGAGAACTGTGTCTTGTGGTACTCCTTCGATGATTGTTCGTACAGTTGATTTCAAGGCGTTTATTCGGAATTTGCCGTCCTGTTATAAAGCTCCTGTTCTCTGTATAAGATAATGTGATATTCCTGCTCTATATAATTTTACTATTCTTCGTGCAACATTCTATGGAAGGCTTGAGCAACGCCGTGGAAGTTTGCAGCAGTAAACTCTTTCTTTTCTGATCCTGTTGCAATAGCGTTTGTGACCCTTAATAACTGATATGTTGTGGAATGTTTAGGGCGAAAATCAAAGTGGATATATGAAATTGTGGGATTAGAGTTTAAAAACGAAAGAGGTTTTTGAATATTTTTTTCAAACAGTTTACACAGAGTTGGTAGCAGACTAATTGGTCGGTTGATGTTTCGGTTTATCAGTTTTGTGAAAGAGATGATGTGTGCAAGTTTCCATGTTTGAGGAAAATCACCAAGGATGCTTTGTAAATGGTAACTAGATATGGTAATGCTATATTTGGTGTTAAGTCATGTCCAGGGGACTTTTTGAGCGACAGTTGATGTATAAAGCGTTTCAATTCTCTTCTGTACTGCCTCAGTGGTCTAGTGGTCAGCGAGCTCACTTCCTACCCGGAGGTCCCGGCTTCGATACCCGATTGGGGCGGGGAATTTTTCTTTAACCAGAATTATTCTCTATCCCCCACAGAGTCTGGAAATATGTATTTGAGAGTGAAGGTCTGCATGTTAGAGGAAATAAAATAGTTTAAACCCAACGCAAACAGTTGTTTCTAATTTGAAGTCTCCGATATGACCTTAAATTTTAAAGGGGGCTATATAAATGAAAAAAAAAAAAGCCTTTTGTAGAGGCAGGGATAATTCTGTCAGCCTTCTTTATATGCCGTTGAAGTTAATCTGCAATCTCCTTGGTGGTCTGTTCATTGTCACTATTATTTGGCTTAAACATATTTTCATAAAACGAAGCTAACGGGTTGCATTTTGGTTGTGTGTCAATTATAATATACCATTCTACCAGCAGACAAGGGAAACGCTGCAGTGGTACTTTCCTGTGAGGACTACAATAACAAAATTTCACAATTGCTACAGGACCCAGCATATCGACCACTAAAACGTGACCCTACGGCAGCCATCGTTAAGAAAACTTCAGCTCTTCTGAGGAAGACACAATTTCCTGCTGAAACCATCAAGGCTCTAACCACACCTGCAGCTGTTCCTCCGAGACTATATGGCTTGCCCAAGGTGCACAAGGAGGGTGTGCCACTTCGGCCAATCGTCAGCGCTATTGGGAGCCCCACTTACAACCTTGCAAAACGCCTCACCAAGTTGCAGCAGCCATTGATAGGAACCTGCCCTCATCATGTGGTCAACTCGTCAGCATTCGTAAAGACGATTCAGACATTAAGGGTGAAACCGAGTGATTTACTGGTCAGTTTTGATGTGGTGTCTCTGTTCACCAGGGTCCCGCTGCTAGACTCTCTCCAGCTCCTAGAACCGCACTTCACCCAACAAGTCATTGCATTATTCAAGCACACACTCACGTCGACCTACTTTCTTTACCGCGGACAATATTACGAGCAAACAGATGGAGTGGCCATGGGCTCTCCTCTCTCACCAGCCATAGCTAATTTTTACATGGAAGCATTTGAGCATCAGGCCTTAGATTCAGCAACTCTAAAGCCGGCTGCCTTCTACAGATACGTGGACGACACCTTCGTCATCTGGCCTCACGGGGAAGACACGCTACAGGACTTCTTGAACCATCTAAACAGTCAGCATCCAAACATCAAGTTTACTATGGAAATTGAATAGGAAGGGAACATATTAATACGCCGAAAGCCCGATGGTTCCCTGGGCCATAGTGTGTACCGGAAGCCCACACATACCGATCTATATTTAAACGCAAACAGTTGCCACCACCCAGCTCAACGAAACACAGTTCTATCGACGCTTGCACACAGAGCAGTAGCCATCTCAGACAGTGAAAACCTCGCTAAAGAATTTCAGTATCTCAGAACCATCCTAGAGAAAAATGGATATAGCAAGAGCAGCATCAACAGGGCACTAAAACGGGCCGCTGTCAGTACAAACTGTTCACAGCGTAATGCATCCCAGCTAGATGAGTCACAAGACACGAAGAAACAACGTAAAGCCTACCTCCCATATACAGGTCATTTGTCTGGTAAACTGAGTAGAATTATGGGCAAATACAACATCAAGACTATACACAAGCCACCCATTAAAATTCGAAATATGTTAAGACAGGTCAAAGACTCCCTCGGCCTCAAGACTCCTGGGGTATACCGCATTCCATGTGAATGTGGTAGAGCCCACATCGGACAGACGGGGAGAACGATTGAACAAAGATGCAAAGAGCATGAGAGCTACATCCGCCTGATGTACCCAGGAAAATCTGGTCTTGAGGAGCACTGCATCCAAGAAGGACACAGACCGAGACTGGGCGACACAACCACCATGTTTAAGTCTTCAAGCTATTGGGACCGCTCCATCAAAGAAGCCATAGCTATTAAATACGAAGAAAATAACATCAACAGAGACAGCGGCTTGCAGGTGAATGGCATTTGGAGTTCGGTGCTCAGCAAACACTCGCAAAGATTTGTGAAACTGCCAAAAGCTAGCCCTAGGTTTAATACAGGCTCACATCTGGCAACGGGCCAATCAGAGCAGTCCATCCCGGCTACGGAGACCATTGGTTCCTAGTGAACGCCTCCCATGCCGGACCCGGGCCAATCACAGAGCGGCATCTGGCCGGTCCCCCCACCGGACTACTATATATAAGGCGTACCTGCAGTCTCTACATCATTCCCTGAAGATGAGAGCGACGTTAGCTCTTGAAAGCTTGGAAATTATTCCAGAATTCACCTGACTGATAGCCCGAAAAAGTTATTTTCAATTATAATATAGTTATTTTCACGTAATGAAGGAATTTGAATTGGCCCTCGAAGTATTCGTTAGGTCGCAGTTGGAGAGCAATGTTGGTGCGTCTGAAGACGAAATTGATCTAGCTCATGTTTAACCATATGCATTAAACTGTAGTCTTCTGTTTTGCTTTCTTCGATAAATGCGCTTTTACTTTCTCTACACATAGTGTATAGAGAAGGTATTGTATTGCATCCAAAAATTCGATTACGAGATTTCAACGAAAATATATGTTTTAAGGTTTCCTATAACTAAAAAAACATTTTCAGGAAAGGTGCGTGCGTGTGCCTGTGAACACGATGACTCAAAAAAGAAAAGTCGGTAAAATACCAAACGTGGTATTAAACCTTATTATCTTCCCTCGATGTGACATGAAGATTTTAAGAAAAAAAACCCTCACTCCGAACTACCCTTTACTTGGAAGTTTTTCCAAATTTTTGATTTTCTTTAAAATGGTTCCAACAATTTTGATTCAAATATTGAATATTAAAGATATTTAAGAGACAAATATTATGTATATCTTGAATTTAAGGGAAGAGTCTCTTAAGACTACTTTATTCTGGATGAGTTTTACGGAATTTTGCATAACTGCTAAACCGTAAGAGATGGACAGAAACTTCCTGCACAGAAAATGTAGAACATGTTAACACACACAGTTTATGTTATATACTTTTTTTCGTGGAGTTGATGGTTTTTTAGATATTCCTTGTTCTTCGTTTCAGCTTTGAAAAACATACTATTCTCATACAGGAATTTGTCAACTGCTGTCCATACAAACAAAGAAACTTCAGTCACATAGCAACCAGCTTTGGACTATCACTTTAACCTACGCTAATCCCTTATTTTACATCTACTTACAAAGAAGCAAGTAATAAGACTATTTCAGCTAACTTTTCTGGATTAGGATGAAGTAAATAGAAAATGAATAATAGAAAATAGAAGTTAGGAATAATTTGTTGCACAGATGTAGAGAAAGTCATCTGAATGGAACACATCACATATTATTCTTGAAATAATTACAGAATATAGGATTGCAGGTAGACATATGGTTTTGGTCTGCTAAAAGTTACCGTTGATTCATTTACGATAAACAGATTTTCTGAGTAAAAGTCAATAACACTGATTGTATCAGACTTATCCCATTGATAAGTCTGGGCGTGTGCACTGAGAAACAATGATCTGGTTGTTTCAGATTTATCCCATTGTTAAGTCTGGGTGTGTGCAATGAGAACAAATGATCTGATTGTTTCAGATTTATCCCATTGATAAGTCTGGGTGTGTGCAATGAGAACAAATGATCTGATTGTTTCAGATTTATCCCATTGATAAGTCTGGGTGTGTGCAATGAGAACAAATGATCTGATTGTTTCAGATTTATCCCATTGTTAAGTCTGGGCGTGTGCTCTGAGAATAAATGATCTCATTGTTTCAGATTTATCCCATTGATTAATCTGGGCGAGTGCAATGAGAATAAATGATCTGATTGTTTCAGATTTATCCCATTGATAAATCTGGGCGTGTGCACTGAGAATAAATGATCTGATTGTTTCAGATTTATCCCATTGATAAGTCTGGGCGTGTGCACTGAGAATAAATGATCTGATTGTTTCAGATTTATCCCATTGATAAGTCTGGGCGTGTGCAATGAGAACAAATGATCTGATTGTTTCAGATTTATCCCATTGATAAGTCTGGGCGTGTGCACTGAGAATAAATGATCTGATTGTTTCAAATTTATCCCATTGATAAGTCTGCGCGTGTGCACTGAGAATAAATGATCTGATTGTTTCAGATTTATCATATTGATAAGTTTTGGCGTGTGCCCTGAGAAACAATTATCTGATTGTTTCAGATTTATCCCATTGATAAGTCTGGGCGTGTGCCCTGAGAAACAATTATCTGATTGTTTCAGATTTATCCCATTGATAGGTTTGGGCGTGTGCAATGAGAATAAATGATCTGATTGTTTCAGATTCATCCCAATAATAAGTCTGGGCGTGTGGAGTGAGAAACAATTATCTGAATAATTCAGATTTATCCCATTGATAAGTCTGGGCGTGTGGACTGAGAATAAATGATCTGATTGTTTCAGATTTATCCCAAAGATAAGTCTGGGCGTGTGGACTGAGAATAGATGATCTGATTGTTTCAGATTTATCCTTTTGATAAGTCTGGGCGTGTGGACTGAGAATAAATGATCTGGTTGTTTCAGATTTATCCCATTGATAAGTCTGGGCGTGTGCTCTCAGAAACAATGATCTGATTGTTTAAGATTTATCCCTTTTATAAGTCTGGGCGTGTGCAATGAGAATAAATGATCTGATTGTTTCAAATTTGTCCCATTGACAAGTCTGGGCGTGTGGACTGAGAAACAATGACCTGATTGTTTCAGGATTATCCCATTGATAAGTCTGGGCGTGTGCTATGAGAATAAATGATCTGATTGCTTCAGATTTATCCATTTGATAAGTCTGGGCTTGTGCTCTGAGAAACAATGATCTGATTGTTTCAGGATTATCCCATTTATAAGTCTGGGGTTGTGCTCTGAGAATAAATGATCTGTTTGTTTCAGATGTATCCATTTGATAAGTCTGGGCGTGTGGACTGAGAATAAATGATGTGATTGTTTCAGATTTATCCCATTGATAAGTCTGGGCGTGTGCAATGAGAGTAAATGATGTGATTGTTTCAGATTTATCCCATTCATAAGTCTGGGCGTGTGCACTGAGAAACAATGATCTGATTGTATAAGATTTATCCCATTGTTAAGTCTGGGAGTGTGCTCTGAGAATAAATGATCTGATTGTTTCAGATTTATCCCATTGATAAGTCTGGGCGTGTGAAATGAGAATAAATGATCTGATTGTATCAGATTTATCCCATTGTTAAATCTGGACGTGTGCTCTGAGAATAAATAATAAGGTTGTTTCAGATTTACCCCATTGATAAATCTGGGCGTGCGGACTGAGAATAAATGATCTGATTGCTTCAGATTTGTCCCATTTATAAGTCTGGGCGTGTGGACTGAGAACAAATGATCTGATTGTTTCAGATTTATCCCATTGATAAGTCTGGGCGTGTGGAATGAGAATAAATGATCTGATTGTTTCAGATTTAACCCATTGTTAAGTCTGGGCGTGTGGATTGAGAATAAATGATCTGATTGTTTCAGATTTATCCCATTGATATGTCTGGGCGAGTGGACTGAGAAGAAATGATCTGTTTGTTTCAGATTTATCCAATTGATAAGTCTGGGCGTGTGCAATGAGAATAAATGATCTGATTGTTTCAGATTTATCCCATTGATAAGTCTGGGCGTGTGGACTGAGAATAAATGATCTGAGGCTTTCAGATTTATCCCATTGATAAGTCTGGGCGTGTGCTCTCTGAAACAATGATCTGATTGTTTAATATTTATCCCTTTTATAAGTCTGGGCGTGTGCAATGAGAAACAATGATCTGATTGTTTCAGATTTATCCCATTGATAAGTCTGGGCATGTGGACTGAGAATAAACGATCTGGTTGTTTCAGATTTGTCCCATTGATAAGTCTGGGCGTGTGGACTGAGAACAAATGATCTTATTGTTTCAGATTTATCCCATTGATAAGTCTGGGCGTGTGGACTGAGAACAAATGATCTTATTGTTTCAGATTTATCCCATTGATAAGTCTGGGCGTGTGCACTGAGAAACAATGATCTGATTGTTTCAGATTTATCCCATTGTTAAGTCTGGGCGTGTGGACTGAGAAACAATGATCTGATTGTTTCAGATTTATCCAATTGGTAAGTCTGGGCGTGTGGACTGAGAAACAATGATCTGATTGTTTCAGATTTATCCCATTGTTAAGTCTGGGCGTGTGGACTGAGAAACAATGATCTGATTGTTTCAGATTTATCCCATTGATAAGTCTGGGCGTGTGGACTAAGAATAAATGATCTGATTGTTTCAGATTTATCCCATTGATAGGTCTGGGCGTGTGCTCTCTGAAACAATGATCTGATTGTTTAATATTTATCCCTTTTATAAGTCTGGGCGTGTGCAATGAGAAACAATGATCTGATTGTTTCAGATTTATCCCAATGTTAAGTCTGGGCGTGTGCAATGGGAATAAATGATCTGATTTTTTCAGATTTATCCCATTGTTAAGTCTGGGCGTGTGCAATGAGAGTAAATGATCTGATTGTTTCAGGATTATCCCATTGATAAGTTTGGGCGTGTGCTCTGAGAATAAATGATGTGATTGTTTCAGATTTATACCATTGATAAGTCTGGGCGTGTGCAATGAGAGTAAATGATCTGATTGTTTCAGATTTATCCCATTGTTAAGTCTCGGCGTGTGCAATGGGAATAAATGATCTGATTGTTTCAGATTTATCCCATTGTTAAGTCTGGGCGTGTGCTCTGAGAATAAATGATCTGATTTTTTCAGATTTATCCCATTGTTAAGTCTGGGCGTGTGCAATGGGAATAAATGATCTGATTCTTTCAGATTTATCCCATTGATAAGTCTGGGCGTGTGCTCTGAGAATAAATGATGTGATTGTTTCAGATTTATCCCATTGATAAGTCTGGGCGTGTGCAATCAGAGTAAATGATCTGATTGTTTCTGATTTATTCCATTGTTAAGTCTGGGTGTGTGCAATCAGAATAAATGATCTGATTGTTTCAGATTTATCCCATTGATAATTTTGGGCGTGTGCAATGAGAATAAATGATCTGATTGTTTCAGATTTATTCCATTGATAAGTCTGGGCGTGTGCTCTGAGAATAAATGATCTGATTGTTTCAGATTTATCCCATTGATAAGTCTGGGCGTGTGGACTAAGAAGAAATGAACTGATTGTTTCAGATTTATCCCATTGATAGGTCTGGGCGTGTGCTCTCTGAAAAAATGATCTGATTGTTTAATATTTATCCCTTTTATAAGTCTGGGCGTGTGCAATGAGAATAAATGATCTGATAGTTTCAGATTTATTCCATTGATAAGTTTGGGCGTGTGCCCTGAGAAACAATTATCTGATTGTTTCAGATTTATCCCATTGTTAATTCTGGGTGTGTGCAATGAGAGTAAATGATCTGATTGTTTCAGATTTATCCCAATGTTAAGTCTGGGCGTGTGCAATGGGAATAAATGATCTGATTGTTTCAGATTTATCCCATTGTTTAGTCTGGGCGTGTGCAATGAGAATAAATGTTCTGATTGTTTCAGGATTATCCCATTGATAAGTTTGGGCGTGTGCTCTCAGAATAAATGATGTGATTGTTTCAGATTTACCCCATTGATAAATCTGGGCGTGTGGACTGAGAATAAATGTTCTGATTGTTTCAGGTTTATCCCATTGATAAATCTGGGCGTGTGGACTGAGAAGAAATGATCTGATTGTTTCAGATTTATCCTATTGATAAGTCTGGGTGTGTGGACTGAGAATAAATGATATGACTGTTACAGATTTATCCCATTGATAAGTCTGGGCGTGTGCTCTCTGAAACAATGATCTGATTGTTTAATATTTATCCCTTTTATAATTCTGAGCGTGTGCACTGAGAAACAATGATCTGATTGTTTCAGATTTACCCCATTGATAAGTCTGGGCATGTGGACTGAGAATAAACGATCTGGTTGTTTCAGATTTGTCCTGTTGATAAGTCTGGGCGTGTGGACTGAGAATAAATGATCTTATTGTATCAATTTTATCCCATTGATAAGTCTGGGCGTGTGCACTGAGAAACAATGATCTGATTGTTTTTCAGTTTTATCCTGTTGTTAAGTCTGGGCGTGTGTACTGAGAAACAATGATCTGATTGTTTCAGATTTATCCCATTGATAAGTCTGGGCGTGTGGACTGAGAATAAACGATCTGGTTGTTTCAGATATGTCCCATTGATAAGTCTGGGCGTGTGGACTGAGAAACAATGATCTGATTGTTTCAGATTTATCCGATTGATAAGTCTGGGCGTGTGGACTGAGAATAAATGATCTGATTGTTTCAGATTTATCCCATTGATAAGTCTGGGCGTGTGCTCTCTGAAACAATGATCTGATTGTTTAATATTTATCCATTTTATAAGTCTGGGCGTGTGCAATGACAATAAATGTTCTGATAGTTTCAGATTTATCCCATTGATAAGTTTGGGCGTGTGCCCTGAGAAACACGTATCTGATTGTTTCAGATTTATCCCATTGTTAAGTCTGGGTGTGTGCAATGAGAGTAAATGATCTGATTGTCTCAGATTTATCCGAATGTTAAGTCTGGGATATGTGCAATGGGAATAAATGATCTGATTGTTTCAGATCTATCTAATTGTTAAGTCTGGGCGTGTGCAATGAGAATAAATGATCTGATTGTTTCAGGATTATCCCATTGGTAAGTTTGAGCGTGTGCTCTGAGTATAAATGATGTGATTGTTTCAGATTTATCCCATTGATAAGTCTGGGCGTGTGCAATGAGAGTAAATGATCTGATTGTTTCAGATTTAACCCATTGTTAAGTCTGGGCGTGTGCAATGGGAATAAATGATCTGATTGTTTCAGATTTAACCCATTGATAAGTCTGGGCTTGTGCTCTGAGAATAAATGATGTGATTGTTTCAGATTTAACCCATTGATAAGTCTGGGCGTGTGCTCTGAGAATAAATGATGTGATTGTTTAAGATTTATCCCATTGATATGTCTGGGCTTGTGCTCTGAGAATAAATGATGTGATTGTTTCAGATTTAACCCATTGATAAGTCTGGGCGTGTGCTCTGAGAATAAATGATCTGATTGTTTAAGATTTATCCCATTGATAAGTCTGGGCTTGTGCTCTGAGAATAAATGATGTGATTGTTTCAGATTTAACCCATTGATAAGTCTGGGCTTGTGCTCTGGGAATAAATGATGTGATTGTTTAAGATTTATCCCATTGATAAGTCTGGGCGTGTGCAATGAGAGTAAATGATCTGATTGTTTCAGATTTATCCCATTGTTAAGTCTGGGTGTGTGCAATTAGAATAAATGATCTGATTGTTTCAGATTTATCCCATTGATAAGTCTGGGCGTGTGCAATGAGAATTAAGGATCTGATTGTTTCAGATTTATCCCATTGATAAGTTTGGCCGTGTGCCCTGAGAAACAATTATCTGATTGTTGAAGATTTATCCCATTGTTAGGTCTGGGTGTGTGCAATGAGAGTAAATGATCTGACTGTTTCAGATTTATCCCAATGTTAAGACTGGGCGTGTGCAATGGGAATAAATGATCTGATTGTTTCAGATTTATCCCATTGTTAAGTCTGGGCGTGTGCAATGAGAATAAATGATCTGATTGTTTCAGATTTATCCCATTGATAAGTCTGGGCGTGTGCAATGAGAATAAATGATCTGATTGTTTCAGATTTATCCCATTGTTAATTCTGGGCGTGTGCTCTGAGAATAAATGATCTGATTGTTTCAGATCTATCCCATTGATAAGTCTGGGCGTGTGCAATGAGAATAAATGATCTGGTTGTTTCAGTTTTATCCCATTGATAATTCTGGGCGAGTGCAATGAGAATAAATGATCTGATTGTTTCAGTTTCATCCCATTGATAAGTCTGGGCGTGTGGACTGAGAATAAATGATCTGATTGTATCAGATTTATCCCATTGTTAAATCTGGACTTGTGCTCTGAGAATAAATAATCAGGTTGTTTCAGATTTACCCCATTGATAAATCTGGGCGTGTGGTCTGAGAATAAATGATCTGATTGCTTCAGATTTGTCCCATTTATAAGTCTGGGCGTGTGGACTGAGAACAAATGATCTGATTGTTTCAGATTTATCCCATTGATAAGTCTGGACGTGTGCAATGAGAGTAAATGATCTGATTGTTTCAGATTTATCCCATTGAAGAGTCTGGGTGTGTGGAATGAGAATAAATGATCTGATTGTTTCAGATTTATACCATTGTTAAGTCTGGGCGTGTGGACTGAGAATAAATGTTCTGTTTGTTTCAGATTTATCCCATTGATAAATCTGGACGTGTGGACTGAGAAGAAATGATCTGATTGTTTCAGATTTATCCTATTGATAAGTCTGGGCGTGTGGACTGAGAATAAATGATCTGATTGTTTCAGATTTATCCTATTGATAAGTCTGGGCGTGTGGACTGAGAATAAATGATCTGATTGTTTCAGATTTATCCTATTGATAAGTCTGGGCGTGTGCTCTCTGAAACAATGATCTGATTGTTTAATATTTATCCCTTTTCTTAAGTCTGAGCGTGTGCACTGAGAAACAATGATCTGATTGTTTCAGATTTATCCCATTGATAAGTCTGGGCATGTAGACTGAGAATAAACGATCTGGTTGTTTCAGATTTGTCCCATTGATAAGTCTGGGCCTGTGGACTGAGAAAAAATGATCTTATTGTTTCAGATTTATCCCATTGATTAGTCTGGGCGTGAGCACTGAGAAACAATGATCTGATTGTTTCAGATTTATCCCATTGTTAAGTCTGGGCGTAAGGACTGAGAAACAATGATCTGATTGTTTCAGATTTATTCCATTGATAAGTCTGGGCGTGTGGACTGAGAATAAACGATCTGGTTGTTTCAGATTTGTCCCATTGATAGGTCTGGGCGTGTGGACTGAGAAACAATGATCTGATTCTTTCAGATTTATCCCATTGATAAGTCTGGGCGTGTGGACTGAGAATAAATGATCTGATTGTTTCAGATTTATCCCATTGATAAGTCTGGGCGTGTGCTCTCTGAAACAATGATCTGATTGTTTAATATTAACCCCTTTTATAAGTCTTGGCGTGTGCAATGAGAATAAATGATCTGATAGTTTCAGATTTATCCCATTGATAAGTTTGGGCGTGTGCCCTGAGAAACAATTATCTGATTGTTTCAGATTTATCCCATTGTTAAGTCTGGGTGTGTGCAATGAGAGTAAATGATCTGATTGTTTCAGATTTATCCGAATGTTAAGTCTGGGCGTGTGCAATGGGAATAAATGATCTGATTGTTTCAGATTTATCCCATTGTTAAGTCTGGGCGTGTGCAATGAGAATAAATGATCTGATTGTTTCAGGATTATCCCATTGATAAGTTTGGGCGTGTGCTCTGAGAATAAATGATGTGATTGTTTCAGATTTATCCCATTGATAAGTCTGGGCGTGTGCAATGAGAGTAAATGATCTGATTGTTTCAGATTTATCCCATTGTTAAGTCTGGGCGTGTGCAATGAGAGTAAATGATCTGATTGTTTCAGATTTATCCCATTGTTAAGTCTGGTCGTGTAAAATGGGAATAAATGATCTGATTGTTTCAGATTTATCCCATTGATAAGTCTGGGCGTGTGCTCTGAGAATAAATGATGTGATTGTTTCAGATTTATCCCATTGATAAGTCTGGGCGTGTGCAATGAGAGTAAATAATCTGATTGTTTCAGATTTATCCCATTGTTAAGTCTGGGTGTGTGCAATGAGAATAAATGATCTGATTGTTTCAGATTTATCCCATTGATAAGTCTGGGCGTGTGCAATGAGAATAAATGATATGATTGTTTCAGATTTATTCCATTGATAAGTCTGGGGGTGTGCTCTGAGAATAAAAGATCTGATTGTTTCAGATTTATCCCATTGATAAGTCTGGGTGTGTGCAATGAGAATAAATGATCTGATTGTTTCAGATTTATCCCATTTATAAGTCTGGGCGTGTGAAATGAGAATAAAAGATCTGATTGTTTCAGATTTATCCCATTGATAAGTTTGGGCGTGTGACCTGAGAATCAATTATCTGATTGTTTCAGATTTATCCCATTGTTAAGTCTGGGTGTGTGCAATGAGAGTAAATGATCTGATTGTTTCTGATTTATCCCAAAGTTAAGTCTGGGCGTGTGCAATGGGAATAAATGATCTGATTGTTTCAGATTTATCCCATTGTTAAGTCTGGGCGTGTGCAATGAGAATAAATGATCTGATTGTTTCAGATTTATCCCATTGATAGTTTTGGGCGTGTGTTTTGAGAATAAATGATGTGATTGTTTCAGATTTATCCCATTGTTAAGTCTGGATGTGTGCAATGAGAGTAAATGATCTGATTGTTTCAGATTTATCCCAATGTTAAGTCTGGGTGTGTGCAATGAGAGTAAATGATCTGATTGTTTCAGATTTATCCCAATGTTAAGTTTGGGTGTGTGCAATGAGAGTAAATGATCTGATTGTTTCAGATTTATCCCAATGTTAAGTCTGGGTGTGTGCAATGAGAGTAAATGATCTGATTGTTTCAGATTTATCCCATTGTTAAGTCTGGGTGTGTGCAATGAGAGTAAATGATCTGATTGTTTCAGATTTATCCCAATGTTAAGTCTGGGCGTGTGCAATGGGAATAAATGATCTGATTGTTTCAGATTAATCCCATTGTTAAGTCTGGGCGTGTGCAATGAGAATAAATGATCTGATTGTTTCAGATTTATCCCATTGATAGGTTTGGGCGTGTGCTCTGAGAATAAATGATGTGATTGTTTCAGATTTATCCCATTGATAAGTCTGGGCGTGTGCAATGGGAATAAATGATCTGATTGTTTCAGATTTATCCCATTGATAAGTCTGGGCGTGTGCTCTGAGAATAAATGATCTGATTGTTTCAGATTTATCCCATTGATAAGTCTGGGCGTGTGCTCTGAGAATAAATGATGTAATTGTTTCAGATTTATCCCATTGATAAGTCTGGGCGTGTGCAATGAGAATAAATGATCTGATTGTTTCAGATTTATCCCATTGATAAGTCTGGGTGTGTGCTCTGAGAATAAATGATCTGATTGGAAAGTGTGCAGAGCTTATATCATCAATATGGTTCATGTTACGATATAAATTATTTTATATTGGTAGTTTCTGCAACTTTATTACTTTCATATTGTAATCCTTAAGGATACCCATTTGTAAAAATCCTAAATTCTACAATTTTCCTTGGATTGATTTGAAACTTTAACATAGAAATTGCAGTATTAAGAATAGTTTACATGTTAAATTGCAGACTTTTGTTCAAAATAGTGCCTGTGATATTCACATATTTATAGTCTTTTAATTGTCATGTAATGAAATCATTCCACACGATGCAATTTCAGTTAAAGATATATAATACTTTGCATTAAATTGATAAATACAGTATTAGTAAATTGATGAGATTACATTTTTATCTGACTATTGGTTTAGAAGCAAAATACTATTTAATTGTAATTTTATTAATTGTTACTTTCTCTACCCGTACTATGTACACAGTGTATAGAGAAGGTATTGTAATGCACCCAAAAATTCGATACCGAGATTTCACCAGAAATACATATTTTGTGTCCCCCTGAATCCAAAAAGAAAGCATTTTTACAAAAAGGTCCGTGTGTGTGCATGTATGTGTGTCTATGTGTCTGTGGACAGCATAGCTGAAAAACAAAAAGACCGTTAAATACCTTACTTGGTAGTTAAGTGTTTTATCTTCCAAGGATGCGACACGAAGATTTTCAAGAAAATCACCCCACCCCCAACTACCCTTTACATGCAACTTTTTTCGAAAATTTTGATTTTCTTAAAAATGGCTCTAACGAGTTTGATTAAAATGCCAAATATTAAGCATATTTACCTCACAAATAAAATGTATATCTTGGATTTTCTGGGAATAGCCTGGTAATAAAAACAACATGACATCGAACTATAAGCATTACATTATTTAATTAGGCAAAAAAAAATTGCACTCTTTTATTATTTTCACAGACGGGTATCCTTAAATCTGAAATGCTTCTTTACTTTGTGGAATGTAGTTAGTTCTTTAAACATTTATACAAATGTTGTGACTTTCAAACCAATTATTATTGGTATGCTGAAGATTTTGTTAGTTGAATCTTTTACATACAGAGAAACTCAATTGAGTGTTTACATACGTGGTGTTTTGCTGAATAATCGGATCAGTATTTTTCCACGATGTATTTTAATATGGCTTTTGTACAAATGCAAATCGTTGCCATGAACACCGGTCGAGAAAGACGAAAATATTTTCTGCTGTTGACTCGTTTGGAATATTCATTAATTTACGTGCTGCGTGGCTTTGGAGGAAAATAATCAGAGCTGCGCTCACAAGGGGAGTAAAGTTTGATTTTGTGTAAAAGTCGCTGGAGCGGAAATTGGATTTGTGTTAGAAAAAGGCTGATGATGAGAGTGACAATAGTTTTGATGCATGGGGGTGCCTGTAACGTGATACACATAACAATTGGCAATCGTGGGCGGTGCCAGGGTTACCAACACCTGCCTGGGCATTCCTTTCATCCCAACATCTCTACCTATTCTATAAACAAAAACAAGTTTACATCACAATTAAAAAAAATGTGATGTATTCCATTCACATGACTTTCTCCATATGTCTGGAACTAATTATGGTTCAAAAGTTTATGCTTCTATTTACTTCATGATAATCGAGAAAAAATTAGCAAAAATAGTAATATTACTCGCTTCCTTGTAAGTAGAAGTGAAATAATGGAGCACCATAGATTAAAGTAATAGTCAAAAGCTGGTTGCTATGTGACTGAAGTTCCTTTGTGTGTATAGACAGAAGTTGACAAAGTCCTGTGTGAGAAAAGTAAGTTTTTTAAAACTGATAACCAAAAATAAGGAATATCTAAAAAACGATAAACTCCCCCAAAAAATGCATATAACAAATTCTGTGCTTTAACGTGCTCTACATGTTTTGGGTGGTAAGGTTATGTCTATATCTTACGGTTCACCAGGTATGCAAAATTCGGTAAAATTCATCCAGAATAAAGTAGTCTTCAGAGGCTATTCCCAGAAAATTCAAGATATACATTTTATTTGTCAGGTAAATATCTTTAATATACGATATTTTAATCAAAATCGTTAGAGCCATTTTTGAGAACATCAAAATTTTCGAAAAAAAGTTCCATTTAAGGGTACTTTGGTGTGCGGGGATTTTCCTCAAAATCTTCGTGTCGCATCCCTGACAGATACTAAACTTAAAAACCAAGTTTGGTATTTTACTGACTTTTCGTTTTTGAGTTATCGAGTTCACAGACACACGGACCTTTTTGTGAAAATGCTCTTTTTGGATACAGGGGACCGTAAACATATACTTGTGGTGAAATCTCGGTTGGTATCGAATTTTTGGGTGCATTACAATGCCTTCTCTTTACACGATGTACACGGTACGTGTAGAGAAAGCAGAAATGTTTTGTTACATTCAGAGGTTTCCTCTGCGTATTCTTACAAAGGTTTGTTCTCTATTTCACGTATAAACAAAAGCGGAAATGTTTTGTTACATTCAGAGGTTTCCTCTGCGTATTCTTACAAAGGTTTGTTCTCTATTTCACGTATAAACAAAAGCGGAAATGTTTTGTTACATTCAGAGGTTTCCTCTGCGTATTCTTACAAAAGTTTGTTCTCTATTTCACGTATAAACAAATGTAGAAATGTTTTGTTACATTCAGAGGTTTCCTCTGCGTATTCTTACAAAGGTTTGTTCTCTATTTCACGTATAAACAAAAGCGGAAATGTTTTGTTGCATTCAGAGGTTTCCTCTGCGTATTCTTAAAAAAGTTTGTTCTCTATTTCACGTATAAACAAAAGTACAAATGTTTTGTTACATTCAGAGGTTTCCTCTGCGTATTCTTATAAAGGTTTGTTCTCTATTTCACGTATATTCAAATGCCTTCTCTATACACAGTACGTGTAGAGAAAGCAGAAATGTTTTGTTACATTCAGAGGTTTCCTCTGCGTATTCTTACAAAAGTTTGTTCTCTATTTCACGTATAAACAAATGCCTTCTCTATACACGATGTACACAGTACGTGTAGAGAAAGCAGAAATATTTTGTTACATTCAGAGGTTTCCTCTGCGTATTCTTGCAAAAGTTTGTTCTCTATTTCACGTATAAACAAAAGCAGAAATGTTTTGCTATATTCAGAGGTTTTCTCTGCGTATTCTTGCAAAAGTTTGTTCTCTATTTCACGTATAAACAAATGCAGAAATGTTTTGTTACATTCAGAGGTTTCCTCTGCGTATTCTTACAAAAATTTGTTCTCTATTTCACGTATAAACAAATGCAGAAATGTTTTGTTACATTCAGAGGTTTCCTCTGCGTATTCTCACAAAAGTTTATTATCTATTTCACGTATAAACAAATGCAGAAATGTTTTGTTACATTCAGAGGTTTCTTTTGCGTATTCTTACAAAAGTTTGTTCTCTATTTCACGTATAAACAAATGCAGAAATGTTTTGTTACATTCAGAGGTTTCCTCTGCGTATTCTTACAAAAGTTTGTTCTCTATTTCACGTATAAACAAATGCCTTCTCAATACACAGTACGTGTAGAGAAAGCAGAAATGTTTTGTTACATTCAGAGGTTTCCTCTGCGTATTCTTACAAAAGTTTGTTCTCTATTTCACGTATAAACAAATGCAGAAACGGTTTTATAACTTCCCGTAACTACTTTCACATATTTTAAGATGTGGCGTGTATGATTTATGGTGAAAAGATTATATGGTTGACCCTTAAATAGACGTAAAAGCTTTTTAACAAAAATTTGTTGCAGAGATGTAGAGAAAGTCATGTGAATGCAACACATCAGATTTGTTTTTGTAATGTGCGCTGTTTCCCAAGACGTCTACTAGGGGAAGTCGGTAGTCACTATCACCTACTCGTGACGTCTAGGAATATGGCTTCAAACATCGCAGAGTGACTGAATTTTCACTTCGTTCGTGTCAGCTGATAAAGAGGCCTCTGAGCAAAATCAACAAGTATTTCACACCTAATACAGAATAGAACTTTGGGAAGCAGAGCAGGTGAAGAGTGTCCTTAAATAAAACTAATATAATGCACCTTCTCCATGTGGAGTTTAACTGCAAATGTATCATATCAGATACGCTACCATTGGTTACAAGAACAACGCCTTTGAACAAACACAAATGGTGTCCATTTAAGACAGTAGTCAGACATTAACAAGCACTTGTTCTGTCACCTAAGAATACTGCCACTGCATTGTTTCTAACTTTTTTTTTTTTTTTTAGCTTAGCGTTCTTTACACTGGTTGGTCATCGGACGATGAATGAAAGTGGTGAAATGATACCCAAATGATCTCGGGGTCCATTGAACTTCAAGTTACTCGACATTCGTCTTCTCAGGATAAGGGAAACCCCGAAAAAAGTCTTATCTGGGCAACTTACCCTTTAGCGAGATTAGACCTCAGGACCTGTTGAACATGAGGCAGACACGCTACCACCACACCACCAAGGCGGGCTGTTAGGAATATTATTTTAAAAATAAATTGCCCCTTTTAGTGATATATTCGTTCGAGCAATTTTTATTTCCTGCAAAAATATAATTAGCCTCCGTCTCCACGATGACGTTATTCCGGAAAGCCATACAATCGTGTTAGGGAAGAAAAAGAATAAATCACCGGGGACAGGTAGTGCGAATATGGTGCAGCGGCAGCAATTCATGCAGTTTGGCGGGAGAAAAAGTGCTGGTGTTGAAGGAGCAGTTCTTTCTAGTGAAGCAAAAGTGCTGGTGTTGAAGGAGCAGTTCCTTATAGTGAAGCAAAAGTGCTGGTGTTGAAGCAGCAGTTCCTGATACAAAAAGTATTGGTTATGAAGGAGCAGTTTCTTATAGAAAAACTGCTGGTGTTGAAGGAGCAGTTTCTTATGGAAAAAGTGCTTGTGTTGAAGGAGCAGTTTCTTATAGAAATATTGCTGGTGTTGAAGCAGAAGTTCCTTATAGAAAAAGTGTTGGTTATGAAGCAGCAGTTTCTTACACAAAAAGTGTTGGTTATGAAGGAGCAGTTTCTTATAGAAAAAGTGCTTGTAGTGAATGAGCAGTTTCTTAAAGAAAAAGTGCTGGTGTTGAAGCAGCAGTTCCTTATAGAAAAAGTGTTGTTTATGAAGGAGCAGTTTCTTATAGAAAAAGTGCTGGTGTTAAAGCAGCAGTTTCTTATAGAAAAATGGTTGGTTACAAAGGAGCAGTTTCTTATAGAAAAAGTGCTGGTGTTGAAGCAGCAGTTTCTTATATAAAAAGTGCTGGTGGTTGAAGGAGCAGTTTCTTATAGAGAAAGTTCTGGTGTTGAAGCAGCAGTTTCTTATATAAAAAGTGCTGGTGGTTGAAGGAGCAGTTTCTTAAAGAAAAAGAGCTGGTGTTGAAGGAGAGTTTTTTTATAGAAAAAGCGCTGGATATGAAGCAGCTGTTCCTTATAGAAAAAGTGTTGGTTATGAAGGTTGCAGTTTCTTATAGAAAAAGTGCTGGTGTTAAAGGAACAGTTTCTTATAAAAAAGTGCTTGTGTTGAAGGAGCAGTTTCTTATAGAAAAAGTGCTTGTGTTGAAGGAGCAGTTTCTTATAGAAAAAATGCTTGTGTTGAAGGAACAGTTCCTTATAGAAAAAGTTCTGGTGTTGAAGCAGCAGTTTCTTATAGAAAAAGTGTTGTTTATGAATGAGCCGTTTCTTATAGAAAAAGAAGAAATCATCGGGGACAGGTAGGGCGAATATGGGGCAGCGGCAGCAATTCATGCAGTTTGGCGGGAGAAAAAGTGCTGGTGTTGAAGGAGCAGTTCTTTCTAGTGAAGCAAAGGTGCTGGTGTTGAAGGAGCAGTTCCTTATAGTGAAGCAAAAGTGCTGGTGTTGAGGCAGCAGTTCCTGATACAAAAAGTATTGGTTATGAAGGAGCAGTTTCTTATAGAAAAATTGTTGGTGTTAAAGGAGAGGTTTCTTATAGAAAAAGTGTTGGTGTTGAAGCAGGAGTTTCTTATAGAAAAAGTGCTGGTGATGAAGCAGCAGTTCCTTCTAGTGGAGAAAAAGTGCTGGTGTTGAAGGAGCAGATCCTTATAGAAAAAGTGCTGGTGTTGAAGGAATGGTGTTGAAAGAGCAGTTCCTTATAGAAAAACTACTGGTATTGAAGCAGCAGTTTCTTATAAAAAAGTGTTGGTTATGAAGGAGCAGTTCCTTATAGAAAAACTGTTGGTTATGAAGGAGCAGTTTCTTTTAGAAAAAGTGCTGGTGTTGAAGGAGCAGTTTCTTATAAAAAAAGTGCTGGTGTTGAAGGAGCAGTTACTTATAGAAAAAGTGATGGTGTTGAAGCAGCAGTTCCTTAGAGAAAAACTGCTGGTTATGAAGCAACAGTTTCTTATAGAAAAAGTACTGGTATTGAAGGAGCAGTTCCTTATAGATAAAGTGCTGGTGTTGAAGGAGCAGTTCTTTCTAGTGAAGCAAAAGTGTTGTATATGAAGGAGCAGTTTCTTATAGAAAAATTGCTGGTGTTGAAGGAGCAGTTTCTTATAGAAAAAGTGCTGGTTATGAAGGAGCAGTTTCTTATAGAAAAAGTGTTGGGATTGAGGGAGCGGTTCCTTATAGAAGAAGTACTGGTGTTGAAGGAGCTGTTCATTCCAGTGAAGCAAAAGTGTTGGTTATGAAGGAGCAGTTCCTTATAGGAAAATTACTGGTGCTGAAGGTGCTGTTTCTTATAGAAAAAGTGCAGGTGTGGAAGCAGCAGTTACTTCTAGTGGAGAAAAAGTGCTGGTGTTGAAGGAGTAGTTCCTTATAGAAAAAGTGCTGGTGTTGGAGCAGCAGTTTCTTATAAAAAAGTGCTTGTGTTGAAGGAGCAGTTTCTTATAGAAAAAGTGCTTGTGTTGAAGGAGCAGTTTCTTATAGAAAAAATGCTTGTGTTGAAGGAACAGTTCCTTATAGAAAAAGTTCTGGCGTTGAAGCAGCAGTTCCTTATAGAAAAAATGTTGTTTATGAAGGAGCCGTTTCTTATAGAAAAAGTGTTGGTTATGAAAGGAGCAGTTTCGTATAGAAAAAGTGAAGCTGGTGAAGAAATGAAGAAACAGTTTCTTTAATTGGAGAAAAAGTTCTGGTGTTGAAGCAGCAGTTCCTTATAGAAAAAGTGCTGGTGATGAAGGCGCAGTTCTTTATAGAAAAAGTGCTGCTGTTGAAGGAGCGGTTCCTCATAGGAAAAATCCTGGTGTTGAAGCAGCAGTTCCTTATAGAAAAATTGTTGTTTATGAAGGAGCCGTTTCTTATAGAAAAAGTGCTGGTGTTGAAGCAGCAGTTTCTTATAGAAAAAGTGTTGTTTATGAAGGAGCCGTTTCTTATAGAAAAAGTGCTGGTGTTGAAGCAGCAGTTTCTTATAGAAAAAGTGTTGGTTATGAAGGAGCAGTTCTTTATAGAAAAAGTTCTGGTGTTGAAGAAGCGGTTCCTTATAGAAAAAGTTCTGGTGTTGAAGCAGCAGTTTGTTATAGAAAAAGCGTTGTTTATGAAGGAGCAGTTTCTTATAGAAAAAGTGCTGGTGTTTAACAAACAGTTTCTCCTATTGGGGAAAAGTGCTGGTCTTGAAGGAGCAATTTCTTCTATTGGAGAAAAAGTGTAGCTGGTGAAGTACCAGTTTCTTCTATTGGAGAAAAAGTGTAGCTGGTGAAGTAACCGTTTCTTCTATTGGAGAAAAAGTGTAGCTGGTGTTGAAGGAGCAGTTTCTACCATTGGAGAAAAAGTGTTGCTGGTGAAGTAACAATTTCTTCTATTGGAGAAAAAGTGTAGATGGTGAAGTAACAGTTTCTTCTATTGGAGAAAAAGTGTAGCTGGTGTTGAAGGAGCAGTTTCTTCTATTGGAGAAAAAGTGTAGCTGGTGAAGTAACAGTTTCTTCTATTGGAGAAAAAGTGTAGCTGGTGAAGTAACAGTTTCTTCTATTGGAGAAAAAGTGTAGCTGGTGTTGAAGGAGCAGTTTCTTCTATTGGAGAAAACGTGTAGCTGGTGCAGTAACAGTTTCTTATATTGGAGAAAAAGTGTAGCTGGTGAAGTAACAGTTTCTTCTATTGGAGAAAAAGTGTAGCTGGTGAAGTAACAGTTTCTTCTATTGGAGAAAAAGTGTAGCTGGTGAAGTAACAGTTTCTTCCATTGGAGAAAAAGTGTACCTGGTGTTGAAGGGGCAATTTCTTCCATTCGAGAAAAGTGTAAATGGTGAAGTAACAGTTTCTTCTATTGGAGAAAAAGTGTAGCTGGTGTTGAAGAAGCAGTTTCTTCTATTGGAGAAAACGTGTAGGTGGTGAAGTAGCAGTTTCTTCTATTGGAGAAAACGTGTAGGTGGTGAAGTAACAGTTTCTTCTATTGGAGAAAACGTGTAGCTGGTGAAGTAGCAGTTTCTTCTATTGGAGAAAACGTGTAGCTGGTGAAGTAACAGTTTCTTCTATTGGAGAAAACGTGTAGGTGGTGAAGTAACAGTTTCTTCTGTTGGAGAAAAAGTGTAGCTGGTGAAGTGACAGTTTCTTCTGTTGGAGAAAAAGTGTAGCTGGTGAAGTAACAGTTTCTTCTGTTGGAGAAAGAGTGTAGCTGGTGAAGTAACAGTTTCTTCTATTGGAGAAAAAGTGTAGCTGGTGAAGTAACAGTTTCTTCTATTGGAGAAAAAGTGTAGCTGATGTTGAAGAAGCAGTTTTTTCTATTGGAGAAAAAGTGCAGATGGTGAAGTAACAGTTTCTTCTATTGGAGAACAAGTGTAGCTGGTGAAGTAACAGTTTCTTCTATTGGAGAAAAAGTGTAGCTGGTAAAGTAACAGTTTCTTCTATTGGAGAAAAAGTGTAGCTGGTGAAGTAACAGTTTCTTCTATTGGAGAAAAAGTGTAGCTGGTGAAGTGACAGTTTCTTCTATTGGAGAAAAAGTGTAGCTGGTGAAGTAACAGTTTCTTCTATTGGAGAAAAAGTGTAGCTGGTGAAGTAACAGTTTCTTCTATTGGAGAAAAAGTGTAGCTGATGTTGAAGAAGCAGTTTTTTCTATTGGAGAAAAAGTGCAGATGGTGAAGTAACAGTTTCTTCTATTGGAGAACAAGTGTAGCTGGTGAAGTAACAGTTTCTTCTATTGGAGAAAAAGTGTAGCTGGTGAGGTAACAGTTTCTTCTATTGGAGAAAAAGTGTAGCTGGTAAAGTAACAGTTTCTTCTATTGGAGAAAAAGTGTAGCTGGTGAAGTAACAGTTTCTTCTATTGGAGAAAAAGTGTAGCTGGTGAAGTAACAGTTTCTTCTATTGGAGAAAAAGTGTAGCTGGTGAGGTAACAGTTTCTCCTATTGGAGAAAAAGTGCAGATGGTGAAGTAACAGTTTCTTCTATTGGAGAACAAGTGTAGCTGGTGAAGTAACAGTTTCTTCTATTGGAGAAAAAGTGTAGCTGGTGAAGTAACAGTTTCTTCTATTGGAGAAAAAGTGTAGCTGGTGAGGTAACAGTTTCTTCTATTGGAGAAAAAGTGCAGATGGTGAAGTAACAGTTTCTTCTATTGGAGAACAAGTGTAGCTGGTGAAGTAACAGTTTCTTCTATTGGAGAAAAAGTGTAGCTGGTGAAGTAACAGTTTCTTCTATTGGAGAAAAAGTGTAGCTGGTGAAGTAACAGTTTCTTCCATTGGAGAAAAAGTGTACCTGGTGTTGAAGGGGCAATTTCTTCCATTCGAGAAAAGTGTAACTGGTGAAGTAACAGTTTCTTCTATTGGAGAAAAAGTGTAGCTGGTGTTGAAGAAGCAGTTTCTTCTATTGGAGAAAAAGTGTAGCTGGTGTTGAAGAAGCAGTTTCTTCTATTGGAGAAAACGTGTAGGTGGTGAAGTAACAGTTTCTTCTATTGGAGAAAACGTGTAGCTGGTGAAGTAGCAGTTTCTTCTATTGGAGAAAACGTGTAGCTGGTGAAGTAACAGTTTCTTCTATTGGAGAAAACGTGTAGGTGGTGAAGTAACAGTTTCTTCTGTTGGAGAAAAAGTGTAGCTGGTGAAGTGACAGTTTCTTCTGTTGGAGAAAAAGTGTAGCTGGTGAAGTAACAGTTTCTTCTGTTGGAGAAAGAGTGTAGCTGGTGAAGTAACAGTTTCTTCTATTGGAGAAAAAGTGTAGCTGGTGAAGTAACAGTTTCTTCTATTGGAGAAAAAGTGTAGCTGATGTTGAAGAAGCAGTTTTTTCTATTGGAGAAAAAGTGCAGATGGTGAAGTAACAGTTTCTTCTATTGGAGAACAAGTGTAGCTGGTGAAGTAACAGTTTCTTCTATTGGAGAAAAAGTGTAGCTGGTAAAGTAACAGTTTCTTCTATTGGAGAAAAAGTGTAGCTGGTGAAGTAACAGTTTCTTCTATTGGAGAAAAAGTGTAGCTGGTGAAGTGACAGTTTCTTCTATTGGAGAAAATGTGTAGCTGGTGAAGTAACAGTTTCTTCTATTGGAGAAAAAGTGTAGCTGGTGAAGTGACAGTTTCTTCTATTGGAGAAAATGTGTAGCTGGTGAAGTAACAGTTTCTTCTATTGGAGAAAAAGTGTAGCTGGTAAAGTAACAGTTTCTTCTATTGGAGAAAAAGTGTAGCTGGTGAAGTAACAGTTTCTTCTATTGGAGAAAAAGTGTAGCTGATGTTGAAGAAGCAGTTTTTTCTATTGGAGAAAAAGTGCAGATGGTGAAGTAACAGTTTCTTCTATTGGAGAACAAGTGTAGCTGGTGAAGTAACAGTTTCTTCTATTGGAGAAAAAGTGTAGCTGGTAAAGTAACAGTTTCTTCTATTGGAGAAAAAGTGTAGCTGGTGAAGTAACAGTTTCTTCTATTGGAGAAAAAGTGTAGCTGGTGAAGTGACAGTTTCTTCTATTGGAGAAAATGTGTAGCTGGTGAAGTAACAGTTTCTTCTATTGGAGAAAAAGTGTAGCTGGTAAAGTAACAGTTTCTTCTATTGGAGAAAAAGTGTAGCTGGTGAAGTAACAGTTTCTTCTATTGGAGAAAAAGTGTAGCTGATGTTGAAGAAGCAGTTTTTTCTATTGGAGAAAAAGTGCAGATGGTGAAGTAACAGTTTCTTCTATTGGAGAACAAGTGTAGCTGGTGAAGTAACAGTTTCTTCTATTGGAGAAAAAGTGTAGCTGGTGAGGTAACAGTTTCTTCTATTGGAGAAAAAGTGTAGCTGGTAAAGTAACAGTTTCTTCTATTGGAGAAAAAGTGTAGCTGGTAAAGTAACAGTTTCTTCTATTGGAGAAAAAGTGTAGCTGGTGAAGTAACAGTTTCTTCTATTGGAGAAAAAGTGTAGCTGGTGAGGTAACAGTTTCTTCTATTGGAGAAAAAGTGCAGATGGTGAAGTAACAGTTTCTTCTATTGGAGAACAAGTGTAGCTGGTGAAGTAACAGTTTCTTCTATTGGAGAAAAAGTGTAGCTGGTGAAGTAACAGTTTCTTCTATTGGAGAAAAAGTGTAGCTGGTGAAGTAACAGTTTCTTCTATTGGAGAAAAAGTGTAGCTGGTGAAGTAACAGTTTCTTGCAGTTGAAATGCGGCCGTGTATAATTGGGCTCTCGTCTTTTGTGTTTTGTGTTCACTTTTCTCACCAATGGCGTCTCTTTGTCTTCTTGGAGCGGATTCAACTCATTTTCTTGGTTTCCGAATGAACTCAGATGATGACAAACAGTCTCTTACATAGTTTCAAGCCACACCCGATCAATGTCCATTATGAGAAATTGCGACACATTTGAGGTGCCAACCTTTTCATACTCAACTTATCATGTAAAATATGAATTGCGTTACGCACACTAATGGCCTGTCCAGGAATCATGTCTTAACTATTTAACAGGCCGTCCTTGGCGCTCCTCAACCAATATGCAACTGTTGTTATAGATGGCGAAGAGTCCCCAATTTCGATATCATTTCCCGAAAGTTTTCACATCGAAAAGTAAAAATCGAATAACTGAATACTCTACACATTTTTAATTTTGAAGATAACCCGTTGGGCTACTAACGGAAATACTTGTTGAATTCAAACCGATATAAGAATCAGCACAAAATTTATTTTGGTGACAAACGACAGGACATACAGCCAACTTCCCTTACCTGCAGCACATCTGTTTTATAACAAAAGTATTTATTGAATCAAATCGCAATCGAAGTCCTTAACTTCGCCAAGATGTTTAAACAACTCATATATACATGTATTCATACATGCACACATACATACACACATATATACATGCATAAGTACGTACATACACACATATACACATATATACATGCATAAGTACATACATACATACACACATATATATATACATACATGCATAAGTACATAAATACACACATATACACATATATACATGCATAAGTACATACACACATATGGACATATATACATGCATAGGTACATACATACACACATATATACATACATACATGCATAGGTACATACATACACACATATACACATATATACACATATATGCATGCATAAGTACATACATACACACATATACACATATATACATGCACAAGTACATACACACATATATACATGCATAAGTACATACATACTCACATATACACATATATACATGCATAGGTACATACATACACACATATACACATATATACATGCATAAGTACATATATACACATATATACATGCATAAGTACATACAGACACACATATACACATATATACATGCATAGGTACATACACACATATACACATATATACATGCATAGGTACATACATACACATATATACATATATACATGCATAAGTACACACATACACACATATACACATACATGCATAAGTACACACATACACACATATACATAGTTATACATGCATAGGTACATACATACACAAATATACATAGTTATACATGCATAGGTACATACATACACACATATACACATGTATACATGCATAAGTACATACATACACACATATACACATATATACATGCATAAGTACATACATACACACATATACACATATATACATGCATAGGTACATAAATACACATATATACACATATATACATGCAAAAGTACATACATACACACATATACACATATATACATGCATAGGTACATACATACACACATATACACATATATACATGCATAAGTACATACATGCACACATATACACATATATACATGCATAGGTACATACATACACACATATACACATATATACATGCATAGGTACATACATACACACATATACACATATATACACATATGTACATGCATAAGTACATACATACACACATATACACATGCATAAGTACATACATACACACATATACACATATATACATGCATAAGTACATACATACACACATATACACATATATACATGCATAAGTACAAACATACACACATATACACATATATACATGCATAGGTACATACATACACACATACATACACATATATACACATACATAGATGCATAAGTACCTACATACATACATACATACATACATACACACATATTCACATACATACATTCATACGTTCATACATACACACATACATATATGCATACATGCATACATACATTCAAACATACATACATAATGTACACATACAATCAGACAGACATACATGCATATATACATGCATACATATATAATATACACATACATACTTACATACATGCATACTTGCGCTCATACATACAAGCATACGTACATACACACATACATACATACATACATACATACATACATACATGCATACATGCCTACATACATGCATACATACATGCATACGTACATACACCTTTTCATACATACCTACATACACACATACATACATACATGCATACATACATGCACACGTACATACACACATACATACGTACATATATACATGCATTCATACATACATACAAATATACGTACAGACATGCATACATACATGCATACATACGTACGTACGTACAGACATGCATACGTAAATACACTCATACATACATATACACATACATACATAACACATACACACATACAAACATACATACACACATAATACATACTTACGTACATATATACACTCATACATATACACATATACACATACATACATACATATACACATACATACACACATACATATACACATACATACACACATACATACATACATACATACATATACACATACATACACATACATGCACACATACATACATACATATACACATACATACACACATACATACACACATATATACATACATACATACATATACACATACATACACATACATGCACACATACATACATATACACATACATACACACATATATACATACATATACACATACATACACATACATAAACACATACATACATATACACATACATACACACATACATACACGCATACATACACACATACATACATACTCACATACATACATACATACATTACACCTACATACATATACACATACATACACACATACATATACAGAGTGAGCACGACGTGATGATCCTGTATTTACATTTTTCTCGCTATTCTCTCTACTTATGTTAATTACGACGAGTTTGGGATAGCTACTATTCCGTGTTTCAAACGTTAGGTGAGTTTTGACGTGGTTGACCTTCGTCTGCCCTTTACCCTGCCCGATTATGGTTGGTGTGATGTGAGGGAAGAATGTCGATCGCACTGAAACTCCAATCTACGTAACCATCTGTTTATGTTTTCATACAACTTTGTCTGATTCACAATGTATTCACCTCAAAATATTGCACACAGTGATATCATCATACTTTATTTAAATTTGGTTTTAATGAACAAATACATAGCTCTAACCAAGATGCATTTCCGTTCTTTACACTACAAAATCACCCTCATTGCTCTTACAAATGTGAGATTAACTAAGCTTAAAGTTGAGAATTAAGAAAACCTCCATGAATGTTCGTCTTTTGGGAATATGATACAGTTCCAAGTTGTGCCGCAAATTAAAATATCCCCTAATTCAGTGTGTGTAAAGCGTAAAGAAAATTTGCGACTGAATCGGTTCCTTGTTTCCTCACTGTGAGTCACGTCGGTGGTGTGCGAGTTATACTAGACAAAGGAGCTGGCAGTTGCGTGATGTATGTAAACGCAGTAGAGACACACCACAGGGACCTTCAAACGTCTGCTACATCTATGATAGAACGAGAGATACACTGGTGTGTAATAATAAATGACACTTATGCCCTTACAAACCAAGTTTTATTTTCATTGTTACATGTGATTCACTCGACGTTAGTTTATGGTTGCACGCCATTCATGGCTCACGCTCCACAGCATGCTAACATTTCACCACACTCCACTGCAATTATTATTCCTGCTTTTTATAGCAAGACATTAGGTGAAGTGGATAAAAAGAAGTATTTGCTTGTACTACCCAGTTTTTAAGCATTTCCTTGACTTTTGTGTGAATAAAAGCTTAAGTAAAAGCTAAGATCTTTCCGGGAGCTAGCATTTAATAGACGTATCTGGTGAATACTAAACGGGGTAGGAAAACGTTACGCTTTTCTCAAGTCTTCCATCAGGCATGCTAGTAACTACTGTGGCCATGTTCGCAACAGGAAGGTGTACCTGGTGAATACTAAACGGGGTGGTAAAACGTTACGCTTTTCTCAAGTTTTCCATCAGGCATGCTAGTAACTACTGTGGCCATGTTCGCAACAGGAAGGTGTACCTGGTGAATACTAAAAGGGGTAGTAAAACGTTACGCTTTTCTCAAGTCTTCCATCAGGCATGCTAGTAACTACTGTGGCCATGTTCGCAACAGGAAGGTGTACCTGGTGAATACTAAACGGGGTGGTAAAACGTTACGCTTTTCTCAAGTCTTCCATCAGGCATGCTAGTAACTACTGTGGCCATGTTCGCAACAGGAAGGTGTACCTGGTGAATACTAAAAGGGGTAGTAAAACGTTACGCTTTTCTCAAGTCTTCCATCAGGCATGCTAGTAACTACTGTGGCCATGTTCGCAACAGGAAGGTGTACCTGGTGAATACTAAACGGGGTAGTAAAACGTTACGCTTTTCTCAAGTGTTCAATCAGGCATGCTAGTAACTGCTGTGGCTATGTTCGCAACAAGAGGGCCTAGTATGTTGTGGAAAACTTCATTTTTACTTTCTCTGCACGTATTATGTACACAGTGTATAGACAAGGTATTGTATTGCACCCAAAAATTCCATATCGAGATTTCACCGGAAATATATGTTTTACGGTCCCCTGTATAAAAAAAAAAATCATTTTAAGGAAAAGATCCGTGTATGTGTCTGTGTGTATGTGAACACGATAACTCAAAAAAGATAAGTGGGTAAAGTACCAAACTTGGTATTTAGGTTAAGTATCTTCCAGGGATGCCACACGAACATTTTGAGAGAAATGCCCCTCACCAAACTACCCTTTACATGGAATTTTTTGGGAAAATTTTAATTTTCTTAAAAATGGTTCTAACGATTTTGATTGAAATGTCGTATATTAAAGATATTTACCTGAAAAATAAAATGCATGTCTTGAATTTTCTAGGAATAACTTCTGAAGACTACTTTAATCTGGATCAATTGTACGGAGTTCTGTGTAATTGCTAAATATATAGAGAAAAACTTAGCAAATTAAAACACACAATTTATGTTATATGTTTTTTTCGTAGAGTTGATCGTTTTTTAGATATTCCTTGTTTTTTGTTTCAGCCTTGAATAACTTATACTTTTCTCATACAGGAATTTCTCAAATCATGACCATAGAAACAAAGGAACTTCACTCACATAGCAACCAGCTTTTGAATATCACTTTAAGCTATGCTACTCCCTTATTTCGCTTCTGCTTACAAGGAAGCAAGTAATAAGACTATTTCTGCTAATGCATGAAGCAAATAGAAGCATTAGCTTTTTAACAATAATTTGCTGAGAGAAAGTCATGTGAATGGAACACATCAGATGTCATGTTATTTAAGCTGGTCAGCATCCACTTTCTTTGCAATTGCATTCGAGTAATCGTGAGCCAGGTATTAGATACCATAAATGAACCAATGTCATCAACAAAGCTCTATCCAGAATTGCCAACTTGTGTATCAACAGATGACTCAGTTTCAGGTTTAGTGTTAACCATTGTTACACTAGTTTTGTGGAATGTAAAGACAGTAGTATCTGCCTATTTTAATACGGAGAAGCTGCAATTTGCAAAACAAAAGTAAAATATGTATTAGATTTTAAAACCTAATGTTACATGAGGGGAAGAGGAGGCAGACTCAGCAGAATTTGGGAGGGAAATTAGTAACTGCCATGACTTCACAAACACTAGGACTTGGTATTTACTACGTCTTTTTCCGGGTAGCCAAGCATTTACTACCTGCTTTTAGTAACAGATAATTCACCTCGTTTTCAGCAAGTTCTAAAACTACCTAGTATTTACTAGCTAGCATATAATTCTTTTATTCACTTCACCCAATGACGAAAAGCTTTCTGGAATCTTGTGGAAACCAAAGAGGGCAGAAAGTTCTTGATGTAGCGGGAAGTTTTCACGTCGGGCCATTGTTTACTATTGATGTCTCACGTTCCAGCTTCAATGTCGCATGCCCAAGGGACCACAAGAGAGGTCGTACACACAGGTGGCATATCATTATGTTCTCTACTCAATATGAACATATTTCAACTTATTCACCTCCCACCGTGCAATATACGAGGTACATCCAGAAAGTAAGTTCCGTTTCAATTTATCTCCGCTGCAGCGCCGCGATCGCAGTTCCGCACATGCGCGGTAGACGCTCTGTATCAAGGAGAAGAAACGTGCGCCATTTGGAGATCGCTGTCAGCCACATACGCTTTGTTGTGCTTGTTTACAATGTCGGTGTTGATTGAAAATCCCGCCGCTTGTGAAATCAGATCAGTGATTCGTTTTCTGAATGCTAGAAAAGTGAAACCTATTGAAATTTATCGGCAAATTTGCGAAGTTTACGGACAAAATGCGATGAGTGAATCAATGGTGAGAAGATGGGTCCGACAGTTCAATGAAGGGCGTAGGGAAGTGCACGATGAAGAACGAAGTGGGCGTCCATATTTGGTTACAGAAGAACTGGTTCACGCGATTGATGACAAGATCCAGGAAAACAGCAAGTTTACAATTAGTGCTCTCGCTATGGAATTTCCCCAAAGCTCACGATCACTAATTCATGAAATTGTTACCGAAAAACTGAAATTTCGTAAACTTTGCTCACGTTGGGTACCAAAGATTCTTACTGAGCAACACAGAACAAAACGGATGGGTGGTGCACTTCAGTTTTTAACCCGTTATGATGAAGACGGCGAAGAATTTCTGACACAGATAGTCACAGGAGATGAGACTTGGGTTTCTTACGACACCCCTGAAAGTAAGCGGCAATCAATGGAATGGAGGTACACTTCATCCCCAGCAAAGTTTAAGCCGAAACAAATCTTGACACCCCGAAAAATGATGTGCACAGTGTTCTGGGACTGGAAAGGCATCTTACTCATTGATTTCTTACTGCGTGGTCAAACAATCAAAGCAGATGTTTATTGCGAGACACTAAGGAAATTGCGTCGCGCAATACAGAATAAGCGCCGAGGATTGCTATCAAAAGGTGTTGTTTTTCTTCACGACAACGCACGACCACACACTGCAAATGTGACGAAAAACCTCCTACAGGGATTTGGCTAGGACGTGTTTGACCATCCTGCGTACAGCCCTGACCTCACTCCTAGCGACTTTCATCTGCTCTTACATCTCAAGTCTTTCCTTGGCGGTCAACACTTCAACAATGACGAAGAGCTGAAAGAAAATGTTTCCAACTTTTTGAAGACACAGGCGGCAAACTTCTATGAAGAAGGTATACAAAAACTTGTGCCACACTATGACAAATGCCTGCAAAATTTCGGCAGTTATGTGGAAAAGTAGTTTAAGAGTTGTAGAATTTTGTGTAATAAATAATTATTCTGTATCTGTACACAATTTAATTTTATTACCAAACGGAGCTTACTTTCTGGGCGTACCTCGTAATTATTTTTAGTTAAACGTCTACGTCATATCGCGAACGATGAATGCCGCGCTCGCTAAGGCGTCTCAATTTGGTGCTTCGCAGCGTAGAGGATCGTGGTTCGAGTCCCGCCTTGGGCATGGGTGTTATATGTGTGTTGTAAGAGAAGAAAACAGCAATTCAGTAATTGCACAACAAGCAAAGTAAAACATTTAGGCAAATAAAGGTAGGATACACAGCGCCGGAACTGTTTAAAAAAAAAAAAAATAGTGAAATAATGGTCAAATGAACTCGGGGTCCAGGAGTTTGTACGAGGGCCATCCAGAAGGTCACAGACGTCAATAATGACAGTTATCAACATAAACTTACACTACCTTACTCTATTTCTCAACGTCATTGCTATCAAGGTATTTATTGTCACGTGGTACAGATGTTATACTCTTCCACTGCTAAACATCTGAGACAAGATGTTGAGGTCTTCATAGCTGGAAAATCTTTTCGATCCAAAAAGTCATGTACGGTGTCCAAAGCGAAACACTGGTTTTTCTGAATTCTTTTATCAACATTTGCTTTCAACTGCTCCATAACGAATGATGAACTTCCACTCCGGTCTTTATCGTACACACTGTTATGTTCTTCCTTGATTACTCGTTTCCTCACTGAAGACTCGTTCATTGCATTATCACTGTACACTTGCGTTATTTGCCTATAACATTCGATTGGCAGAACATTTTGTGTCTTCCAAAAAACGAATAAGTTGTTTGGCGGTGGAAGAGTGCAACACCGGTACCACGTGACAATACGATTACGTTGAGAAACAGAGTAAGGTAGTGTTGTGAGTTATACCAAGTCGTGTGCCACTTCTGGATGACACTGGTAGTAGTTATTCTTCCCAACATAAGGAGAAAGGTTATGTGACCCTGAACTCGGGACAGCAGCTCACAATATTAACACTAAGCGCCATGTTGTGTAATTAACAGTTGCAGACATTTTAATCACGCGCATGGAACAAATGAAGCTCTGTTTCTTGCCTCCAACAATCCCATTTAAATTGATCGCCAGTTCGTTAACGGTAAAAACAAAAATCAATGACGTGTAAACAAATAAATGTTCCAGCTCTGTGTGTAACTGCCGCTTTCAACCTGCTGATAATCTGCACTTTTTACTTTCTCTCGCACGTATCTGCAATGTATACAGGGTGTTAGTGAACTATACCGAAATATTTTCACAGAATATGACAAACTTCCTTCACTAACTCTTATAATCTTTTAATCATCATCATTTAAAATTCGTGAGCTCAAACAAAACATTTAGGCTTTTAAAATGTGGTTGCCCGCCTCGGTAGTGTGGGTGTAGCGTGTCTGTGAGAAGTTTTCCGTTATCCCGATAGGACGGGCGGCCCGAGGAAGAAACCTATTTGCAGCACTTGACGTAGCCACACATGGGGCCCTGCACATACAGGCTGTTAATCAACTATACCCAAACATTTTCACAAAATATGTAGATTGCTTAAATAGCAGATTTATGGCCTGTTTATTGCAATTTCGAAGTAACGGTAATAAGTTTCTGAAGTGTCAGTACGCCACGTATCGCGGCACTTCGTCTGGAATGAAAAAAAGAAAAAAAGAAAAAAAAAAAAAAAAAAAAAAAAAAAAAAAAAAAAATTTACTCCATGGCAGGAATCAAACTCATGAGCTTTGGGATAGCAGCTTCCCGCGTTACGCATTAACCCACCAGAGCTAATAAAAAAACGCCTTCCCAGTAGGCTACATAACTAAAGAACGTAGTTAATGAATGCTCAGTGTCGCACTGTCAGGTGATTTGTTCGAAATTTTAAATATTTTTGCGACATTAAATCTTGAGATCGCTAGTAATGAGTTGCTAAAAATCGATATTCCTATACTGTAGCAGTTTCAAAGACTTTTTTTCAACCCGCTTTGCTTTAACACCTGATACGTTTAACGTTATGTTTATCCGGAGACCATGCATTCTCAAATTACTTATATCAGTCACGTGCTCAATCTCGCAAATTATTTCGGTGTAGTTCATTAACACCATATATAGTAGATACAGAATATGTATTGTATTCCAGATTGAAAATTCATAGCGAGATTTCTCTGGAAATACATTTTGTGACATGGTCTGTGATATTCAGTTGTTGCCTTGCTTAACCCCAGTGCTGACATAATGATGACTTCCTCGTTCATAACGAAATCCAACGGGAGCAGTTGTAATTCCGCCATTTTATAGATCATGCGACCTTTCAGTCATAGTCTACATGAATGAGGCCGTGGAAGAAGAAACAAAGTTGGCGACAATTTATAACAATGATGTGATACAATTTAACATTACAGATATCTGGTAAAACACATACTTTTAGCATCAACTGTCTTAAAAAATAGTTTAAAAAAAGATCAGTATGTGTACGTGTGTATGTTTTATGTATGTGTTTGTGTGTGTACATGTGTGTATGTGGGTATATGTATGTGTTTGTGAGTATGTGTCTATGTCTATGTATGTATATATGTATGTATGTATGTATGTATGTATGTATGTATGTATGTATGTATGTATGTATGTATGTATGTATGTATGTATGTATGTATGTATGTATGTATGTATGTATGTATGTGTAAGTGAGTGTGTATATGTGTATGTGTATGAATGTGTGTATGCGTGTCTGTAAATGTATGTGTGTCTGTGTGTCGGTGTATGTGTGTCTGTATGTTTGTGTGTATGTGTGTCTGTAAATGTGTGTCTGCGTGTATGTGTAGGTGTATGTATGTGTGTCTCTGTGTCTGTGTATATGTGTGTATGTTTATGTAATGTGTGTCTGTGTGTATGTGTGTATGTAATGTGTGTCTGTGTGTATATGCGTCTGTGTATAAGTGTATATGTCTGATTGCGTGTGTATGTATGTAATGTGTGTATGTCATGTATGTCTGGGAGTATGTCTATGTAATGTGTGTCCGTGTGTATATGCATGTGAATGTAATGTGCGTTTGTGTGTATGTGTGATGGTATGTGTGTCTGTGTATATGTGCGTATTTGCGTGTACTGTGCGTCTTTGTGTATGTCTGTCTGTGTATATGTGTGTATGTGTATATGTATGTCTGTGTATGTAATGTGTGTATGTGTGTATGTGTGTATGTTTGTCTGTGTATATCTGTGTATGTAATGTGTGTATGTGTGAATGTGTGTCTGAGTGTATGTATATATGTGTGTATGTGTATATGTGTGTATGTGTATATATATGTGTATGTGTGTATATATGTGTGGGTGTATATGTGTGTCTGTGTATATGTGTGTCTGTGTAAATATATGTCTGTATATATATATATGTCTGTGATATGTCTGTGATATGTCTGTCTGTGTATATATATGTGTCTGTGTGTATGTGTCTGTGTGTATATATGTGTCTGTATATATATATATATATATATATATATATATATATATATATATATATATATATATATGTCTGTATGTATTTGTGTGTCTTTGTGTATATATGTGTCTGTGAGCATATGTGTGTCTGTGTGTATATATGTGACCGTGTATATATGTGTGTGTATATATGTGAGTTTATGTGTATATAAGTATGTTTGTGTTTATATGTGTGTATATGTGTGTTTTTGTGTATATATGTGTGTCTTTGTATATATGTTTGTGTGAATATATGTGTGTGTATATATGTGCCTGTGTATATATGTGTGTGTGTATAAATGCGTGTATGTATGTGTATATGTGTGTGTATATGTGTGTATATATGTGTGTGTATATGTGTGTGTATATGTGTGTATATGTGTGTATATGTGTGTATGTATTTGTCTGTGTATATGTGTGTGTATATGTGTGTATATATATGTGTATATATATGTGTGTATATGTGTGTGTATATGCGTGTATATGTGTCTGTGTATATATGTGTCTGCATATATATGTGTGTATATGTGTGTATATATGTGTGTGTATATGTGTCTGTGTGTATATGTGTGTCTATATGTGTGTGTATATGTGTGTCTATATGTGTGTCTATATGTGTGTCTATATGTGTGTCTATATGTGTGTCTATATGTGTGTGTATATGTGTGTATATGTGTGTGTCTATATATGTGTGTATATGTGTGTCTATATGTGTGTGTATATGTGTGTCTATATGTGTGTCTATATGTGTGTCTATATGTGTGTCTATATGTGTGTCTATATGTGTGTCTATATGTGTGTCTATATGTGTGTGTATATGTGTGTATATGTGTGTATATGTGTGTATATGTGTGTGTGTATATGTGTGTGTATATGGGTGTCTATATGTGTGTGTATATGTTTGTGTATATGTGTGTCTATATGTGTGTCTATATGTGTGTGTATTTGGGTGTGTATATGTGTGTGTATATGTGTGTGTATATGTGTGTCTATATGTGTGTGTATATGTGTGTGTATATGGGTGTGTATATGTGTGTGTATATGTGTGTCTATATGTGTGTCTATATGTGTGTGTATATGTGTGTATATGGGTGTCTATATGTGTGTCTATATGTGTGTATATGTGTGTCTATATGTGTGTCTATATGTGTGTGTATATGTGTGTCTATATGTGTGGATATATGTGTGTCTATATGAGTGTCTATATGTGTGTCTATAGGTGTGTCTATATGTGTGTGTATATGTGTGTCTCTATGTGTGTCTATATGTGTGTCTATATGTGTGTCTATATGTGTGTCTATATGTGTGTCTATATGTGTGTGTATATGTGTGTCTATATGTGTGTCTATATATGTGTGTATATGTGTGTCTATATGTGTGTATATATGTGTGTCTATATGTGTGTCTATATGTGTGTGTATATGTGTGTCTATATGTGTGTCTATATGTGTGTCTATATGTGTGTATATGTGTGTCTATATGTGTGTCTATATGTGTGTCTATATGTGTGTCTATATGTGTGTCTATATGTGTGTGTATATGTGTGTCTATATGTGTGTATATATGTGTGTCTATATGTGTGTCTATATGTGTGTCTATATGTGTGTGTATATGTGTGTGTATATGTGTGTCTATATGTGTGTATATGTGTGTCTATATGTGTGTATATGTGTGTGTATATGTGTGTGTATATGTGTGTGTATATGTGTGTCTATATGTGTGTCTATATGTGTGTGTATATGTGTGTATATGTGTGTCTATATGTGTGTCTATATGTGTGTATATGTGTGTCTATATGTGTGTCTATATGTGTGTATATGTGTGTCTATAAGTGTGTGTGTATATGTGTGTGTATATGTGTGTATATGTGTGTCTATATGTGTGTGTATATGTGTGTATATGTGTGTGTATATGTGTGTGTATATGTGTGTCTATATGTGTGTGTATATGTGTGTGTATATGAGTGTGTATATGTGTGTGTATATGTGTGTATATGTGTGTCTATATGTGTGTCTATATGTGTGTGTATATGTGTGTCTATATGTGTGTCTATATGTGTGTATATGTGTGTATATGTGTCTATATGTGTGTATATGTGTGTCTATATGTGTGTCTATATGTGTGTCTATATGTGTGTCTATATGTGTGTATATGTGTGTATATATGTGTGTGTATATGTGTGTCTATATGTGTGTCTATATGTGTGTCTATATGTGTGTGTATATGTGTGTATATGTGTGTCTATATGTGTGTGTATATGTGTGTATATATGTGTGTATATATGTGTGTATATATGTGTGTATATATGTGTGTATATATGTGTGTCTATATGTGTGTATATGTGTCTATATGTGTGTCTATATGTGTGTCTATATGTGTGTCTATATTTGTGTCTATATGTGTGTCTATATGTGTGTCTATATGTGTGTATATATGTGTGTCTATATGTGTGTGTATATGTGTGTGTATATGTGTGTCTATATGTGTGTATATGGGTGTCTATATGTGTGTCTATATGTGTGTCTATATGTGTGTCTATATGTGTGTGTATATGTGTGTGTATATGTGTGTGTATATGTGTGTCTATATGTGTGTCTATATGTGTGTCTATATGTGTGTCTAAATGTGTGTCTATATGTGTGTCTATATGTGTGTCTATATGTGTGTATATGTGTGTCTATATGTGTGTATATATGTGTGTGTATATGTGTGTGTATATGTGTGTGTATATGTGTGTCTATATGTGTGTATATGTGTGTATATATGTGAGTCTATATGTGTGTCTATATGTGTGCATGTGTGTGTGTATATGTGTGTATATGTGTGTCTATATGTGTGTATATGTGTGTCTATATGTGTCTATATGTGTCTATATGTGTGTCTATATATGTGTGTATATGTGTGTCTATATGTGTGTATATGTGTGTCTATATGTGTGTATATATGTGTGTGTATATGTGTGTGTATATGTGTGTGTATATGTGTGTCTATATGTGTGTCTATATGTGTGTGTATATGTGTGTATATGTGTGTCTATATGTGTGTGTATATGTGTGTGTATATGTGTGTCTATATGTGTGTGTATATGTGTGTGTATATGTGTGTCTATATGTGTGTGTATATGTGTGTGTATATGTGTGTGTATATGTGTGTATATGTGTGTGTATATGTTTGTCTATATGTGTGTGTATATGTGTGTGTATATGTGTGTCTATATGTGTGTCTATATGTGTGTGTATATGTGTGTGTATATGTGTGTCTATATGTGTGTCACAATGTGTGTCTATATGTGTGTGTATATGTGTGTGTATATGTTTGTCTATATGTGAGTCTATATGTGTGTGTATATGTGTGTCTATATGTGTGTCTATATGTGTGTGTATATGTGTGTGTATATGTGTGTCTATATGTGTGTGTATATGTGTGTGTATATGTGTGTCTATATGTGTGTATATGGGTGTGTATATGTGTGTGTATATGTGTGTGTATATGTGTATGTGTATATGTGTGTCAGTGTATATGTGTGTTTGTGTATATGTGTGTATGTGAATATGTGTCTGTGTATATATGTGTCTGTGTATATATGTGTGTATATATGTGTCTGTGTATATATGTATGTGTATATGTGTGTCTGTATATATATGTGTGTCTGTGTGTATATGTGTGTATATATGTGTGTTTTTGTGTATATATGTGTATCTGTGTGTATATGTGTTTGTGTGTATTTATGTGTCTGTGTGTATATATGTGTGTCTGGATGTATATGTGCGTCTGTGTGTATATTCGTGTCTGTGTGTATAGGTGTGTCTGTGCATATATGTGTGTCTGTGTATATATATATATATATATATATGTGGGTATATATTTGTCTGTGTGTATATATGTCTGTGTGTATATATGTGTGGGTATATGTGTGTTTGTGTGTATATGTGTATCTGTGCATATGTGTGTCGGTGTGTATATATGTGTGTGTATATATGTGTCTGTGTTTGCGTGTATGTAATGTGTGTCTGTGTGTATATATGTGTGCGTATATGTGTATATGTGTTTGTCTGTGTGTATATATGTGTCTGTGTGTATATATGTGTGTCTGTGTGTATATGTGTGTATATATGTGGGTCTGTGTGTATATGTGTGCATGTGTGTATCTGTGTGTGTGTGTTTATATGTGTGTGTCTATGTGTGTATATGTCTGTGTGTATATGTGTGTCTTAGTGTATATGTGGTTATGTAAATGTGTGTCTGTGTGTGTATATATGTGACTGAGTGTATATGTGACTGTGTGTATATGTGTGTCTGTGTGTGTATATGTGTGTGTATATGTGAGTCTGTGTGTATATGTGTGTCTGTGTGTATATGTGTGTCTTTGTATATATGTGTGTCTGTGTGATTATGTGTGTCTGTGTGTATATATGTATGTCTGTGTGTATATGTGTGTATATGTGTGTCTGTGTGTATATGTGAGTCTGTGTGGATATATGTTTCTGTTTTGATATATGTTGTGTGTATGTTTGTGTCTGTGTGAATATATATGCGTGTCTGTGTGTATATGTGTGTTCTAGTGTATATATATATATGTATATGTGTTTCTGTGTATATATGTGTGTCTGTATGTATATATGTATGTGTTTGTATGTGGCTGTGTGTATATATGTGTGTCTGTGAGTATATATGTGTCTGGTGTATATGTGTGTCTGTGTTTATATTTGAGTATATGTATATATGTGGCTGTGAGTATATGTGTGTCTGTGTGTATATGTGTTTCTGTGTATACGTGGGTCTGAGTGTATATTTGTATCGGTGTGTATATTTGTGTATGTGTATATGCGTATTTGTGTATATGTGTGTCTGGGTTTTATATGTGTATGTGTTAATGTGTGTCTGTGTATGTGTCTCTGTGTGCATATGTTATGTGTATATATGTGTTTTGGTGTGTTAATGTATATTTCTGTGTATATGTGTATATGTATATATGTATGTGTATATATGTGTGTCTGTGTGTATATGTGTATGTGTATATATGTGTGTCTGTGAATATATTTGCGTCTCTGTGTATATGTGTGTCTGTGTATATATGTGTGCCTGTGTATATATGTGTGTCTGTGTATATATGTGTGTCTGTGTGTATACGTGTATTTGTATATATGTGTGTCTGTGTGTATATGTTAATGTTTATATATGAGTGTCTGTGTGTATATGTGTATATGTATACTTGTGTGTCTGTGAGTATGTGTGTATGTAATGTGTGTCTCTGTGTATACGCGTCTGTGTATAAGTGTATATGTCTGATTGCGTGTATATGTATGTAATGTGTGTGTATGTCATGTATGTCTGGAAGTATGTGTATGTAATGTGTGTCCGTGTGTATGTGGTCATGTGATAGTAATGCGCCTTTGTGTGTATGTGTGACTGTGTGTGTGTCTGTGAATATGTGTGTATTTGCGTGTAATGTGCGTCTGTGTGTATGTGTGTATGTGTATGCAATGTGTGTCTGTGTGTATGTATGCATTGAGTGTAATGTGTGTCCGTGTGTATGTGTATGCAATGTGCGTCTCAGCTTATGAGTGTAGCTGTATGTAATGTGTTTCCGTGTGTATGTGTGCATATGAATGAAATGTGCGTTTGTGTGTATATGTGACTGCATGTGTGTATTTGTAAATGTGTGTATTTGCGTGTAATGTGCGTCTGTGTGTATGTGTGTCTGTGTATATGTGTGTATGTAATGTGTGTATATGTGTCTGTGTATATGTGTCTGTGTGTATGTGTGTCTGTGTATATGTGTATGTATGTATCTGAATGTAATGTGCGTCTGTGTGAATATGTGTATCTGAATGTAAATTGGGTCTGTGTGTATGTGTATATGTAACGTGTGTATGTGTGTTTGTGTATATGTGTATGTGTGTATCTTAATGTAATGAAGGTCTGTGTGTATGTGTGTATGTAATGTATGTAAGTGTGTATCTTAATGTAATGTGCGTCTGTGTGCATGTGTGTCTCATGTATGTGTGTATGTGATTCTGAGTGTATGTGTGTATGTCAGTGTGTGTATATGTGTGTGTGTATGTATGTGTATATGTGTGTATGTGTGTAGGTGTGTAAGTGTAAATATAGGTATGTGAGTCTGTGTATATGTGTGTGTGTATGTTAGTGTATATGTGTGTATGTGTATATATGTGTATGTGGGTGTGTGCGTCTGTGTGTATGTGTTTATGTGTATATGTGTGTATGTGTATATTTGTGTATGTGTGTATGTGCGTCTGTGTGTATCTTTGTCTGTGTATATGTGTGTATGTGTGTATGTGAGTCTGTGTAAATGTGTATGTGTGTATCTGAATGTAATGTGCGTCTGTGTGAATGTGTGTATTTGAATGTAATGTGTGTATGTGTGTCTGTGTATGTGTGTCTATGTATATGTGTATGTGTGTATCTCAATGTAATGTGGGTCTGTGTGTATGTAATGTGTGTATGTGCGTCTGTGTGTATGTGTGTCTGTGTATATGTGTGTATTTGTGTATGTGAGTATGAGTGTATCTGTATATGTGTGCTTGTGTATGTAATTTGTGTCTGTGTGCATGTTTGTCTGTGTATTTGTGTGAATGTGTGCACGTGTGTCTGAGAGTATGTATATATGTGTGTATGTGTGTATGTGTATATATATATATATATATATATATATATATATATATATATATATATATATATATGCGCCTGTGTGTATATATGTGTGTGTGTAAATTTGAGTCTGTGTATATATATGTGTCTGTGTGTATGTGTGTGTCCGTGTATATACTTATATGTGTCTGTGTTATTATATGTGTCTGTGTGTAAATATGTGTCTGTTGTATATATATATGTCTGTGTGTATATGTGAGTCTGTGTATATATATAACTGTCTGTGTGTATATATGTGTCTGTGTATGTATATGTGTCTGTGTATATATGTGTGTGTATATATGTGCCTGTTTATATATGTGTGTGTATATATGTGTCTGTGTATATATGTGTGTGTAAATATGTGTCTGTGTATATATGTGTGTCTGTGTATATATGTGTGTCTGTGTATATGTGTGTCTGTGTATATATGTCTGTGTATATATGTGCGTGCATATATGTGTGTGTGCTTATGTGTGTCTGTGTATATGTGCGTCTGTGTGTATATATGTGTGTGTATATATGTGAGTATGTATATGTGTGTATGTGTGTATATGTGTGTCTGTGTGTATGTATGTGTGTATATATGTGTGTCTGTGTATATATGTGTGTGTATATATGTGTGTGTATATATGTGTCTGTGTATATATGATTGTGTGTCTGTGTGTATATGTGTCTAAGTGTATATATGTGTGTCTGTGTGTATATGTGTGTCTGTGTGAATATGTGTGTCTGTGTGTGTATGTCTGTCTGTGCATATATGTGTGTCTGTGTGTATATGTGTGTCTGTGTGTATATGTGTCTAAGTGTATATATGTGTGTCTGTGTGTATATGTGTGTCTGTGTGAATATGTGTGTCTGTGTGTGTATGTCTGTCTGTGCATATATGTGTGTCTGTGTGTATATGTGTATGTGTATATATATGTGTCTGTGTGTCTATATGTGTGTATTTGTGTGTCTGTGTGTATATATGTGTGTTTATATGTGTTTGTGTGTATATGTGTGTATATGTGTGTCTGTGTGTATATAAGTGTGTCTGTGTGTATATGTGTGTCATTGTGTATATGTGTATCTGTGTGTATAAGTGAGTCTGTGTGTATATGTGTGTATGTTTGTATATATGCGTGTGTATATGTGTGTCTGATGTATATGTGTGTCTGTGTGTATATGTGTGTCTGTGTGTATATGTATGTATGTATATGTATGTATGTGTCTGTATATATGTGTCTGTTTGAATATGTGTCTGTGTGTATGTGTGTCTGTGTGTATATGTGTGTATGTATATGTATGTATGTGTCTGTATATATGTGTCTGTGTGAATATGTGTCTGTGTGTATATGTGTCTGTGTGTATATGTGTGTGTGGGTATATGTGTGTCTGTGTGTATATATGTGAGTATGTATATGTATGTCTGTGTGTATGTATGTGTGTATATATGTGTGTCTGTGTGTATATGTGTGGCTGTGTGTATTTGTGTGTTTTTGTGGATATATGTGTCTGTGTGAATATATGTTGTGTGTATGTATGTGTCTGTGTGCATATATGTGTGTGTCTGTGTGTAAATGTGTGTTTTAGTGTATATATGTGAATATGTGTGTATATGTGTGTCTGTGTGTATATGAATCTGTGTATATATTTGTCTCTGTATATATGTGTCTCTCTGTATATATATATATATATAAATATATGTGTCTGTGTATATATATATGTGTCGGTGTGTATATATATGTGTCTGTATATGTATGTGTCTCTGTATATATAAGTCTCTTTGTGTGTATATATATATATGTGTGTGTTTCTGTATATATATATATATGTGTGTCTCCGTGAATAAATGTGTCTTTGTATATATATGTGTCTGTATATGTATGACTTTCTGTATATATATATATATATATGTTTCTCTGTGTATAAATCTGTCTCTGTATATATAAGTCTCTTTGTATATATATATACATATATATGTGTGTGTTTCTGTATATATATATATGTGTCTCCGTATATAAATGTGTCCCTGTATATATATGTGTCTGTATAAGTATGGGTTTCTGTATATTTATATGTATCTCTGTATATATTTGTCTGTATATGTAATTGTTTCTGTATATATATGTGTCCGTATATGTATGTGTTTCTGTGTATATATATGTGTCTCCGTGTATAAATGTGTCTCTGTATATATGTATATATATGTGTCTGTATTTGTTTGTGTTTCTATATATATGTGTGTCTCCGTGTATAAATGTGTCTCTATATATAAGTCTCTTTGTATATATAAGTGTTTCTGTATACATGTGTGCCTCTGTGTATATGTGTGTCTCTGTATATATATATATGTCTCTGTATATATGTGTGTCTCTGTATATATATGTGTCTTCTTATATATGTGTCTATGTGTATATATGTGTATGTGTATATATGTTTGTCGCTGTATATATACGTGACTCTGTGTATATATGTGTGTCTCTGTGTATATGTGTATCTCTGTGTATATATGAGTCTCTGTTTATATATGTGTCTCTGTATATATGTGTGTCGCTGTATATATATGTGACTTTGTGTATATATGTGTGTCTCTGTGTATATGTGTGTCTCTGTGTATATATATATATGTCTCTGTATATACATGTGTCTGTGTATATATGTGTGTCGCTGTATATATACGTGACTCTGTGTATATATGTGTGTCTCTGTGTATATATGTGTCTCTGTATATATATATATATATATATATATATATATATATATATATACATATATATATGTGTGTCTCTGTATAAATATGTGTCTCCTTATATATATGTGTCTATGTGTATATATATATGTGTCTGCGTATATATGTGAGTCTCTGTATAAATATGTGTCTCCTTATATATGTGTCTATGTGTATATATATGTGTCTCCTTATATATGTGTCTATGTGTATATATATGTGTCTGCGTATATATGTGTGTCTCTGTATAAATATGTGTCTCCTTATATATGTGTCTATGTGTATATATATATGTGTCTGCGTATATATGTGCGTCGCTGTATATATGTGTGTTTCGTATAAATATGTGTGTCTCTGTATATTTGTGTGTCTCTGTGTATATATGTCTCTGTGTATATATATATGTGTGTCTCTGTATATATATGTCTCTGTGTATATATATGTGTCTGCGTATATATGTGTGTCGCTGTATATATGTGTGTCTCCGTATAAATATGTGTGTCTCTGTATATTTGTGTGTCTCTGTGTATATATGTCTCTGTGTATATATATATATGTGTGTCTCTGTATATATATGTCTCTGTGTATATATATGTGTCTGCGTATATATGTGTGTCTCTGTATAAATATGTGTCTCCTTATATATGTGTCTATGTGTATATATATGTGTCTGCGTATATATGTGTGTCGCTGTATATATGTGTGTCTCCGTATAAATATGTGTGTCTCTGTATATTTGTGTGTCTCTGTGTATATATGTCTCTGTGTATATATATATATATGTGTGTCTCTGTATATATATGTCTCTGTGTATATATGTGTGTCTCTGTATATATATGTGTCTCTGTGTATATATGTGTGTCTCTGTGTATATATGTGTCTCTTTGTATATATGTGTCTCTGTATATATATGTGTCTCTGTGTATATATGTGTGTCTCTGTATATATATGTGTCTCTGTGTATATATGTGTCCCTGTATATATATCTGTCTCTGTGTATATATATATGTGTCTGTGTGTATATATGTGTCTCTGTATATATATTTTGTTCTGTATATATGTGTCTCTGTATATATATGTGTCTCCGTATATATATGTGTGTCTGTGTATGTATGTGTCTCTTTGGATAGATGTGTGTGTCTGTATATATATATATATATATATATATATATATATATATATATGCGTCTCTGTGTATATATGTGTCTCTGTATATCTATATATTTGTCTATGTGTATGTATATATTTGTCTGTGTATATATATATGTCTGTGTGTTTATATATATATATGTGTCTGTGTATATGTATATATGTATGTGTGTCTGTGTACATATATATGTCTCTGTGTATATGTGTGTCTGTGTGTATATGTGTGTCTGCATGTATGTGTGTGTTTGTGTATATGTGTGTTTGTGTTAATCTGTGTGTCTCTATGTATATATGTGTGTCTCTGTGAACATTTGTGTCTGTATATATGTGTGTCTGTGTGTATATGTGTGTATATGTTTGTCTGTGTATATATGTGTATGTGTATATGAGTGTCTGTGTGTATATATGTGTATGTGTATATATGTGTATATATATGTATGTGTATATGTGTGTTTGTGTGTATGTGTATATTTGTATCTGTGTGTATATGTGTTTGTTTATATGTGTGTCTGTGTGTATATGTGTGTTTGAGTGTATATAGGTGTATGTGTATATATATGTGTGTATATGTGTGTCTGTGTGTGTATGTGTGTCTGTGTGTGTATGTGTGTCTGTGTGTAATTTGTGTGTATGTGTGTATATGTGTGTCTGTGTGTATATGTGTGTATGCGTATATGTGTGTATGTGTATATGTGTATATGTGTGGCTGTGTGTATAATATATGTGTATGTGTATATGTGTGTATGTGTGTCTATATGTGTATGTGTTTATGTGTGTCCTTGAGTATATAAATGTATGTGTATATGTGTGTCTGTGTGTATATATGTGCATGTGTATATATGTGTCTGTCTGTATATATGTGTATGTGTATATGTGTGTCTGTGCGTATATATTCGTATGTGTATATGTGTGTCTGTGTATATATATGTGTGTCATATATATATATATATATATATATATATATATGTGTGTGTGTAGGTGTATATGTTTGTGTGTATATATGTGTGTCTGTGTGTATATATGTGTATGTGTACATGTGTGTCTGTATGCATATATGTCTATGTGTATATTTTTGTGTGTGTATATATATATGCATGTGTATATTTGTGTTTGTATGTATATATGTGTGTGTGTATATGTTTGTCTGGTGTATATGTGTGTCTGAATGTATATATGTGTATGTGTATATGTGTGTCTCTGTGTATGTGTGTTTGTGTGTATATTTGTGTGTCTGTATGTGCATGTGTATATGTGTATATTTGTGTTTGTTTATATGTGTGTTTCTCTGTGTATATGTGTCTGTGTATATATATGTGTATGTGTATATATGTGTGTTTGTGTATACATGTGGCTTTGTGTATATGTGTGTGTATATATGTGTCTGTTTATATGTGGATGTGTGTATGTGTGTATATGTGTGTATATTCGCGTGTGTAATGTGTGTCTGCGTGTATGTGTGTCTCTGCATATTTGTATCTGTGTGTATATTTGTGTCTGCGTGTATATATGTGTCTGTGTGTATATTTGTATCTGTGTGTATATGTGTGTCTGTGTGTATATTTTTGTGTGTGTGTGTATATTTGACCCTGTGTGTATGTGTGTCTCTGTATATTTCTGTCAGTTTGTGTATTTGTATGTGTATATGTGTGTCTTTGTGTCAGCATATGTGTGTGTCTGTATATATGTGGATGTTTGTATGTGTGTATAAGTGTGTCTGTGTGTAAATTTGTGTCTGAGTGTATATTTGTATGTGTATATGTGTGTTTTTGTGTGAACATATGCGTGTGTGTGTCTGTCTGTGTATTTGTGTGTTTCTAGAGAAGTTTGATGTACTCATGTAGAGCATGGATATTTATATATTAGCATCACATTTATTTCGCCCCTGGGCGTGACCTAAAGCCAATCAGCACCGGCCCGTAACAATACCTCCTCACTCTATTGTCTATATTCTCTTTTGCGCTCCATATTCAGAGCATAGTTTGTCTACTAATTGCTTTTGGGGGTTTCATAGTTTCGAAGGTAATTCTCGTTATCCACCCCTTTATATTGCCTTGGGTAGATTCTATTGAGTGTTATCAAATCATGTTGTCTATACATTTTAAAAATAACAAATGATGTATTTTGAAGAGCGCAGCGAAAAGTATGCAGCTTGAAACATAGTCGACCGAAACTGTATGTTACCGCACTAGTGCGACAAAATGTTTACACTATTCCATGGTGACCAGCTTTACTATCAACACCATTTATCGTCTTCCGTGATGTATGCTTGCATCCCATACCCAAGGTCGCGGCTTCAAACCCGACGGAGGACGACGGGTTCTTTTGGTCGTAAAAATCCTTCGGAAGGGAAGTAAAGCAGTGGGTCCCGTGTCGTAGATTTACGGCACGTAAAAGAACATCAAGCCTGATTAAGAGGCGTCTGAGCAAAATTAAGCGGTATTTCACGCCCAATTTAGAATGGGACGCTGAGAACCACAGCAGTTAAAGAACGTCCATAAATAACACGCCACATATATTTTTTAAGGTTTTACTTTTAGCTATATCAGAAATGTTTGCTTCTAACAAGCTCATTTGGGAGGGGGTGAGGCTTAGCGAATTGTGTTTACATTTTTATTCTGGATATAACTGAAGTTATCAGTAACAACGTAAAAATTGCGTCACTGTATTTCTCACGTTCGCCGGAACTACAGGACTTGTAAAAACGCGTCGGTAACTGGAAGCCTGGGGCACACCGTAGATATTCTTCCAGTAGTTTCGTTTGCACAACTTTCCCGAATGTTCTGACGTCATTTTCTAACAACAAAAGAGGAAGAATTGCAAGGTAATTCAGTGATTGAGTCAGACCTGGACTGCAGTGTAAGCGCACAGTGACGTGCAAGCCGTCAAGTGTCCACGCGTCCAGTTAAATGTTTGCTGGAAAGACTTTTTGTAATCAAGTTTTTACAGTATTTTCAACCAAATTTAATGTATAGGTTAAAATATTATTATTATATTAATAATAATAATAATAATAATAATAATGATAAACCAGTTGACAAATTCCTGTATGTGAAAAGTATGTCTTTCAAAGCTGAAATTAAAAACATGGAATATCTAAAAAAAAAATCAATACCAGAAAAAATGTATATTATATAAATTGTGTGCTTTAATGTGCTCTACACTTTCTGTGTGGTGAATTTTTGTCCATATAAAGTAGTCTTCAGACGCTATTACCAGAAAATTCAAGATATACATTTTATTTGTCAAGTAAACATGTTTAAAATACAACATTTTAATCAAAATCGTTAGAGCCATTTTAGAGAAAATAAAACATTTGGAAAAAGGTTCCATGTAAAGGGTAGTTTGGGGTGGAGGTATTTTTATCAAAATCTTCGTGCCCAATCATGGAAGATGCTAAACTTAAATACCAAATTTCGTAGTTTACCGACTTTTCGTTTTTGAGTTATCGTGTTCAAGACACACACACACACACACACACACACACACACACACACACACACACAGAAGGACCTTTTTCTGAAAATGATTTTCGTTTAGATACAGGGGACCCTAAAAAATACATTTCCGGTTAAATCTCAGTATCGAATTTTTGGGTGGAGTGCAATACCTTCTCTATATATTGTGTACATAGTACGTATAAAGAAAGTAGAAATGAATTCTTAATGTGAACTAATGAAAGGCTACACCTAAATTATATGGACAAAGCCTTCTTATACACTCTTTTGTTAATGAATTTTGCAATAGATTGTATACTTGAAGTAGCACACATTTCCTAATTGTACTGTAAGTATTAATGACCTCTCAAACTCTTACACTACTTGTTGCCATGGCAATTAATAAATGAATTCTAAATTTAGCTTAAATTAACAAATATGTCTACAGAATGATTAACTTATATACCAAGTATTTCAAAAATGCAGTAAATGCTGTAAGAATAGACTAGAATGGAAATAGACAAGAGATTAACTTGTTCGCCGTTCCGTATATAGGTTGCGACCGACCGTCTCACCACATCAAAGCAAGGCATTGATAAGGGCGCACGGAGGAGAGGTAAAAAAACCTGTTTTCAAGGAAACAGTAACAAGTTTTACGTAAAAGCGCTAGTATTGTATATGTATTAACTATGGCTTTCCTTGCTGCTATCGCTTAAAATAAAGAAATAAAAACCTATTTTTAGCACTATGTGTGTATTTAGATAAGTATTGCAACATACACATTATTACGTATATAAGGGTGATTCTAACTTATTTTTATATGTACATTACGAAAATGCCCAAGCAATTATAACACAGATTGAAATATTTATTCATCCAATGTTATTTAATATCTAAAAAATAAGATTAATTTCTTAAATATCTTTAGATTTTTATTAGGTAAAAATGAAAGCAGGAATTAAACTAAATGTATACTCATCTACAGCCGTATTACTGTACGTACCTTTCTTGTGTTGTATCGCTGGGATTTGTTTGAAAATCTTTAAACTTAAATTCACATGGATGTTTCTAAAAATGAGTGTTTTTAAAAACAGATGGTTTCAAAACATTTATTTTCGGTGAAGTATCGATATAGAATTTTTGGCTGGAATAAAATACCTTCTTCTATCCACTAGGTACATTTTATATATGGACTAGAGAAAGTAAAACAGCATTTGTGTGTGTGTATGTGTATGTATGTGTGTATGTGTGTATGTGTGTATATGTGTGTATGTGTATATGTGTATGTGTATGTGTGTATGTGCGCGTATGTATGTATGTATGTGTCTATGTGTGTATGTGTGTATGTGTGTATATGTGTGTATGTGTGTATGTATGTCTGTGTATATGTGTGTATATGTGTGTATGTGTGTGTATATATGTGTATGTGTGTTTACGTGTGTTTATGCGTGTGTATGTGTGTTTATGTGTGTATGTGTGTATATGTGTGTATGTATGTATGTATGTATGTATGTATGTATGTATGTATGTATGTATGTATGTATGTATGTATGTATGTATGTATGTATGTATGTATGTATGTATGTATGTATGTGTGTATATGTGTGTATATGTATGTATGTGTGTATGTGTGTGTATGTGTGTGGATGTATGTATATGTGTATGTGTGTATGTGTGTGCGCGCGTGTGTGTCTGTGTGCGCGTGTGTGTATTTGTGTATGTGTGTGCGTGTAAGTATGTGTGTATGTGAGTGAGTGTGTATGTGTATGTGCGTGTGTGCGTGTGCGGGTGTGTTTGCGGGTGTGCGTGTGTGTATGTGCTTGTGCGTGTGCTCGTGTGTGTATTTTGTGTGTATATGTGTATGTCGGTGTGCGTGTGCAGCATAACTCGAACACGAAATTGTGTCTGATAGTGATAGCTGTTAAAATATTTTAGTATCACTTTAGCCTATATTGCGTTGCACTCACAAAAAACCAAGTAATGATTCTAATGTTGAGCATGCCATACATAAAAGAGTAATAGGAAAGTTTTTTGAGAAAGTCATGTGAATGAAACACAATTGAATGTTTATTTTACTTCGTGCATGAAGAAACAGTCTTATTGCTGATATCAAGTCATTAGATAATAACACACAGCATTAGATTCTGTTTTATACTCATTTCTATAGGAGAACGATTTCTTTGGCTTTGAAGCGCTTCAAATGATTCCTTGACCTGAAATCTACTTCGTTCCGTGAACTAAACTCGTACTTTACAATTGGCTTTAAACTGTTTTTATTTCCCAGAAGGTATTCTTTTATAGAGCACTTAGTTGGGATGTTTTCTGTGGCACAGTTTTCAAACTGCTAGATCGTTTTGAGGACATGGACCATTACATTCACGTTTGAACCTTACCTGGCAATTGTATTGAACGTGAAACGATTAAACTTTATCAGTCTTTGGACTGCCTCCGTGGTCCAGTAAGGACCCCAGATTCGGTTCCCGGCTGGGGCGGTGAAGTTTTCTTTAGCCACAATTATTCTGTATCCCCCACAGAGTCTGGAAGTATGTGTTTGAGAGTGAACGAGGAAAATAATACGATTTAAAAACCAATGTAAAGAACATACAGACAACGAGTTGTTTCATGTGGAAAGCCTCCGATATGACCTTACATTTTAAAGGGGGCATAGAAATGAAACAATAAAAAAATAAATAAATAAAATAAACCTTACATTTCTTATCCCAAAGTGATGCTTTCAAATGGCGTCAAATCACTTTTTACTTTCTCTACACCCACATAGTGTTAGAGGAGGTATTGTATTACATTCAACAATTCAATGGACAGGTTTAACCAGAAATACACGTTTTTTAGACCCCCTGACCCCAAATGAAATTATAAACATATCCGCGTTTGGGCGGCATAGCTCAAAGGCGTCCTACAAATAACCACAATGCCAAAGGTTGGAATTCCAAAGCGCATTCACCACCTGGGGCGGTAACGGGGTTACGGGTTCGTGTCCCGGGTGCAGGTTTTGGGTATTAGATATGGTGTGAATTTTCTCAGGATGTTTACTAGCAAGGAAACTCTTTCAAGGTGAGGTACGACACAAGTCCTTTATTCATTTAGTTGGTTTTTTTTTCCGCCGTCGAACACACACGCGTTCCTCCTAAACGTTCTCCTATAAACTCTAGTGTACTTGATCACGATTACTATTACTTTTGATGCCGTGTATTCTGGTCTGTATTAAAATAACTATTTTCCTCAAAACTTAAGGTAGCCTGTTCGGCTTCACAACGCACCCAAATATTGATCTGCCGATGTTCTACGCCAAGTGCCTCAAAAAGTGTCACCTGACCAGCGGTCCTGTTATGTTCCCCTCGGGCAGTGTTCTCTCACCACCAATGCTCTACCCCTAACGGTACACTGTGCTACCAGCTCGTGACGTGTTTGAAATCTTTCTTCCCTTCTGAACAACTCAAGTAACGTGACAAGACATGTGCTGTTTCACATTACGGAAGCCCAGTCCTCGCCGACACTTACAACCCAGCAACTTTAAAGAAATGAAGAAACCTTCCCAGCATTCGGCTGGTGAAAAGCCTGAAGGTGGGAGAGTTCGGCCTGCGGGACGAAACCTGACTCAGCAACGCTATAGGCAGAAAGAAGATGTAATATCCATTGCGGAAGGGACATGTGACTGGAGAGCGGAAAAAGGCAGTGGGCAAAGGCTGGCGAAAGCAAAGACTCACCCCGTAAAACATACTATAAGAAAACGCTTCTTGCTTTATATAACAATCGCAAACACAACGTGTTGTATAGAAGCCTGTCTGAACAATTTGTACCGTAATTAAAACCACATTGTTGAGGCGAGTGAGGAATACCTTCTTCTTCTTCTTCACTCTCTCTATTGTAACAAATAAAAACTGTTAAATTCACTTTACCCACACGTAAAACAACACACATAACTGATTAATGGTCTTAACATTCGCCATTCCCTAGATTCACTTTTAACTTCCGGCACTGTTAGCCGGGCTCCAAAACATCCAGTCTTAGAAATTACGGGAGTATAACGTTTCATCCATTTAGAAAGAGATTACTTTGGAACTGGAAATTCTCGGCCTCGAAATGAAGATAGACCGATTAATCTACCAGGAAAAGGCACAGACATCTTTGTTTGCCGGGCCAGGCTTTTGTTCCCTAGGTCCTTATAACATAAACAGACTCGCATCTCACCAATCACAGTACCTAAAAAACACTGGCAGTCAAATTTTGACTACATTCGGCAGCAACTATTAAACGACAGACCAGGAGTCCAGAGCTAAATGTAGAAGAACATTCGAGATAAAGAAAACCCTTATCCCAGCAACACACCCTAACGATTTGAAGTAAATAAAGCAGACTAAGGATACTAGAGAAGTTAGAATGGATGGCACCCTATCCTCATCTGACTACGGATGCTAGAGCCGTTAGATTGGCTGGCACCCTAACCTCATCTGACTACGGATGGTAGAGCAGTTGGACTGGATGGCACCCTAGCCTCATCTGATTAAGAATACTGGAGCACTTAGACTGGATGGCACCCTAACCTCATCTGACTAAGAATGCCGGAGCAGTTAGACTGGATGGCATCCTAACCTCATCTGACTAAGGATACTAGAGCAGTTATACTGGAAGACACCCTAGCCTCATCTGACTAAGAATGCTAGAACATTTAGACTGGATGGCACCCTAGCCTCATCTGACTAAGGATACTAGCCCAGTTACACTGGATGGCATCCTAGCCTCATCTGACTAATAAAGCTAGAACAGTTAGACTGGATATAATACTAACCTCATCTGACTAAGAATACTAGAGCAGTTAGACTGGATGGCACCCCGACCTCATCTGCTTAAGAATATTAGAACAGTTAGACTGGATACCATTCCAATATCATCTGACCAAGGATACTAGAGCATTAAGACTGGATGGCACCCTAGCCTCATCTGACAAAGAATGCTAGAACAGTTAGACTAATTACCATTCTAACCTCATTTGACTTACGATAATGGAGCAGTTAGACTTGATGGCACCCTAACCTCATCTGGTTAAGAATACTAGAGCAGTTAGATTGGATGGCATCATAACCTCATCTGACCAAAAATACTAGAACCATTAGACTGAATGGCGTCCTAACATCATCTGACTAAGGATAATACAGCAGTTAAACTGGATGGCACCCTAACCTCATATTAGTAAGGATAATGCAGCATTTAGATTGGATGGCACCCTAGCCTCATGTGACTAAGGATACTAGAGGAGTTAGACGGGTTCGCACCCTAACCTCATCTGACTAAGTACAGCAGAGCAATTAGACTGGATGGCACCCTAACCTCATCTGACTAAGTAAAGTAGACCAGTTAGACTGGTTGGCACCCTAACCTCATCTGACTAAGGATAGTAGAGCAGCAACACTGGTTAGCACCCTAAACTCATCTGATTAACTATAGTAGAGCAGTTAGACTGGTTGGCGCCCTAACCTCATCTGACTAAGGATAGTAGACTAGTTAGACTGGTTGGCACCCGAACTGCATCTGACTAAGTATAGTAGACCAATTAGACTGGTTGGCACCCTAACCTCATCAGACTAAGTATTGAAGACAAGTAAGACTGGTTGGCACCCTAGCATCATCTGATTAAGGATAGAAGAGCAGATAGACTGGTTGGCACCCTAACCTCATTTGACTAAGTATATTAGAGCAGTTAGACTCGATGGCACCCTAACCTCAACTGACTAAGTGTATTAGAGCAGTTAGACAGGATTGCACCCTAACCTCAACTGACTAAGTATATTAGAACAGTTAGACAGGATTGCACCCTAACCTCAACTGACTGAGTATATTAGAGCAGTTAGACTCGATGGCACCCTAAACTCATCTGACTAAGTATATTAGAGCAGTTAGACTCGATGGCACCCTAAACTCATCTGACTAAGTATATTAGAGCAGTTAGACAGGATTGCATCCTAACCTCAACTGACTGAGTATATTAGAGCAGTTAGACAGGATGGCACCCTAACCTCAACTGACTGAGTATATTAGAGCAGTTAGACAGGATTGCATCCTAAACTCAACTGACTGAGTATATTAGAGCAGTTAGACAGGATTGCATCCTAAACTCATCTGACTAAGTATATTAGAGCAGTTAGACAGGATTGCATCCTAAACTCATCTGACTAAGTATATTAGAGCAGTTAGACAGGATTGCATCCTAAACTCATCTGACTAAGTATATTAGAGCAGTTAGACAGGATTGCATCCTAAACTCAACTGACTGAGTATATTAGAGCAGTTAGACAGGATTGCACCCTAAACTCATCTGACTAAGTATATTAAAGCAGTTAGACAGGATTGCATCCTAAACTCATCTGACTAAGTATATTAAAGCAGTTAGACAGGATTGCATCCTAAACTCAACTGACTGAGTATATTAGAGCAGTTAGTCAGGATTGCACCCTAAACTCATCTGACTAAGTATATTAAAGCAGTTAGACAGGATTGCATCCTAAACTCAACTGACTGAGTATATTAGAGCAGTTAGACAGGATTGCACCCGAAACTCATCTGACTAAGTATATTAGAGCAGTTAGACAGGATTGCATCCTAAACTCAACTGACTGAGTATATTAAAGCAGTTAGACAGGATTGCACCCGAAACTCATCTGACTAAGTATATTAGAGCAGTTAGACAGGATTGCACCCTAACCTCAACTGACTGAGTATATTAGAGCAGTTAGACTGGATGGCAACCTAACCTCATTTGACCAAGGATATTAGAGCATTTAGACAGGATAGCACCCTAACCTCAACTAACTAAGTATATTAGAGCAGTTAGACAGGATTGCACCCTAACCTCAACTGACTGAGTATATTAGAGCAGTTAGACAGGATGGCAACCTAACCTCATTTGACCAAGGATACTAGAGCAGTTGGACTAAATGGAACACTGACCTCCTCTTAACAACGATACTTGCGCAGATTGACTGGATGGCACCATAACCTCTCCTGTATAAGGATGTTGGAGCTGTTAGACTGGTGCACCCTACCCTCAGCTGAATAAGGATATTAGATCAGTTAGACTGGTTGGTACTCTAAGTTCATATGACTTTGTATTGTAGAGCAGTTAGACTGGATGGCACATTAACCTCATTTGACTAAGGATACTATAGCAATTAGACTGGATGGCACTCTAACTTCATATTACTAAGGATACTAGAACAGATTGACTGGATAGCACCTAACCTCGTCTGACTAAGGATGCTAGACAGGTAGACTGGATGACACCCTGACCTCCTCTGAATATGAATACTAAAGCAGTTTAACTGGATGGCACCCTGACCTCCTGTGAACAAGTATACTAGGGCTGATTGACTGGATGGCACCCTAACCTCGTCAGACTACGGATATTAGAGCAGTTTAACTGGATGGCATCCTAACCACATCTGACTAAGAATACTAGAGCAGTTAGACTATTTGGCACCCTAAACCATACCTAAATATTGACAGCAGAGCAGTTGTACTGGATGGCACCCGAGCCTCATCTGACTAAAGATAGAAGAGCAGTAACACTGGAGTCACCCTAACCACTACTGAGTAATAGTACTAGAGCAGTTAGACCGGATGTCACCCTAACTTTATCTTACTACGGATAGCAGAGCAGTTATACTGGATGGGACCCTAACCTAAACTGACTAATAATACTAGGGCAGTTAGGCTGGATGGCACCCTAGCCTCATCTGACAATAGATAGTAGAACAGTTTGACAGGATGGCACCCTAACCTCAACTGACTAATAATATTAGAGCAATTAGACTGGATGGATTCCTAAAGTCATCTGGTTAAGGATACTAGAGTATTTAAACTGGACGCCACCCTTACCTCATCTGTAAAGGATACTAGTGTAGTTAGACTGGATGTTATTCTAGCCTCATCTGGTTAAGGGTAATAAAGCTGTTGGACTGGTGGCACTCTAGCTTCATCAGACTAAGGAACCGAGATCACTTAGACTGGGTGGCACCTTAACCTCATCTGACTAACGATACTAGAGCAGCAAAACTGGATGGCACCATAACGACTTCTGACCAAGGAACCACGAGCTGTTAGACTGGATGGCACCCTGACCATATCTGAATAGGGATAGAAGAGCAGTTCGACTTAATTGCACCCTAACCTCATGTCACTATGGATACTAGAGCAGTTAGACTGGATGACACCCTAACCTCATGTGACTAAGGATACTAGAGCTGTAAGACCGTATCTCACCTTAACCTAATGTGACTAAGAATGATAGAACAATTCAGCTGGATGGCACCCTAACCCCATATGACAAAGGAGACTAGAGAGTTAGACTTAATTGCACCCTAACCTCATGTGACTAAGGATACTAGAGCAGTTAGACCGGATGGCTACCTAACCTCCTGTGACTAAGGATACTAGAACAGTTGGACTGAATGGCAGCCCAACCTCATCTGACTAAGGATGCTAGAACAGTTGGACTGGATGGCACCCTAACCTCATGTAACTAAGTATACTAGAGCAGTTAGACTTGATGGCACCATAACCTCATGTGCCTAAGGATACTAGAACAGATAGACTGGATGGCAGCCCGTCCTCATCTGACTAAGGATACTAGAGCAGTTAGACTGGATGGCAGCCTAACCCCATGTGACAAAGGATACTAGAACAGTGGGACTGAATGGCAGCCCAACCTCATCTGACTAAGGATGCTAGAACAGTTGGACTGGATGGCACCCTAACCTCATGTAACTAAGTATACTAGAGCAGTTAGACTGGATGGCACCATAACCTCATGTGCCTAAGGATACTAGAACAGTTGGACTGGATGACACCTTAATCATCTGTCCAAGGATACTGTAACATTAGGACTGAATGCCATAGGATACTAGAACAGTTAGACTGAATGGCATCCTAACTTCCTCTGTCTAATATTACTAGCACAGTTAGACTGGATGGCAGCCTAAACTCATCTGACAAAGGATACTAAAGCAGCTAGACTATATGACACTCTAACCTCATCTGACTAAGGATACTAGCACAGTTAGACTGGATGGCACCCTATTCTCATCTGACAAAGGACAGTAGTACTGTTAGTCTGGATGGCAGCCCAACCTCATCTGACTAAGGAGAAAAGAGCAATTAGAGTGGATGGCACCCTAACCTATTCTGACTAAGGATACTAGATCAGTTAGACTGAATGGCAGGACAACCTCATCTAACTAAGGATACCAGGACAGTTAGACTGGATGGCAACCCAACCTCATCTGACTAAGAATACTGGAACAGTTAGAGTGGATGGCAACCTAACCTCATCTGCCTATGGATACTACAAGAGTTAGACTGGATGGCAGCCTAACCTAATCTGACTAAGGATACTAAAACAATTAGACTGGATGGCAGACCAACCTTATCTAGCTAAGGATACTAGAACAGGTAGACTGAATGGGAGCCTAACCTCATCTGAATAAGGATACTAGAACAGTTATACTGTACTGCACCCTAACTTCATCTGACTAAGTATACTATAACAGTAAAATTGAATGGCACATTAACCTCATCTGACTAAGGATACTAGAACAGTTAGACTGGATGGTACCTTAACCTCATCTGACTTAGTATACTAGAACTGTGAGATTTATGACAGCCTAACCTCATCTGACCAAGGATACAAGAACTGTTAGACTGTATGGTAGCCTAACCTCATCTGACTAGGAATATTAGAACAGTTAGACTGGATGGCACCCTAACCTCATCTAGCTAAGGATACTGGAACAGTGAGACTGTATGACAGCCTGACCTCATCTGACTAAGGATACTAGAACTGTTTCACTCTATGGCAGCCTAACCTCATCTGACTAGGAATATTAGAACAGTTATAATGGATGGCACCCTAACCTCATCTAGCTAAGGATACTGGAACAGTGAGACTGTATGGCAGCCTGACCTCATCTGACTAAGGATACTAGAACTGTTTCACTCTATGGCAGCCTAACCTCATCTGACTAGGAATATTAGAACAGTAAGACTGGATGGCACCCTAACCTGATTTGATTAAGGATACTAGAACAGTTAGACTGTATGGCACCCTAACCTTATGTGACTAAGGATGCTAGAGCAGTTAGATTGAATGGCATCCTAAGCTCATCTGACTAAGGATACTACTGCAGTTAGACTGGATGGCACCCTAACCTCACCTGACTAAGGACACAAGAGCAGTTAGACTGGATGGCATCCTAACTTCATGTGATAAAGGACAATAGAGAAGTTATACTAAATGGCACCCTAACCTCATGTGACTAAGGACAGTAGAGCAGTTAGACTGGATGGAAGCCTAAACTCAACTGACTAAGTATACTATAACAGTAAGATTGAATGACACCTTTACCTGATCTGACGAAATATACTATAACAGTAATACTGAATGACACCCTAACCTGATGTGACTAAGTATACTATAACAGTAAGACTGAATGACACCCTAACCTCATCTGACTAAGTATACTATAACAGTAAGACTGAATGACACCCTAACCTCAGCTGACTAAGTATACTATAACAGTAAGATTGAATGACACCCTAACGTGATGTGACTAAGTATACTATAACAGTAACATTGAATGACACCCTAACCTGATGTGACTAAGTATACTATAACAGTAAGATTGAATGACACCCTAACCTCAACTGATAAGGAATAGTATAACAGTAAGATTGAATGACACCCTAACCTGATGTGACTAAGTATACTATAACAGTAAGACTGAATGACACTTTAACCTGATGTGACTAAGTATACTATAACAGTAAGTTTGAATGACACCCTAACCTGATGTGACTAAGTATACTATAACAGTAAGATTGAATGACATCCTAACCTCATGTGACTAAGTATACTATAACAGTAAAACTAAATGACACCCTAACCTCAGCTGACTAAGTATACTATAACAGTAAAACTGAATGACACCCTAACCTCAGCTGACTAAGTATACTATAACAGCAAGATTGAATGACACCCTAACCTGATGTGACTAAGTATACTATAACAGTAAGATTGAATGACACTTTAACTTGATGTGACTAAGTATACTATAACAGTAAGATTGAATGACACCCTAACCTGATGTGACTAAGGATACTATAACAGTAAGATTGAATGACACCCTAACCTCAGCTGACTAAGTATACTATAACAGTAAGATTGAATGACACCCTAACCTCAGCTGACTAAGTATACTATAACAGTAAGATTGAATGACACCCTAACCTCATGTGACTAAGTATACTATAACAGTAAGATTGAATGACACCCTAACGTCATGTGACTAAGTATACTATAACAGTAAGATTGAATGACACCCTAACCTCAGCTGACTAAGTATACTATAACAGTAAGATTGAATGACACCCTAACCTCATGTGACTAAGTATACTATAACAGTAAGATTAAATGACACCCTAACCTCATGTGAATAAGTATACTATAACAGTAAGATTGAATGACACCCTAACCTGATGTGACTAAGTATACTATAACAGTAAGATTAAATGACACCCTAACCTCATGTGACTAAGTATACTATAACAGTAAGATTGAATGACACCCTAACCTGATGTGACTAAGTATACTATAACAGTAAGATTAAATGACACCCTAACCTGATGTGACTAAGTATACTATAACAGTAAGATTGAATGACACCCTAACCTGATGTGACTAAGTATACTATAACAGTAAGATTAAATGGCACCCTAACCTGATGTGACTAAGTATACTATAACAGTAAGATTAAATGGCACCCTAACCTCTTCTGACTAAGTGAACTAAAACAGTAAGATTAAATGGCACCCTAACCTCATCTGACTAAGTAAATTATAACAGTATGATTGAATTGCACTCTAACGTCATCTGACTAAGTAAATTATAACAGTAAGATTGAATGGCACCCTAACCTCAGCTGACCAAGTATACTATAACAGTAAGATTAAATGGCACCCTAACCTCAGCTGACTAAGTATACTATAACAGTAAGATTGAATGACACCCTAACCTCATGTGACTAAGTATACTATAACAGTAAGATTGAATAGCACCCTAACCTCATCTGACTAAGTATACTATAACAGTAAGATTAAATGACACCCTTACCTCATGTGACTAAGTATACTATAACAGTAAGATTAAATGGCACCCTAACTTCATGTGACTAAGTATACTATAACAGTAAGATTAAATGGCACCCTAACCTCATGTGACTAAGTATACTATAACAGTAAGATTAAATGGCACCCTAACCTCATGTGACTAAGTATACTATAACAGTAAGATTGAATGGCACCCTAACCTCATCTGACTAAGTAAATTATAACAGTATGTTTGAATTGCACTCTAACCTCATCTGACTAAGTAAATTATAACAGTAAGATTGAATGGCACCCTAACCTCAGCTGACTAAGTATACTATAACAGTAAGATTGAATGGCACCCTCACCTCATGTGACTAAGTATACTATAACAGTAAGATTGAGTAGCACCCTAACCTCATGTGACTAAGTAAACTATAACAGTAAGATTGAGTAGCACCCTAACCTCATGTGACTAAGTATACTATAACAGTAAGATGAATGACACCCTAACCTCATGTGTCTAATAATACTATAACAGTAAGATTGAATAGCACCCTAACCTCATGTGACTAAGTATACTATAACAGTAAGATTGAATGACACCCTAACCTCATGTGACTAAGTATACTATAACAGTAAGATTGAATAGCACCCTAACCTCAGCTGACTAAGTATACTATAACAGTAAGATTGAATGACACCCTAACCTCATGTGACTAAGTATACTATAACAGTAAGATTAAATGACACCCTAACCTCAGCTGACTAAGTATACTATAACAGTAAGATTGAATGACACCCTAACCTCAGCTGACTAAGTATACTATAACAGTAAGATTAAATGACACCCTAACCTCATGTGACTAAGTATACTATAACAGTAAGATTAAATGACACCCTAACCTCATGTGACTAAGTATACTATAACAGTAAGATTAAATGACACCCTAACCTCAGCTAACTAATTATACTATAACAGTAAGATTAAATGACACCCTAACCTCATGTGACTAAGTATACTATAACAGTAAGATTGAATGACACCCTAACCTGATGTGACTAAGTATACTATAACAGTAAGATTAAATGACACCCTAACCTCAGCTGACTAAGTATACTATAACAGTAAGATTGAATGACACCCTAACCTCATTTGACTAAGTATACTATAACAGTAAGATTGAATAGCACCCCAACCTTATCTGACTAAATATACTATAAGAGTAAGATTAAATGACACCCTATCCTCATGTGACTAAGTATACTATAACAGTAAGAGTAAATGGCACCCTAACCTGATGTGACTAAGTATACTATAACAGTAAGATTAAATGGCACCCTAACCTCATCTGACTGAGTATAATATAACAGTAAGATTAAATGGCACCCTAACCTGATGTGCCTAAGTATACTATAACAGTAAGATTAAATGACACCCTAACCTCATGTGACTAAGTATACTATAACAGTAAGATTAAATGACACCCTAACCTCAGCTCACTAAGTATACTATCACAGTAAGATTAAAGAACACCCTAACGTCATGTGACTAAGTATACTATAACAGTAAGATTGAAAGACACCCTAACCTCATGTGACTAAGTATACTATAACAGTAAGATTAAATGACACCCTAACCTCAGCTGACTAAGTATACTATAACAGTAAGATTGAATGACACCCTAACCTCATGTGACTAAGTATACTATAACAGTAAGATTGAATGGCACCCTAACCTCATCTGACTAAGTATACTATAACAGTAAGATTAAATGACACCCTAACCTCATGTGACTAAGTATACTATAACAGTAAGATTAAATGGCACCCTAACCTGATGTGACTAAGTATACTATAACAGTAAGATTAAATGGCACCCTAACCTCATCTGACTAAGTATACTATAACAGTAAGATTAAATGGCACCATAACCTGATGTGACTAAGTATACTATAACAGTAAGATTGAATGGCACCCTAACCTCATCTGACTAAGTATACTATAACAGTAAGATTGAATGGCACCCTAACCTCATCTGACTAAGTAAATTATAACAGTATGATTGAATTGCACCCTAACCTCATCTGACTAAGTAAATTATAACAGTAAGATTGAATGGCACCCTAACCTCATCTGACTAAGTATACTACAACAGTAAGATTGAATGGCACCTTAACCTCATCGGACTAAGTAAATAATAACAGTATGATTGAATTGCACCCTAACCTCATCTGACTAAGTAAATTATAACAGTATGATGGAATTGCACCCTAACCTCATCTGACTAAGTAAATTATAACAGTATGATTGAATTTCACCCTAACCTCAGCTGACTAAGTATACTATTACAGTAAGATTAAATGGCACCCTAATGTCATGTGACTAAGTATACTATAACAGTAAGATTAAATGGCATTCAAACCTCATCTGACTAAGTATACTATAACAGTAAGATTAAATGGCACCCTAACCTGATGTGACTAAGTATACTATAACAGTAAGATTAAATGACACCCTTACCTCATGTGACTAAGTATACTATAACATTAAGATTAAATGACACCCTAACCTCAGCTGACTAAGTATACTATATCAGTAAGATTAAATGACACCCTAACCTCATGTGACTAAGTATACTATAACAGTAAGATTGAATGACACCCTAACCTCATGTGAATAAGTATACTATAACTGTAAGATTAAATGACACCCTAACCTCAGCTGACTAAGTATACTATAACAGTAAGATTGAATGACACCCTAACCTCATGTGACTAAGTATACTATAACAGTAAGATTGAATAGCACCCTAACCTCATGTGACTAAGTATACTATAACAGTAAGATTAAATGACACCCTAACCTCAGCTGACTAAGTATACTATAACAGTATGATTGAATGACACCCTAACCTCAGCTGACTAAGTATACTATAACAGTAAGATTGAATGACACCTTAACCTCAGCTGACTAAGTATACTATAACAGTAAGATTGAATGACACCCTAACCTCATGTGACTAAGTATACTATAACAGTAAGATTGAATGGCACCCTAACCTCATGTGACTAACGATACTTGAATAGTCACACTGGATGGAAGCCCAACTACATCTGACTATGGATACTAGAACAGTTAGACTGGATGACCGCCCAACCTCATCTGACTAAGGATACTAGAACAGTTAGACTGGATGACCGCCCAACCTCATCTTACTAAGGATACTAGAACGTTTAGACTGGATGACCGCCCAACCTTATCTTACTAAGGATACTAGAACAGTTAGACTGGATGACCGCCCAACCTCATCTGACTAAGGATACTAGAACAGTTAGACTGGATGACCGCCCAACCTTATCTTACTAAGGATACTAGAACGTTTAGACTGGATGACCGCCCAACCTTACCTTACTAAGGATACTATAACAGTTAGACTGGATGACCGCCCAACCTCATCTGACTAAGGATACTAGAACAGTTAGACTGGATGACCGCCCAACCTCATCTGACTAAGGATAATAGAACAGTTAGACGGATGGTACCCTAACCTCATCTGACTAAGAATACTAGAACAGTGACACTTTATGGCGGCCTAACCTCATCTGACTAAGGATACTGTAACTGTTAGACTGTATGGCGGCGTAACCTCATCTGACTAGGAACACAAGAGCAGTTAGACTGGATGGCATCCTAGCTTCGTGTGTTAAAGGACACAAGAGGAGTTAGATTGGATGGCACCCTAACCTCATGTTATTAAGGATAACACAGTATTTAGACTGGATGGCACCCAAACGCCCACTGCCGAAGAATACTACAGCGGTTAGACTGAATCGGAGCATACCTTCATCTGACTAAGTATATTAGATCAGTTAGACTGGAAGGAACCTTAACCTCATGTGATTAAAGATACTGGAGCAGTTAGACTGAATAGCACCCTAACCTCATCTGACTAAGGATACTAGAGCAGTTAGTCTGAATGGCACCCTAACCTCAGCCGACTAAGCAAACTAGTGCAGTCAAACTTGATGTCATCCTAAGCTTAAAGATACTACAGCTGTTGGACCGGATGGCACCCTAACCACATCTGACTAAAAACCTAGAGCAGTTAGACTGGATGGCACCCTAGCGTATTTGACCAAGGATACTAGAGCAGTTTGACTGGATGGCACCCTAACCACATCTGACTAAGGAACCTAGAGCAGATAGACTGGATGGCACCCTTACCTCATGTGGCTAAGAATACTAGAGTAGTTAGACTGGATGGAACCCTAATCTCATCTGACTATGCATACTAGAGCAGTTAGACTGAATGGTAGCCCAACCTCATTTGACTTAGGATACTAGAGCTGTTAGACTGGATGGCAGCCAAGCCTCATTTGACTAAGGATAGTAGAGCAGTTAGACTGAATGGCAGCCCAACCTCATCTGACTAAGGATACTAGAACAGTTGGACTGGATGGCACCCTAACCTCATGTAACTAAGTATAATAGAGCAGTTAGACTGGATGGCACCATAACCTCATGTGCCTAAGGATACTAGAACAGTTGGACTGGATGACACCCTAATCATCTGTCCAAGGATACTGTAACATTAGGACTGAATGCCATACTAACCCCATCTGACCAAGGATGCTACAACAGACTGAATGGCAGCCTAACCCCATCTGAGTAAGGATACTGGAACAGTTAGACCGGAGGGCAGCCTAACCTCATCTGACTAAGGATGCTAGCACAGTTAGACTAGATGGCAGCCCAAAGTCATCTGACTAAGGATACTAGCACAGTTAGACTGGATGGCAGCCCAAAGTCATCTGACTAAGGATACTAGCACACTTAGACTGGATGGCAGCCCAACGTCATCTGACTAAGGATACTAGCACAGTTAGACTCGATGGCAGCCCAACGTCATCTGACTAAGGATACTAGCACAGTTAGACTGGATGGCAGCCCAACGTCATCTGACTAAGGATACTAGCACAGTTAGACTGGAGGGCAGCCCAAAGTCATCTGACTAAGGATACTAGCACAGTTAGACTGGATGGCAGCCCAACGTCATCTGACTAAGGATACTAGAACAGTTATAGTGGATTACAGCCCAACCTGAACTGACTAAGGGTACTAGAACAGTTAGAGTGGATGGCAGCCCGACCTCATCTGACAAAGAAAACTAGAACAGTTAGAGTGGATGGAACCCCAACATCATCTGACTAAGGATACTAGAACAGTTAGAGTGGATGGCAGCCCAACCTCACGTGACTATAGATACTAGAACAGTTAGAGTGGATGGCAGCCCAACCTCATCTTACTAAGGATACTAGAACAGTTAGAGGGGATGGCAGCCCAACCTCATCTGACCAGGGATACTAGAGTATTTAGAATGAATGGCAGCCTAACCTCATCTGACTAAGGATATTAGAGTAGCTAGACTGAATGGCAGCCTAACCTTTTATGATAAGCATACTAGAGTAGTTAGACTGGATGGCAGCCAAACCTCATCTGACTAAGGATACTAGAACAGAAAGAGTGGATGGCACCCCAACCTCATCTGACTAAGGATACTAAAACAGTTACACTGAATTGTAGCCTAACCTCATCTGACTAAACTTACTAGAGTAGTTAGACTGAATGGAAGCCCAACCTCATTTGACTAAGCATAATAGAACAGTAGGAGTAGATGGCAGCCCAACCTCATCTGACTAAGGATATTATAACAGACTGAATGGAAGCCCAACCTCATTTGACTAAGCATACTAGAACAGTAAGAGTGGATGGCAGCCCAACCTTATCTGACTAAGGATATTATAACAGTTAGACTGAATTGCAGCCCAACCTCATCTGACTAAGGATACTAGAGTACTTGGACTAAATGGCAGCCTAACCTAATCTGACTAAAGATACTAGAACAGTTGGAGTGGATGGCAGCCCAACCCCATTTGATAAACGATACTAGAACAGTTAGACTGGATGGCAGCGTAACCTCATCTGACCAAGTATACTACAGCAGTTAGACTGATTGGCAGCCTAACCTCATCTGACTAAGGATACTATATCAGTTAGATAGGATGTCAACCCAACCTCATCTGAATAACGACACTAGAGCAGTTAGACTAGATGGCAGCCCAACGTCATCTTACTAAGGATACTAGCACAGTTAGACTAGATGGCAGCCCAACGTCATCTGACTAAGGATACTAGCACAGTTAGACTAGATGGCAGCCCAAAGTCATCTGACTAAGGATACTAGCACAGTTAGACTAGATGGCAGCCCAAAGTCATCTGACTAAGGATACTAGCACAGTTAGACTAGATGGCAGCCCAACGTCATCTGACTAAGGATACTAGCACAGTTAGACTAGATGGCAGCCCAAAGTCATCTGACTAAGGATACTAGCACAGTTAGACTGGATGGCAGCCCAACGTCATCTTACTAAGGATACTAGCACAGTTAGACTAGATGGCAGCCCAACGTCATCTGACTAAGGATACTAGCACAGTTAGACTAGATGGCAGCCCAAAGTCATCTGACTAAGGATACTAGCACAGTTAGACTAGATGGCAGCCCAAAGTCATCTGACTAAGGATACTAGCACAGTTAGACTAGATGGCAGCCCAACGTCATCTGACTAAGGATACTAGCACAGTTAGACTAGATGGCAGCCCAAAGTCATCTGACTAAGGATACTAGCACAGTTAGACTAGATGGCAGCCCAAAGTCATCTGACTAAGGATACTAGCACAGTTAGACTAGATGGCAGCCCAAAGTCATCTGACTAAGGATACTAGCACAGTTAGACTGGATGGCAGCCCAACGTCATCTGACTAAGGATACTAGCACAGTTAGACTAGATGGCAGCCCAAAGTCATCTGACTAAGGATACTAGCACAGTTAGACTAGATGGCAGCCCAACGTCATCTGACTAAGGATACTAGCACAGTTAGACTCGATGGCAGCCCAACGTCATCTGACTAAGGATACTAGCACAGTTAGACTAGATGGCAGCCCAAAGTCATCTTACTAAGGATACTAGCACAGTTAGACTAGATGGCAGCCCAACGTCATCTGACTAAGGATACTAGCACAGTTAGACTAGATGGCAGCCCAAAGTCATCTGACTAAGGATACTAGCACAGTTAGACTAGATGGCAGCCCAAAGTCATCTGACTAAGGATACTAGCACAGTTAGACTGGATGGCAGCCCAAAGTCATCTGACTAAGGATACTAGCACAGTTATACTGGAGGGCAGCCCAACGTCATCTGACTAAGGATACTAGCACAGTTAGACTAGATGGCAGCCCAAAGTCATCTGACTAAGGATACTAGCACAGTTAGACTAGATGGCAGCCCAAAGTCATCTGACTAAGGATACTAGCACAGTTAGACTGGAGGGCAGCCCAAAGTCATCTGACTAAGGATACTAGCACAGTTAGACTAGATGGCAGCCCAAAGTCATCTGACTAAGGATACTAGCACAGTTAGACTGGAGGGCAGCCCAACGTCATCTGACTAAGGATACTAGCACAGTTAGACTGGATGGCAGCCCAAAGTCATCTGACTAAGGATACTAGCACAGTTAGACTGGAGGGCAGCCCAACGTCATCTGACTAAGGATACTAGCACAGTTAGACTGGAGGGCAGCCCAAAGTCATCTGACTAAGGATACTAGCACAGTTAGACTGGATGGCAGCCCAACGTCATCTGACTAAGGATACTAGCACACTTAGACTGGATGGCAGCCCAACGTCATCTGACTAAGGATACTAGCACAGTTAGACTGGATGGCAGCCCAAAGTCATCTGACTAAGGATACTAGCACAGTTAGACTAGATGGCAGCCCAAAGTCATCTTACTAAGGATACTAGCACAGTTAGACTAGATGGCAGCCCAAAGTCATCTTACTAAGGATACTAGCACAGTTAGACTGGATGGCAGCCCAACGTCATCTGACTAAGGATACTAGCACACTTAGACTAGATGGCAGCCCAAAGTCATCTTACTAAGGATACTAGCACAGTTAGACTAGATGGCAGCCCAAAGTCATCTTACTAAGGATACTAGCACAGTTAGACTAGATGGCAGCCCAAAGTCATCTGACTAAGGATACTAGCACACTTAGACTGGATGGCAGCCCAACGTCATCTGACTAAGGATACTAGCACACTTAGACTGGATGGCAGCCCAAAGTCATCTGACTAAGGATACTAGCACAGTTAGACTAGATGGCAGCCCAACGTCATCTGACTAAGGATACTAGCACAGTTAGACTGGATGGCAGCCCAAAGTCATCTGACTAAGGATACTAGCACAGTTAGACTAGATGGCAGCCCAAAGTCATCTTACTAAGGATACTAGCACAGTTAGACTAGATGGCAGCCCAAAGTCATCTTACTAAGGATACTAGCACAGTTAGACTGGATGGCACACTAACCTCATCTGACTAAGGATACTGGAGCAGTTAGACTGGATGGCAGCCCAACGTCATCTGACTAAGGATACTAGCACACTTAGACTGGATGGCAGCCCAACGTCATCTGACTAAGGATACTGGAGCAGTTAGACTGGATGGCAGCCCAAAGTCATCTGACTAAGGATACTAGAGCAGTTAGACTGGATGGCAGCCCAAAGTCATCTGACTAAGGATACTAGAGCAGTTAGACTGGATGGCAGCCCAAAGTCATCTGACTAAGGATACTAGAGCAGTTAGACTGGATGGCAGCCCAAAGTCATCTGACTAAGGATACTAGAGCAGTTAGACTGGATGGCAGCCCAAAGTCATCTGACTAAGGATACTAGAGCAGTTAGACTGGATGGCAGCCCAAAGTCATCTGACTAAGGATACTAGAGCAGTTAGACTGGATGGCAGCCCAAAGTCATCTGACTAAGGATACTAGAGCAGTTAGACTGGATGGCAGCCCAAAGTCATCTGACTAAGGATACTAGAGCAGTTAGACTGGATGGCAGCCCAAAGTCATCTGACTAAGGATACTAGAGCAGTTAGACTGGATGGCAGCCCAAAGTCATCTGACTAAGGATACTAGAGCAGTTAGACTGGATGGCAGCCCAAAGTCATCTGACTAAGGATACTAGAGCAGTTAGACTGGATGGCAGCCCAAAGTCATCTGACTAAGGATACTAGAGCAGTTAGACTGGATGGCAGCCCAACGTCATCTGACTAAGGATACTAGCACAGTTAGACTGGATGGCAGCCCAAAGTCATCTGACTAAGGATACTAGCACAGTTAGACTGGATGGCAGCCCAAAGTCATCTGACTAAGGATACTAGCACAGTTAGACTGGATGGCAGCCCAAAGTCATCTGACTAAGGATACTAGCACAGTTAGACTGGATGGCAGCCCAAAGTCATCTGACTAAGGATACTAGCACAGTTAGACTAGATGGCAGCCCAAAGTCATCTGACTAAGGATACTAGAGCAGTTAGACTGGATGGCAGCCCAAAGTCATCTGACTAAGGATACTAGAGCAGTTAGACTGGATGGCAGCCCAAAGTCATCTGACTAAGGATACTAGCACACTTAGACTGGATGGCAGCCCAAAGTCATCTGACTAAGGATACTAGCACAGTTAGACTAGATGGCAGCCCAAAGTCATCTGACTAAGGATACTAGCACAGTTAGACTGGATGGCAGCCCAAAGTCATCTGACTAAGGATACTAGCACAGTTATACTGGATGGCACACTAACCTCATCTGACTAACGATACTAGAGCAGTTAGACTGGATGGCAGCCCAAAGTCATCTGACTAAGGATACTAGCACAGTTATACTGGATGGCACACTAACCTCATCTGACTAACGATACTAGAGCAGTTAGACTGAATGGCAGCCCAAAGTCATCTGACTAAGGATACTAGCACACTTAGACTGGATGACAGCCCAAAGTCATCTGACTAACGATACTAGAGCAGTTAGACTGGATGGCAGCCCAAAGTCATCTGACTAAGGATACTAGCACAGTTATACTGGATGGCACACTAACCTCATCTGACTAACGATACTAGAGCAGTTAGACTGAATGGCAGCCCAAAGTCATCTGACTAAGGATACTAGACACTTAGACTGGATGGCACACTAACCTCATCTGACTAAGGATACCAAAGCAGTTAGACTGCATGACATCCTAACCTCATGTGACTAGGGATACTTGAGCAGTTAGACTGGATCTCACCTTACCCTCATGTGACAAAGGATGACAGAACATTCAGACTTTAAGGCACCCTAACCTCATGTGACTAAGGATACTAGAGCAGTTAGTAAGGAAGGGATACTAAAATCCTCTGACTAAGGAGACTAGAACAGTTAGACTGGATGACAGCCTGACCTCATCTGACTAGGGATACTAGAGCAGCTAGAATTAATTGTACCCTAACTTCGTGTGACCGAGGATGCTACAACAGTTAGACTGAACGGAACCCTAACCCCATATGACAAAGGATGTTTGAACATTTATACTGGATGGCACCTTAACCTCATGTGACTAAGGATGCTAGAGCAGTTAGAGTGGATGGCACCCTAACTCTATCTGACTAAGGACTCTAGAACAGTCATTCTGGAGGCCAACCTTACATCATAGGACTATGGATGCTAGAACACTTATACTGGATGGCACCATGACCTCATGTGACAAAGGATGCTAGAGCATTTAGAGTGAATGGCATCCTAACCCCATCTGACTAAGGATACTAGACAAGTTATACTGGATGGCACCGTAACCTCATGTGACTAAGGACGCTAGAGCAGTTAGAGTGGATGTAACCCAACCTCATTTGAGTAAGGATACAAGAACAGTTAGAGTGGATGGAACCCCAACCTCATCTGACTTAGGATACTAGAACAGTTAGACTGGATGGCAGCCCAGCATCATGCGACTAACGATACTAGAGCAGTTAAACTGGATGGCAACCTAACCTCATGTCGCTAAGGATACTAGAACAGTTAGACTGAATGGCATCCTAACTTCTTCTGTCTAATATTACTAGCACAGTTAGACTGGATGGCAGCCTAAACTCATCTGACAAAGAATATTAGAACAGTTAGACTGGATGGCACCCTATTCTCATCTGACTAAGGATAGTAGTACTGTTAGTCTGGATGGCAGCCCAACCTCATCTGACTAAGGAGACTAGAGCAATTAGAGTGGATGGCACCCTAACCTATTCTGACTAAGGATACTAGATCAGTCAGACTGAATGGCAGGACAACCTCATCTAACTAAGGATACCAGGACAGTTGGACTGGATGGCAACCCAACCTCATCTGACTAAGAATACTGGAGCAGATAGAGTGGATGGCAACCTAACCTCATCTGCCTATGGATACTACAAAAGTTAGTCTGGATGGCAGCCTAACCTAATCTGACTAAGGATACTAAAACAATTAGACTGGATGGCAGGCCAACCTTATCTAGCTAAGGATACTAGAACAGGTAGACTGAATGGGAGCCTAACCTCATCTGAATAAGGATACTAGAACAGTTATACTGAACTGCACCCTAACTTCATCTGACTAAGTATACTATAACAGTAAGATTGAATGGCACATTAACCTCATCTGACCATGGATACAAGAACTGTTAGACTGTATGGCAGCCTAACCTCATCTGACTAGGAATATTAGAACAGTTAGACTGGATGGCACCCTAACCTCATCTAGCTAAGGATACTGGAACAGTGAGACTGTATGGCAGCCTGACCTCATCTGACTAAGGATACTAGAACTGTTTCACTCTATGGCAGCCTAACCTCATCTGACTAGGAATATTAGAACAGTAAGACTGGATGGCACCTTTACCTGATCTGATTAAGGATACTAGAACAGTTAGACTGTATGGCACCCTAACCTTATGTGACTAAGTATACTATAACAGTAAGACTGAATGACACCCTAACCTCATCTGACTAAGTATACTATAACAGTAAGACTGAATGACACCCTAACTTCAGCTGATAACGAATACTATAACAGTAAGATTGAATGACACCCTAACCTCAGCTGATAAGGAATACTATAACAGTAAGATTGAATGACACCCTAACCTGATGTGACTAAGTATACTATAACAGTAAGACTTAATGACACTTTAACCTGATGTGACTAAGTATACTATAACAGTAAGTTTGAATGACACCCTAACCTGATGTGACTAAGTATACTATAACAGTAAGATTGAATGGCTCCCTAACCTCATGTGACTAAGTATACTATAACAGTAAAACTAAATGACACCCTAACCTCAGCTGACTAAGTATACTTTAACAGTAAAACTGAATGACACCCTAACCTCAGCTGACTAAGTATACTATAACAGCAAGATTGAATGACACCCTAACCTGATGTGACTAAGTATACTATAACAATAAGATTGAATGACACTTTAAACTGATGTGACTAAATATACTATAATAGTAAGATTGAATGACACCCTAACCTGATGTGACTAAGTATACTATAACAGTAAGATTGAATGACACCCTAACCTCAGCTGACTAAGTATACTATAACAGTAAGATTGAATGACACCCTAACCTCAGCTGACTAAGTATACTATAACAGTAAGATTGAATGACACCCTAACCTCATGTGACTAAGTATACTATAACAGTAAGATTGAATGACACCCTAACCTGATGTGACTAAGTATACTATAACAGTAAGATTAAATGACACCCTAACCTCATGTGACTAAGTATACTATAATAATAAGATTGAATGACACCCTAACCTGATGTGACTAAGTATACTATAACAGTAAGATTAAATGACACCCTAACCTCATGTGACTAAGTATACTATAACAGTAAGATTGAATGACACCCTAACCTGATGTGACTAAGTAAACTATAACAGTAAGATTAAATGACACCCTAACCTCATGTGACTAAGTATACTATAACAGTAAGATTGAATGACACCCTAACCTCATGTGACTAAGTATATTATAACAGTAAGATTAAATGACACCCTAACCTCATGTGACTAAGTATACTATAACAGTAAAATTGAATGACACCCTAACCTGATGTGACTATGTATATTATAACAGTAAGATTATATGGCACCCTAACCTGATGTGACTAAGTATACTATAACAGTAAGATTGAATGACACCCTAACCTCAGCTGACTAAGTATACTATAACAGTAAGATTGAATGACACCCTAACCTCAGCTGACTAAGTATACTATAACAGTAAGATTGAATGACACCCTTACCTCATGTGACTAAGTATACTATAACAGTAAGATTGAATGACACCCTAACCTCAGCTGACTAAGTATACTATAACAGTAAGATTGAATGACACCCTAACCTCATGTCACTAAGTATACTATAACAGTAAGATTGAATGACACCCTAACCTGATGTGACTAAGTATACTATAACAGTAAGATTAAATGACACCCTAACCTCATGTGACTAAGTATACTATAACAGTAAGATTGAATGACACCCTAACCTCATGTGACTAAGTATACTATAACAGTAAGATTAAATGACACCCTAACCTCATGTGACTAAGTAACTATAACAGTAAGATTAAATGACACCCTAACCTCATGTGACTAAGTATACTATAACAGTAAGATTGAATGACACCCTAACCTGATGTGACTAAGTATACTATAACAGTAAGATTGAATGACACCCTAACCTCATGTGACTAAGTATATTATAACAGTAAAATTGAATGACACCCTAACCTGATGTGACTAAGTATACTATAACAGTAAAATTGAATGACACCCTAACCTCATGTGACTAAGTATACTATAACAGTAAAATTGAATGACACCCTAACCTGATGTGACTAAGTATATTGTAACAGTAAGATTATATGGCACCCTAACATGATGTGACTAAGTATACTATAACAGTAAGATTGAATGGCACCCTAACCTCATCTGACTAAGTAAATTATAACAGTATGATTGAATTGCACCCTAACCTCATCTGACTAAGTATATTATAACAGTAAGTTTGAATGACACCCTAACCTAATGTGACTAAGTATACTATAATAGTAACATTGAATGACACCCTAAGCAGATGTGACTAACTATATTATAACAGTAAAACTGAATGACACCCTAACATAATGTGACTAAGTATACTATAACAGTAAGATTGAATGGCACCCTAACCTCATCTGACTAAGCATACTATAACAGTAAGATTAAATGACACCCTTACCTCATGTGACTAAGTATACTATAACAGTAAGATTAAATGGCACCCTAACCTCATGTGACTAAGCATACTATAACAGTAAGATTAAATGGCACCCTAACCTCATGTGACTAAGTATACTATAACAGTAAGAATAAATGGCACCCTAACCTAATCTGACTAAGTATACTATAACAGTAAGATTGAATGACACCCTAACCTGATGTGACTAAGTATACTATAACAGTAAGATTGAAAGACACCCTAACCTCATGTGACTAAGTATACTATAACAGTAAGATTGAATGACACCCTTACCTCATGTGACTATGTATACTATAACAGTAAGATTGAATAGCACCCTAACCTCATGTGACTAAGTATACTATAACAGTAAGATTGAATAGCACCCTAACCTCATGTGACTAAGTATACTATAACAGTAAGATTGAATAGCACCCTAACCTCATGTGACTAAGTATACTATAACAGTAAGATTGAATAGCACCCTAACTTCATGTGACTAAGTATACTATAACAGTAAGATTGAATGACACTTTAACCTGATGTGATTAAGTATACTATAACAGTAAGATTAAATGACACCCTAACCTAATGTGACTAAGTATACTATAACAGTAAGATTGAATGGCACCCTAACCTCAGCTGACTTAGTATACTATAACAGTAAGATTAAATTACACCCTAACCTCATGTGACTAAGTATACTATAACAGTAAGATTGAATGACACCCTAACCACATCTGACTAAGTATACTATAACAGTAACATTAAACGACACCCCAACCTCAGCTGACTAAGTATACTATAACAGTAAGATTAAATGACACCCTAACCTCATGTGACTAAGTATACTATAACAGTAAGATTAAAATACACCCTAACCTCATGTGACTAAGTATACTATAACAGTAAGATTAAATGACACCCTAACCTCAGCTGACTAAGTATACTATAACAGTAAGATTGAATGACACCCTTACCTCATGTGACTAAGTATACTATAACAGTAGGATTGAATAGCACCCTAACCTCATCTGACTAAGTATACTATAACAGTAAGATTGAATGACACCCTAACCTCATGTGACTAAGTATACTATAACAGTAAGATTAAATGGCACCCTAACCTGAGGTGACTAAGTATACTATAACAGCAAGATTGAATGGCACCCTAACCTCATCTGACTAAGTATACTATAACAGTAAGATTGAATGGCACCCTAACCTTATCTGACTAAGTAAATTACAACAGTATGATTCAATTGCACGCTCACCTCATCTGACTAAGTAAATTATAACAGTAAGATTGAATGGCACCCTAACCTCATCTGACTAAGTATACTATAACAGTAAGATTGAATGGCACCCTAACCTCATCTGACTAAGTAAATTACAACAGTATGATTGAATTGCACCCTAACCTCATCTGACTAAGTAAATTATAACAGTATGATTGAATTGCACCCTAACCTCATCTGACTAAGTAAATTATAACAGTATGATTGAATTGCACCCTAACCTCATCTGACTAAGTAAATCATAACAGTAAGATTGAATGGCACCCTAACCTCATCTGACTAAGTATACTATAACAGTAAGATTGAATGGAACCCTAACCTCAGCTGACTAAGTATACTATAACAGTAAGATTAAATGGCACCCTAACCTCATGTGACTAAGTATACTATAACAGTAAGATTAAATGGCACCCTAACCTCATGTGACTAAGTATACTATAACAGTAAGATTGAATGTCACCCTAACCTCATCTGACTAAGTATACTATAACAGTAAGATTGAATGGCACCCTAACCTCATGAGACTAAGTATACTATAACAGTAAGATTAAATGACACCCTAACCTCATCTGACTAAGTAAACTATAACAGTAAGATTAAATGACACCCTAACCTCATCTGACTAAGTAAACTATAACAGTAAGATTGAATGACACCCTAACCTCATCTGACTAAGTAAACTATAATAGTAAGAGTGAATGGCACCCTAACCTCATCTGACTTAGTATAGTATAACAGTAGGATTAAATGGCACCCTAACCACATCTTACTAAGTAAACTATAACAGTAAGATTGAATGACACCCTAACCTAATCTGACTAAGTATACTATAACAGTAAGATTGAATGACACCCTAACCTAATCTGACTAAGTAAACTATAACAGTAAGATTGAATGACACCCTAACCTCAGCTGACTAAGTATACTATAGCAGTAAGATTGAATGACACCCTAACCTCAGCTGACTAAGTATACTATAACAGTAAGATTCAATGACACCCTAACCTCAGCTGACTAAGTATACTATAACAGTAAGATTGAATGACACCCTAACCTCATGTGACTAAGTATACTATAACAGTAAGATTGAATGGCACCCTAACCTGATGTGACTAAGTATACTATAACAGAAAGATTGAATGGCACCCTAACCTGATGTGACTAAGTATACTATAACAGTAAGATTGAATGACACCCTAACCACATCTGACTAAGTATACTATAACAGTAAGATTGAATGACACCCTAACCTCATGTGACTAAGTATACTATAACAGTAAGATTGAATGACACCCTAACCTCATGTGACTAAGTATACTATAACAGTAAGATTGAATAGCACCCTAACCTCATGTGACTAAGTATACTATAACAGTAAGATTTAGTAGCACCCTAACCTCATGTGACTAAGTATACTATAACAGTAAGATTGAATGACACCCTAACCTCATGTGTCTAATAATACTATAACAGTAAGATTGAATAGCACCCTACCCTCATGTGACTAAGTATACTATAACAGTAAGATTGAATGACACCCTAACCTCATGTGACTAAGTATACTATAACAGTAAGATTGAATAGCACCCTAACCTCAGCTGACTAAGTATACTATAACAGTAAGATTGAATGACACCCTAACCACATGTGACTAAGTATACTATAACAGTAAGATTAAATGACACCCTTACCTCAGCTGACTAAGTATACTATAACAGTAAGATTGAATGGCACCCTAACGTCATCTGACTAAGTAAATTATAACAGTATGATTGAATTGCACCCTAACCTCATCTGACTAAGTATATTATAACAGTAAGACTGAATGACACCCTAACCTAATGTGACTAAGTATACTATAATAGTAACATTGAATGACACCCTAAGCAGATGTGACTAACTATATTATAACAGTAAAACTGAATGACACCCTAACATAATGTGACTAAGTATACTATAACAGTAAGATTGAATGGCACCCTAACCTCATCTGACTAAGTATATTATAACAGTAAGATTAAATGACACCCTTACCTCATGTGACTAAGTATACTATAACAGTAAGATTAAATGGCACCCTAACCTCATGTGACTAAGCATACTATAACAGTAAGATTAAATGGCACCCTAACCTCATGTGACTAAGTATACTATAACAGTAAGAATAAATGGCACCCTAACCTAATCTGACTAAGTATACTATAACAGTAAGATTGAATGACACCCTAACCTGATGTGACTAAGTATACTATAACAGTAAGATTGAAAGACACCCTAACCTCATGTGACTAAGTATACTATAACAGTAAGATTGAATGACACCCTAACCTCATGTGACTATGTATACTATAACAGTAAGATTGAATAGCACCCTAACCTCATGTGACTAAGTATACTATAACAGTAAGATTGAATGACACCCTAACCTCATGTGACTAAGTATACTATAACAGTAAGATTGAATAGCACCCTAACCTCATGTGACTAAGTATACTATAACAGTAAGATTGAATGACACTTTAACCTGATGTGACTAACTATACTATAACAGTAAGATTAAATAACACCCTAACCTAATGTGACTAAGTATACTATAACGGTAAGATTGAATGGCACCCTAACCTCAGCTGACTAAGTATACTATAACAGTAAGATTAAATTACACCCTAACCTCATGTGACTAAGTATACTATAACAGTAAGATTGAATGACACCCTAACCACATCTGACTAAGTATACTATAACAGTAAGATTAAATGACACCCTAACCTCAGCTGACTAAGTATACTATAACAGTAAGATTAAATGACACCCTAACCTCATGTGACTAAGTATACTATAACAGTAAGATTAAATTACACCCTAACCTCATGTGACTAAGTATACTATAACAGTAAGATTAAATGACACCCTAACCTCAGCTGACTAAGTATACTATAACAGTAAGATTGAATGACACCCTAACCTCATGTGACTAAGTATACTATAACAGTAGGATTGAATAGCACCCTAACCTCATCTGACTAAGTATACTATAACAGTAAGTTTGAATGACACCCTAACCTCATGTGACTAAGTATACTATAACAGTAAGATTAAATGACACCCTAACCTCATGTGACTAAGTATACTATAACAGTAAGATTAAATGGCACCCTAACCTGATGTGACTAAGTATACTATAACAGTAAGATTAAATGGCATTCAAACCTCATCTGACTAAGTATACTATAACAGTAAGATTAAATGGCACCCTAACCTGATGTGACTAAGTATACTATAACAGTAAGATTAAATGACACCCTAACCTCATGTGACTAAGTATACTATAACATTAAGATTAAATGACACCCTAACCTCAGCTGACTAAGTATACTATATCAGTAAGATTAAATGACACCCTAACCTCATGTGACTAAGTATACTATAACAGTAAGATTGAATGACACCCTAACCTCATGTGAATAAGTATACTATAACTGTAAGATTAAATGACACCCTAACCTCAGCTGACTAAGTATACTATAACAGTAAGATTGAATCACACCCTAACCTCATGTGACTAAGTATACTATAACAGTAAGATTGAATAGCACCCTAACCTCATGTGACTAAGTATACTATAACAGTAAGATTAAATGACACCATAACCTCAGCTGACTAAGTATACTATAACAGTATGATTGAATGACACCCTAACCTCAGCTGACTAAGTATACTATAACAGTAAGATTGAATGACACCTTAACCTCAGCTGACTAAGTATACTATAACAGTAAGATTGAATGACACCCTAACCTCATGTGACTAAGTATACTATAACAGTAAGATTGAATGGCCCCCTAACCTTATCTGACTAAGTAAATTACAACAGTATGATTCAATTGCACGCTCACCTCATCTGACTAAGTAAATTATAACAGTAAGATTGAATGGCACCCTAACCTGATGTGACTAAGTATACTATAACAGTAAGATTGAATGGCACCCTAACCTCATCTGACTAAGTAAATTATAACAGTATGATTGAATTGCACCCTAACCTCATCTGACTAAGTAAATTATAACAGTATGATTGAATTGCACCCTAACCTCATCTGACTAAGTAAATTATAACAGTATGATTGAATTGCACCCTAACCTCATCTGACTAAGTAAATTATAACAGTAAGATTGAATTGCACCCTAACCTCATCTGACTAAGTATACTATAACAGTAAGATTGAATGGCACCCTAACCTCAGCTGACTAAGTATACTATAACAGTAAGATTAAATGGCACCCTAACCTCATGTGACTAAGTATACTATAACAGTAAGATTAAATGGCACCCTAACCTCATGTGACTAAGTATACTATAACAGTAAGATTGAATGGCACCCTAACCTCATCTGACTAAGTATACTATAACAGTAAGATTGAATGGCACCCTAACCTCATGAGACTATGTATACTATAACAGTAAGATTAAATGACACCCTAACCTCATCTGACTAAGTAAACTATAACAGTAAGATTAAATGACACCCTAACCTCATCTGACTAAGTAAACTATAACAGTAAGATTGAATGACACCCTAACCTCATCTGACTAAGTAAACTATAACAGTAAGATTGAATGGCACCCTAACCTCATCTGACTAAGTATACTATAACAGTAGGATTAAATGGCACCCTAACCTCATCTTACTAAGTAAACTATAACAGTAAGATTGAATGACACCCTAACCTCATCTGACTAAGTAAACTATAACAGTAAGATTGAATGACACCCTAACCTAATCTGACTAAGTATACTATAACAGTAAGATTGAATGACACCCTAACCTAATCTAAGTAAACTATAACAGTAAGATTGAATGACACCCTAACCTCAGCTGACTAAGTATACTATAACAGTATAATTGAATGACACCCTAACCTCAGCTGACTAAGTATACTATAACAGTAAGATTCAATGACACCCTAACCTCAGCTGACTAAGTATAATATAACAGTAAGATTGAATGACACCCGAACCTCATGTGACTAAGTATACTATAACAGTAAGATTGAATGGCACCCTAACCTGATGTGACTAAGTATACTATAACAGAAAGATTGAATGGCACCCTAACCTGATGTGACTAAGTATACTATAACAGTAAGATTGAATGACACCCTAACCACATCTGACTAAGTATACTATAACAGTAAGATTGAATGACACCCTAACCTCATGTGACTAAGTATACTATAACAGTAAGATTGAATGACACCCTAACCTCATGTGACTAATTATACTATAACAGTAAGATTGAATAGCACCCTAACCTCATGTGTCTAATAATACTATAACAGTAAGATTGAATGACACCCTAACCTCATGTGTCTAATAATAGTATAACAATAAGATTGAATAGCACCCTACTCTCATGTGACTAAGTATACTATAACAGTAAGATTGAATAGCACCCTAACCTCATGTGACTAAGTATACTATAACAGTAAGATTGAATGACACCCTAACCTCATGTGACTAAGTATACTATAACAGTAAGATTGAATAGCACCCTAACCTCAGCTGACTAAGTATACTATAACAGTAAGATTGAATAGCACCCTAACCTCAGCTGACTAAGTATACTATAACAGTAAGATTGCATAGCACCCTAACCTCATGTGACTAAGTATACTATAACAGTAAGATTGAATGACACCCTAACCTCATGTGACTAAGTATACTATAACAGTAAGATTGAATAGCACCCTAACCTCATGTGACTAAGTATACTATAACAGTAAGATTGAATAGCACCCTAACCTCATGTGACTAAGTATACTATAACAGTAAGATTGAATAGCACCCTAACCTCAGCTGACTAAGTATACTATAACAGTAAGATTGAATGACACCCTAACCTCATGTGACTAAGTATACTATAACAGTAAGATTAAATGACACCCTAACCTCAGCTGACTAAGTATACTATAATAGTAAGATTGAATGACACCCTAACCTCAGCTGACTAAGTATACTATAACAGTAAGATTAATTGACACCCTAACCTCATGTGACTAAGTATACTATAACAGTAAGATTAAATGGCACTCTAACCTCAGCTAACTAAGTATACTATAACAGTAATTTTAAATGACACCCTAACCTCATGTGACTAAGTTTACTATAACAGTAAGATTGAATGAAACCCTAACCTCATGTGACTAAGTATACTATAACAGTAACATTAAATGACTACCTAACCTCAGCTGACTAAGTATACTATAACAGTAAGATTGAATGACACCCTAACCTCATGTGACTAAGTATACTATAACAGTAAGATTGAATAGCACACTAACCTCATCTGACTAAGTATACTATAACAGTAAGATTAAATGACACCCTAACCTCATGTGACTAAGAATACTATAACAGTAAGATTAAATGGCTCCCTAACCTGATGTGACTAAGTATACTATAAGAGTAAGATTAAATGGCACCCTAACCTCATCTGACTAAGTATACTATAACAGTAAGATTAAATGGCACCCTAACCTGATGTGACTAAGTATACTATAACAGTAAGATTAAATGACACCCTAACCTCATGTGACTAAGTATACTATAACAGTAAGATTAAATGACACCCTAACCTCAGCTGACTAAGTATACTATTACAGTAAGATTAAATGACACCCTAACCTCATGTGACTAAGTATACTATAATAGTAAGATTGAATGACAACCTAACCTCATGTGACTAAGTATACTATAACAGTAAGATTAAATGACACCCTAACATCAGCTGACTAAGTATACTATAACAGTAAGATTGAATGACACCCTAACCTCATGTGACTAAGTATACTATAACAGTAAGATTGAATAGCACCCTAACCTCATGTGACTAAGTATGCTATAACAGTAAGATTAAATGACACCCTAACCTCATGTGACTAAGTATACTATAACAGTAAGATTAAATGGCACCCTAACCTGATGTGACTAAGTATACTATAACAGTAAGATTAAATGGCACCCTAACCTCATCTGACTAAGTATACTATAACAGTAAGATTAAATGGCACTCTAACCTGATGTGACTAAGTATACTATAACAGTAAGATTGAATGGCACCCTAACCTCATCTGACTAAGTATACTATAACAGTAAGATTGAATGGCACCCTAACCTCATCTGACTAAGTAAATTATAACAGTATGATTGAATTGCACCCTAACCTCATCTGACTAAGTAAATTATAACAGTAAGATTGAATGGCACCCTAACCTCATCTAACTAAGTATACTATAACAGTAAGATTGAATGGCACCCTAACCTCATCTGACTAAGTAAATTATAACAGTATGATTGAATTGCACCCTAACCTCATCTGACTATGTAAATTATAACAGTATGATTGAATTGCACCGTAACCTCATGTGACTAAGTAAATTATAACAGTAAGATTGAATGGCACCCTAACCTCATCTGACTAATTATACTATAACAGTAAGATTGAATGGCACCCTAACCTCAGCTGACTAAGTATACTATAACAGTAAGATTAAATGGCACCCTAACCTCATGTGACTAAGTATACTATAACAGTAAGATTAAATGGCACCCTAACCTCATGTGACTAAGTATACTATAACAGTAAGATTGAATGGGACCCTAACCTCATGTGACTAAGTATACTATAACAATAAGATTAAATGGCACCCTAACCTCATCTGACTAAGTATACTATAACAGTAAGATTAAATGGCACCCTAACCTCGTCTGACTAAGTAAACTATAACAGTAAGATTGAATGACACCCTAACCTCATCTGACTAAGTAAACTATAACAGTAAGATTGAATGACACCCTAACCTAATCTGACTAAGTATACTATAACAGTAAGATTGAATGACACCCTAACCTCATGTGACTAAGTATACTATAACAGTAAGATTGAATGGCACCCTAACCTGATGTGACTAAGTACACTATAACAGAAAGATTGAATGGCACCCTAACCTGATGTGACTAAGTATACTATAACAGTAAGATTGAATGGCACCCTAACCTCATGTGACTAACGATACTTGAATAGTCACACTGGATGGGAGCCCAACTACATCTGACTATGGATACTAGAACAGTTAGGCTGGATGACCGCCCAACCTTATCTTACTAAGGATACTATAACATTTAGACTGGATGACCGCCCAACCTCATCTTACTAAGGATACTATAACAGTTAGACTGGATGACCGCCCAACCTTATCTTACTAAGGATACTATAACAGTTAGGCTGGATGACCGCCCAACCTTATCTTACTAAGGATACTAGAACAGTTAGGCTGGATGACCGCCCAACCTTATCTTACTAAGGATACTATAACATTTAGACTGGATGACCGCCCAACCTTATCTTACTAAGGATACTAGAACAGTTAGACTGGATGACCGCCCAACCTCATCTGACTAAGGATACTAGAACAGTTAGACTGGATGACCGCCCAACCTTATCTTACTAAGGATACTAGAACGTTTAGACTGGATGACCGCCCAACCTTACCTTACTAAGGATACTATAACAGTTAGACTGGATGACCGCCCAACCTCATCTGACTAAGGATAATAGAACAGTTAGACGGATGGTACCCTAACCTCATCTGACTAAGAATACTAGAACAGTGACACTGTATGGCGGCCTAACCTCATCTGACTAAGGATACTGTAACTGTTAGACTGTATGGCGGCCTAACCTCATCTGACTAAGGATACTGTAACTGTTAGACTGTATGGCGGCGTAACCTCACCTGACTAGGAACACAAGAGCAGTTAGACTGGATGGCATCCTAACTTCGTGTGATAAAGGACACAAGAGGAGTTAGATTGGATGGCACCCTAACCTCATGTTATTAAGGATAACACAGTATTTAGACTGGATGGCACCCAAACGCCCACTGCCGAAGAATACTACAGCGGTTAGACTGAATCGGAGCATACCTTCATCTGACTAAGTATATTAGATCAGTTAGACTGGAAGGAACCTTAACCTCATGTGATTAAAGATACTGGAGCAGTTAGACTGAATAGCACCCTAACCTCATCTGACTAAGGATACTAGAGCAGTTAGTCTGAATGGCACCCTAACCTCAGCCGACGAAGCAAACTAGTGCAGTCAAAATTGATGTCATCCTAAGCTCATCAGCTTAAAGATACTACAGCTGTTGGACCGGATGGCACCCTAACCACATCTGACTAAAAACCTAGAGCAGTTAGACTGGATGGCACCCTAGCGCATTTGACCAAGGATACTAGAGCAGTTAGACTGGATGGCACCCTAACCACATCTGACTAAGGAACCTAGAGCAGATAGACTGGATGGCACCCTTACCTCATGTGGCTAAGAATACTAGAGTAGTTAGACTGGATGGAACCCTAATCTCATCTGACTATGCATACTAGAGCAGTTAGACTGAATGGTAGCCCAACCTCATTTGACTTAGGATACTAGAGCTGTTAGACTGGATGGCAGCCAAGCCTCATTTGACTAAGGATAGTAGAGCAGTTAGACTGAATGGCAGCCCAACCTCATCTGACTAAGGATACTAGAGCAGTTACACTGGATGGCACCATAACCTCATGTGCCTAAGGATACTAGAACAGTTGGACTGGATGACACCCTAATCATCTGTCCAAGGATACTGTAACATTAGGACTGAATGCCATACTAACCCCATCTGACCAAGGATGCTACAACAGACTGAATGGCAGCCTAACCCCCTCTGAGTAAGGATACTGGAACAGTTAGACTGGAGGGCAGCCTAACCTCATCTGACTAAGGATGCTAGAGCAATTAGACTGAATGGCAGCACAACCTCATCTGACTAAGGATACTAGAACAGTTATAGTGGATTACAGCCCAACCTGAACTGACTAAGGGTACTAGAACAGTTAGAGTGGATGGCAGCCCGACCTCATCTGACAAAGAAAACTAGAACAGTTAGAGTGGATGGAACCCCAACATCATCTGACTAAGGATACTAGAACAGTTAGAGTGGATGGCAGCCCAACCTCACGTGACTATAGATACTAGAACAGTTAGAGTGGATGGCAGCCCAACCTCATCTTACTAAGGAAACTAGAACAGTTAGAGGGGATGGCAGCCTACCCTCATCTGACTAAGGATATTAGAGTAGCTAGACTGAATGGCAGCCTAACCATTTATGATAAGCATACTAGAGTAGTTAGACTGGATGGCAGCCCAACCTCATCTGACTAAGGATACTAGAACCGTAAGAGTGGATGGCAGCCCAACCTCATCTGACTAAGGATACTAAAACAGTTACACTGAATTGTAGCCTAACCTCATCTGACTAAAGCTACTAGAGTAGTTAGACTGAATGGAAGCCCAACCTCATTTGACTAAGCATACTAGAACAGTAAGAGTGGATGGCAGCCCAACCTTATCTGACTAAGGATATTATAACAGTTAGACTGAATTGCAGCCCAACCTCATCTGACTAAGGATACTAGAGTACTTGGACTAAATGGCAGCCTAACCTAATTTGACTAAAGATACTAGAACAGTTGGAGTAGAGGCCGCCCAACCTCATTTGATAAACGATACTAGAACAGTTAGACTGGATGGCAGCGTAACCTCATCTGACCAAGTATACTAGAGCAGTTAGACTGATTGGCAGCCTAACCTCATCTGACTAAGGATACTATATCAGTTAGATAGGATGTCAACCCAACCTCATCTGAATAACGATACTAGAGCAGTTAGACTAGATGGCAGCCCAACGTCATCTTACTAAGGATACTAGCACAGTTAGACTAGATGGCAGCCCAACGTCATCTGACTAAGGATACTAGCACAGTTAGACTGGATGGCAGCCCAAAGTCATCTGACTAAGGATACTAGCACAGTTAGACTAGATGGCAGCCCAAAGTCATCTGACTAAGGATACTAGCACAGTTAGACTGGATGGCACACTAACCTCATCTGACTAAGGATACTAGCACAGTTAGACTGGATGGCAGCCCAAAGTCATCTGACTAAGGATACTAGCACAGTTATACTGGATGGCACACTAACCTCATCTGACTAAGGATACTAGCACAGTTATACTGGATGGCACACTAACCTCATCTGACTAAGGATACTAGCACAGTTAGACTAGATGGCAGCCCAAAGTCATCTGACTAAGGATACTAGCACAGTTAGACTGGATGGCAGCCCAAAGTCATCTGACTAAGGATACTAGCACAGTTAGACTGGATGGCAGCCCAACGTCATCTGACTAAGGATACTAGCACAGTTAGACTGGATGGCAGCCCAACGTCATTCTGACTAAGGATACAAGCACAGTTATACTGGATGGCACACTAACCTCATCTGACTAAGGATACTGGAGCAGTTAGACTGGATGGCAGCCCAACGTCATTCTGACTAAGGATACAAGCACAGTTAGACTGGATGGCACACTAACCTCATCTGACTAAGGATACTGGAGCAGTTAGACTGGATGGCAGCCCAACGTCATCTGACTATGGATACTAGCACAGTTATACTGGATGGCACACTAACCTCATCTGACTAACGATACTAGAGCAGTTAGACTGAATGGCAGCCCAAAGTCATCTTACTAAGGATACTAGCACAGTTATACTGGATGGCACACTAACCTCATCTGAATAACGATACTAGAGCAGTTAGACTAGATGGCAGCCCAACGTCATCTTACTAAGGATACTAGCACAGTTAGACTGGATGGCACACTAACCTCATCTGACTAACGATACTAGAGCAGTTAGACTGAATGGCAGCCCAAAGTCATCTTACTAAGGATACTAGCACAGTTATACTGGATGGCACACTAACCTCATCTGAATAACGATACTAGAGCAGTTAGACTAGATGGCAGCCCAACGTCATCTGACTAAGGATACTAGCACACTTAGACTGGATGGCACACTAACCTCATCTGACTAAGGATACCAAAGCAGTTAGACTGCATGACATCCTAACCTCATGTGACTAGGGATACTTGAGCAGTTAGACTGGATCTCACCTTACCCTCATGTGACAAAGGATGACAGAACATTCAGACTTTAAGGCACCCTAACCTCATGTGACTAAGGATACTAGAGCAGTTAGTAAGGAAGGGATACTAAAATCCTCTGACTAAGGAGACTAGAACAGTTAGACTGGATGACAGCCTGACCTCATCTGACTAGGGATACTAGAGCAGCTAGAATTAATTGTACCCTAACTTCGTGTGACCGAGGATGCTACAACAGTTAGACTGAACGGAACCCTAACCCCATATGACAAAGGATGTTTGAACATTTATACTGGATGGCACCTTAACCTCATGTGACTAAGGATGCTAGAGCAGTTAGAGTGGATGGCACCCTAACTCTATCTGACTAAGGACACTAGAACAATCATACTGGATGCCAACCTTACATCATAGGACTATGGATGCTAGAACACTTATACTGGACGGCACCCTAACTCTATCTGACTAAGGACACTAGAACAGTCATTCTGGATGCCAACCTTACATCATAGGACTATGGATGCTAGAACACTTATACTGGATGGCACCATGACCTCATGTGACTAAGGATGCTAGAGCAGTTAGAGTGGATGGCACCCTAACTCTATCTGACTAAGGACACTAGAACAATCATACTGGATGCCAACCTTACATCATAGGACTATGGATGCTAGAACACTTATACTGGACGGCACCCTAACTCTATCTGACTAAGGACACTAGAACAGTCATTCTGGATGCCAACCTTACATCATAGGACTATGGATGCTAGAACACTTATACTGGATGGCACCTTAACCTCATGTGACTAAGGATGCTAGAGCAGTTAGAGTGGATGGCACCCTAACTCTATCTGACTAAGGACTCTAGAACAGTCATTCTGGATGCCAACCTTACATCATAGGACTATGGATGCTAGAACACTTATACTGGATGGCACCATGACCTCATGTGACAAAGGATGCTAGAGCATTTAGAGTGAATGGCATGCTAACCCCATCTGACTAAGGATACTAGACAAGTTATACTGGATGGCACCGTAACCTCATGTGACTAAGGACGCTAGAGCAGTTAGAGTGGATGTAACCCAACCTCATTTGAGTAAGGATACAAGAACAGTTAGAGTGGATGGAACCCCAACCTCATCTGACTTAGGATACTAGAACAGTTAGACTGGATGGCAGCCCAGCAACATGCGACTAAGGATACTAGAGCAGTTAAACTGGATGACAACCTAACCTCATGTCGCCAAGGATACTAGAACAGTTAGACTGAATGGCATCCTAACTTCCTCTGTCTAATATTACTAGCACAGTTAGACTGGATGGCAGCCTAAACTCATCTGACAAAGAATATTAGAACAGTTAGACTGGATGGCACCCTATTCTCATCTGACTAAGGATAGTAGTACTGTTAGTCTGGATGGCAGCCTAACCTCATCTGACTAAGGAGACTAGAGCAATTAGAGTGGATGGCACCCTAACCTATTCTGACTAAGGATACTAGATCAGTTAGACTGAATGGCAGGACAACCTCATCTAACTAAGGATACCAGGACAGTTGGACTGGATGGCAACCCAATCTCATCTGACTAAGAATACTGGAGCAGTTAGAGTGGATGGCAACCTAACCTCATCTGCCTATGGATACTACAAAAGTTAGTCTGGATGGCAGCCTAACCTAATCTGACTAAGGATACTAAAACAATTAGACTGGATGGCAGGCCAACCTTCTCTAGCTAAGGATACTAGAACAGGTAGACTGAATGGGAGCCTAACCTCATCTGAATAAGGACACTAGAACAGTTATACTGAACTGCGCCCTAACTTCATCTGACTAAGTATACTATAACAGTAAGATTGAATGGCACATTAACCTCATCTGACTAAGGATACTAGAACAGTTAGAATGGATGACAGCCCAACCTCATCTAACTAAGGATGTAGAACAGTTAGACTGGATGGTACCTTAACCTCATCTGACTTAGTATAATAGAACTGTGAGATTTATGTCAGCCTAACCTCATCTGACCAAGGATACAAGAACTGTTAGACTGTATGGCAGCCTAACCTCATCTGACTAGGAATATTAGAACAGTTAGACTGGATGGCACCCTAACCTCATCTAGCTAAGGATACTGGAACAGTGAGACTGTATGGCAGCCTGACCTCATCTGACTAAGGATACTAGAACTGTTTCACTCTATGGCAGCCTAACCTCATCTGACTAGGAATATTAGAACAGTAAGACTGGATGGCACCTTTACCTGATCTGATTAAGGATACTAGAACAGTTAGACTGTATGGCACCCTAACCTTATGTGACTAATTATACTATAACAGTAAGACTGAATGACACCCTAACATCATCTGACTAAGTATACTATAACAGTAAGACTGAATGACACCCTAACTTCAGCTGATAACGAATACTATAACAGTAAGATTGAATGACACCCTAACCTTAGCTGATAAGGAATACTATAACAGTAAGATTGAATGACACCCTAACCTGATGTGACTAAGTATACTATAACAGTAAGACTGAATGACACTTTAACCTGATGTGACTAAGTATACTATAACAGTAAGTTTGAATGACACCCTAACCTGATGTGACTAAGTATACTATAACAGTAAGATTGAATGGCTCCCTAACCTCATGTGACTAAGTATACTATAACAGTAAAACTAAATGACACCCTAACCTCAGCTGACTAAGTATACTATAACAGTAAAACTGAATGACACCCTAACCTCAGCTGACTAAGTATACTATAACAGCAAGATTGAATGACACCCTAACCTGATGTGACTAAGTATACTATAACAATAAGATTGAATGACACATTAACCTGATGTGACTAAATATACTATAATAGTAAGATTGAATGACACCCTAACCTGATGTGACTAAGTATACTATAACAGTAAGATTGAATGACACCCTAACCTCATCTGACTAAGTATACTATAACAGTAAGATTGAATGACACCCTAACCTCAGCTGACTAAGTATACTATAACAGTAAGATTGAATGACACCCTAACCTCATGTGACTAAGTATACTATAACAGTAAGATTGAATGAAACCCTAACCTGATGTGACTAAGTATACTATAACAGTAAGATTAAATGACACCCTAACCTCATGTGATTAGGTATACTATAACAGTAAAATTGAATGACACCCTAACCTGATGTGACTAAGTATATTGTAACAGTAAGATTATATGGCACCCTAACCTGATGTGACTAAGTATACTATAACAGTAAGAATGAATGGCACCCTAACCTCATCTGACTAAGTAAATTATAACAGTATGATTGAATAGCACCCTAACCTCATCTGACTAAGTATATTATAACAGTAAGACTGAATGACACCCTAACCTAATGTGACTAAGTATACTATAATAATAACATTGAATGACACCCTAACCAGATGTGACTAACTATATTATAACAGTAAAACTGAATGACACCCTAACATAATGTGACTAAGTATACTATAACAGTAAGATTGAATGGCACCCTAACCTCATCTGACTAAGTATAATATAACAGTAAGATTAAATGACACCCTAACCTCATGTGACTAAGCATACTATAACAGTAAGAATAAATGGCACCCTAACCTAATCTGACTAAGTATACTATAACAGTAAGATTGAATGACACCCTAACCTGATGTGACTAAGTATACCTTAACAGTAGGATTGAAAGACACCCTAACCTCATGTGACAAAGTATACTATAACAGTAAGATTGAACAGCAACCTAACCTCATGTGACTAAGTATACTATAACAGTAAGATTGAATGACACTTTAACCTGATGTGACTAAGTATACTATAACAGTAAGATTGAAAGACACCCTAACCTCATGTGACAAAGTATACTATAACAGTAAGATTGAACAGCAACCTAACCTCATGTGACTAAGTATACTATAACAGTAAGATTGAAAGACACCCTAACCTCATGTGACAAAGTATACTATAACAGTAAGATTGAACAGCAACCTAACCTCATGTGACTAAGTATACTATAACAGTAAGATTGAAAGACACCCTAACCTCATGTGACAAAGTATACTATAACAGTAAGATTGAACAGCAACCTAACCTCATGTGACTAAGTATACTATAACAGTAAGATTGAATGACACTTTAACCTGATGTGACTAAGTATACTATAACAGTAAGATTAAATGACACCCTAACCTAATGTGACTAAGTATACTATAACAGTAAGATTGAATGGCACCCTAACCTCAGCTGACTAAGTATACTATAACAGTAAGATTAAATTACACCCTAACCTCATGTGACTAAGTATACTATAACAGTAAGATAGAATGACACCCTAACCTCAGCTGACTAAGTATACTATAACAGTAAGATTAAATGACACCCTAACCTCATGTGACTAAGTATACTATAACAGTAAGATTAAATGACACCCTAACCTCATGTGACTAAGTATACTATAACAGTAAGATTAAATGACACCCTAACCTCAGCTGACTAAGTATACTATAACAGTAAGATTGAATGACACCCTAACCTCATCTGACTAAGTATACTATAACAGTAAGATTGAATGGCACCGTAACCTCATCTGACTAAGTAAATTATAACAGTATGATTGAATTGCACCCTAACCTCATCTGACTAAGTAAATTATAACAGTATGATTGAATTGCACCCTAACCTCATCTGACTAAGTAAATTATAACAGTATGATTGAATTGCACCCTAACCTCATCTGACTAAGTAAATTATAACAGTAAGATTGAATGGCACCCTAACCTCATCTGACTAAGTATACTATAACAGTAAGATTGAATGGCACCCTAACCTCAGCTGACTAAGTATATTATAACAGTAAGATTAAATGGCACCCTAACCTCATGTGACTAAGTATTCTATAACAGTAAGATTAAATGGCACCCTAACCTCATGTGACCTAGTATACTATAACAGTAAGATTGAATGGCACCCTAACCTCATCTCACTAAGTATACTATAACAGTAAGATTGAATGGCACCCTAACCTCATGAGACTAAGTATACTATAACAGTAAGATTAAATGACACCCTAACCTCATCTGACTAAGTAAACTATAACAGTAAGATTGAATGACGCCCTAACCTCATCTGACTAAGTAAACTATAACAGTAAGATTGAATGACACCCTAACCTCATCTGACTAAGTAAACTATAACAGTAAGATTGAATGGCACCCTAACCTCATCTTACTAAGTATACTATAACAGTAGGATTAAATGGCACCCTAACCTCATCTTACTAAGTAAACTATAACAGTAAGATTGAATGACACCCTAACCTCATCTGACTAAGTAAACTATAACAGTAAGATTGAATGACACCCTAACCTAATCTGACTAAGTATACTATAACAGTAAGATTGAATGACACCCTAACCTAATCTGACTAAGTAAACTATAACAGTAAGGTTGAATGACACCCTAACCTCAGCTGACTAAGTATACTATAACAGTAAGATAGAATTACACCCTAACCTCAGCTGACTAAGTATACTATAACAGTAACATTCAATGACACCTTAACCTCAGCTGACTAAGTATACTATAACAGTAAGATTGAATGACACCCTAACCTCATGTGACTAAGTATACTATAACAGTAAGATTGAATGGCACCCTAACCTGATGTGACTAAGTATACTATAACAGAAAGATTGAATGGCACCCTAACCTGATGTGACTAAGTATACTATAACAGTAAGATTGAATGGCAGCCTAATCTCATCTGACCAAGTAAACTATAACAGTAAGATTGAATGACACCCTAACCTCAGCTGACTAAGTATACTATAACAGTAAGATTGAATAACTTCCTAACCTCAGCTGACTAAGTATACTATAACAGTAAGATTGAATGGCACCCTAACCTCAGCTGACTAAGTATACTATAACAGTAAGATTGAATGGCACCCTAACCTCATGTGACTAACGATACTTGAATAGTCACACTGGATGGGAGCCCAACTACATCTGACTATGGATACTAGAACAGTTAGGCTGGATGACCGCCCAACCTTATCTTACTAAGGATACTATAACATTTAGACTGGATGACCGCCCAACCTTATCTTACTAAGGATACTATAACAGTTAGACTGGATGACCGCCCAACCTCATCTGACTAAGGATAATAGAACAGTTAGACTGGATGACCGCCCAACCTTATCTTACTAAGGATACTAGAACAGTTAGACTGGATGACCGCCCAACCTTATCTTACTAAGGATACTATAACAGTTAGACTGGATGACCGCCCAACCTTATCTTACTAAGGATACTATAACAGTTAGACTGGATGACCGCCCAACCTTATCTTACTAAGGATACTATAACAGTTAGACTGGATGACCGCCCAACCTTATCTTACTAAGGATACTATAACATTTAGACTGGATGACCGCCCAACCTTATCTTACTAAGGATACTATAACAGTTAGACTGGATGACCGCCCAACCTCATCTGACTAAGGATAATAGAACAGTTAGACTGGATGACCGCCCAACCTTATCTTACTAAGGATACTAGAACAGTTAGACTGGATGACCGCCCAACCTTATCTTACTAAGGATACTAGAACAGTTAGACTGGATGACCGCCCAACCTTATCTTACTAAGGATACTATAACATTTAGACTGGATGACCGCCCAACCTTATCTTACTAAGGATACTATAACAGTTAGACTGGATGACCGCCCAACCTCATCTGACTAAGGATACTAGATGAGTTATAGTGGATTACAGCCCAACCTGAACTGACTAAGGATACTAGAACAGTTAGAGTGGATGGCAGCCCAACCTCACGTGACTATAGATACTAGAACAGTTAGAGTGGATGGCAGCCCAACCTCATCTTACTAAGGATACTAGAACAGTTAGAGGGGATGGCAGCCCAACCTCATCTGACCAGGGATACTAGAGTATTTAGAATGAATGGCAGCCTAACCTCATCTGACTAAGGATATTAGAGTAGCTAGACTGAATGGCAGCCTAACCTTTTATGATAAGCATACTAGAGTAGTTAGACTGGATGGCAGCCCAACCTCATCTGACTAAGGATACTAAAACAGTTACACTGAATTGTAGCCTAACCTCATCTGACTAAAGCTACTAGAGTAGTTAGACTGAATGGAAGCCCAACCTCATTTGACTAAGCATACTAGAACAGTAAGAGTGGATGGCAACCCAACCTCATCTGACTAAGGATATTATAACATTTAGACTGAATTGCAGCCAAACCCCATCTGACTAAGGATACTAGAGTACTTGGACTGAATGGCAGCCTAACCTAATCTGACTAAAGATACTAGAACAGTTGGAGTGGATGGCAGCCCAACCTCATTTGATAAACGATACTAGAACAGTTAGACTGGATGGCAGCGTAACCTCATCTGACTAAGGATACTATATCAGTTAGATAGGATGTCAACCCAATCTCATCTGAATAACGATACTAGAGCAGTTAGACTAGATGGCAGCCCAACGTCATCTTACTAAGGATACTAGCACAGTTAGACTGGATGGCACACAAACCTCATCTGACTAACGATACTAGAGCAGTTAGACTGAATGACAGCCCAAAGTCATCTGACTAACGATACTAGAGCAGTTAGACTGAATGACAGCCCAAAGTCATCTGACTAACGATACTAGAGCAGTTAGACTGAATGACAGCCCAAAGTCATCTGACTAAAGATACTAGAACAGTTGGAGTGGATGGCAGCCCAACCTCATTTGATAAACGATACTAGAACAGTTAGACTGGATGGCAGCGTAACCTCATCTGACTAAGGATACTATATCAGTTAGATAGGATGTCAACCCAACCTCATCTGAATAACGACACTAGAGCAGTTAGACTAGATGGCAGCCCAACGTCATCTGACTAAGGATACTAGCACAGTTAGACTAGATGGCAGCCCAAAGTCATCTGACTAAGGATACTAGCACAGTTAGACTGGAGGGCAGCCCAACGTCATCTGACTAAGGATACTAGCACAGTTAGACTGGATGGCAGCCCAAAGTCATCTGACTAAGGATACTAGCACAGTTAGACTGGATGGCAGCCCAAAGTCATCTGACTAAGGATACTAGCACAGTTAGACTGGAGGGCAGCCCAACGTCATCTGACTAAGGATACTAGCACAGTTAGACTGGATGGCAGCCCAAAGTCATCTGACTAAGGATACTAGCACAGTTAGACTGGAGGGCAGCCCAAAGTCATCTGACTAAGGATACTAGCACAGTTAGACTGGAGGGCAGCCCAACGTCATCTGACTAAGGATACTAGCACACTTAGACTGGAGGGCAGCCCAACGTCATCTGACTAAGGATACTAGCACAGTTAGACTGGATGGCAGCCCAACGTCATCTGACTAAGGATACTAGCACACTTAGACTGGAGGGCAGCCCAACGTCATCTGACTAAGGATACTAGCACAGTTAGACTGGAGGGCAGCCCAACGTCATCTGACTAAGGATACTAGCACAGTTAGACTAGATGGCAGCCCAAAGTCATCTGACTAAGGATACTAGCACAGTTAGACTGGATGGCACACTAACCTCATCTGACTAAGGATACTAGCACAGTTAGACTGGATGGCAGCCCAAAGTCATCTGACTAAGGATACTAGCACAGTTATACTGGATGGCACACTAACCTCATCTGACTAAGGATACTAGCACAGTTATACTGGATGGCACACTAACCTCATCTGACTAAGGATACTAGCACAGTTAGACTGGATGGCAGCCCAAAGTCATCTGACTAAGGATACTAGCACAGTTAGACTGGATGGCAGCCCAACGTCATCTGACTAAGGATACTAGCACAGTTAGACTGGATGGCAGCCCAAAGTCATCTGACTAAGGATACTAGCACAGTTATACTGGATGGCACACTAACCTCATCTGACTAAGGATACTAGCACAGTTAGACTGGATGGCAGCCCAAAGTCATCTGACTAAGGATACTAGCACAGTTATACTGGATGGCACACTAACCTCATCTGACTAAGGATACTAGCACAGTTAGACTGAATGGCAGCCCAAAGTCATCTGACTAAGGATACTAGCACAGTGAGACTAGATGGCAGCCCAACGTCATCTGACTAAGGATACTAGCACACTTAGACTGGATGGCACACTAACCTCATCTGACTAAGGATACCAAAGCAGTTAGACTGCATGACATCCTAACCTCATGTGACTAGGGATACTTGAGCAGTTAGACTGGATCTCACCTTACCCTCATGTGACAAAGGATGACAGAACATTCAGACTTGAAGGCACCCTAACCTCATGTGACTAAGGATACTAGAGCAGTTAGTAAGGAAGGGATACTAAAATCCTCTGACTAAGGAGACTAGAACAGTTAGACTGGATGACAGCCTGACCTCATCTGACTAGGGATACTAGAGCAGCTAGAATTAATTGTACCCTAACTTCGTGTGACCGAGGATGCTACAACAGTTAGACTGAACGGAACCCTAACCCCATATGACAAAGGATGTTTGAACATTTATACTGGATGGCACCTTAACCTCATGTGACTAAGGATGCTAGAGCAGTTAGAGTGGATGGCACCCTAACTCTATCTGACTAAGGACTCTAGAACAGTCATTCTGGAGGCCAACCTTACATCATAGGACTATGGATGCTAGAACACTTATACTGGATGGCACCATGACCTCATGTGACAAAGGATGCTAGAGCATTTAGAGTGAATGGCATCCTAACCCCATCTGACTAAGGATACTAGACAAGTTATACTGGATGGCACCGTAACCTCATGTGACTAAGGACGCTAGAGCAGTTAGAGTGGATGTAACCTAACCTCATTTGAGTAAGGATACAAGAACAGTTAGAGTGGATGGAACCCCAACCTCATCTGACTTAGGATACTAGAACAGTTAGACTGGATGGCAGCCCAGCATCATGCGACTAAGGATACTAGAGCAGTTAAACTGGACGGTAACCTAACCTCATGTCGCTAAGGATACTAGAACAGTTAGACTGAATGGCATCCTAACTTCCTCTGTCTAATATTACTAGCACAGTTAGACTGGATGGCAGCCTAAACTCATCTGACAAAGAATATTAGAACAGTTAGACTGGATGGCACCCTATTCTCATCTGACTAAGGATAGTAGTACTGTTAGTCTGGATGGCAGCCCAACCTCATCTGACTCAGGAGACTAGAGCAATTAGAGTGGATGGCACCCTAACCTATTCTGACTAAGGATACTAGATCAGTTAGACTGAATGGCAGGACAACCTCATCTAACTAAGGATACCAGGACAGTTAGACCGGATGGCAACCCAACCTCATCTGACTAAGAATACTAGAGCAGTTAGAGTGGATGGCAACCTAACCTCATTTGCCTATGGATACTAGAAAAGTTAGACTGGATGGCAGCCTAACCTAATCTGACTAAGGATACTAAAACAATTAGACTGGATGGCAGGCCAACCTTATCTGGCTAAGGATACTAGAACAGGTAGACTGAATGGGAGCCTAACATTATCTGAATAAGGATACTAGAACAGTTATACTGAACTGCACCCTAACTTCATCTGACTAAGTATACTATAACAGAAAGATTGAATGGCACATTAACCTCATCTGACTAAGGATACTAGAATAGTTAGAATGGATGTAAGCCCAACCTCATCTGACTAAGGATATAGAACAGTTAGACTGGATGGTACCTTAACCTCATCTGACTTAGTATACTAGAACTGTGAGATTTATGACGGTCTAACCTCATCTGACCAAGGATACAAGAACTGTTAGACTGTATGGTAGCCTAACCTCATCTGACTAGGAATATTAGAACAGTTATAATGGATGGCACCCTAACCTCATCTAGCTAAGGATACTGGAACAGTGAGACTATATGGCAGCCTGACCTCATCTGACTAAGGATACTAGAACTGTTTCACTCTATGGCAGCCTAACCTCATCTGACTAGGAATATTAGAACAGTAAGACTGGATGGCACCCTAACCTGATCTGATTAAGGATACTAGAACAGTTAGACTGTATGGCACCCTAACCTTATGTGACTAAGGATGCTAGAGCAGTTAGATTGAATGGCATCCTAAGCTCATCTGACTAAGGATACTACTGCAGTTAGACTGGATGGCACCCTAACCTCACCTGACTAAGGACACAAGAGCAGTTAGACTGGATGGCATACTAACTTCATGTGATAAAGGACAATAGAGAAGTTAGACTAAATGGCACCCTAACCTCATGTGACTAAGGACAGTAGAGCAGTTAGACTGGATGGAAACCTAAACTCAACTGAGTAAGTAACCTATAACAGTAAGATTGAATGACACCTTTACCTGATCTGACTAAATATACTATAACAGTAATACTGAATGACACCCTAACCTGATCTGACAAAGTGTACTATAACAGTAAGACTGAATGACACCTTTACCTGATCTGACTAAATATACTATAACAGTAATACTGAATGACACCCTAACCTGATCTGACTAAGTATACTATAACAGTAAGACTGAATGACACCCTAACCTCATCTGACTAAGTATATTATAACAGTAAGACTGAATGATAACCTAACCTCATGTGACTAAGTATAATATAACAGTAAGACTGAATGACACCCTAACCTCATGTGACTAAGTATACTATAATAGTAACATTGAATGATAACCTAACCTCATGTGACTAAGTATAATATAACAGTAAGACTGAATGATACCCTAACCTGATGTGACTAAGTATATTATAACAGTAAGACTGAATGACACCCTAACCTGATGTGACTAAGTATATTATAACAGTAAGACTGAATGACACCCTAACCTCATGTGACTAAGTATATTATAACAGTAAGACTGAATGACACCCTAACCTCATGTGACTAAGTATATTATAACAGTAAGACTAAATGACACCCTAACATGATGTGACTAAGTATATTATAACAGTAAGACTGAATGACACCCTAACCTCATGTGACTAAGTATATTATAACAGTAAGACTGAATGACACCCTAACCTCATGTGACTAAGTATATTATAACAGTAAGACTGAATGACACCCTAACCTGATGTGACTAAGTATATTATAATAGTAAGACTGAATGACACCCTTACCTCATGTGACTAAGTATATTATAACAGTAAGACTGAATGACACCCTAACCTGATCTGACTAAGTATACTATAACAGTAAGACTGAATAACACCCTAACCTCATCTGATTAAGTATATTATAACAGTAATATTGAATGACACCCTAACCTGATCTGACTAAGTATACTATAACAGTAAGACTGAATGACACCCTAACCTCATCTGACTAAGTATATTATAACAGTATGATTGAATTGCACCCTAACCTCATCTGACTAAGTAAATTATAACAGTAAGATTGAATGGCACCCTAACCTCATCTGACTAAGTATACTATAACAGTAAGATTGAATGGCACCCTAACCTCAGCTGACTAAGTATATTATAACAGTAAGATTAAATGGCACCCTAACCTCATCTGACTAAGTATATTATAACAGTAAGATTGAATGACACCTTTACCTGATCTGACTAAATATACTATAACAGTAATACTGAATGAAACCCTAACCTGCTCTGACTAAGTATACTATAACAGTAAAACTGAATGACACCCTAACCTCATCTGACTAAGTATACTATAACAGTAAGACTGAATGACACCCTAACCTCATCTGACTAAGTATACTATAACAGTAAGAATGAATGACACCCTAACCTCATCTGACTAAGTATATTATAACAGTAAGACTGAATGACACCCTAAACTAATGTGACAAAGAATACTATAATAGTAACATTGAATGACACCCTAACCTGATATGAATAAGTATATTATAACAGTAAGACTGAATGACACCCTAACCTCATCTGACTAAGTATATTATAACAGTAAGACTGAATGACACCCTAACCTAATGTGACTAAGTATACTATTATAGTAACATTGAATAACACCCTAACCAGATGTGACTAACTATATTATAACAGTAAGACTGAATGACACCCTAACATAATGTGACTAAGTATATTATAAAAGTAAGACTGAATGACACCCTAACCTCAGCTGACTAAGTATATTATAACAGTAAGACTGAATGACACCCTAACCTCATCTGACTGATTATACTATAACAGTAGGTTTGAATGACACCCTAACCTGATGTGACTAAGTATACTATAACAGTAAGATTGAATGACACCCTAACCTGATGTGACTAAGTATACTATAACAGTAAGTTTGAATGACACCCTAACCTGATGTGACTAAGTCTACTATAACAGTAAGTTTGAATGACACCCTAACCTGATGTGACTAAGTACACTATAACAGTAAGATTGAATGACACCCTAACCTGATGTGACTAAGTATACTATAACAGTAAGACTGAATGACACCCTCACCTCATGTGACTAAGTATACTATAACAGTAAGACTGAATGACACACTAACCTCAGCTGACTAAGTATACTATAACAGTAAGATTGAATGACACCCTAACCTCAGCTGACTAAATATACTATAACAGTAAGATTGAATGACACCCTAACCTGATGTGACTAAGTATACTATAACAGTAAGATTAAATGACACCCTAACCTGATGTGACTAAGTATGCTATAACAGTAAGATTGAATGACACCCTAACCTGATGTGACTAAGTATACTATAACAGTAAGATTGAATGACACCCTAACCTAATATGACTAAGTATACTATAACAGTAAGACTGAATGACACCCTAACCTCATCTGACTAAGTATACTATAACAGTAAGATCAAATGGCACCCTAACCTGATGTGACTAAGTATACTATAACAGTAAGATCAAATGGCACCCTAACCTGATGTGACTAAGTATACTATAACAGTAAGATTGAATGGCACCCTAACCTAATGTGACTAAGTATACTATAACAGTAAGATTGAATGACACCCTAACCTGATGTGACTAAGTATACTATAACAGTAAGACTGAATGTCACCCTAACCTGATGTGACTAAGTATACTATAACAGTAAGATTGAATGGTACCCTAACCTAATGTGACTAAGTATACTATAACAGTAAGATTGAATGACACCCTAACTTGATGTGACTAAATATACTATAACAGTAAGACTGAATGACACCCTAACCTGATGTGACTAAGTATACTATAACAATAAGATTGAATGACACTTTAACCTGATGTGACTAAATATACTATAATAGTGAGATTGAATGACACCCTAACCTGATGTGACTGAGTATACTATAACAGTAAGATTGAATGACACCCTAACCTCAGCTGACTAAGTATACTATAACAGTAAGATTGAATGACACCCTAACCTCAGCTGTCTAAGTATACTATAACAGTAAGATTGAATGACACCCTAACCTGATGTGACTAAGTATACTATAACAGTAAGATTGAATGACACCCTTACCTGATGTGACTAAGTATACTATAACAGTAAGATTAAATGACACCCTAACCTCATGTGACTACGTATACTATAATAGTAAGATTGAATGACACCCTAACCTGATGTGACTAAGTATACTATAACAGTAATATTAAATGACACCCTAACCTCATGTGACTAAATATACTATAACAGTAAGATTGAATGACACCCTAACCTGATGTGACTAAGTAAACTATAACAGTAAGATTAAATGACACCCTAACCTCATGTGACTAAGTATACTATAACAGTAAGATTGAATGACACCCTAACCTGATGTGACTAAGTATACTATAACAGTAAGATTAAATGACACCCTAACCTCATGTGACTAAGTATACTATAACAGTAAGATTGAATGACACCCTAACCTGATGTGACTAAGTATACTATAACAGTAAGATTGAATGACACCCTTACCTGATGTGACTAAGTATACTATAACAGTAAGATTAAATGACACCCTAATCTCATGTGACTAAGTATACTATAATAGTAAGATTGAATGACACCCTAACCTGATGTGACTAAGTATACTATAACAGTAATATTAAATGACACCCTAACCTCATGTGACTAAGTATACTATAACAGTAAGATTGAATGACACCCTAACCTGATGTGACTAAGTAAACTATAACAGTAAGATTAAATGACACCCTAACCTCATGTGACTAAGTATACTATAACAGTAAGATTGAATGACACCCTAACCTCATGTGACTAAGTATATTATAACAGTAAGATTAAATGACACCCTGACCTAATGTGACTAAGTATACTATAACAGTAAAATTGAATGACACCCTAACCTGATGTGACTAAGTATATTATAACAGTAAGATTATATGGCACCCTAACCTGATGTGACTAAGTATACTATAACAGTAAGATTGAATGACACCCTAACCTCAGCTGACTAAGTATACTATAACAGTAAGATTGAATGACACCCTAACCTCAGCTGACTAAGTATACTATAACAGTAAGATTGAATGACACCCTAACCTCAGCTGACTAAGTATACTATAACAGTAAATTTGAATGACACCCTAACCTCAGGTGACTAAGTATACTATAACAGTAAGTTTGAATGACACCCTAACCTCAGCTGACTAAGTATATTATAACAGTAAGATTGAATGGCACTCTAACCTCATGTTACTAAGTATACTATAACAGTAAGATTGAATGACACCCTAACCTCATGTGACTAAGTATACTATAACAGTAAGATTGAATGACACCGTAACCTCATCTGACTAAGTATTCTATAAGAGTAAGATTGAATGACACCCTAACCTCAGCTGACTAAGTATACTATAACAGTAAGATTGAATGGCACCCTAACCTCATGTGACTAACGATACTTGAATAGTCACACTGGATGAGAGCCCAACTATATCTGACTATGGATACTAGAACAGTTAGGCTGGATGACCGCCCAACCTCATCTTACTAAGGATTTTAGAACAGTTAGACTGGATGACCGCCCAACCTCATCTGACTAAGGATACTAGAACAAATAGACTGGATGACCGCCCAACCTCATCTTACTAAGTATACTAGAACAGTTAGACTGGATGACCGCCCAACCTTATCTTACTAAGAATACTATAACATTTAGACTGGATGACCGCCCAACCTTATCTTACTAAGAATACTATAACAGTTAGACTGGATGACCGCCCAACCTCATCTGACTAAGGATACTAGAACAAATAGACTGGATGACCGCCCAACCTCATCTTACTAAGTATACTAGAACAGTTAGACTGGATGACCGCCCAACCTTATCTTACTAAGAATACTATAACAGTTAGACTGGATGACCGCCCAACCTCATCTGACTAAGGATACTAGAACAAATAGACTGGATGACCGCCCAACCTTATCTTACTAAGAATACTATAACAGTTAGACTGGATGACCGCCCAACCTTATCTTACTAAGAATACTATAACAGTTAGACTGGATGACCGCCCAACCTCATCTGACTAAGGATACTAGAACAGTTAGACTGGATGACCGCCCAACCTTATCTTACTAAGAATACTATAACAGTTAGACTGGATGACCGCCCAACCTCATCTGACTAAGGATACTAGAACAAATAGACTGGATGACCGCCCAACCTCATCTTACTAAGTATACTAGAACAGTTAGACTGGATGACCGCCCAACCTTACCTTACTAAGGATACTATAACAGTTAGACTGGATGACCGCCCAACCTCATCTGACTAAGGATACTAGAACAGTTAGACGGATGGTACCCTAACCTCATCTGACTAAGAATACTAGAACAGTGACACTGTATGGCGGCCTAACCTCATCTGACTAGGAATATTAGAACAGTTAGACTGGATGGCACCCTAACCTCATCTGACTAAGGATACTATAACAGTTAGCCTGTATGGTACCCTAACCATATGTGACTAAGGATGCTAGAGCAGTTAGACTGAATGGTATCCTAAGCTCATCTGACTAAGGATACTACAGCAGTTAGACTGGATGGCACACTAACTTCACCTGACTAAGAACACAAGAGCAGTTAGACTGGATGGCATCCTAACTTCGTGTGATAAAGGACACAAGAGGAGTTATATTGGATGGCACCCTAACCTCATGTAATTAAGGATAACACAGTAGTTAGACTGGATGGCACCCAAACGCCCACTGCCGAAGAATACTACAGCGGTTAGACTGAATCGGAGCATACCTTCATCTGACTAAGTATATTAGATCAGTTAGACTGGAAGGAACCTTAACCTCATGTGATTAAAGATACTGGAGCAGTTAGACTGAATAGCACCCTAACCTCATCTGACTAAGGATACTAGAGCAGTTAGTCTGAATGGCACCCTAACCTCAGCCGACTAAGCAAACTAGTGCAGTCAAACTTGATGTCATCCTAAGCTCATCAGCTTAAAGATACTACAGCTGTTGGACCGGATGGCACCCTAACCACATCTGACTAAAAACCTCGAGCAGTTAGACTGGATGGCACCCTAGCACATTTGACCAAGGATACTAGAGCAGTTTGACTGGATGGCACCCTAACCACATCTGACTAAGGAACCTAGAGCAGTTAGACTGGATGGCACCCTTACCTCATGTGGCTAAGAATACTAGAGTAGTTAGACTGGATGGAACCCTAATCTCTCTGACTAAGCATACTAGAGCAGTTAGACTGAATGGTAGCCCAACCTCATTTGACTTAGGATACTAGAGCTGTTAGACTGGATGGCAGCCAATCCTCATTTGACTAAGGATAGTAGAGCAGTTAGACTGAATGGCAGTCCAACCTCATCTGACTAAGTATACTAGAACAGTTGGACTGGATGGCACGCTAACCTCATCTGACTAAGTATACTAAAGCAGTTAGACTGGATGGCACCTTAACGTCATCTGACTAAGTATACTAAGGCAGTTAGACTGGATGGCACCGTATTCTCATCTGACTAAGTATAGTAAAGCAGTTTGACAGAATGGCAGCCCAACCTCATCTGACTAAGGATACTAGTGCAGTTAGAGTGAATGGCATTCTAACCTCATCTGCTTGTCATGAAGCTAAAGGGTATCAATAAGCATGGATACAATTGGCCATCTGACTACAAATGCTAGAGCAATTAGACTGGATTGCGCTTAGCACGAAGTGAAGCTAGTGTATATCGTGAACGAGGTATCTTGGCGTAGACATCCGTCACCTGTTTGACCGAGCAATTTAAGTGACATAAAATTGAAATTTAAAAAAAAAAGGTATAAGAAATTGTGGTTATAATATATCACATGAGATGTTAAATCCTCGAATACATGGAGTATATACCTGAGGTAGTGAATTCCACTCAAAAAGTGAATGTCAAGATTTTATCAGAAATAAATAGGCAGGTCCATGTGTCAGAAAAATATAACTTACAAACAAGAAGTCAGTTAAATACCAAACTTGATAATTTATTTCAGCATCTTCCAAATATTTTCAGCAAAATTTACACCCTAAACTACCAAGATTTCCACTTTTTCAGAAACGCTTAAACGATTTTGATTCAACCGCCTTAGTATATTTAAGCTAGTTACATGACAATAACATTTTCTGCTACTAGGCTCTGAGTACGTGGTAAAGTGTATGAAATGGACAAACTGTTGTTGTGTTGCAGTGGTCAGCGTACGGGCTTCTCGATCCTCAAGGTTTCTTTGTTAAGAATCGTTCCCTTAGTGCAGAGAATCAGAACAGACAATGCCTCGGTATACGTCAAATAGGATTATAAAAATGTAAACCTAACTGTATATCTGCTTAAATCAGAATACTTTTGTCACGAGGATATTGCACGGCCGTAGGCCATTGGGGATATGGTAGGCCGGGTCATCTCTGATACTGACCTTTGTTGAGTCAATGGCCTACACCGGAAACTATAACCACATTTTTGTCAAACCGTTTCGATATATTTCTTGTTATTGGATATGTTCTAACTGAAACATTCACTGCCATAGCTGGGATTTGAACCATGGATCTCCTGGTCTCTAGCCGGTTGCTTTACCACCGATCTACCATGGGAACATACCGGCATAGCATTGACTTTCTGAACTGACTCGCATGATTCCGTGCTTCAGGAGATCCGTGGTTCAAATCCCGGCTATGTTATTGAATGTCTCACTCTGACTCTACCTATCCAACTGTTGTCCTACACACGGCTAGAGACGGGGAGATCCGTGGTTCAAATCCCGGCTTTGACATTGCATTTTTCAGTCTGACTCTACCTATCCAACTCCTGTCCTTCACACGGCTAGAGACCGTGAGATCCTTGGTTCAAATCCTGGCTATGACATTAGTAGTATTACATACGACCTAGCAAGGTCAAGTAACGATAATTCTGCCACCAGGGCGAGTTTAACCGCTAGTGTCGCGTTAATCCGCCGCCATAAGAAAATGGCGGGAAATTTGAAAATTGAAAAGTGTATCCGCTGATCCATACCTTTGCAAAATTCAAATTTCCCTCCATTTTCTCTTAATGCGGTGGATTAACGCGACACTAGCACTTAAACCCTGGTCCCAGGATTATGGATAACTCTACTTGCCAAGCCGTATGCAAAACCTAATAAATAACAAGATCATATCGCAGATATACTTATTACATATTCTCATGCAGTACAATTATTGAATACATGCAAAAAATTATTTTTTTTTTTTTTTTAAGAAACCACATGCACAATTGTCCCTATATATGTCTTTAGCTTGTTTTGAATATCACACGCTCACTGGTCATAGCACAGGATAAAAAATAATTATGAAAGTTTAAGAGATAATCCGCCATTTTCTCTTAAGGCGGCGGATTATTGCGACACTAGCGCTTAACCCCCTGGTTGCAGGATTATGGGTACTCGACCTTGCTAATCCGAATGATAAAAGGAGAATTGATGGCAATGATTGTAAAATGGAAGGGGTACATCGGCGATGGTGGACCCGGTGGACGCTTCATAAATGATGTCCACTGCGGTGATGGGAAAAACGATCGAGCACTGACGTCTAAAGAGGAAACAGGTGATGCAGATGTAGAGGAAGAAGAAGAAGAATCTGTGGATTGTACACTAGCCATGTTGAATACTGAATGCCAATGCTGCAATTATATGTAGCAGAGAAAAGCAAGAAGGCGATGGGTGGGGGGAGCTGTTCACACGGAACAGAAAGCAATGTCAGCACTCCGACCGGTGATGGTGTTAGATTGCGTCAGCCAGAAAAACTCCACCGAATGTGAACCAGAGACCCACTTGGTGTGTGAGAGTAAATGAAAACGGGCCGTGAAGGTAATCTGAGCGTAAAAGAAGAACTGGCCGGGAAGGCCATGTGAGCGTAAAAAGTAAACCGGAAGGAGAAGGTGATGTTAGTGTAAAAGAAGAGGAACGTGCAGGGAAAGCGCCGTGAATGTTAAAGAAGAAGAACGGGCCGAGAAGACGGTGTGAGTGTAGAGAGGAACTGGTCGAGAAGGCGATGTGAGTGTAAAGGAAGTATGTGCCGAGAGTGTGATGTGAGCGTAAAAGAAGAGGGGGCCGAGAAGGTGATATGAGTGTAAAAGAAGAACGGGCTGAGAAGGTGGTGTGAGAGTAAATGAAAACGGGCCCATGAAGGTAATGCGAACGTAAAAGACGAGCTGGCCGGGAAGGCTATGTGAGCGTAAAAAGTAAACCGGAACGAGGTGATGTGAGTGTAAAAGAAGAAGAACGTGCAGGGAAGGCGCTGTGAATGTTAAAGAAGAAGAAGAACGGACCGAGAAGACGGTGTGAGTGTAGAGACGAACCGGCCGAGAAGGCGATGTGAGTGTAAAAGAAGTACGTGTCGAGAGTGTGATGTGAGCGTAAAAGAAGAGGGGGCCGGGAAGGTGATATGACCGTAAAAGAAGAACGGGTTGGGAAGGTGGTGTGAGAGTAAATGAAAACGGGCCCATGAAGGTAATGCGAACGTAAAAGACGAACGGCCGGGAAGGCTATGTGAGCGTAAAAGGAAACCGGGACGTGAGGGTGATGTGAGTATAAAAGAAGAACGTGCAGGGAAAGCGATGTGAATGTTAAAGAAGAACGGGCCGAGAAGACGATGTGAACGTGCCGTACTGAGAAGGCAATGTGAGCATAAAAGAAAAACGTGGCGAGAAGGTGGTAGACGATGGGAAAAACACAAGGAAATATTCTAGCTGGTTAGTTGAAAAAATAAAAAAAATATAAAAAATTTATATCAGCTAATATGTATTTTAATATGGATATTTTGTTGTGTATTAAATTCTACCTTGTAGCTTTTATTTTATTTATTTATTTATTTTTTTTTGAATACAGGGGATCCTATATCAGTGCAATACCTTCTCTATACACCATGTACATAGTGCGTATAGAGAAAGTAAAAATTTGTCATCAAGAAAAAGAAATTATCTCTCCCTTAATCGTTATATTTCCACAGTATATAAGACATCATGCAGACATTTAGATCAGCTAATATGTATTTTAATATGGATATATTGTTGTGTATTAAATTCTACCTTGTAACTTTTATTTGTAAAATTTGTTTTTCTCTCAATATGTTATATTATATTCGATGTACAAGCAATGTATTCTCTAAAGAACGAATACCATACTTATACTTTGCAAATATTTCTTTCTCACAGAGATTGCGCATCAATCCGATCGGAGTGCTGACACAGCATTCTTTGCCGTGTGAACATCGTCTTCGTGCCTTTCACGGCTGCATATAATTGCAGCATTGGTATTCAGTATTCCTCAGCAGCGTTCTCCAGCTTCCGTTTTTCTTGTACGATCGCTAGCCTTCTCGACCCGTTCGTCTTTTACGCTCGCAACGCTTTCTCGACCCACTCTTCTTGTACTCTCACATCGTCTTCTCAGTCCGGTGGAATCTCAGTATCGAATTTTTTGGTGGAGTGCAATACCTTCCCTATACACTATGTACATAGTGCATATAGAGAATGTAGAAAGTTGTCATCAACAAGAGGATATTATCTCTCCCTTAAACGTTATAGATCCACAGTATATAGGTCATCTGGCAGAAATTTATATCAGCTAATATGTATTTTAATATGGCCGTCGGAGGTCCCAGTTTCGATTCCCGGCAACCAACATTTTCGAAACATGTTCCATGTAAAGGGTTGTTTGGGGTGGGGGATTTTTCTCAAAATCGTCGTGTCGCAGCCATGGAAGATACTAAACTTAAGTACCAAGTTTGGTATTCTCACATGACCTTCCCGGCCTGTTCGTCTTTTACGCTCGCATTACCTTCACGGGCCCGTTTTCATCTACTCTCACACCACCACCTTCCCAGACCCGTTCTTCTTTTACGGTCATATCACCTTCTCTTCCCACTCTTCTTTTACGCTCACATCACATCACACTCTCGGCACGTACTTCTTTTACACCCACATCGCCTGCTCGACCGGTTCGTCTCTGCACTCACACCGTCTTCTTCTTTAACATTCACAGCGCTTTCCCTGTACGTTGTTCTTGTTTTACACACACACATCACCTTCTCGTGCCGGTTTACTTTTACGCTCACATGGCCTTCCCTGCCAGTTCGTCTTTTACGCTCGCATCGTCTTCTTCTTTAACATTCACAGCGCTTTCCCTGCACGTTCTTCTTCTTTTTCTTTTACACACACACACAAACACATCACCTTCTCGTGCCGGTTTACTTTTACGCTCACATGGCCTTCCCGGCCAGTTCGTCTTTTACTCTCACACCATCTTCCCGCCCCGTTCTTCTGTTTTCACCGCTGTAACCGGTCGTCATTGGCTCAGCTTATTGCACAACCTACCAAGTGGGTGTCTGGTTCACATCCGGTGGAGTTTTTCTGGCTTGCGCAATCTTACACCATCTCTGGTCGAAGTGCTGACTGCGCTTTCTGCCCCGTGTAAACAGCTCCCCCCACCCATTGCATTCTTGCCTTTCTCTGCCGCATATAATTGCAGCATTGGTATTCACTATTCATCATGGCTAGTGATCAGCAACAGAGTTCTCCACCTTCATCTCCAGCATCATCATTCAGCGGGAGTAAAAGATCTTTATCGCAGCCGCCAGCGCAATGGGATTCTTTCTTAAATAACGCACATGTGCAGCAAAGGTTGAAGGAATTATTCCGAGGCTCGTGGTATGCAACGTTTGGTGAGAATTCTGTAGGAGCCTCCATTGCGACGGTTGATAGTGAGAGCTGTGGTTCAGCATCACCCCTCCTGATTCTCCACCTCGTTCCATCGCAGCGTCGGACGAGACCGACTTTCAAGGTTTCGTGCCGGACAATATATCAGAGGCCTCCTCCACCACCACCACCATCGCATTTCCTACCTTGCAATTGGGCGTCTTCGAGGGAGTTCCACCTCGTTCCATCTCAGCGTCGAACGAGACCGACTTTCAAGGTTTCGTGCCGGACAATATATTAGAGGCCACCACCATCGCATTTCCTACCTCACATTTGGACGTCTTCGGGAGAGTTCCTCCTCGTTCCATCGCAGCGTCGGACGAGTCCGCCTTTCAAGGTTTCGTGCCGGACAATATATCAAGGCCATCACCATCGCATTTCCTACCTCAAATTTGAACATCTTCGAGGGGGTTGAGGACAGCTGGGACAGGTTAGGTTCAACCCGGCGTGTCAGGCTCGCCGGGCTTGTGTGCTTTATAATGATAAAATTTCGTATTCTCATATTCCTTCTTTTTCAAAAAAGACTTGTAATTGTGAACACTGCTCTATTCGCGGAACTTGGTGTTGCCCACACTGTGGCTGTTTCCATGAAGCTGTGTGCTCTTGTTTCCATTGCGCAAAGTGTGGGTGTTTTCAAATGTTTGGGTTATAACTGATATTTTTCAAAAAAGACTTGTAATTGTGAACACTGCTCTAGTCGCGGAATTTGGTGTTGCCCACACTGTGGCTGTTTCCATGAAACTGTGTGCTCTTGTTTCCATTGCGCAAAGTGTGGGTGTTTTCAAATGTTTGGGTTATAACTGATATTTTTCTACTATTATGACATTTTGTATTTTATTTCTTTTTCTACTTATATATATATGTGTGCTTTCATTATTCCTGTTCCTTCCTTTCTTTCTTTCATTTTTTTTAGTTTATTTTATTTTGTACATGCATTTTATAATTAATAAATTGAATTGTTTATTCTTATATGGTTTCTTATATTCATATATATATATATATATACTGTTTAGCTAGATAGCTTTTATTTAGCGATTACAAAGGTTAGATAGATTAGGATTATTCCCGTAACCCACCCATCCTGGTGTTTTTCTCAATCATGTGTGTGAGTGAATGTGTCTTCAGATTTCAACTAGTCGACTTACAGCATCATCAATGATCGCGTCTCTCCTCCAGGTACATATGTTTTTTTTTTTATTTTTTCAACTAACCAGCTAGAATATTTCCTTGTGTTTTTCTCATCGTCTAGCACCTTCTCACCACGTTTTTCTTTTATGCTCACATTGCCTTCTCAGTACGGCACGTTCACATCGTCTTCTCGGCCCGTTCTTCTTTAACATTCACATCGCTTTCCCTGCACGTTCTTCTTCTTTTACACTCACATCACCCTCACGTCCCGGTTTCCTTTTACGCTCACATAGCCTTCCAGGCCGTTCGCCTTTTACGTTCGCATTACCTTCATGGGCCCGTTTTCATTTACTCTCACACCACCTTCTCAGCCCGTTCTTTTACACTCATATCACCTTCTCGGCCCCCTCTTCTTTTACGCTCACATCACACTCTCGGCACGTACTTCTTTTACACTTACAACGCCTTCTCGACCGGTTCGTCTCTACACTCACACCGTCTTCTCGGCCCGTTCTTCTTCTTTAACATTCACGGCGCTTTCCCTGCACGTTCTTCTTCTTTTACACTAACATCACCTTCTCCTTCCGGTTTACTTTTTACGCTCACATGGCCTTCCCGGCCAGTTCTTCTTTTACGCTCAGATTACCTTCACGGCCCGTTTTCATTTACTCTCACACACCAAGTGGGTCTCTGGTTCACATTCGGTGGAGTTTTTCTGGCTGACGCAATCTTACACCATCACCGGTCGGAGTGCTGACATTGCTTTCTGTTCCGTGTGAACAGCTCCCCCCACCCATCGCCTTCTTGCTTTTCTCTGCTACATATAATTGCAGCATTGGCATTCAGCGTTCAGCATGGCTAGTGTACAATCCACAGATTCTTCTTCTTCTTCTTCCTCTACATCTGCATCACCTGTTTCCTCTTTAGACGTCACTGCTCGATCGTTTTTCCCATCACCGCAGTGGACATCATTTATGAAGCGTCCACCGGGTCCACCATCGCCGATGTACCCCTTCCATTTTCCAATAATTGCCATCAATTCTCCTTTTATCATTCGGATTAGCAAGGTCGAGTACCCATAATCCTGCAACCAGGGGGTTAAGCGCTAGTGTCGCAATAATCCGGCGCCTTAAGAGAAAATGGCGGATTATCTCTTAAACTTTCATAATTATTTTTTATCCTGTGCTATGACCAGTGAGCGTGTGATATTCAAAACAAGCTAAAGACATATATAGAGACAATAGTGCATGTGGTTTCTTAAAAAAAAAAAAAATACATTTTTTGCATGTATTCAATATTGTACTGCATGAGAATATGTAATAAGTATATCTGCGATATGATCTTGTTGTTTATTAGGTTTTGCATACGGCTTGGCAAGTAGAGTTACCCATAATCCTGGGACCAGGGTTTAAGTGCTAGTGTCGCGTTAATCCACCGCATTAAGAGAAAATGGAGGGAAATTTGAATTTTGCAAAGGTATGGATCAGCGGATACATCTTTTCAATTTTCAAATTTCCCGCCATTTTCTTATGGCGGCGGATTAACGCAACACTAGCGCTTAAACTCCCCCTGGTGGCAGAATTATCGTTACTTGACCTTGCTAGGTCGTATGTAATACTACTGACATTGAATGTTTCAGTCTGACTCTACCTATCCGACTCCTGTCCTACACACGGCTAGAGACCAGGAGATCCGTGGTTCAAATCCCGGCCATGATATTGAATTTTTTAGTCTGACTCTACCTATCTAACTGTTGACCTACGCACAGCTAGAGACCGGGAGATCCGTGGTTCAAATCCCGGTTATGACATTGAATTTTTCAGTCTGACTCCACCTATCCAACTGTTTTCCTACATACGGCTAGAGACCGGGAGATCCGTGGTTCAAATCCCGATTATGGCATTGAATTTTTCAGTCTGACTCTACCTATCCAATTCCTGTCATAGACACTGCTAGAAACCAGGAGATCCGTGGTTCAAATCCCGGCTATAGGATTGATTTCTTCTGTCTGACTCTACCTATCCAACTCCTGTCCTAAGCACGGCTTGTGTGAAAAAAGCAATTAATCCAATTTCTTGTTATTGGTTATTTTCTGAAATGTGAAGTCGTCATTTGTGTTATCCCCGAGCATGAAAAGAGAAGCGACCTTCAAAATCATAAAATAATGAGCAGTTATTGACTATCGCTTTAGTATAGCAGGTAATAGAGGTGTTAGAGACGGCCGTGTGAGGTTCAGGAAACTCGACGCCACGTAAAGCCTAATGCAGGGGAGGAGATGCTAACAGACGACAGGCGCGTGGTAATGACACCTCTCCAACAACACACAGCACTTTCAGTAGAAACACCAACATCACATGATTCGCTCCAACTAGTAATGATTACCTCATGAGCAGAAACGGTCTTTTTACTTAGCTTCTCTTAAGTACAACGAAAATAAGGGAAAACACTAGTCTAAAGTGATAGTCAAAAATATTAAAATGTGGTTGCTAAGTGACACAATGGAGATTCGGTTCGCCTGGCATGGTGTCATTTTAGAAAACTTTAAAATTGAAAGCCATAAAGAGGATTATCCTAAAACCGGACAAGGAAAATATACAGGATGTTTAAAAAATACGGGGCATAATTTCAGTTATGTATTTCCCACATGAAGATAATCAAAATAGTTCATTATAACGTGTGTCCGGAAATGCTTCATTTCCGAGTTATGGCCTTTACAACATTGAAAGTTCCACCTGTAGACAATCAAAATAGTTCATGTCCGGAAATGCTTCATTTCCGAGTTATGGCCTTCACAGCATTGGAATTCACTGGAACGTTTTTCTTTCCGTAGGTCTTTGCCGTCAAAGGAGACATTAGGAGGTCGCTCTGATAGTTCATTCTGAGGAAGGTTACATTCAGTGTTCTTTAGGCGTTAAGACTGTGCGACATGTATTCAAATCAAGAGCTGGCAGAGACACACTTCATGTACGGTAAGGCGGACAGCAATGCTGCGCTGGCTCGTCGTTTGTACCAAGAGAGGTACCCACAGCGACAATGTCCAAATCGGAAGACATTTGTACGTCTCCATTCCCGTCTATGCGAGTATAGAACATTCACCTCTCCTGGTTTGGGAAGGGGACGACCAAGATCTACAACTCCAGAAGTGCAGGAGGAGATTCTGGAGGCTGTGGGCAGGACTCCTTCTATCAGCACACGACGGTTAGCGTTGCAAGTCAATGTTCCTCATACGACTGTCTGGAGTACAGGCCCTGTCACCAGCAGATTACCCTGCACGAGTTAGGTTCTGTCGGTGGTTCTTGCAGCAGTGTGTGTAAATCCGAACTTTTCTGCCGTCGTATTATTTACAGATGAAGCACAGTTCGCAAGAGATGGCATAACAAATTTTTACAATCAGCATGTATGGTCGCATGAAAACCCACGTGCAACTGTTGTATCTCATCACCAGGTGCGTTTCTCCCTCAACATGTGGGCCGGTATCATTGGTGATCGATTAGTTGGACCCCATGTACTTGTAAGCAGACTTACGGGGCAGGCGTACACAAACTTCCTGGAAAACACCATACCTGACGTTTTCGAAGACACTCCACTGATCAATCAACACATTCACTTCTTGCATGATGGCGCTCCTGCACACTTACGGTCAGTCTTACGGCTCGCCGATACTTGGATCGAAGGTTTCCCGATCGATGGATAGGTAGATGTGGCCCAATTGCTTGGCCTCCACGCTCACCTGATCTGAACCCTCTCGATTTCTACTTGTGGGTCCATTTAAATTCATTGGTTTATTCGTCTCCTGTGCCGGATTTGGAATCCCTTCGGAATCGAATTGTGGCAAGTTGTGAGGACATACGCAATACTCCTGGAGTTTGGGATCGTGTTCACAGGTCAATGAGACATCGATGTCAGGTCTGTATTCAAGCAGGCGGTGGACATTTTGAACATCTTCTGTAATGACAACAACCTGCGGAAAGAAAAACGTTCCAGTGACTTTCAATGATGTGTAGGCCATAACTCGGAAATGAAGCATTTCCGGATACATGTTATAATGAACTAATTTGATTGTCTACATGTGGGAAATACAAACCTGAAATTATGCCCCGTATTTTTGAAACACTCTGTATATATGACATAAGTTGTGTGTTTTAATGCTTTGTATATGCCTTAACCACAATTGATACACAACTAATAGGTCTTCTCACGCTATTCCCACAAAATGTTAAATATTCATTTTAACTCTTTTGTAAATATCTGTAATATAGGGAATTATAACTAAAATCCTTAGAGCCAATTTTCACAAAAATAATTTTTTCCATATTGGGGGGATCTCCGTGTCGTATCCTTGGAAAACACTTGATATGAATACCAACTTTTGTGTTTACATTCTTTCCGATCTTGCAACTATCCTGTCTACACACACAGACAGACAGGCACAAACATACACACAGACAGACACAAACATACACACACAGCCAGACAAACATAAACGCAGACACACAGCCAGACACAAACATACACGCAGACACACAGACAGACACAAACATACACGCAGACACACAGCCAGACACAAACATACACACACAGTTAGACACCAACATACACACACATACACAAACATACACACAGAGACAAACACAAACATACACACAAACATACACACACAGACAGACACAAACATACACACACAGACAGACACAAACATACACATAGACAGACACCAACATACACACACAGACACCAACATACACACATCCAGACACCAACATACACACACAGCCAGACACCAACATACACACACAGACACAAACATACAGACAGACACCAACATACACAAACAGACAGACACAAAACTACACAGAGACAGACACAAACATACACAAAGACAGACACAAACATACACAAACAGACACACACCAACATACACACACAGACAGACACAAACATTCACACAGACAGACACAAATATACACCAGACAGACACCAACATACACACACAGCCAGACACCAGCATACACACACAGACAAACACAAACATACACACACAGACAGACGCAAACATACACACACAGACAGACACAAACATACACACAGACAGACACAAACATACACACAGACAGACACCAACATACACACACAGACAGACATCAACATACACAAAGACAGACAAAAACATACACACACAGACAGACACAAACATACACACACAGACAGACACAAACATACACACACAGACAGACACCAACATTCACACAGCAAGTAACAAACATACACACAGACACACAGCCAGACACAAACAAACACGCAGAGACACAGACAGACACAAACATACACACACAGACAGACACCAACATACACACACAGACACAAACATAGACACAGAGCCAGACACAAACATACACACAGACAGACACAAACATACATACACAGCCACACACAAACATACTCACAGACAGACACAAACATACACACACAGATACAAACATACACACAAAGCCAGACACAAACATAAACACACAGACAGACACAAACATACACACACAAACAGACACAAACATACACACACTGCCGGACACAAACATACACACGGACACAAACAGACACAAACATACACACAAACACAAACAGACATAAAAATACACACAGACACAGACAGACACAAACATACACACACAGACAGACACAAACATACACACACAGACAGACACCAACATACACACAGCAAGTAACAAACATACACACAAACACACAGCCAGACACAAACAAACACGCAGAGACACAGACAGACACAAACATACACACACAGACAGACACCAACATACACACACAGACACAAACATAGACACAGAGCCAGACACAAACATACACACAGACAGACACAAACATACATACACAGCCACACACAAACATACTCACAGACTGACACAAACATACACACACAGATACAAACACACACAAAGCCAGACACAAACATAAACACACAGACAGACACAAACATACACACACAAACAGACACAAACATACACACACAGCCGGACACAAACATACACACGGACACAAACAGACACAAACATACACACATACACAAACAGACATAAAAATACACACAGACACAGACAGACACAAACATACACACACAGACGGACACAAACATACACACAGACACACAGGCAGACACAAACATACACACACAGCCGGACACAAACATACACACAAAAGCAAACAGACACAAACATACACACAGACACACAGACACAAACAGACACAAAAATACACACAGACACAGACATACTCAAACATACACACATACACAAACAGGCACAGACACAAACATACACACAGACAAACAGACACAACACAGACACACAGACACAAACATACACACAAACACACAGAGACACAAACATACAAACAGACACAAACATACACACAGACACAAACACACACATACACAGAGACAAAAACATATACATAGACACACACACAAACATACACATAGACACACTCACACACAGACACAAACACACATACACACAGACACACACAGCCAAACACAGCCAAACACACAGACACACAAACACAGACATACACACACAGACAACACACAGGCACATCCACACAGTCACACACAGACATACACACAAACACACAGACATACACACAGACACACACAGAAACACAGGCATACACACAGACACGCACAGACATACATAGATATAGACACAGACATACAGACACACACAGACATACACACAGAAACACAGACATACACTCAGACACATACAGACATACACACAGACATGCATTGACATAGAAACAGACATACAGACACACAGAGACAAACACACAGATACTCATAGACACAATGATACACACAGACAGACACAAGCATACACACGGACACACACAGATTTAGACACAGACATACACACACAAACACACAGACATACACACACAGACACACTCAGGCATACACACACAGACAAAAACACAGACACACACAAACACACAGACACACACAAACACACAGACACACACAAAACAGAGACAAACACAGACACACACAGACATACACACACAGTTACACAAAGACACACACAGACATAGACACAGACATACAGACAGACACACACAGGCATACACATAGGCATACACACAGAGACACATAGACCAACACACAGACGCACACAGACACACACAGACATACACACAGACACACACAGATATACACACAGACATACACACACAGACACACATAGACATACACACAGACATACAGACAGACATACACACAGTCACACACAGATATACACACAGACATACACACACAGACACACACAGACATACACACTGACATACAGACAGACATACACACAGTCACACACAGACATACACACAGACATACACACAGAAATACACACAGACACACAGAAGTACACACACAGACACACACACAGACATACACACAGACACACACAGGCGTACACACAGACATACAAACAGACTCACACAGACATACACATAGGTATACACACAGACACACATAGACAGACACACAGACGCACACAGACACACAAAGACATAGACACAGACATTCACACAGACACACACAGAAATACACACAGACACACGGACCTTTATCTATAAATACCTTTTGTACTCAGAAAACCTCAAAAGATATAGTTCCGGTGAAATTTCGGTGTCGAAATTTTAGTTGGAATGCAATACCATCTCTATCCGTTGTGTATGTTTACATATGCGCTACAGAAGGTAATATAATCTGTTACATACAGTTAACTTTCTCAGCCTGGTGTGCAATACACGGCTAAAGCGATATTCAAATATTTTAAGGGTTGGTCGCTATATGATTAACTCTAAATTGCTTCCAATTTGCATGGCCAGGGGTAAAAAAAAATCAATGACGACTTCCCATATGAGATAATTATAAGGATTACAAATGTTATATAAATAACATAGAATAGTTGATATTAGTTGACATTAGAAGTTGTGAGCAGGGTAATTGCAGGGAGTCTCAAAACACGTATTTCCGGTGAAATCTCGGTATTGAATTTTTGGGTGCATTACAATACTTTTCTATGCACTATATACATAGTGCATGTAGAGAAAAGTAAAAAGTGCATTTAAGGTCCTAAAAATACGATGAACGATATTACTAGCACTATGTAGTACTCTGGTTGCTTAATAAGGACCTTGATAATGGTATTATTCACTTGGTCCATGTGTATAAGGCGAGCTTACTTGAGAAAACGTGACAACGTCACTTTCTGTGTCCGGCGGCAATCTTATCGCAGACATGTTAACCTTTTCAGTAGCACGGTAATAATACCCGGCGAGTCATTTCAGGTGTGCGGACTGTGACGCTGCTAGACAAGCCCGACAGTAGGTTCAAAACGAAAATTAGAGCACGGTAAACATTTAGTCGTAAAAACAAACTCAATTCGCCCATCAGCGAGTCGAAAATGAAATTATCTCTTTGACAGAATTCGTACGGCCGTTCATTTGCTTTTTGTTTTTGTGATTGTGTTTATCCTTGAAGTGCCTTTCTGTCGCTGCGCAAATGTTTGCCGGAGGGCTGCTACTGTCAGACCCCGCGATGTTCAACTGTCCGTGACAATTGCAAACTTGAGCCATCTTTTTATATGAGGATAAACCGATAGTCAAGTGTTTTAAAATGTGGTCGCTATGGGATTGAAATCCGATTCTTTGCGTGGCCAGCAGTTGACAAGCTCCCGTATGAGAGTATTTTAAAACTGAAACCAATAACAAGGAATATCTCGAAAACGGCCAGCTCCCCGAAAAAAATGTATATGGCATAAATTGTGTTTAAATGAGATCTACATTTAATCTTTGCTAAATTTGTGTTCATCTCTTACAGTTTCACAGTTATGCAAAATTCAAAAAATTAATCCAGAATAAAGACGTCTTCAGATGCTATTCCCAGAAAATTTAAAATATACATTTTATTTTCCATGTGAGTATCTTGGATATAAAAGATTTTAATCAAAATCGTTAGAGCCATCTTTGAGAAAATCAAAATTTTCGATTATTTTTTCTAGTAAAGGCTGGTTTCGGATGTGAGGATTTTCTTGAAAATCTTCGTGTGATATCCTAGGAAGATACTCATCTTAAATATCAAGTTTAGTGTTTAATAGATTTCTCCTTTTTGAGCTATGCTGCGCACGCACAAAGAAACACACACTCATATTTTTCTAATTTTGTTTTTTGATTCAGGGGGTCCCAAAACATATTTCCGGTAAAATCGCCGTATTAAATTTTTGGGCACAATACAATACTTTCTGTATACATAGTAGGTGTAGAGAGATTAAAAAGTATACGATAAATTGTGTTTGATAACAAAATTTACTTTTTTTGTGGTGTACGTTTTTGTCTATTCCATGCGGTTTACCAGCTAAACAAAAGTCAGTGATCGACTGAGGCTATTCAAGAAAACATCTTAACCATTTAGTATTTTAATGAAGATCGTTACATCCAGATTTGAGAAAAATGTTTTATGTAAAGGATAGTTGGAGGCGAGGAGATTTTCCTGCAAATCCTAGGAAGGTGCTGAACCAAGTTTATTATTTAATGGACTTTGCGTTTTTGGGTTACGCTGCCCAAAAATACACTTACACGGACATTTTTCTGAAAATGCTTTATTCAGGGGGTCTCAAAACATGTATTTCCGTTTTTATCTCGGTTTTGACATTTTTGGGTAGAATACAATACCTTCTCTGTACCTTGTACGTAGGTGCTAGAGAGAGAGAAAAACTCTCCTTAATTTGGTTAATATCATTAAAACGTCAACAATATTAGAATTTGTATTGAAGTCTGAGAATTAATTGATAACAAAAAACTTTCACATTTATATCGTGAATATGAAGAAACATTCTTGAATATGTCGTTAACTTTACGGGTTGTTAACTGACATGGGACAGAACTTTGCCGCAAACTATACAATTATTCCGCCACCTTCTATAAATAAAAAATATTCCTTGATAGGCATAAATATAGGAATCGATGGCTTGTGTGTTGTGTTCTCGACACACTGTAGAGAGACATCCCTGCTGTCACTGCATGCACCGAGCAAGCTTGCTAACAGCGGCACAAAACCAAGCGAGTTGGAGACCGTATAATAACTTCAATAAAGATACATTATCTATCCATAAAACGTTTATACGTATAATATGTTTTTCTACGCCTGAGTGTAGTATACGAGCTCATTTCAGATTGCAAACTTCATTTTTACGAATCCACGCGCAAAGTAACTTTGTTCCAACTTTACGATATTAGCGTGTATACATCAACAAACACCACTTCATAAATTTGTCATAAACTTTTCGGGATTTAGCAGTTATTAAATTTGATTGTGCAGCTGTAAGGATATCATAATTCTCACAGACAACAATAATATCGGTTTGTCACGGCCTGCATCAACCGTTACGTCATCGCGTCTAGCTATGCGAAATGACCAACTACAACCCTTGGTTCATAGCTCAAACTTAACCTCAAATGTATTTCATCTTTCGTTGCTTTTCTTTTAATATCAGAAAATTCTCGTAGAAAAAACATTGTATGTTACGCGAGCGTAAAGTTGGTTTTTGACCCTCGTTTCACAATATTGCCGCTCAAATAAAAAACCATAACTTTACGCTCTTACGTCATAAATAAATATTGTGTAGCTAATTTTATTTAAAAGAATTGGATAGCTTGAATAAGTAATGGAAATGTTGTAGTTAATATTGGGATACGGGTATAATTATCACGGAGAAGAGTTTTATTGGTGGTTTTGAAAACATTGCCTATTACTGCACACAGAGGAAATATGGGAATATCCTGACTGGATTAGTTTACAGATGTACCCTAGTTTGATTATGGCTTGCAGCAGCCAATACCTGTACCGTCATTTTCTGCATGCGAGGGCTTTTAGCCCGAGGCTCTCTCGCTCTCTGTGGTTCAACTGTTTACTTGTCATTCACAATCCAAGGCGAGCTTCAGTAAACCAGTCTCCAATTTGTTTAACACACATACACAATTCAATACATATCATAAACATCACATAACTTTCTCTGCATCTGTAACAAAACATTGTTAAAAAGCTTATTCTTCTATTTACTTCATGCTAATCGAGATAAGCACTAGCAGAAACAGTCTTATTACTTGCTTCCTTGTAAGTAGAAGTGAAATAAGGGAGTACCATAGGTTAAAGTGATAGTCTTATTACTTGCTTCCTTGTAAGTAGAAGTGAAATAACGGAGTGCCATAGGTTAAAGTGATAGTCTTATTACTTGCTTCCTTGTAAGTAGAAGTGAAATAAGGGAGTACCATAGGTTAAAGTGATAGTCTTATTACTTGCTTCCTTGTAAGTAGAAGTGAAATATGGTTAAAGTGATAGACTTATTACTTGCTTCCTTGTAAGTTGAAGTGAAATATGGTTAAAGTGATAGTCTTATTACTTGCTTCCTTGTAAGTAGAAGTGAAATAACGGAGTGCCATAGGTTAAAGTGATAGTCTTATTACTTGCTTCCTTGTAAGTAGAAGTGAAATATGGTTAAAGTGATAGACTTATTACTTGCTTCCTTGTAAGTAGAAGTGAAATAAGGGAGTGCCATAGGTTAAAGTGATAGTCTTATTACTTGCTTCCTTGTAAGTAGAAGTGAAATATGGTTAAAGTGATAGTCTTATTACTTGCTTCCTTGTAAGTAGAAGTGAAATAAGGGAGTGCCATAGGTTAAAGTGATAGTCTTATTACTTGCTTCCTTGTAAGTAGAAGTGAAATAAGGGAGTGCCATAGGTTAAAGTGATAGTCTTATTACTTGCTTCCTTGTAAGTAGAAGCGAAATAAGGGAGTGCCATAGGTTAAAGTGATAGTCTTATTACTTGCTTCCTTGTAAGTAGAAGTGAAATAAGGGAGTGCCATAGGTTAAAGTGATAGTCTTATTACTTGCTTCCTTGTAAGTAGAAGTGAAATAAGGGAGTGCCATAGGTTAAAGTGATAGTCTTATTACTTGCTTCCTTGTAAGTAGAAGTGAAATAAGGGAGTGCCATAGGTTAAAGTGATAGTCTTATTACTTGCTTCCTTGTAAGTAGAAGTGAAATAAGGGAGTGCCATAGGTTAAAGTGATAGTCTTATTACTTGCTTCCTTGTAAGTAGAAGTGAAATAAGGGAGTGCCATAGGTTAAAGTGATAGTCTTATTACTTGCTTCCTTGTAAGTAGAAGCGAAATAAGGGAGTGCCATAGGTTAAAGTGATAGTCTTATTACTTGCTTCCTTGTAAGTAGAAGCGAAATAAGGGAGTGCCATAGGTTAAAGTGATAGTCTTATTACTTGCTTCCTTGTAAGTAGAAGCGAAATAAGGGAGTGCCATAGGTTAAAGTGATAGTCTTATTACTTGCTTCCCTGTAAGTAGAAGTGAAATAAGGGAGTGCCATAGGTTAAAGTGATAGTCTTATTACTTGCTTCCTTGTAAGTAGAAGTGAAATAAGGGAGTGCCATAGGTTAAAGTGATAGTCTTATTACTTGCTTCCTTGTAAGTAGAAGTGAAATAAGGGAGTGCCATAGGTTAAAGTGATAGTCTTATTACTTGCTTCCTTGTAAGTAGAAGTGAAATAAGGGAGTGCCATAGGTTAAAGTGATAGTCTTATTACTTGCTTCCTTGTAAGTAGAAGCGAAGTAAGGGAGTGCCATAGGTTAAAGTGATAGTCTTATTACTTGCTTCCTTGTAAGTAGAAGTGAAATAAGGGAGTGCCATAGGTTAAAGTGATAGTCTTATTACTTGCTTCCCTGTAAGTAGAAGTGAAATAAGGGAGTGCCATAGGTTAAAGTGATAGTCTTATTACTTGCTTCCTTGTAAGTAGAAGCGAAATAAGGGAGTGCCATAGGTTAAAGTGATAGTCTTATTACTTGCTTCCCTGTAAGTAGAAGTGAAATAAGGGAGTGCCATAGGTTAAAGTGATAGTCTTATTACTTGCTTCCTTGTAAGTAGAAGCGAAATAAGGGAGTGCCATAGGTTAAAGTGATAGTCTTATTACTTGCTTCCTTGTAAGTAGAAGTGAAATAAGGGAGTGCCATAGGTTAAAGTGATAGTCTTATTACTTGCTTCCTTGTAAGTAGAAGTGAAATAAGGGAGTGCCATAGGTTAAAGTGACAGTCTTATTACTTGCTTCCTTGTAAGTAGAAGCGAAATAAGGGAGTGCCATAGGTTAAAGTGATAGTCTTATTACTTGCTTCCTTGTAAGTAGAAGTGAAATAACGGAGTGCCATAGGTTAAAGTGATAGTCTTATTACTTGCTTCCTTGTAAGTAGAAGTGAAATAAGGGAGTACCATAGGTTAAAGTGATAGTCTTATTACTTGCTTCCTTGTAAGTAGAAGTGAAATAACGGAGTGCCATAGGTTAAAGTGACAGTCTTATTACTTGCTTCCTTGTAAGTAGAAGTGAAATAAGGTTAAAGTGATAGACTTATTACTTGCTTTCTTGTAAGTAGAAGTGAAATACGGTTAAAGTGATAGTCTTATTACTTGCTTTCTTGTAAGTAGAAGTGAAATAAGGTTAAAGTGATAGTCAAAGGCTGGTTGCTATGTCACTGAAGTTCCTTTGTTTGTATGGACAGGAGTTGACAAATTCCTGTATGAGAAAAGTATGTTTTTTGAAGCTGAAACCAAAAACAAGGCATATCTTAAAAACCATCAGCTCCAGAAAAAAATGTATATAGCGTAAGTTGTGTTCTTTAAGTGATCTACATTTTTTGTGTGGTAAGGGTTTATCCAGCTCTTACGGTTTAGCCGTTATGCAAAATTCCGTTAAATTCGTCCAGAACAAAGTAGTCTTCAGAGGCTATTCCCAGAAAATTCAAGATACACATTTCATTTGTCAGATAAATATCTGTAATATACGACATTTTAATCGTTTGAGACATTTATGAGTATTCAAAATTTTCGAAAAAAGTTCCATGTAAAGGGTAGTTTGAGGTGGCGGGATTTTTCTCAAAATCTTTGTGTCGCATCCCTGGAAGATATTAAACTTAAATACCAACTTTGGTATTTGACCGACTTTTCGTTTTTGAGTTTTCGTGTTTACAAACACACAAATAGGCACACACACGAACTTCCAAAAATGCTTTCTTTTTTTTGGATTCAGGAAGACCCAAAACATGTATTTACGGTGAAATCTTGGTATTGAATTATTGGGTGCATTACAACACCTTCTCTATACACCATGCACGCAGTACGTGCACAGAAAGTATGAATGAATGAATGAATGAATGAATAAGTGTATTTATTAACATAGCAATATCATACATAGAATTTCAACAGTCGCACGGGTCCACAGACCGTACGTGCTTTTGTAATACACATTACAAGCAATATTAAAACAACAACCACAACAAACAATTAAAAGAGTAAACACGAAAATAAAAAGACAAAGGAAATACACAGTTAAAAGCAATATTAAACAACAATAAAAATTAAGAGTGAATCCGAAAATAAGGATACAAAGATATTCAAATATAGCAATTTAAATTTACAGCACAGAGTACACCTTCATAAATGCACCCTTTTATAATAGATAATTACACTTAAAATACATATATACACATAATATATACAACTCTAGCACAACAGTGACCTAAGTATGACATAATATATATGTATGTAGAACATTGTAGTCACTTTTGTTTAGTTGATCTTATTCCCTCCCCCCTTCTCTATTGGCAGCCTCCTCAGATCTCAGCTGTCTTGCCTTAAGTATAAATTTACCTAGCACGTCCATATTTTCCGTGCCTGCCAGTAGCGTCCAACATGCTTCTATCCCTACATTCGCAGTGGTAAAAAATCGCGGCAAATATTTTTCCCGCCATTCCTCCATACCCCTACATCTTGAAAAGATGTGAGTCCACGACTGTTCCTCTTCGCAAATGGGACAGATTCTCGAACCATTCTCGTCAGAATTTTCGTGCTCCTCCATGCTCCTAGTCTAATCCACGCGAGCCCCTCTCTAATGAGTTTGGTACCTGTTTTGATGTATTGCTCCATACCCCACTCCGATTCAGCCCAGACTGTACTTCTAATAGCACCTTCTCTGTGCATTGCGCAATTATATACTGTCTGTGAATATCACAGAGACGTTTCTTAATTTTTCTCCAAATACTTCGCCTGTTTTCTTGCCCCACCATCCAAATGTCTCCCATCCCAATGGTTTCCAACCCTTTCTTTAATTTTGATGCCCACGTCAAATTACCTTCCATTCGCAACTTCTCACGGTAGCAGAGTGCCCTAATTAGAGATTGGTTTCCGTGAATGATTCTCATCCAATATTTAACTGCTCTGATTTTGCACTCTATCGTTTCACTATGTATCCGAATTCCCTCATTATTCCGCAGTTTGCCGTACCCCTCCCTACCTACAGAATTCCTTTCACAAATTGGGTCCTCACTTGATCCAGATTCCCTGTTTGTTCCCACCCCCATATTTCTCCTCCGTATGTCATCGTGGATCTAACTGTCGCTCCGTATACAGTTTCCATTAAGGTTATGGAGATATTCGGAATTCTGCAGCGTATCCGGAGAGCTTCCGCCGCTTTCACCCTTGCCTTGTGTTTCGTAATGTCAATGTGTTTTGTCCATTTTCCGTTCATTGTAAATGTGAGTCCTAAGTACACAAAAGATTTAACATTGTCCAGTATCTGTCCTGCATATGTCCAAGTCTCCTCCCTGTTATAAACACAACCCTTTTTGAAAGTCATTGCCTTAGTCTTATTCACATTAACTGTAAGTAGCCATTCATCGCAATAGTTCTTAAGTTTGTCCAGTCCTCGTTGCAATCCGTTTACTGTCGTAGAGCACAATACTAAATCGTCTGCGTATAAAAGTGTTGGGATCTGCAAATCCGCTACTACTGGCGCTTGAATATTCTCTGCTATCATTGTATCAGTAATATCATCCACAAAGAGATTAAATAGCAAGGGAGATAAAATACAACCCTGCCTCACTCCCCTATAGCTTCGGCAGCTCTCGGACACTCTGTTTCTGTCGTACTTCACACAGAATTGGACATTTTGATATATTGCCTGCAATGCTCTAACCATTTTACTTGATAACCCCTTTCTGCCTAGTTTGTACCATAATGCATTTCGATTGATAGAGTCAAATGCCTTCTTAAAGTCCACAAAAGCACAATGAAGCTTTCCCCGCTTAACTAACAGTTGCTTCGTCCTTAAAGTGTGTAATATAAAAGCGGCATCTATGGTACTGTGTCCTTCTCTGAAACCCATTTGAAATTTTGAAAGTTTGCCAAATTTAGATTCCCAGTACTTTATCCGGTTATATAACACTCTACAATAAATTTTCTCCATAATTGGCAACAGAGTAACCCCCCTATAGTTATCCGGATTTCCAATAGTTCCCTTCCCAAAATCTGATGTGTTCCATTCACATGCCTTTCTGTACACCTGTAACAAATTAGTGTTATAAAGCTTATTCTTCTCTCTGCTTGATGGTAATCAAGATAAACATTAACAGAAATTGTGTTATTACTTGCTTCCTTGTGAGTAGAAGGGACAGCTAAAGTAATTGTCTCGTCGTGCTTTAAAAGGCGGTCGCTATGTAAAGCGATTGAAATTCCAATCTCTTTGTTTGCCAAAAGAATAACAAAAAATGTATATGACATAAATTGTATGTTTTAATGATATCTACATTTTTGGTGCAGTAAGTGTTTGTATATCTCTTATGGTTTGCCCGTTATATATAAAACTCATCCAGAATGAACACGTCTTCAGAGGATATTCCCAGAAAATTCAACATACACGTGCGTCGGCTGATAAGTCCCGGGCCTCTCAATGAAAACAGCATTTATTTTTTTTTCTTTATTTCTCAACATAATCTCCAGAAAGGTTCATACATTTGTCATATTGGTGTTCTAATTTAATTAAACCATCTTTGTAGTGAGCTTTATCAAGGTGCTCAAAATAGCTGTTTACCTCATCAATGACCTCCTCGTTGGTGTGAAATCTTCGTCCTCCAAGCCATTTTTGAGTTTGGGAACAGGTGGTTGTCAGTGGATGCTAGATCTGGCGAATAGGGTGCATGTTCAAGCAATTGTTTGAGATTTGGGAACAGGTGGTTGTCAGTTGGAGCTAGATCTGGCGAATAGGGTGGATGTTCAAGCAATTAAAACTTTAATCCGTACATTTTTACCATTGCCATGACTGAACGTGTGCCGGAGCATTGTTGTGATGAAACAAGATTACTTTTTTCTTCCCAATGAGGTCTTTTCTTTTCACCTCATCACTCAAACGTTGCAGAAAGCTTGCGTAGTAGTCACCAGTGATACTTTTACCGTTTTCCAGGTAATCAATAAAAGGAATTCCCTCTGCATCCCAGAAAACACTCGCCATAACCTTGTTAGCTGTCAAAATCGACTTTCCCTTTTTTGGAGTTGGTTCACCTGGCGCGATCCACTGTTTTCACTGTGATTTACTTCCTGGAGTGAAGTGATGTATCCAAATTTAATCCATGGTAATAAGCGGTCTCAAAAATTTACTGGGATTTTTACGGTAGAGCTCCATTCTTAACAGAAACAGTTTTTCTTTGCAACTTTTGATCAGGTGTCAACAAACGCGGGACTCATCTTGCACAGACCTTGTGAAAGCCAAAAACATTATTTAAAATATTACTTGCACGTTCTTTTGATATGCTTTTAGCCTCTGCTATGCCAAACAACTTTAATATGCGGTCTTCCAGTACTAAACAATGACTTTTTTCAATGATCTCTGGAGTTATCACTTCTACAGGACGTCCAGAGCGAGGCTCATCACTAGTGCTCGTACGTCCCATTTTAAACTCTGCAACCCATCTTTTAATCATTGAATATGAAGGGGCAGAGTCTTTCAATGTACTGTCCATTTCCTCCTTGAATTCTTTAGGCGTTAAACCTATCAAATGGAAGTATTTAATCACTGCTCGTTTTTCCAAATGCTCCATTTTCGTGAAAACTCTAAAGTTGTCTTGTTTAAAATGCTGTCATTCGAAAACTAAACAAGGTATTGACCTGTAACTAGGGATACAATCTAGTCTAGAGTTAAAGTATACGATGCTACCGTCTAACTGAACTAGTGACGCCATATCTGTGTGAGGCCCGGGACTTATCAGCCGACCCTCGTACATTTTGTTTGTCATGTAAATATCTTTAATATACGATATTTTAATCAAAATCATTAGAGCCATTTTTTAGAAAATCAAAATTTTCGAAAATGTTTACTGTAAAGGTCGTATGGGATACGGCGATTTTCTTCGTGTCGCTTCTTTTGAAAATACTAAACTTAAATACCATGTTTGGTATTTTATGAATTCTTCGTTTTTTAGTTATGTTCACAGAGACATAAACACATATACACGCGCGGGGACCTTTAGCTGAAAATGCTTTTTTAGCACACAGCGGACTTTAAAACTTTTGAGTGGAATACAATGCCTTGTCTATACATGTACGTGTAGAGAAAATAAAAATACAAAGTTATTAAAATGGACATTTGAAAACTGCTTCAGATCTAGTGGGAAAAATTGACAGAAACGTGTGTTACAGTCACATGACTTTCCCTACCTGTTCTACAGCTAAATATTGTTACAAAATCTTGTTTCCTTAACTACTCCAGAAAAAAATAGCACATACGTTTTATTATATATTTCCTTGTATGTACAAAGAAGAGCGACATATTTAAACAGTTGGACGTTACCTGATACATTCCGTTCAACTTGCTTAACCAGAAGAAGAAAAATAAATAAATTACCGTAGAACGACTTCCTATTTGAGAAATTATACTTTTGAAGGAGATCTACATTTTTACCTTCCCTACTTATACATGGTAGAAAGGTAGAGCATGCATGGAGTAGACAAGCGATGCAGCCAGATACGAAGCGACAACAGGGACTGTGAAAATAAGCACCAATGAAAATAGTGTGGCTGTAGGATTTATGAATTATGAAAAATTGTAGAGTGGCAATATATTCACAGGTTTGAGTTACTGATATTTTCATGGCAGACGATACAAGTCGCAAGCTCGCACTTTACTGCCTTTCAGAGTGAAACCAATGCTAGCGTAGTATTTAACTAACACATCAGTAACAGCCCTTGTGCTCTGATAGGATTACAACAACAGACTTAGGTGATTCTCTGAGGTCACTTGTACCAGTGGAGACGAGATGTGGCAATTGTCACCAGCTTCTGTTTAATCCGGTAGTGCAGCTTCTGTTGTCACCAGCTTCTGTTTAAACCGGTGGTGCAGATTGCTGTTGTCACCAGCTTCTGTTGTCACCAGCTTCTGTTTAAACCGGTGGTGCAGGTTCCTGTTGTCACCAGCTTCTGTTGTCACCAGCTTCTGTTTAAACCGGTGGTGCAGGTTGCTGTTGTCACCAGCTTCTGTTTAATCCGGTGGTGCAGCTTCTGTTGTCACCAGCTTCTGTTTAATCCGGTGGTGCAGGTTGCTGTTGTCACCAGCTTCTGTTTAATCCGGTGGTGCAGGTTGCTGTTGTCACCAGCTTCTGTTTAATCCGGTGGTGCAGGTTGCAGTTGTCACCAGTTTCTGTTGTCACCAGCTTCTGTTTAAACCGGTAGTGCAGGTTGCTGTTGTCACCAGCTTCTGTTTAATCCGGTAGTGCAACTTCTGTTGTCACCAGCTTCTGTTTAATCCAGTGGTGCAGGTTGCTGTTGATACCAGCTTCTGTTGTCACCAGCTTTTGTTCTCACCAGCTTCTGTTTAATCCGGTGGTGCAGGATGCTGTTGTCACCAGCTTCTCTTTAATCCGGTGGTGCAGCTTGCTGTTGTCACCAGGTTCTGTTGTCTATAGCTTCTGTTTAATCCGGTGGTGCAGCTTGCTGTTGTCATCAGCTTCTGTTGTCACCAGCTTTTGTTCTCACCAGCTTCTGTTTAATCCGGTGGTGCAGGTTGCTGTTGTCACCAGCTTCTCTTTAATCCGGTGGTGCAGCTTGCTGTTGTCACCAGGTTCTGTTGTCTATAGCTTCTGTTTAATCCGGTGGTGCAGCTTGCTGTTGTCACCAGCTTCTGTTTAATCCGGTGGTGTAGGTTGCTGTTGTCACCAGTTTCTGTTGTCACCAGCTTCTGTTTAAACCGGTAGTGCAGGTAGCTGTAGTCACCAGCTTCTGTTGTCACCAGTTCTGTTTAATCCGGTGGTGCAGCTTGCTGTTTCCGAAGCTTCTTTTTCAACCAGCTTCTGTTTAATCCGGTGGTGCAGCTTGCTGTTTCCGAAGCTTCTTTTTCAACCAGCTTCTGTTTAATCCGGTGGTGCTGCTTGCTGTTGTCACCAGCTTCTGTTGTCACCAGCTTCTGTTTAATCCGGTGATGCAGCTAGCTGTTGTCACCAGCTTCTGTTTAATCCGGTGGTGCAGCTTGCTGTTGTCACCAGCTTCTGTTTAATCCGGTGGTGAAGCTTGCCGTTGTCACCAGCTTCTGTTTAATCCGGTGGTGCAGCTTGCTGTTGTCATCAGCTTCTGTTTAATCCGGTGGTGCAGCTTGCCGTTGTCACCAGCTTCTGTTTAATCCGGTGGTGCAGCTTGCTGTTGTCACCAGCTTCTGTTTAATCCGGTGGTGCAGCTTGCCGTTGTCACCAGCTTCTGTTTAATCCGGTGGTGCAGCTTGCTGTTGTCATCAGCTTCTGTTGTCACCAGCTTCTGTTTAATCCGGTGCTGCAGCTTGCTGTTTGCACCAGCTTCTGTTTAATCCGGTGGTGCAGGTTGCTGTTGTCATCAGCTTCTGTTGTCACCAGCTTCTGTTTAATCCGGTGGTGCAGCTTGCTGTTGTCATCAGCTTCTGTTGTCACCAGCTTCTGTTTAATCCGGTGCTGCAGCTTGCTGTTGTCACCAGCTTCTGTTTAATCCGGTGGTGCAGGTTGCTGTTGTCACCAGCTTCTGTTTAATGCGGTGCTGCAGCTTGCTGTTGTCACCAGTTTCTGTTTAATCCGGTGGTGCAGGTTGCTGTTGTCACCAGCTTCTGTTTAGTCCGGTGGTGCAGCTTGCTGTTGTCAAAAGCTTCTGTTTAATCCCATGGTGCAGGTTGCTGTTGTCACCAGCTTCTGTTGTCACCAGCTTCTGTTGTCACCAGCTTCTTTTGTCATTAGCTTCAGTTTAATCCGGTGGTGCAGCCTGCTGTTGTCACCATCTACTCTTTAATTCCGGTGGTGCAGCTTGCTGTTGTCTCCAGCTTCTGTTGTCACTAGCTTCTTTTTAATCCAGTGGTGCAGCTTGCTGCTGTCACAAACTTCTGTTGTCACCAGCCTCTGTTTAATCCGGTTGTGCAGCTTGCTGTTGTCACCAGCTTCTGTTGTCAGCAGCTCCTGTTTAATCCGGTGGTGCAGCTTGCTGTTGTCACCAGCTTCTGTTGTCAGCAGCTTCTGTTGTCACCAGCTTCTGTTGTCACTAGCTTCTGTTTAATCCGGTGGTGCAGCTTGCTGTTGTCACCAGCTTCTGTTGTCACCAGCTTCTGTTGTCACCAGCTTCTGTTGTCACCAGCTCCTGTTTAATCCGGTGGTGCAGCTTGCTGTTGTCACCAGTTTCTGTTGTCACCAGCTTCTGTTGTCACCAGCTTCTGTTGTCACCAGCTTCTGTTGTCACCAGCTCCTGTTTAATCCGGTGGTGCAGCTTGCTGTTGTCACCAGCTTCTGTTGTCACCAGCTTCTGTTGTCACCAGCTCCTGTTTAATCCGGTGGTGCAGCTTGCTGTTGTCACCAGCTTCTGTTGTCACCAGCTCCTGTTTAATCCGGTGGTGCAGCTTGCTGTTGTCACCAGCTTCTGTTGTCAGCAGCTTCTGTTGTCACCAGCTTCTGTTGTCACTAGCTTCTGTTTAATCCGGTGGTGCAGCTTGCTGTTGTCACCAGCTTCTGTTGTCACCAGCTTCTGTTGTCACCAGCTTCTGTTGTCACCAGCTCCTGTTTAATCCGGTGGTGCAGCTTGCTGTTGTCACCAGCTTCTGTTGTCACTAGCTTCTGTTGTCACCAGCTTCTGTTGTCACTAGCTTCATTTTAATACGGTGGTGCAGCTTGCTGTAGTCACATGCTTCTGTTGTCACTAGCTTCTGTTGTGACCAGCGTCTGTTTAATCCGGTTGTGCAGCTTGCTGTAGTCACCAGCTTCTGTTTAATCCGGTTGTGCAGCTTGCTGTAATCACCAGCTTCTGTTTAATCCGGTTGTGAAGCTTGCTGTAGTCACCAGCTTCTGTTGTCACCCGCTTCTGTTTAATCCGGTTGTGAAGCTTGCTGTAGTCACCAGCTTCTGTTCTCACCAGCTTCTGTTTAATCCGGTGGTGCTGTTGCTGTTGTCTCCAGCTTCTGTTTAAGCCGGTTGAGCAGCTTGCTGTTGTCACCAGCTTCTGTTGTCACTAGCTTCTGTTTAACCCGGTGGTGAAGCTTGCTGTTGTCACCAGCTTCTGTTGTCGCTAGCTTCTGTTTAATCCGGTGGTGCAGCTTGCTGTTTTCACCAGCTTCTGTTGTCACCAGCTTCTGTTTAATCCGGTTGTGCAGCTTGCTGTTGTCACCAGCTTCTGTTGTCACTAGCTTCTGTTTAATACGGTGGTGCAGCTTGCTGTTGTCACCAGCTTCTGTTGTCACCAGCTTCTGTTTAATACGGTGGTGCAGCTTGCTGTAATCACCAGCTTCTGTTGTCACCAGCTTCTGTTTAATACGGTTGTGCAGCTTGCTGTTGTCACCAGCTTCTGTTGTCACTAGCTTCTGTTTAATACGGTGGTGCAGCTTGCTGTTGTCACCAGCTTCTGTTGTCACTAGCTTCTGTTTAATACGGTGGTGCAGCTTGCTGTAATCACCAGCTTCTGTTGTCACCAGCTTCTGTTTAATACGGTTGTGCAGCTTGCTGTTGTCACCAGCTTCTGTTGTCACCAGCTTCTGTTTAACCCGGTGGTGCAGCTTGCTGTTGTCACCAGCTTCTGTTGTCACTAGCTTCTGTTTAATACGGTGGTGCAGCTTGCTGTAATCACCAGCTTCTGTTGTCACCAGCTTCTGTTTAATACGGTGGTGCAGCTTGCTGTTATCACCAGCTTCTATTGTCACCAACTTCTGTTTAATACGGTGGTGCAGGTTGCTGTTGTCACCAGCTTCTGTTGTCACCAACTTCTGTTTACCCGGTGGTGCAGGTTTTTTTGGCCAGCAGCTTCTGTTTTCACCAACTTCTGTTTATTCCGGTGGTGCAGGTTTCTGTTGTCACTAGCTTCTGTTTAGTCCGGTGGTGCAGGTTTCTGTTGTCACCAACTTCTGTTTAATCCAGTGGTGCAGGTTTCTGTGGCCACCAGCTTCTGTTGTCACCAGCTTCTGTTTAATACGGTGGTGCAGCTTGCTGTTATCACCAGCTTCTGTTGTCACCAACTTCTGTTTAATACGGTGGTGCAGGTTGCTGTTGTCACCAGCTTCTGTTGTCACCAACTTCTGTTTACCCGGTGGTGCAGGTTTTTTTGGCCAGCAGCTTCTGTTTTCACCAACTTCTGTTTATTCCGGTGGTGCAGGTTTCTGTTGTCACTAGCTTCTGTTTAGTCCGGTGGTGCAGGTTGCTGTTGTCACCAACTTCTGTTTACGCCGGTGGTGGAGGTTGCCGTAGTCACCAGCTTCTGTTTAATGCGATGGTGCGGATTGCTGTTGTCAGCAGCTTCTGATTAATCCGGTGGTGCAAGTTGCTATTGTCACCAGCTTCTGTTGTCACCGGCTATTGTTTAATCCGATGCTGCAAGTTGCTGTTGTCACCAGCTTCTGTTTAATCCGGTGGAGCAGGTTGCTGTTGTCACTAGGTTTAGTTTAATCCGGTGGTGCAGGTTGTGCTTGTCACCAGCTTCTGTTTAGTCCGATGGTGCAGGTTTCTGTTGTCACCAGCTTCTGTTTAATCCGGTGGTGCAGGTTGCTGTTGTCACTAGGTTTAGTTTAATCCGGTGGTGCAGGTTGTGCTTGTCACCAGCTTTTGTTTAATCCAGTGTTGCAGGTTTCTGTTGTCACCAGCTTCTGTTTAATTCAGTGGTGCAGGTTGCTGTTGTCACCAGCTTCTGTTTAATCCGGTGTTACAGGTTGCTGTTGTCACTAGCTTTTGTTTAATCCAGTGATGCTGGTTGCTGTTGTCACCAGCTTTTGTTTAATCCAGTGTTGCAGGTTTCTGTTGTCACCAGCTTCTGTTTAATCCAGTGTTGCAGGTTGCTGTTGTCACTAGCTTCTGTTTAATCCAGTGGTGCATGTTGCTGTTGTCACCAGCTTTTGTTTAATCCGCTTGTTCTGCATGCTTTTTCACCAGCTATTGTTTAATCTGGTAGTGCAGGTAGCTGTTGTCACTAGCTTCTGTTTAATCAAGTGATGCTGGTTGCTGTTGTCACCAGCTTTTGTTTAATCCAGTGTAGGAGGTTGCTGTTGTCACTAGCTTCTGTTTAATCCGCTTGTTCTGCATGCTTTCTTCACCAGCTATTATTTAATCTGGTAGTGCAGGTTGCTGTTGTCACTAGCTTCTGTTTAATCCGGTGGTGCAGGTTACTGTTGTCACTAGCTTCTGTTTAATCCTGTGTTGCAGTTTGATGTTGTCACCAGCTTCTGTTGTCATCAGCTTCTGTTTAATCTGGTGGTGCAGCTTGCTGTTGTCACCAGCTTCTGTTTAATCTGGTGGTGCAGCTTGCTGTTCACCAGCTTCTGTTGTCACTAGCTTCTGTTTAATCCGGTGGTGCTGCTTGCTGTTGTCACCAGCTTCTGTTGTCACCAGCTCCTGTTTAATCCGGTGGTGCAGCTTGCTGTTGTCACCAGCTTCTGTTGTCACCAGCTTCTGTTGTCACCAGCTTCTGCTGTCACTAGCTTCTGTTTAATCCGGTGGTGCAGCTTGCTGTTGTCACCAGCTTCTGTTGTCACCAGCTTGCTGTTGTCACCAGCTCTTTTTGTCACTAGCTTCTGTTTAATCTGGTGGTGCAACTTGCTGTTGTCTCTTACTTCAGTTGTCACCAGCTTGTTTAATCCGGTGGTGCACGCTGCCCTTGTCACCAGCTTCTGTTGTCACCAGCTTCTGTTGTCACCAGCTCCTGTTTAATCCGGTGGTGCAGCTTGCTGTTGTCACCAGCTTCTGTTGTCACCAACTTCTGTTGTCACTAGCTTCTGTTTAATCCGGTGGTGCAGCTTGCTGTTGTCACCAGCTTCTGTTGTCACCAGCTTGCTGTTGTCACCAGCTCTTTTTGTCACTAGCTTCTGTTTAATCTGGTGGTGCAACTTGCTGTTGTCTCTTACTTCAGTTGTCACCAGCTTGTTTAATCCGGTGGTGCACGCTGCCCTTGTCACCAGCTTCTGTTGTCACCAGCTTCTGTTGTCACCAACTTCTGTTTAATCCGGTAGTGCAGCTTGCTGTTGTCACCAGATTCTGTTTAATGCTTTGGTGCACGTTCCTGTTGTCACTAGCTTCTGTTTAATCCGGTGGTGTGGGTTGCTGTTTTCACCAGCTTCTGTTGTCACCAGCTTCTGTTTAATCCGGTGGTGCTGCTTGCTGTTGTCACCAGCTTCTGTTTAATCCGGTTGTGCAGCTTGCTGTTGTCACCAGCTTCTGTTGTCACTAGCTTCTGTTTAATCCGGTGGTGCTGCTTGTTGTTGTCACCAGCTTCTGTTTAATCCGGTTGTGCAGCTTGCTGTTGTCACCAGCCTTTGTTGTCACTAGTTTCTGTTTAATCCGGTGGTGCAGCTTGCTGTTGTCACCAGCTTCTGTTGTCACTAGCTTCTGTTTAATCCGGTTGTGCAGCTTGCTGTTGTCACCAGCTTCTGTTGTCACTAGCTTCTGTTTAATCCGGTGGTGCTGCTTGCTGTTGTCACCAGCTTCTGTTGTCACCAGCTCCTGTTTAATCCGGTGGTGCAGCTTGCTGTTGTCACCAGCTTCTGTTGTCACCAGCTTCTGTTGTCACCAGCTTCTGTTGTCACCAGCTTCTGTTGTCACCAGCTTCTGTTGTCACTAGCTTCTGTTTAATCCGGTGGTGCAGCTTGCTGTTGTCACCAGCTTCTGTTGTCACCAGCTTCTGTTGTCACCAGCTTCTGTTGTCACCAGCTTCTGTTGTCACCAGCTTCTGTTGTCACCAGCTCCTGTTTAATCCGATGGTGCAGCTTGCTGTTGTCACCAGCTTCTGTTGTCACTAGCTTCATTTTAATACGGTGGTGTAGCTTGCTGTAGTCACATGCTTCTGTGGTCACTAGCTTCTGTTGTCACAAGCTTCTGTTTAATCCGGTTGTGCAGCTTGCTGTAGTCACCAGCTTCTGTTTAATCCGGTTGTGCAGCTTGCTGAGGTCACCAGCTTCTGTTGTCACCCGCTTCTGTTTAATCCGGTTGTGAAGCTTGCTGTAGTCACCAGCTTCTGTTCTCACCATCTTCTGTTTAATCCGGTGGTGCTGTTGCTGTTGTCTTCAGCTTCTGTTTAAGCCGGTTGAGCAGCTTGCTGTTGTCACCAGCTTCTGTTGTCACTAGCTTCTGTTTAACCCGGTGGTGCAGCTTGCTGTTGTCACCAGCTTCTGTTGTCACTAGCTTCTGTTTAAGCCGGTTGTGCAGCTTGCTGTAGTCACCAGCTTCTATTGTCACTAGCTTCTGTTTAATCCGGTGGTGCAGCTTGCTGTAATCACCAGCTTCTGTTGTCACCAGCTTCTGTTTAATCCGGTTGTGCAGCTTGCTGTTGTCACCAGCTTCTGTTGTCACTAGCTTCTGTTTAATACGGTGGTGCAGCTTGCTGTTGTCACCAGCTTCTGTTGTCACCAGCTTCTGTTTAATACGGTTGTGCAGCTTGCTGTTGTCACCAGCTTCTGTTGTCACTAGCTTCTGTTTAATACGGTGGTGCAGCTTGCTGTTGTCACCAGCTTCTGTTGTCACTAGCTTCTGTTTAATACGGTGGTGCAGCTTGCTGTAATCACCTGCTTCTGTTTTCACCAGCTTCTGTTTAATACGGTTGTGCAGCTTGCTGTTGTCACCAGCTTCTGTTGTCACCAGCTTCTGTTTAACCCGGTGGTGCAGCTTGCTGTTGTCACCAGCTTCTGTTGTCACTAGCTTCTGTTTAATACGGTGGTGCAGCTTGCTGTAATCACCAGCTTCTGTTGTCACCAGCTTCTGTTTAATACGGTGGTGCAGCTTGCTGTTATCACCAGCTTCTGTTGTCACCAACTTCTGTTTAATACGGTGGTGCAGGTTGCTGTTGTCACCAGCTTCTGTTGTCACCAACTTCTGTTTACACGGTGGTGCAGGTTTTTTTGGCCAGCAGCTTCTGCTTTCACCAACTTCTGCTTATTGCGGTGGTGCAGGTTTCTGTTGTCACTAGCTTCTGTTTAGTCCGGTGGTGCAGGTTTCTGTTGTCACCAACTTCTGTTTAATCCAGTGGTGCAGGTTTCTGTGGCCACCAGCTTCTGTTGTCACCAGCTTCTGTTTAATACGGTGGTGCAGCTTGCTGTTATCACCAGCTTCTGTTGTCACCAACTTCTGTTTAATACGGTGGTGCAGGTTGCTGTTGTCACCAGCTTCTGTTGTCACCAACTTCTGTTTACCCGGTGGTGCAGGTTTTTTTGGCCAGGAGCTTCTGTTTTCACCAACTTCTGTTTATTCCGGTGGTGCAGGTTTCTGTTGTCACTAGCTTCTGTTTAGTCCGGTGGTGCAGGTTGCTGTTGTCACCAACTTCTGTTTACGCCGGTGGTGGAGGTTGCCGTAGTCACCAGCTTCTGTTTAATGCGATGTTGCGGATTGCTGTTGTTAGCAGCTTCTGATTAATCCGGTTATGCAAGTTGCTATTGTCACCAGCTTCTGTTGTCACCGGCTATTGTTTAATCCGATGCTGCATGTTGCTGTTGTCACCAGCTTCTGTTTAATCCGGTGGAGCAGGTTGCTGTTGTCACTAGGTTTAGTTTAATCCGGTGGTGCAGGTTGTGCTTGTCACCAGCTTCTGTTTAGTCCGATGGTGCAGGTTTCTGTTGTCACCAGCTTCTGTTTAATCCGGTGGTGCAGGTTGCTGTTGTCACTAGGTTTAGTTTAATCCGGTGGTGCAGGTTGTGCTTGTCACCAGCTTTTGTTTAATCCAGTGTTGCAGGTTTCTGTTGTCACCAGCTTCTGTTTAATCCAGTGGTGCAGGTTGCTGTTGTCACCAGCTTCTGTTTAATCCGGCGATACAGGTTGCTGTTGTCACTAGCTTTTGTTTAATCCAGTGATGCTGGTTGCTGTTGTCACCAGCTTTTGTTTAATCCAGTGTTGCAGATTTCTGTTGTCCCCAGCTTCTTTTTAATCCAGTGTTGCAGGTTGCTGTTGTCACTAGCTTCTGTTTAATCCAGTGGTGCATGTTGCTGTTGTCACCAGCTTTTGTTTAATCCGCTTGTTCTGCATGCTTTCTTCACCAGCTATTGTTTAATCTGGTAGTGCAGGTTGCTGTTGTCACTAGCTTCTGTTAAATCAAGTGATGCTGGTTGCTGTTGTCACCAGCTTTTGTTTAATCCAGTGTTGCAGGTTGCTGTTGTCACTAGCTTCTGTTTAATCCGCTTGTTCTGCATGCTTTCTTCACCAGCTATTGTTTAATCTGGTAGTGCAGGTTACTGTTGTCACTAGCTTCTGTTTAATCCTGTGTTGCAGTTTGATGTTGTCACCAGCTTCTGTTGTCATCAGCTTCTGTTTAATCTGGTGGTGCAGCTTGCTGTTGTCACCAGCTTCTGTTTAATCTGGTGGTGCAGCTTGCTGTTGTCACCAGCTTCTGTTGTCACTAGCTTCTGTTTAATCCGGTGGTGCTGCTTGCTGTTGTCACCAGCTTCTGTTGTCACCAGCTCCTGTTTAATCCGGTGGTGCAGCTTGCTGTTGTCACCAGCTTCTGTTGTCACCAGCTTCTGTTGTCACCAGCTCCTGTTTAATCCGGTGGTGCAGCTTGCTGTTGTCACCAGCTTCTGTTGTCACTAGCTTCATTTTAATACGGTGGTGCTGCTTGCTGTAGTCACATGCTTCTGTGGTCACTAGCTTCTGTTGTCACTAGCTTCTGTTTAATCCGGTTGTGCAGCTTGCTGTTGTCACCAGCTTCTGTTTAATCCGGTTGTGCAGCTTGCTGTAATCACCAGCTTCTGTTTAATCCGGTTGTGCAGCTTGCTGTAGTCACCAGCTTCTGTTGTCACCCGCTTCTGTTTAATCCGGTTGTGAAGCTTGCTGTAGTCACCAGCTTCTGTTCTCACCAGCTTCTGTTTAATCCGGTGGTGCTGTTGCTGTTGTCTCCAGCTTCTGTTTAAGCCGGTTTTGCAGCTTGCTGTTGTCACCAGCTTCTGTTGTCACTAGCTTCTGTTTAACCCGGTGGTGCAGCTTGCTGTTGTCACCAGCTTCTGTTGTCACTAGCTTCTGTTTAATACGGTGGTGCAGCTTGCTGTTGTCACGAGCTTCTGTTGTCACCAGCTTCTGTTTAATACGGTGGTGCAGCTTGCTGTAATCACCAGCTTCTGTTGTCACCAGCTTCTGTTTAATCCGGTTGTGCAGCTTGCTGTAGTCACCAGCTTCTGTTGTCACCCGCTTCTGTTTAATCCGGTTGTGAAGCTTGCTGTAGTCACCAGCTTCTGTTCTCACCAGCTTCTGTTTAATCCGGTGGTGCTGTTGCTGTTGTCTCCAGCTTCTGTTTAAGCCGGTTGTGCAGCTTGCTGTTGTCACCAGCTTCTGTTGTCACCAGCTTCTGTTTAACCCGGTGGTGCAGCTTGCTGTTGTCACCAGCTTCTGTTGTCACTAGCTTCTGTTTAATACGGTGGTGCAGCTTGCTGTTGTCACCAGCTTCTGTTGTCACCAGCTTCTGTTTAATACGCTGGTGCAGCTTGCTGTTGTCACCAGCTTCTGTTGTCACTAGCTTCTGTTTAATACGGTGGTGCAGCTTGCTGTAATCACCAGCTTCTGTTGTCACCAGCTTCTGTTGTCACTAGCTTCTGTTTAATACGGTGGTGCAGCTTGCTGTTGTCACCAGCTTCTGTTGTCACCAGCTTCTGTTTAATACGGTGGTGCAGCTTGCTGTAATCACCAGCTTCTGTTGTCACCAGCTTCTGTTTAATCCGGTTGTGCAGCTTGCTGTTGTCACCAGCTTCTGTTGTCACTAGCTTCTGTTTAATCCGGTGGTGCAGCTTGCTGTTGTCACCAGCTTCTGTTGTCAGCAGCTTCTGTTTAATCCGGTGGTGCTGCTTGTTGTTGTCACCAGCTTCTGTTTAATCCGGTTGTGCAGCTTGCTGTTGTCACCAGCCTTTGTTGTCACTAGCTTCTGTTTAATCCGGTGGTGCAGCTTGCTGTTGTCACCAGCTTCTGTTGTCACTAGCTTCTGTTTAATCCGGTTGTGCAGCTTGCTGTTGTCACCAGCTTCTGTTGTCACTAGCTTCTGTTTAATCCGGTGGTGCTGCTTGCTGTTGTCACCAGCTTCTGTTGTCACCAGCTCCTGTTTAATCCGGTGGTGCAGCTTGCTGTTGGCACCAGCTTCTGTTGTCACCAGCTTCTGTTGTCACCAGCTTCTGTTGTCACTAGCTTCTGTTTAATCCGGTGGTGCAGCTTGCTGTTGTCACCAGCTTCTGTTGTCACCAGCTTCCGTTGTCACCAGCTTCTGTTGTCACCAGCTTCTGTTGTCACCAGCTCCTGTTTAATCCGGTGGTGCAGCTTGCTGTTGTCACCAGCTTCTGTTGTCACTAACTTCATTTTAATACGGTGGTGCAGTTTGCTGTAGTCACATGCTTCTGTTTTCACCAGCTTCTGTTGTCACCAGCTTCTGTTTAATCCGGTGGTGCTGCTTGCTGTTGTCACAAGCTTCTGTTTAATCCGGTTGTGCAGCTTGCTGTAGTCACCAGCTTCTGTTTAATCCGGTTGTGCAGCTTGCTGTGGTCACCAGCTTCTGTTGTCACCCGCTTCTGTTTAATCCGGTTGTGAAGCTTGCTGTAGTCACCAGCTTCTGTTCTCACCAGCTTCTGTTTAATCCGGTGGTGCTGTTGCTGTTGTCTTCAGCTTCTGTTTAAGCCGGTTGAGCAGCTTGCTGTTGTCACCAGCTTCTGTTGTCACTAGCTTCTGTTTAACCCGGTGGTGCAGCTTGCTGTTGTCACCAGCTTCTGTTGTCACTAGCTTCTGTTTAAGCCGGTTGTGCAGCTTGCTGTAGTCACCAGCTTCTATTGTCACTAGCTTCTGTTTAATCCGGTGGTGCAGCTTGCTGTAATCACCAGCTTCTGTTGTCACCAGCTTCTGCTTAATCCGGTTGTGCAGCTTGCTGTTGTCACCAGCTTCTGTTTAATCCGGTTGTGCAGCTTGCTGTAGTCACCAGCTTCTGTTGTCACCCGCTTCTGTTTAATCCGGTTGTGAAGCTTGCTGAAGTCACCAGTTTCTGTTCTCACCAGCTTCTGTTTAATCCGGTGGTGCTGTTGCTGTTGTCTCCAGCTTCTGTTTAAGCCGGTTGTGCAGCTTGCTGTTGTCACCAGCTTCTGTTGTCACTAGCTTCTGTTTAACCCGGTGGTGCAGCTTGCTGTTGTCACCAGCTTCTGTTGTCACTAGCTTCTGTTTAAGCCGGTTGTGCAGCTTGCTGTAGTCACCAGCTTCTATTGTCACTAGCTTCTGTTTAATCCGGTGGTGCAGCTTGCTGTTATCACCAGCTTCTGTTGTCACCAGCTTCTGTTTAATCCGGTTGTGCAGCTTGCTGTTGTCACCAGCTTCTGTTGTCACTAGCTTCTGTTGTCACTAGCTTCTGTTTAATACGGTGGTGCAGCTTGCTGTTGTCACGAGCTTCTGGTGTCACCAGCTTCTGTTTAATCCGGTTGTGCAGCTTGCTGTAATCACCAGCTTCTGTTGTCACCAGCTTCTGTTGTCACCAGCTTCTGTTTAATCCGGTTGTGCAGCTTGCTGTAATCACCAGCTTCTGTTGTCACCAGCTTCTGTTGTCACTAGCTTCTGTTGTCACTAGCTTCTGTTTAATCCGGTGGTGCAGCTTGCTGTAATCACCAGCTTCTGTTGTCACCAGCTTCTGTTTAATCCGGTTGTGCAGCTTGCTGTTGTCACCAGCTTCTGTTGTCACTAGCTTCTGTTGTCACTAGCTTCTGTTTAATACGGTGGTGCAGCTTGCTGTTGTCACGAGCTTCTGTTGTCACCAGCTTCTGTTTAATACGGTGGTGCAACTTGCTGTAATCACCAGCTTCTGTTGTCACCAGCTTCTGTTTAATCCGGTTGTGAAGCTTGCTGTAGTCACCAGCTTCTGTTCTCACCAGCTTCTGTTTAATCCGGTGGTGCTGTTGCTGTTGTCAACAGCTTCTGTTGTCACTAGCTTCTGTTTAATACGGTGGTGCAGCTTGCTGTTGTCACCAGCTTCTGTTGTCACCAGCTTCTGTTTAATACGGTGGTGCAGCTTGCTGTTGTCACCAGCTTCTGTTGTCACCAGCTTCTGTTTAACCCGGTGGTGCAGCTTGCTGTTGTCACCAGCTTCTGTTGTCACTAGCTTCTGTTTAATACGGTGGTGCAGCTTGCTGTTGTCACCAGCTTCTGTTGTCACTAGCTTCTGTTTAATACGGTGGTGCAGCTTGCTGTTGTCACCAGCTTCTGTTGTCACTAGCTTCTGTTTAATACGGTGGTGCAGCTTGCTGTTGTCACCAGCTTCTGTTGTCACTAGCTTCTGTTTAATACGGTGGTGCAGCTTGCTGTAATCACCAGCTTCTGTTGTCACCAGCTTCTGTTTAATACGGTTGTGCAGCTTGCTGTTGTCACCAGCTTCTGTTGTCACTAGCTTCTGTTTAATACGGTGGTGCAGCTTGCTGTTGTCACCAGCTTCTGTTGTCACTACTTCTGTTTAATACGGTGGTGCAGCTTGCTGTAATCACCAGCTTCTGTTGTCACCAGCTTCTGTTTAATACGGTTGTGCAGCTTGCTGTTGTCACCAGCTTCTGTTGTCACCAGCTTCTGTTTAACCCGGTGGTGCAGCTTTCTGTTGTCACCAGCTTCTGTTGTCACTAGCTTCTGTTTAATACGGTGGTGCAGCTTGCTGTAATCACCAGCTTCTGTTGTCACCAGCTTCTGTTTAATACGGTGGTGCAGCTTGCTGTTATCACCAGCTTCTGTTGTCACCAACTTCTGTTTAATACGGTGGTGCAGGTTGCTGTTGTCACCAGCTTCTGTTGTCACCAACTTCTGTTTACCCGGTGGTGCAGGTTTTTTTGGCCAGCAGCTTCTGTTTTCACCAACTTCTGTTTATTCCGGTGGTGCAGGTTTCTGTTGTCACTAGCTTCTGTTTAGTCCGGTGGTGCAGGTTTCTGTTGTCACCAACTTCTGTTTAATCCAGTGGTGCAGGTTTCTGTGGCCGCCAGCTTCTGTTGTCACCAGCTTCTGTTTAATACGGTGGTGCAGCTTGCTGTTATCACCAGCTTCTGTTGTCACCAACTTCTGTTTAATACGGTGGTGCAGGTTGCTGTTGTCACCAGCTTCTGTTGTCACCAACTTCTGTTTACCCGGTGGTGCAGGTTTTTTTGGCCAGCAGCTTCTGTTTTCACCAACTTCTGTTTATTCCGGTGGTGCAGGTTTCTGTTGTCACTAGCTTCTGTTTAGTCCGGTGGTGCAGGTTGCTGTTGTCACCAACTTCTGTTTACGCCGGTGGTGGAGGTTGCCGTAGTCACCAGCTTCTGTTTAATGCGATGGTGCGGATTGCTGTTGTCAGCAGCTTCTGATTAATCCGGTGGTGCAAGTTGCTATTGTCACCAGCTTCTGTTGTTACCGGCTATTGTTTAATCCGATGCTGCATGTTGCTGTTGTCACCAGCTTCTGTTTAATCCGGTGGTGCAGGTTGCTGTTGTCACTAGGTTTAGTTTAATCCGGTGGTGCAGGTTGTGCTTGTCACCAGCTTCTGTTTAGTCCGATGGTGCAGGTTTCTGTTGTCACCAGCTTCTGTTTAATCCGGTGGTGTAATTTGCTGTTGTCACTAGGTTTAGTTTAATCCGGTGGTGCAGGTTGTGCTTGTCACCAGCTTTTGTTTAATCCAGTGTTGCAGGTTTCTGTTATCACCAGCTTCTGTTTAATCCAGTGGTGCAGGTTGCTGTTGTCACCAGCTTCTGTTTAATCCGGTGTTACAGGTTGCTGTTGTCACTAGCTTTTGTTTAATCCAGTGATGCTGGTTGCTGTTGTCACCAGCTTTTGTTTAATCCAGTGTTGCAGGTTTCTGTTGTCACCAGCTTCTGTTTAATCCAGTGATGCTGGTTGCTTTTGTCACCAGCTTCTGTTTAATCCAGTGTTGCAGGTTGCTGTTGTCACTAGCTTCTGTTTAATCCAGTGGTGCATGTTGCTGTTGTCACCAGCTTTTGTTTAATCCGCTTGTTCTGCATGCTTTCTTCACCAGCTATTGTTTAATCTGGTAGTGCAGGTTGCTGTTGTCACTAGCTTCTGTTTAATCCAGTGATGCTGGTTGCTGTTGTCACCAGCTTTTGTTTAATCCAGTGTTGCAGGTTGCTGTTGTCACTAGCTTCTGTTTAATCCGCTTGTTCTGCATGCTTTCTTCACCAGCTATTGTTTAATCTGGTAGTGCAGGTTGCTGTTGTCACTAGCTTCTGTTTAATCCGGTGGTGCAGGTTACTGTTGTCACTAGCTTCTGTTTAATCCTGTGTTGCAGTTTGATGTTGTCACCAGCTTCTGTTGTCATCAGCTTCTGTTTAATCTGGTGGTGCAGCTTGCTGTTGTCACCAGCTTCTGTTTAATCTGGTGGTGCAGCTTGCTGTTGTCACCAGCTTCTGTTGTCACTAGCTTCTGTTTAATACGGTGGTGCAGCTTGCTGTAGTCACCAGCTTCTGTTGTCACCAGCTTCTGTTGTCACCAGCTTCTGTTTAATCCGGTGGTGCAGCTTGCTGTTGTCACTAGGTTCTGTTGTCTATAGCTTCTGTTTAATCCGGTGGTGCAGGTTGCTGTTGTCACCAGCTTCTGTTTAATCCGGTGGTGCAGGTTTCTGTAGTCGCCAACTTCTTTTGTCACCAGCTTCTGTTTAATCCGGTGATGCAGCTTTCTGTTGTCACCAGTTTATGTTAAATCCGGTGGCGCAGGGTACTGTTGTCACCAGCTTCTGTTTAATCCGCTGGTGCAGCTTACTGTGTTCACCAGCTTCTGATTAATCCGGTGGTGCAGCTTGCTGCTGTCACCAGCTTCTGTTTAATATGGTGGTGCAGCTTGCTGTTGTCACCAGCTTCTGTTTAATCTGGTGGTGCAGGTTGATGTTGTACGACTCACTCCGGGGTCTAGCAATTCATCATCAGGCGCCGCATGAGTCCAGTCGAGAGCTGTAATTCCGAAACGCACTCACCACCACGGAAGGGCGTCATCACCCAATATCATAGATACTCACAACCCTGAAAGTGACCAGATCTATGAAATGGAGATGGAATAAAAGGACAGGAAGTTCGGGGAATGACCAAACCTTCCCAGCTCTTGCTTAGTAAACCCCTCCCCCCCAAAAAACCGAAAACCCCATGGGTCAGAGAATTCGATCCCGGGAAACGAACCCAAAACCTCCCGAATGGCATTCCCAGACGAAACGACTTAGCCACTTAGCTCATCTACTTAAAACTAATGAATAATTAAAATTATTAGCCAGCAAATGAAGGAAATATTGATGAAATGTTGTACAGTAATAACATCTGCAAGAGTCATGTGATTGTAACACTAATCTCTTTTGTGCATTCCGATTACATTTCCATATATGTAACTTGTTTTTGTACAAAAGGTAAATTTATTAAAGTGCAGTGTTTCAGTTTGTTACGGGAGAGTGGTGAGGAGTGAGGCTTAAACTGAGGACCACGAAAGCTGGGGGAGATTCCTTGCAATCTACCTTCTCATTCATTTACAAATTCTTAATACCTATAACGGAAAATGTAACTGTTGATGGAAATAAGCAGCATATTTGATTGAGTTAAACGGACCTGTGTTTCTAGCGTGGCATACACGAGTAACCTGGCCACTGATATCAAACAACAGAAGTTCCCTTTCTTGCCACATATTCACTAAGTCGCAGCGGGCGATGCTGTATCAGGATACCGCCATCCAGAAAGTGACACGCGATTTGGCAAAGTTATCAACACAAAACTTTATTTACAAACTTACACAACTTTACTCTGTTTCTCAACGTCATTGCTATCAAGGTATTTATTGTCACGTGGTACACATGTTATATTCTTCCACCGCTAAACATCTGAGCCAAGATGTTGAGGTCTTCATGACTAGGAAATATTTTCCATCCAAAAAGCCATTTACGTTGTCTAAAGTGAAACACCGGTTTTTCTGAATTCTTTTATCAACATTTACTTTCAACTGCTCCATAACGATTGATGAACTTCCACTCCGGTCTTTATCGTTCACACTGTTATGTTCTTCCTTGGTTACTCGTAAATTATGTGCCATTTCCTCACTGAGACCCGTTCATTGTATTATCACTGTACACTTGCGTTAGTTGACTATAACATTCGATTGGCAAACATTTTGTGCGTTGAGAAAAACGAATAAGTTGTTTACTGGTAAAAAGTATAACATCTGTACTGAAAAACCGGTACCACGTGACAATAAATACCTTGATAGCAATGACGTTGAGAAACAGAGTAAGGTAGTGTAACTTTGTAAATAAAGTTTTGTGCTGATAACTTTCGTTATTGTTTAGTTCTACCAAATAGTGTGTTACTTTGTGGATGACGTACCAAAGACAGAGCACGGTATAAGAATGCGGCGTGAAACAAATAAGACTTTAATGTAACACAGAGACTGTTTACGATGAAGGTATTTAATATTCCGACGTGTGGCTGAGAATGAAACTAATCAAGTATTCAGAGCTCTGCCACCTGCTAATTCGATTAAACACGCAGCAAACATCGACCGCTCGATACAACATCAAATATGCAAAATAGCCCCGCTATCTACCCGCTAAACCTGAAACGCCTTCTCATAAAAACCGTGTTACACTCACATGGTGTTTTCTTCTCACTCTTGTACAGACTATTTGCTCTAGTTCCCAACGTAGCGGGTTCGAACCCGGCGGAGGGCGATACATTTTTTCGGACGTAAAAATTTTTAGCATGGCTTCCTTCTGAGAGAAAGTAAAGCCACTCGTCATAGATTTCCGGCACGCAAAAGAACCTGAAACTTGATAAGCAGGCCTCTGAGCAAAATTAAGCGGTCTTTCACGCCAAATGTAGAATGTGACGGTGAAAAGCGAGCGGTTAAACAGCACCCATTAATAAAACATGATTTTCTTCTGTTTACTTCACGTGAATGGATATCCCCAGTGTAAACCTGAGGAGTCACGATATGAGCAATCTTTGTCGATCTCAGTCTGGTAGACGCTACCATAAAAACGAGTTGCATTCACACACCGCTTCATAGCTAATTATTACACGTGCCACGTGATCGACAAGGAAACCCTGAGCAACAGTTGACCGAGTAGTCGCCGCGGCATGGAAGACAGAGATTGGTCAACAGATAGAACGTAACGACCAATAACTGTTACAATGTTAATAGTCGTTTGATGTTTCAGCTGACTTTTGAGGAGATTACTTATTCGTTAACGACGCCAGGATCATATCAGTGCGGTTTCAGCTGACTTTTGAGGAGATTACTTATTCGTTAACGACGCCAGGATCATACCAGAGCGGTTTGATGTTTCAGCTGACTTTTGAGGAGATTACTTATTCGTTAACGACGCCAGGATCATACCAGAGCGGTTTGATGTTTCAGCTGACTTTTGAGGAGATTACTTATTCGTTAACGACGCCAGGATCATACCAGAGCTGTTTGATGTTTCAGCTGACTTTTGAGGAGATTACTTATTTGTTAACGACGCCAGGATCATATCAGTGCGGTTTCAGCTGACTTTTGAGGAGATTACTTATTCGTTAACGACGCCAGGATCATATCAGTGCGGTTTCAGCTGACTTTTGAGGAGATTACTTATTCGTTAACGACGCCAGGATCATACCAGAGCGGTTTGATGTTTCAGCTGACTTTTGAGGAGATTACTTATTCGTTAACGACGCCAGGATCATACCAGAGCGGTTTGATGTTTCAGCTGACTTTTGAGGAGATTACTTATTCGTTAACGACGCCAGGATCATACCAGAGCGGTTTCAGCTGACTTTTGAGGAGATTACTTATTCGTTAACGACGGCAGGATCATACCAGAGCGGTTTCAGCTGACTTTTGAGGAGATTACTTATTTGTTAACGACGCCAGGATCATACCAGAGCGGTTTCAGCTGACTTTTGAGGAGATTACTTATTCGTTAACGACGGCAGGATCATACCAGAGCGGTTTCAGCTGACTTTTGAGGAGATTACTTGTTCGTTAACGACGCCAGGATCATACCAGAGCGGTTTCAGCTGACTTTTGAGGAGATTACTTATTCGTTAACGACGGCAGGATCATACCAGAGCGGTTTCAGCTGACTTTTGAGGAGATTACTTATTTGTTAACGACGCCAGGATCATACCAGAGCGGTTTCAGCTGACTTTTGAGGAGATTACTTATTTGTTAACGACGCCAGGATCATATCAGAGCGGTTTGATGTTTTAGCTGACTTTTGAGGAGATTACTTATTTGTTAACGACGCCAGGATCATATCAGAGCGGTTTCAGCTGACTTTTGAGGAGATTACTTATTCGTTAACGACGCCAGGATCATATCAGAGCGGTTTCAGCTGACTTTTGAGGAGATTACTTACTCGTTAACGACGCCAGGATCATATCAGAGCGGTTTGATGTTTCAGCTGACTTTTGTGGAGATTACTTATTTGTTAACGACGCCAGGATCATATCAGAGCGGTTTCAGCTGACTCTTGAGGAGATTACTTATTTGTTAACGACTCCAGGATCATATCAGAGCGGTTTCGCTGACTTTTGAGGAGATTACTTATTCGTTAACGACGGCAGGATCATATCAGAGCGGTTTGATGTTTCAGCTGACTTTTGAGAAGATTACATATTTGTTAACGACGCCAGGATCATATCAGAGCGGTTTCAGCTGACTTTTGAGGAGATTACTTATTTGTTAACGACGCCAGGATCATATCAGAGCGGTTGCAGCTGACTTTTGAGTAGATTACTTATTTGTTAACGACGCCAGGATCATATCAGAGCGGTTTCAGCTGACTTTTGAGGAGATTACTTATTTGTTAACGACGCCAGGATCATATCAGAGCGGTTTCAGCTGACTTTTGAGGAGATTACTTATTCGTTAACGACGCCAGGATCATATCAGAGCGGTTTCAGCTGACTTTTGAGGAGATTACTTATTCGTTAACGACGCCAGGATCATATCAGAGCGGTTTCAGCTGACTTTTGAGAAGATTACTTATTCGTTAACGACGCCAGGATCATATCAGAGCGGTTTGATGTTTCAGCTGACTTTTGAGGAGATTACTTATTTGTTAACGACGCCAGGATCATATCAGAGCGGTTTCAGCTGACTTTTGAGGAGATTACTTATTCCTTAACGACGCCAGGATCATATCAGAGCGGTTTCAGCTGACTTTTGAGGAGATTACTTATTTGTTAACGACGCCAGGATCATATCAGAGCGGTTTCAGCTGACTTTTGAGGAGATTACTTGTTTGTTAACGACGCCAGGATGATATCAGAGCGGCTTCAGCTGACTTTTGAGGAGATTACTTATTCGTTAACGACGCCAGGATCATACCAGAGCGGTTTCAGCTGACTTTTGAGGAGATTACTTATTCGTTAACGACGCCAGGATCATATCAGAGCGGTTTCAGCTGACTTTTGAGGAGATTACTTATTTGTTAACGACGCCAGGATGATATCAGAGCGGTTTCAGCTGACTTTTGAGGAGATTACTTGTTTGTTAACGACGCCAGGATGATATCAGAGCGATTTCAGCTGACTTTTGAGGAGGTTACTTATTTGTTAACGACGCCAGGATCATATCAGAGCGGTTTGATGTTTCAGCTGACTTTTGAGGAGATTACTTATTTGTTAACGACGCCAGGATCATATCAGAGCGGTTTGATGTTTCAGCTGACTTTTGAGGAGATTACTTGTTTGTTAACGACGCCAGGATGATATCAGAGCGGTTTCAGCTGACTTTTGAGGAGGTTACTTATTCGTTAACGACGCCAGGATCATACCAGAGCGGTTTGATGTTTCAGCTGACTTTTGAGGAGATTACTTATTCGTTAACGACGCCAGGATCATACCAGAGCGGTTTCAGCTGACTTTTGAGGAGATTACTTATTTGTTAACGACGCCAGGATCATTTCAGAGCTTTTAATCGCCTGGGTATGAACGCACGACCTTGGCAACATGTAACCAGCTACTCAGACTTGAGCGACTCTATACAATGTTTCCTCTATCCCTGATAACGGACCGCGTCGTGGCCGAGTGGTTAAACCATTCTCCTCTCACCCGGGTTCGATTCCAAGAAACCGCATGTGAGATTTGTGTTGGACAAAGCGGCTGAGGGGCGGGTTTTCTCCGCCACCTTCTTCATTGGATGTATCACAGTGTCACCGCCATAAGCAGTAAAAGCGTGGTGTGTAGTGCAAGGGCGGCGCCTGACCCGCTCTAATAGGCGGGAACCTTCTCTCACATGTTTCTCCTGTAGTTTCAACAACTGCAACTTTCCTAGCCCGCTTACGAACAGGGGGCATTGAAACTGGTAACACATTTTGAAAGTTGGTGACTATGTGGGTAAAACATGTAAGTTTTTCAAAGCTGAAACCAATAACAAGGAATATCTTCAAAACGATCAACTCCACGAAATAAAATGTATATAACACAAATTGTGTGTTTTATTGTGCTCTACATTCTTTGTGTGGTAAGTTTTTGTCTATCTCTTACTGTTTTAAGATTCCGTAAAATTCATCCAGGATATACATTTTATTTGTTGTGTAAATATCTCTAATATATGAAATTTTAATCAAAATCGTTAGAGGCATTTTTGAGAAAATCAAAATGTTCGAAAGAAGTTCCAAGTTTGGGGTGGGGGGATTTTTTTCAAAATCTTTGTGTCGCATCGCTGGAAGATACTAAACTTAAATACCAAGTTTGGTATTTTTCATTTATGAGTTATCGCGTTCACAGACACACAGACACGGACCTTTTTCTGAAAATGCTTTTTTTGGATTCAGGGGATCGGAAAACATATATTTCCGGTGAAATCTCGGTGTCGAATTTTTGGGTGGAGTGCAATACCTTCTCTATACACTGTGTACATAGTACGTGTAGAGAAAGTAAAAAGTGTGGTTTTAGGAGATGTACAATCTTTGTGCAGAAAGTTTTGTATATCTCTGACACTATACCAGTCTTTATAACATGATATTTTAATGAAGATCGTTAGTCAAGTTTGAAACAATATTTTAGAAGCCTTTTTCAAGTAAAGGATAGTTTGAGCTGAAAAATGTTCCTCTCCCATCTTAGGAAACGTCTTAACTTAATTATCATGTTTCGTTTTTGAGCTATGCTATCCGCAAGGGAACCTTTTACTAAAAGTATTTTATTCAAGAGTTCCGTAAACGTTTATTTCCTTTGAAATCTTGGTATAGAATACTTTTAAGGTTAGTTTCCGGTTTGCGTGGCAATAGGAGGGCCAGTAAACGTCGAGGAAGGTATCTCACCAGGAAATCGATAGTGTTGAAAACAAAACACGGTTGCACAAAAGCTTCTTTTGAGGAGGTGCTACCGAGGATCCTTACGTCTTTTCAGGTTGCAAAGTGGCTCGAGGAGTGATGCTCCATTGTTTTTTTTATTAAGAGTCCCGAGCTTCTTCTGATACAATATTCATTGTCCTCTCTCACTGTAACTTACCGACTCAAGTCAGTTACTCGACTCTCTACTTACATTTTTGAAACACTTGACATGTAAGTTAATTATTCTCAACACATACTTGATAATGTACGCTAAATTTACAAATCATTGCAAACAAACACTGTAAGAGTATGAGAGGTCATTAATACTTACAGTACAATTAGGAAATGTGTGCTACTTCAAGTAAACAATCTATTGCATTAACAAAAGAGTGTATCCTTCATTTGTCCACATCGAGAATTCTATTTACTTTCTCTACATGTTCTATGTACATAGTGCATAGAGAAGGTATTGTAATATACTCAAAAGTTTGATAACGCCATTTCACCGGAAATGCATATTTTGAGTCCCATTTTTGGAAAAAGTCCGTGTGTGCGTCTATAGAGAGCATAGCTCAAAAACGAAAATGCGGTTAAATAACAATCTTGGTAATATATTTTGTATCTTGCAAGGATGCGACACGAAGATTTTCAAGAAAATCCCCCACCCCAACTACTTTTTACATGCAACTTTTTTCGAAAATTTTGATTTTCTCAAAAATAGCACAAACGATTTTGATTAAAATATCGCATATTAAATATATTTACCTGACAAATAAATGTATTTCTGGCAATAGTCTCTTTGTTCTGAATGAATTTTACGCAATTTGCATAACTGCTAAACCGTAAGATTGAAAAAAACTTAGCAAAAAAAAAAAATGTAGAGCACATTAATACACATAATTTATGTTATATACATTTTTTTGGTGGTGTTGACCGTTTTTGGGGTATTCCTTGTTTTTTGTTTCAGCTTTAAGAAACTTATACTTTTCTCATGGAGGAATTTGTCAACTCGTGTCCATAGAAAGCAGCTTTTGATTATCACTTTAACCTATGCTACTCGCCTCTACAAATCAATACATTTGTGTAACTTAAATAACTAACATTTCTTAAATACATAGCTTGCTTTGTTACCGGAATAACAATTTAGAGCATCCGGTATCTCCTTCATATTTATGATTCTTCTTCTTCTGTCATATTACTCTTTTAATGATTTTCTATAATAAATATGCTTTTCTAACTACCATTTCTTATCTGTACGTTGTACAACATAACGTGTTGTATTTGTTTTGAAGCCTTGGCTGTGTTATTTTGTAGAAGCGCGCCGTTTAAGGGCATATTCGGGCTTATCGTGACGTCACGCTGCCATCTTTATACATATTACTTTTGTCTTACAATATGTTTTATTATTTTATACCATTATTTTAGGGCAGTATTGTTCCATTTTCTGTTGATTTGATTTACTTAGCATTAAATCCTGCGTCAATTTCTTAACTAGTGACACAAATGACATAAATGTCATAATCATGAAGGTTCATTTTTTTTAATGTATTATTGTTATTACGTTTCCTTTCATTCATTGTAACAAAGTTATATTACTTATGTTTATGTTAGAGGAGTGAACCTGACATGTTAATGTCTTTGTTGCATAGACGCCAACAATAACATTAGAAAAAAGTGTACATTAGGAAACAAAGAGCTATTAAAAAGATTCCACTAGATGTTGTAGAGAACACGTGAGATGTTTTCTATTTACCTCACTTGACATAAATGTTTACAGAAATGTTTACAGAAATGCTTACAGAAATATTGCTAAGAATCACAGAAGTATTGAGCGGTTGCCTTGGAAACGACCTATAGCATAAAAAGTTCCTTGGAGTAAAATGCGTGTTTTAAAAAGGTCTACATTTTTTTGAGTTATGTTTTCATTCAGCTCTTGATATTTACAAGTTACACGGCATTGTTGCGAAAACAGGGCTGCACAAGCTCTTCCCAAATAAATTGTAAATATCTTTAATGCGTCAATATTTAATCAAAATTGTTAGAGATAATTTTTAAAAAATTTAACATTTTGTAAAATCTTCCAAGTACAGATTATTTTGGGGGGAGGAAATTTCCTAAAAAGTTTCATTCGCTTCCTTCGACACCAAATTCGTTATTAAACCGACTTTTCCGTTTTCAATTATACAGTTGACAGACGAACAGCAAATTGCAGACTTACTTCTAAACATAATTTTGTATTACTCCGGGGTCCTCAAAACGTGTGTTACCGGTGAAGTATCGGAAACGAACTTTTTGATAAAATGCATAGTGTCTCAACCTACAAAGTTCATTGCACGTTTCAGATAAAGTAATAAACGTTAAAACACAATTTAATCTTTGTGCAGTTAAATTTCCAAAACGTTTCGAGTTATTGGTTTATTTTTCAAATAATTATTCTTTTCCCAAATGTGAAGTCTTTCTTTTGTCGTAGCAAAGCAACGATATTAGAATTGACGGCCTTTATTGTTTCATTAAATAACGCCCTTTAACCTGTACTGAGATATAGTTACAAACCAGTGCCGGTGTTTTATTGTTTCATTAAATAACGCCCTTTAACCTGTACTGAGATATAGTGCCGGTGTTTTATTGTTTCATTAAATAACGCCCTTTAACCTGTACTGAGATATAGTGCCGGTGTTTTGTTGTTTCATTAAATAACGCCCTTTAACCTGTACTGAGATATAGTTACAAACCAGTGCCGGTGTTTTATTGTTTCATTAAATAACGCCCTTTAACCTGTACTGAGATATAGTGCCGGTGTTTTGTTGTTTCATTAAATAACGCCCTTTAACCTGTACTGAGATATAGTGCCGGTGTTTTATTGTTTCATTAAATAACGCCCTTTAACCTGTACTGAGATATAGTGCCGGTGTTTTATTGTTTCATTAAATAACGCCCTTTAACCTGTACTGAGATATAGTGCCGGTGTTTTATTGTTTCATTAAATAACGCCCTTTAACCTGTACTGAGATATAGTGCCGGTGTTTTATTGTTTCATTAAATAACGCCCTTTAACCTGTACTGAGATATAGTGCCGGTGTTTTGTTGTTTCATTAAATAACGCCCTTTAACCTGTACTGAGATATAGTGCCGGTGTTTTATTGTTTCATTAAATAACGCCCTTTAACCTGTACTGAGATATAGTTACAAACCAGTGCCGGTGTTTTATTGTTTCATTAAATAACGCCCTTTAACCTGTACTGAGATATAGTGCCGGTGTTTTGTCACTTTATTAAAGTTGGTCTTGAAGCAATATTTACATCTCTCATGTTTGTTTTAATTTACGCGTTAGTGGTAGCTTTGCAGATGAGAGCTTTTCCTTTTTACTTTCTCCACACGTACTATTGTGTATACAGAAGGTGTTGTATTGCACCCAAAAATATGTTTTGGAACCCCTTGAATAAGAAAAAAATAGAAAAAGGTCCGTGTGTCTGCGTGCGTGTGTGTGTGGCGAAACGAAAACTCAGTAAAATACCAAACTTGGTATTTGAGTTTACAACCTTCCAAGGATGTCACACGAAGATATTCAGCAAAATTTCCCCGCTCCAAAGTTCCCTTTTCATGGAAAAGCTATCAAAATTTTAGTTTTCTCAAAAATGGCTCTAATGATTCTGGTTAAAATACAGCACATCAAAGATATTTATATGAAACATTAAATGCATATTTTGAATTTTCTGTGAATAGCCTTGGTGACCTTTTTAATCTGGACGAATGTTTTGCTTAACTGCTAACGTTAGAGATGCGCAAAGGGTTACTGCAGAAAAATGTAAATCTCTTCAAGCCACACGATTTATGTCCTTGTTATTTGTTTCAATTGTAAAGTACTTTCTGAGAAGTGCCCGCCTCTCTTTTGTTCTAATCCTGGACAAGCAAAGAAGCGAGAATCGCATAACGACAGCTTTAAAACATTTGACTATCACTTTAATCATGTGAGTGTAACACATTAACTTTGTTTGTTTGTTTTGTTTTTGCGTTAGCGATAGAATTTTGTTGTGTTGTTGTTGCTCGTCATTCAGTTTATTTGTGTGTAGTGACGAGCTGTTTCGTTTTGAATAAATGCTTTTTGTTTTACCAACGGACCTTTTTTTGGCCGTAACAAGGCAGAGTTTTTTTTGTGATTTGTTGGACGGAGCTCGCAAAGGAAGGCGGTGACAGTCCAGTTGGCCATCTCCCCACATCTGCGACCTCATTTACTTATATCAGATAACAGTAATTTTGCAAACAATATTACAACTTGAGTTGATACTTTTCTTGCATCAAAAGGTTTCGTACACTTAGGAAAATCGACGAGATAGTTACATTCTCTCTGGAAAAACATCCAGATAACTTTGCCAAAGTAATAAAAGAGAGTAATAATAATTTAAAAAGAAGAATATTTGAGATAATTTTTGCGCTGTTAGTTAATTCTGCGGAATCCTAACCTCGCTCATTTGAAAGTGATTTGTTGTGTTCCGCAGAGAAGGTTATCATTCACGCTAATTAAATTCCTATGTTGGAAATTTAATAAACAAAAATCTAATATGTTCGATTCACAAGAATGTCTCCAGCTGCTCAACAAACGCTATTCCGGGTCGCACATGGCGCCCAAAGTGGGGCTCGAACTCACAAACTCTTCAAGTGTCTCATGTTCTACCGACTAGACCAGCCGAGGCATGATCCAGCGTCCTACCAACCGCTATTCCGGGTCACACATAGCGCCCAACGTGGGATTCGAACCCACCAAATTTCTCTCATGTACTACCGATTAGATCAGCTAGGCACCATCCAGCGACCTACCAACCGCTATTCCGGGTCACACATAGCGCCCAACGTGGGATTCGAACCCACCAAATTTCTCTCACGTACTACCGATTAGATCAGCTAGGCACGATCCAGCGACCTACCAACCGCTATTCCGGGTCACACATAGCGCCCAACGTGGGATTCGAACCCACCAAATTCCTCTCATGTACTACCGATTAGATCAGCTAGGCACGATCCAGCGACCTACCAACCGCTATTCCGGGTCACACATAGCGCCCAACGTGGGATTCGAACCCACCAAATTTCTCTCATGTACTACCGATTAGATCAGCTAGGCACGATCCAGCGACCTACCAACCGCTATTCCGGGTCACACATAGCGCCCAACGTGGGATTCGAACCCACCAAATTTCTCTCATGTACTACCGATTAGATCAGCTAGGCACGATCCAGCGACCTACCAACCGCTATTCCGGGTCACACATAGCGCCCAACGTGGGATTCGAACCCACCAAATTTCTCTCATGTACTACCGATTAGATCAGCTAGGCACGATCCAGCGACCTACCAACCGCTATTCCGGGTCACACATAGCGCCCAACGTGGGATTCGAACCCACCAAATTTCTCTCATGTACTACCGATTAGATCAGCTAGGCACGATCCAGCGACCTACCAACCGCTATTCCGGGTCACACATAGCGCCCAACGTGGGATTCGAACCCACCAAGTTTCTCTCATGTACTACCGATTAGATCAGCTAGGCACGATCCAGCGACCTACCAACCGCTATTCCGGGTCACACATAGCGCCCAACGTGGGATTCGAACCCACCAAATTTCTCTCATGTACTACCGATTAGATCAGCTAGGCACCATCCAGCGACCTACCAACCGCTATTCCGGGTCACACATAGCGCCCAACGTGGGATTCGAACCCACCAAATTTCTCTCATGTACTACCGATTAGATCAGCTAGGCACGATCCAGCGACCTACCAACCGCTATTCCGGGTCACACATAGCGCCCAACGTGGGATTCGAACCCACCAAATTTCTCTCATGTACTACCGACTAGACCAGCCGAGGCACGATCCAGCGACCTACCAACCAATACCCGGGTCATCTTTCAGTTTTGTGTACCATTAAAGACATGCATGTATATTTCCAGACCATTATACTATTTAACATTTTCCAGCCCGATTTATCTTCAAATGAAATTCTTTTCTGAAAACCGATACTATAGGATGGACTGGTGGCCTTAAAAAGTTTGGCTTAACCGACCTCTTTTTGGTAGCTCAGTTGTCTAAATTTCTAAAGCACTGAGCACCACTTATGAAGGTTTTAATGTCAGAGGTTGGAATCCTGACTGCAGTGCTAATATCTATACTAAAGGAAGGGATGAGCCCAAGCAACGTAAACGCTCATTAGCATACGTAAGATTTGGCTGGATCTCGATAGCGGAAAAGTTCTGTATTTCATAGTCGCCTTACCCTCCCCTTGAGTAGGACTGACACCTCCTAGAACTTACTATCGGATACCTAGGGGAGCCAACGGCACGAAACAACAGAATGCAGAACCTAGCCCGTAGCCAGGTATGAGCGTGAGGGAGTGGATGATATCTAGGACTGACACTCCCCTAGGACTTACAAGCGGATGTCTAGGGGTCAGAAGTCTGTCGGGGAGCCAACGGCACGAAATACAGAAAGGAGAACCTGGCCAGTACCCAGGCATGAGCGTGAGGAAGTGGATGATATGTAGGACTGACACTCCCCTAGGACTTACAAGAGGATGTCTAGGGGTCAGAAGTCTGTCGGGGAGCCAACGGCACGAAACACAGAATGGAGAACATGGCCCGTAGCCAGGTATGAGCGTGAGGAAGTGGATGATATGAGATGCAAGCGAAATGCATGGTGGGAAAGGTGATGATGGAGCAATTGGTGAAATGTTTGGCGAAGAAACCGGAACCAGAACTTCTGTATTTGTGTTTGAAGAAAGGTATAACTGAAACGATTTTATTTTGACTTATTCTGTTGCTTGCGGTACCATAAGGAATAAAAACGGGTATTAAACACTATCAGAAAAACTTTTCCTTATTTTAGACTATGCAAGTATAAGAAAATGCCGAGGATATACATCTTAAAAGTGTGGAATTACTGACATTAACTTACATAAGTGTAAAATGGAAACTGTGCGCGGGGAAAGGAATGCGGGACCTCTGGCTGGGAAGTCACAGCCAAATGACTTTATCGAGGTTAGGTAATGAAGAGGTGCAAGATAAAGTGGCGACACGCCTCGACGCCTGGTGTCTAACGAACCAACCTGTCCAATCATTTCCGTCTGGTTGCTCCTCTATCGTTTAGCACTTGCCGACCCTCCGGACCACTTACAGCATCTGTCTGTCTCCTCGCTCGCTCGCTGTATTTCTCTTATAACTTATCACATTCTCATGTGATAATAAGTTCAGTTCCGCTTTGATTCTTGGCAGTACCATGTACCTTCGCTACCGCGTAGCAAATATGTGCATGTTTCGATGACCTTGCAATCTGGCAACTTTTACGCTCTCTGCGCGTGCATGGTATGTAGAGAAGATGTTGCACCCCACCCAAAAATTCGCTACCGGAGGTATATATGTTCCTCAATTACAAAAAAAACATGGCTCTGTAAAATGGTCAATGTCTGTGTGCGCCTATGAACAAGATAACTCAACAGTTCGTTAATATCAAAGTTGATACTTAAATTTATCTTTCAAGAAAATTCTTCCACCCCAAACTACTCTTTATATTGAAAATAGTCCGCGTGCTTAAACCTCTCACCAAGCCGGATAGGGTTCAATGCCAGGCGACAGCATGTGGTGGACAAAGCGCCGCAGGGGCGGGATTTCTGGTTTCCCCCGCCATTGCATTTCACAGCTGCTCCCTCTTCATTCCATATATCATAAAAGTCAACACCTGCGGTGCCATATTTAGTAAAAGTGGGCATTAAATACTAATAAAAATGATGCGTTTTTTGAAAATGTCGGTTTTTCATAAATGACCATTTTCATTAACATACCGTATATTAAAATAATTACATCACAAATAAAATGTATATGCTGTATCTTCTGGGAATAGCCTCCGAAGACCTAATAGAAGAAAACTTACTTCATAATAAATGTAGATCTTGTTAAAGCACACAGTTAATACATTTTTGTAGTGTTTAATGTTTCTGAGTAATTTCTTATTGGTTTCAATTCTAAACTGCATAAACATTACTAAAACGAAAATAATCTTTCGTTTCATCTATCTTTTATTTTGATGCTGGTCATGCAAAGCGAACCTAACCTCAATTGCCCCATAGCAATCAGTTATTAAAATATTTGACTGTTGGTATTGATTTAATTGTTTTTTCACCCAAGCCATTGTAGGATAGGAGTTGGATAGGTAGAGTCAAGCAGAAAAAACAATTAAATCAATATAATGAGTCCTGGGGCTTAACGTACTTACAACATTGTAAGTCACCATTGGGGTTGTCATCTCAGAATAATTTGAGATCACTTTGTGGTTTACCGGGAAACATGCGAGTCAGTTGAGAAATTCAATGTTGCCATGGTAGCTCAGTGGTAGAGCACCCGGCTAGAGATCGGGAGATCCGTGGTTCAGATCCCGGTTATGACACTGAATTGTTCAGTCTGACTCTACCTATCCCACTCCTGTCCTACACACGGCTACAGACCGGGAGATCCGTGGTTCAAATCCCGGCTATACATTGAATTGTTCAGTCTGACTCTACCTATCCAACTCCCATCCTACACACGGCAAGAGACCGGGAGATCCGTGGCTCAAATCCCGGCTATACATTGAATTGTTCAGTCTGACTCTACCTATGTGACTCCTGTCCTACACACGGCTAGAGACCGGCAGATCCGTGGTTCAAACCCCGGCTATACACTGAATTGTTCAGTCTGACTCTCCCTATCCGACTCCTGTCCTACACACGGCTAGAGACCGGGAGATCCGTGGTTCAAATCCCGGTTATACATTGAATTGTTCAGTCTGACTCTACCTATCCAACTCCTGTCCTACACACGGCTACAGACCGGCAGATCCGTGGTTCAAATCCCGGCTATACATTGAATTGTTCAGTCTGACTCTACCTATCCAACTCCTGTCCTACACAGGGCTAGAGACCGGCAGATCCGTGGTTCCAATCCCGGCTATACACTGAATTGTTCAGTCTGACTCTACCTATCCGACTCCTGTCCTACACACGGCTAGAGACCGGCAGATCCGTGGTTCAAATCCCGGCTATACATTGAATTGTTCAGTCTGACTCTACCTATCCAACTCCTGTCCTACACACGGCTAGAGACCGGCAGATCCGTGGTTCAAATCCCGGTTAGACACTGAATTGTTCAGTGTGACTCTAGCTATCCGACTTATGTCCTACATACGGCTAGAGACCGGCAGATCCGTGGTTCAAATCCCGGTTATGACACTGAATTGTTCAGTGTGACTCTACTTATTTGACTGCTGGTTTTAGCTCGAATATTCCCTTGTTTCCTTTCTACTTACAACAAAGCAAGTAATAAGACCATTTTGTTCATGCTTATCTTCATCAACTCGATGCACACAAAAGAAAGATCTTTTGGAAGAAAAAGTAAGGAGTGGATGTTCCCCTTTGTTTGAGTTGTATGTATAGTTAAGAATTACAGAATAGCAGTAATAAAAAGGCGTATTATCAATAAAAGCGAAACACCCACTTTATGAAGCTACTCGTTTATGACTGACAAATCGATGATTGCAATATTAATTCGTATATTTCTTCTTTTTTCTCTTTTCGTAGTCGACGTGCCCTCCCCATATGTAGGACTGACACTCTCCTAGGACTTACAAGAGGATGTCTAGGAATCAGAATTCTGTCGGGGAGCCAACGGCACGAAACCACAGTATGGAGAACCTGGCCTATAGCCAGGCATGAGAGTGACGAAGTGGATGATTTGAAAATATGCAAACGAGAACGAAGATTGGAAAGGTGATGATGAATGGTGGAATGTGTGGCGGGGGAAACCGGGCCCAGACGCCACAGCACCGCCTCCTCCTCTTTAAAACTGTTTTGTTGTTTTGTACTTCCCACGTGGGAGAAAACATTCATTGCTAACGCAACAAGAGTGAATGAAACACGTGTTCAGTCGGCTTCCTTTAAGTCGCTGCATTCATTCGCGACACCTCCGCGATAATGTTCCAGAAGTTTCTGTTCGCGTTGTCGACAGAGGGGTCACTTTTCTATTGGCAGTTCTACCGCGACATCTCCGCGATAATGTTCCAGAAGTTTCTGTTCGCGTTATCGACAAAGGAATCACTTTTCTATTGGCAGTTCTACCGCGACATCTCCGCGATAATGTTCCAGAAGTTTCTGTTCGCGTTATCGACAGAGGGGTCACTTTTCTATTGGCAGTTCTACCGCGACATCTCCGCGATAATGTTCTAGAAGTTTCTGTTCGCGTTATCGACAGAGGGGTCACTTTTCTATTGGCAGTTCTACCGCGACATCTCCGCGATAATGTTCCAGAAGTTTCTGTTCGCGTTGTCGACAGAGGGGTCACTTTTCTATTGACAGGTCTACCGCGACATCTCCACGATAATGTTCCAGAAGTTTCTGTTCGCGTTATCGACAGAGGGGTCACTTTTCTATTGACAGTTCTACCGCGACATCTCCGCGATAATGTTCCAGAAGTTTCTGTTCGCGTTATCGACAGAGGGGTCACTTTTCTATTGGCAGTTCTACCGCGACATCTCCGCGATAATGTTCCAGAAGTTTCTGTTCGCGTTATCGACAGAGGGGTCACTTTTCTATTGGCAGTTCTACCGCGACATCTCCGCGATAATGTTCCAGAAGTTTCTGTTCGCGTTATCGACAGAGGGGTCACTTTTCTATTGGCAGTTCTACCGCGACATCTCCGCGATAATGTTCCAGAAGTTTCTGTTCGCGTTGTCGACAGAGGGGTCACTTTTCTATTGACAGGTCTACCGCGACATCTCCACGATAATGTTCCAGAAGTTTCTGTTCGCGTTATCGACAGAGGGGTCACTTTTCTATTGACAGTTCTACCGCGACATCTCCGTGATAATGTTCCAGAAGTTTCTGTTCGCGTTATCGACAGAGGGGTCACTTTTCTATTGGCAGTTCTACCGCGACATCTCCGCGATAATGTTCCAGAAGTTTCTGTTCGCGTTATCGACAGAGGGGTCACTTTTCTATTGGCAGTTCTACCGCGACATCTCCGCGATAATGTTCCAGAAGTTTCTGTTCGCGTTATCGACAGAGGGGTCACTTTTCTATTGGCAGTTCTACCGCGCAGAGCTACGTAAATGTCCGCATGTCGAAGCGATGGTGAAATAGAACGTCTAATGTGTTTCACATGACTTTCTCTAGCTGTTCCACAAAGAATTTTTCTTAAGAAATGTTGTTCTATTGTATACATCATGCTAATCGAGATAAAAAAACTAAGAACTCGTTTTATTACTTGCTTTTTTGTAGGAGGGAAATAAGGGAATGAAGAGGCTAAATAATAATAATAATAATAATAATAATAATAATAATAAAATATTGCAAAAATTAGTCGGAAAGTTAAGCAACTGAAATTCGGATCTCTTTGCTTCCCGTGAGTAAACAAAACAGAGGTGAAAAGCAAGATGTCTTCCGGTTGAGAAAAGTTTAAGTGAAACCAATACACCGGATTATATCAAAAACGTTTAACTGCACAAAAAATATGTATCACATGAATTGTGTTTTTTAGGAGATCCACATTTTTTGTATACTAAGCTTTTGTCTATATGTTACCAATTACAAACTTTATACAACAACCATCCGAATAAAGAAGTCTTCAGAGGCTACTCCCACAAAATTCAAAATATAGTTATTTGTCATAAAATTTCTTAAAGATATGACCAAAATGAAAGTCTTCGAAAAATGTTCCATGTAAAAGGGTATCCGGGATTTCCTTGAAAATATTCGTGTGCATCCTTGGAGGATACTGAACTTAAATACCAATTTTGGTATTTAACCGACTTTTCCTTTCTGAAAGCATGTCGATATCGAAATTTGGGAAATACCATATCTTCTCTTTTCGGTACATACGCGCCGGAGAGAATAAAACGATGTACCACTCGGCGGACAAAGTATTCAAGAAACAAGTTACGTAAATCTCGTAAACATTTATTGTAAGAACTTTGCATCTGAAACATGCAATTTCAAAGAAAAGAAGTTTACGTTTATATAAACTCCCAAATGATTGTTTCAATGGCAAGTGTATTTGCTGTAAGAGTTTCAGAGCCGAGCGGTAACACACTTCCAGGGAAACCTACCCAGCAATACAGCGCCTGGGGCTGCGCAACTACTTCTGCTCTCATGTGTGGCAGGTAGTAACTCATCTGAACTTCCTGCTGATGGTCTATTCTATTTCATGTTGCATCATCTACAATATTTGGTTGGTTCGTAGTCGGCTTACCCTCCGCATATGTAGGACTGACACTCCCCTAGGACTTACAAGCGGATGTCTAGGGGTCAGAAGTCTGTCGGGGAGCCAACGGCACGAAGCACAGAATGGAGAACCTGGTCCATAGCCAGACATGAGTGTGAGGAAGTGGATGACATGTAGCTGACACTCCTCAAGGACTTACAAGTAGATGTCTAGGGGTCAGAAGTCTGTCGGGGAGCCAACGGCACGAAACAACAGAATGGAGAACCCGGTCCGTAGCCAGGCATGAGTGTGAGGAAGTGGATCATATGTAGGACTGACACTGCTCTAGGACTTACAAGCGGATGTCTAGGGGTCAGAAGTCTGTCGCGGAGCCAACGGCACGAAACACAGAAAGGAGAACCTGGCCCGTAGTCAGACATGAGTGTGAGGAAGTGGATGATATGTAGTTGACACTCCCCTAGGACTTACAAGTAGATGTCTAGAGGTCAGAAGCCTGTCGGGGAGCCAACGGCACGAAACACAGAATGGAGAACCTTGTCAGTAGCTAGACATGAGTGTGAGGAAGCGGATGATATGAAATGCAAGCGAAATTGATTATAGGAAAGGCAATAATGGAGCAATTGGTGGAATGAGTGACGGAGGAAATTGGAGGACCCGGAGAACCCGTCCAGAAGGGAAACAGGTTAAAGTGATAGCCACATCTTTTAAACGCTGTGTACTTTTAATAAACATAGCAAATGTTCGAACGACTACTGCTATGAGAATGTACTTTTAGTAAACATAGCAAATGTTTGAACGACTCCTGCGATGAGAATATACTTTTAGTAAACATAGCAAATGTTTGAACGCCTCCACTGATTAGAATGTACTTTAAGCAGCACAGCAAATGTTCAAACGACTTCTGGGATGAGAATGTACTTTTATGGAACATCAAATATTTGAACGTTTCGTGCGATGAGAATGTACTTTTATGGAACAACAAATGTTTGAAAGTTTACTGCGATGAGAATGTACCTTTTTAAACATAGCAAATGTTTGAACGACTCTTGTTATGAGAATGTACTTTTAGTAAACCTAACAAATGCTTGAACGTTTCCTGCGATGAGAATGTACTTTTATTAAACACAGCAAATGTTTGAACGACTCCTGCGATGAGAATGTACTTTTATGGAACAACAAATGTTTGAACGTTTCATGCGATGAGAATGTACTTTTATTAAACATAGCAAATGTTTGAACGACTATTGCGATGAGAATATACTTTAAACCATAGCAAATGTTTGAACGACTCCTTCGATGAGAATATTCTTTTAGCAAATATGCAAATGTTTGAACGGCTCCTGCAATAAGAATGTACTTTTAACAAACATAGCAAATGTTTGAACGTCTCCTGCGATGTGAATATACTTTTAGTAAATAGGCAAAAGCTTGAACGGCACCTGCGATGAAAATGTACTTTTAATAAACATTGGAAATGTTTGCACGAATCAAGCTAGGAGAATGTACTTTTGGTAACCATAGCAAATGTTTGAAGTACTACTGCGATGAGAATATACTTTTAGTAAAGATAGTAAATTTTTGAACGACTCCTGCAACTAGAATGTAGTTTTAGTAAACATAGCAAATGCTCGAACGACTACTCCGATGAGAATGTACTTTTAGTAAACATAGCAAATGTTTGACCGTCTCCTGCGATGTGAATATACTTTTAGCAATTAGGCAAAAGTTTGAACGGCTCCTGCGATGAGAATGTACTTTTAACAAACATTGGAAATGTTTGAACGACTCAAGCGATGAGAATGTACTTTTAGTAAACATAGCAAATGTTTGAACAACTACTGCTATGAGAATGTACTTTTAGCAAAACAGCAAATGTTTAAACGACTCCTGCGAAGGGAATATACTTTTAGTAAACATAACAAATGACTGAACGTTTCCTGCGATGAGAATGTACTTTTATTATACAAGGCAAATCTTATAATGACTCCTGCGATGAGTATGTACTTTTATTAAACAAAGCAAATGTTTGAAGGTTTCCTGCGATGTGAATGTACTTTTATTAATAATAGCAAATGTTTGCAGGACTCCTGCTATGAGAATGCACTTGTATTAAACATAGCCAATGTTTTAATGACTCCTGCGACGAGAATGTACTTTTAGGAAATATAGCAAATGTTTGAACGACTCCTGCAATGAGAATGTACTTTTATTAAACACAGCAATTGTTTGAACGACTCATGCGATGAAAACGTACTTTTAGTAATCCTAACAAATGTTTGAACGTTTCATGCGATCGAATGTACTTTTATTAAACAGAGCAAATGTCTGTACGACTCCTGCGATGAGAATGTACTTTTATAAAACAAAGCAAATGTTTACACGTTTCCTGCGATGAGAATGTGCTATAATTAAACATAGCAAATATCTGAACGACTCCTGCGATGAGAATATAGTTTTAGTAAACATAGTAAACGTTTGAACGGCTCCTGCGATTAGAATATACTTTTAGTAAACATAGCAAATGTTTGATCGTTTCTTGCGATGAGAATGTACTTTTATGAAACATAGCAAAGGTTTCAACGACTCATGGGATGAGAATGTACTTTTAGTGAACATGGCAAATGTTTGAACGGCTCCACTGATTAGAATGTACTTTAAGCAGCACAGCAAATGTTCAAACAACTCCTACAATGAGAATGTACTTTTAGTAAACATAGGGAGTATATGAACGGCTTCTGCGATGAGAATGTACTTTTAGTAAGCATAGCGAATATTGGAACGACTCCTGCGATGAGAATATACTTTTAGGAACCATAGCAAATGTTTGAACGACTCCTGCGATGAAAATGTACTTTTAGCAGTACAACAAATGCTCGAACGACTACTGCGAAGAGAATGTACTTTTGATAAACATAGCAAATGTTTGAATGTCTTCTATGATAAGAATGTACTTTTAGCTGTACAGTAAATGTTTGAATGTTTCTTGCGATGAGCATGTACTTTTAGTAAACAAAGCAAATGTCTGAACGTTGTCTACGATGAGAATGTACTTTTATTAAACATAAAAAATGTATGAACGTTTCCAGCGATGTTAATCTACTTTTATTAAACAAAACAAATGTGTGAACGTTTCCTGCGATGTTAATGTACGTTTATTAAACACAGCAAATTTTTGAAGGACTCTTGCAATGAGAATGTGCTTTTAATAATCCTAACAAATGCTAGAACGTCTCCTGCGATTATAATGTACTTCTTTAAACATAGGAAATGTTTGAACGTTTCCTGCGATGAGAATGTACTTTTATTAAACATAACAAATGTTTGAATGTTTCCTGCGATGAGAATGTACTTTAATTAAACATAGCAAATGTTTGAACGACTCCTGCGATGAGAATGTACTTTTAATAACCATAGCATATATTTGAACGGCTCCTGCGATGAGAATGTGCTTTTGGTAAACATAATATTTGTTTGAACGTTTCTTGCGATGAGAATGAACTTTTATGAAATATATCAAATGTTTCAACGGTTCGTGCTATGAGATAATACTTTTAGTAAACATGGCAAATGTTTGAACGGCTCCACTGATTAGAATGTACATTAAGCAGCACAGCAAATGTTCAAACGACTTCTGCGATGAGAATGTACTTTTTGTAAACATAGCGAATATATGAAAGGCTACTGCGTTGACAATGTACTTTTAGTAAACATAGAAAATGTTTTAACGACTACTGCTATGAGAATGTACTTTTAGTAAACATAGCAAATGTTTGAAAGATACATGAGATGAGAATATACTTTTAGGAAGTATACAAAATGTTTGAACGACTGTTGCGATGAGAATGTACTTTTAGTAAACATAGCAAATGTTTGAACGACTGCTGCGATGAGAATATACTTTTAGTAAGCATAACAAATGTTTGAACGGCTCCACTGATTAGAATATACTTTAAGCAGCACAGCAAATGTTCAAACGACTTCTGCGATGAGAATGTACTTTTAGTAAAATAGCGAATATATGAAAGGCTACTGCGTTGCCAATGTACTTTTAGTAAACATAGCAAATGTTTGAACGACTCCTGCGATGAGAATATACTTTAAGGATACATAGCAAATGTTTGAACGAATCTTGCAAGGAGAATGTACTTTTAGTAAACATAGCAAATGTTTGAACGACTATTGCGATGAGAATATACTTTAATAAACATAGCAAATGTTTGAACGACTCCTTCGATGAGAATATTCTTTTAGCAAATATGCAAATGTTTGAACGGCTCCTGCAATAAGAATGTACTTTTAACAAACATAGCAAATGTTTGAACGTCTCCTGCGATGTGAATATACTTTTACCAAATAGGCAAAACCTTGAACGGCACCTGCGATGAGAATGTACTTTTAATAAACATTGGAAATGTTTGAACGAATCAAGCTAGGAGAATGTACTTTTGGTAACCATAGCAAATGTTTGAAGTACTACTGCGATGAGAATATACTTTTAGTAAAAATAGTAAATGTTTGAACGACTCCTGCAACTAGAATGCTTTTAGTAAACATAGTAAATGTTTGAGCGACTCCTGCGATGAGAATGTACGTTTAGTAAACATAGCAAATGCTCGAACGACTACTCCGATGAGAATATACTTTTAGTAAACATAGCAAATGTTTGACCGTCTCCTGCGATGTGAATATACTTTTAGCAAATAGGCAAAAGTTTGAACGGCTCCTGCGATGAGAATGTACTTTTAACAAACATTGGAAATGTTTGAACGACTCAAGCGATGAGAATGTACTTTTAATAAACATAGCAAATGTTTGAACAACTACTGCTATGAGAATGTACTTTTAGCAAAACAGCAAATGTTTAAACGACTCCTGCGAAGGGAATGTACTTTTAGTAAACATAACAAATGACTGAACGTTTCCTGCGATGAGAATGTACTTTTATTATACAAGGCAAATCTTATAATGACTCCTGCGATGAGTATGTACTTTTATTAAACATAGCAAATGTTTGAAGGTTTCCTGCGATGTGAATGTACTTTTATTAATAATAGCAAATGTTTGCAGGACTCCTGAACGACTCCTGCAATGAGAATGTACTTTTATTAAACACAGCAATTGTTTGAACGACTCTTGCGATGAAAACGTACTTTTCGTAATCCTAACAAATGTTTGAACGTTTCATGCGATAGAATGTACTTTTATTAAACAGAGCAAATGTCTGTACGACTCCTGCGATGAGAATGTACTTTTATAAAACAAAGCAAATGTTTACACGTTTCCTGCGATGAGAATGTGCTATAATTAAACATAGCAAATATCTGAACGACTCCTGCGATGAGAATATAGTTTTAGTAAACATAGTAAACGTTTGAACGGCTCCTGCGATTAGAATATACTTTTAGTAAACATAGCAAATGTTTGAACGTTTCTTGCGATGAGAATGTACTTTTATGAAACATAGCAAAGGTTTCAACGACTCATGGGATGAGAATGTACTTTTAGTGAACATGGCAAATGTTTGAACGGCTCCACTGATTAGAATGTACTTTAAGCAGCACAGCAAATGTTCAAACAACTCCTACAATGAGAATGTACTTTTAGTAAACATAGGGAGTATATGAACGGCTTCTGCGATGAGAATGTACTTTTAGTAAGCATAGCGAATATTGGAACGACTCCTGCGATGAGAATATACTTTTAGGAACCATAGCAAATGTTTGAACGACTCCTGCGATGAAAATGTACTTTTAGCAGTACAACAAATGCTCGAACGACTACTGCGATGAGAATGTACTTTTGATAAACATAGCAAATGTTTGAATGTCTTCTATGATAAGAATGTACTTTTAGCTGTACAGTAAATGTTTGAATGTTTCTTGCGATGAGCATGTACTTTTAGTAAACAAAGCAAATGTCTGAACGTTGTCTACGATGAGAATGTACTTTTATTAAACATAAAAAATGTATGAACGTTTTCAGCGATGTTAATCTACTTTTATTAAACAAAACAAATGTGTGAACGTTTCCTGCGATGTTAATGTACGTTTATTAAACACAGCAAATTTTTGAAGGACTCTTGCAATGAGAATGTGCTTTTAATAATCCTAACAAATGCTAGAACGTCTCCTGCGATTATAATGTACTTCTTTAAACATAGCAAATGTTTGAACGTTTCCTGCGATGAGAATGTACTTTTATTAAACATAACAAATGTTTGAATGTTTCCTGCGATGAGAATGTACTTTAATTAAACATAGCAAATGTTTGAACGACTCCTGCGATGAGAATGTACTTTTAATAACCATAGCATATATTTGAACGGCTCCTGCGATGAGAATGTGCTTTTGGTAAACATAATATTTGTTTGAACGTTTCTTGCGATGAGAATGAACTTTTATGAAATATATCAAATGTTTCAACGGTTCGTGCTATGAGATAATACTTTTAGTAAACATGGCAAATGTTTGAACGGCTCCACTGATTAGAATGTACAGTAAGCAGCACAACAAATGTTCAAACGACTTCTGCGATGAGAATGTACTTTTTGTAAACATAGCGAATATATGAAAGGCTACTGCGTTGACAATGTACTTTTAGTAAACATAGAAAATGTTTTAACGACTACTGCTATGAGAATGTACTTTTAGTAAACATAGCAAATGTTTGAAAGATACATGAGATGAGAATATACTTTTAGGAAATATACAAAATGTTTGAACAACTCTTGCGATGAGAATGTACTTTTAGTAAACATAGCAAATGTTTGAACGACTCCTGCGATGAGAATATACTTTTAGTAAACATAGCAAATGTTTGAACGCCTCCACTGATTAGAATGTACTTTAACCAGCACAGCAAATGTTCAAACGACTTCTGGGATGAGAATGTACTTTTATGGAACATCAAATATTTGAACGTTTCGTGCTATGAGAATGTACTTTTATGGAACAACAAATGTTTGAAAGTTTCCTGCGATGAGAATGTACCTTTTTAAACATAGCAAATGTTTGAACGACTCTTGTTATGAGAATGTACTTTTAGTAAACCTAACAAATGTTTGAACGTTTCCTGCGATGAGAATGTACTTTTATTAAACACAGCAAATGTTTGAACGACTCCTGCGATGAGAATGTACTTTTATGGAACAACAAATGTTTGAACGTTTCATGCGATGAGAATGTACTTTTATTAAACATAGCAAATGTTTGAACGACTATTGCGATGAGAATATACTTTAAACCATAGCAAATGTTTGAACGACTCCTTCGATGAGAATATTCTTTTAGCAAATATGCAAATGTTTGAACGGCTCCTGCAATAAGAATGTACTTTTAACAAACATAGCAAATGTTTGAACGTCTCCTGCGATGTGAATATACTTTTAGTAAATAGGCAAAAGCTTGAACGGCACCTGCGATGAAAATGTACTTTTAATAAACATTGGAAATGTTTGCACGAATCAAGCTAGGAGAATGTACTTTTGGTAACCATAGCAAATGTTTGAAGTACTACTGCGATGAGAATATACTTTTAGTAAAGATAGTAAATTTTTGAACGACTCCTGCAATTAGAATGTAGTTTTAGTAAACATAGTAAATGTTTGAGCGACTCCTGCGATGAGAATGTAGTTTTAGTAAACATAGCAAATGCTCGAACGACTACTCCGATGAGAATGTACTTTTAGTAAACATAGCAAATGTTTGACCGTCTCCTGCGATGTGAATATACTTTTAGCAATTAGGCAAAAGTTTGAACGGCTCCTGCGATGAGAATGTACTTTTAACAAACATTGGAAATGTTTGAACGACTCAAGCGATGAGAATGTACTTTTAGTAAACATAGCAAATGTTTGAACAACTACTGCTATGAGAATGTACTTTTAGCAAAACAGCTAATGTTTAAACGACTCCTGCGAAGGGAATGTACTTTTAGTAAACATAACAAATGACTGAACGTTTCCTGCGATGAGAATGTACTTTTATTATACAAGGCAAATCTTATAATGACTCCTGCGATGAGTATGTACTTTTATTAAACAAAGCAAATGTTTGAAGGTTTCCTGCGATGTGAATGTACTTTTATTAATAATAGCAAATGTTTGCAGGACTCCTGCTATGAGAATGCACTTGTATTAAACATAGCCAATGTTTTAATGACTCCTGCGACGAGAATGTACTTTTAGGAAATATAGCAAATGTTCGAACGACTCCTGCAATGAGAATGTACTTTTATTAAACACAGCAATTGTTTGAACGACTCATGCGATGAAAACGTACTTTTAGTAATCCTAACAAATGTTTGAACGTTTCATGCGATCGAATGTACTTTTATTAAACAGAGCAAATGTCTGTACGACTCCTGCGATGAGAATGTACTTTTATAAAACAAAGCAAATGTTTACACGTTTCCTGCGATGAGAATGTGCTATAATTAAACATAGCAAATATCTGAACGACTCCTGCGATGAGAATATAGTTTTAGTAAACATAGTAAACGTTTGAACGGCTCCTGCGATTAGAATATACTTTTAGTAAACATAGCAAATGTTTGAACGTTTCTTGCGATGAGAATGTACTTTTATGAAACATAGCAAAGGTTTCAACGACTCATGGGATGAGAATGTACTTTTAGTGAACATGGCAAATGTTTGAACGGCTCCACTGATTAGAATGTACTTTAAGCAGCACAGCAAATGTTCAAACAACTCCTACAATGAGAATGTACTTTTAGTAAACATAGGGAGTATATGAACGGCTTCTGCGATGAGAATGTACTTTTAGTAAGCATAGCGAATATTGGAACGACTCCTGCGATGAGAATATACTTTTAGGAACCATAGCAAATGTTTGAACGACTCCTGCGATGAAAATGTACTTTTAGCAGTACAACAAATGCTCGAACGACTACTGCGATGAGAATGTACTTTTGATAAACATAGCAAATGTTTGAATGTCTTCTATGATAAGAATGTACTTTTAGCTGTACAGTAAATGTTTGAATGTTTCTTGCGATGAGCATGTACTTTTAGTAAACAAAGCAAATGTCTGAACGTTGTCTACGATGAGAATGTACTTTTATTAAACATAAAAAATGTATGAACGTTTCCAGCGATGTTAATCTACTTTTATTAAACAAAACAAATGTGTGAACGTTTCCTGCGATGTTAATGTACGTTTATTAAACACAGCAAATTTTTGAAGGACTCTTGCAATGAGAATGTGCTTTTAATAATCCTAACAAATGCTAGAACGTCTCCTGCGATTATAATGTACTTCTTTAAACATAGCAAATGTTTGAACGTTTCCTGCGATGAGAATGTACTTTTATTAAACATAACAAATGTTTGAATGTTTCCTGCGATGAGAATGTACTTTAATTAAACATAGCAAATGTTTGAACGACTCCTGCGATGAGAATGTACTTTTAATAACCATAGCATATATTTGAACGGCTCCTGCGATGAGAATGTGCTTTTGGTAAACATAATATTTGTTTGAACGTTTCTTGCGATGAGAATGAACTTTTATGAAATATATCAAATGTTTCAACGGTTCGTGCTATGAGATAATACTTTTAGTAAACATGGCAAATGTTTGAACGGCTCCACTGATTAGAATGTACATTAAGCAGCACAGCAAATGTTCAAACGACTTCTGCGATGAGAATGTACTTTTTGTAAACATAGCGAATATATGAAAGGCTACTGCGTTGACAATGTACTTTTAGTAAACATAGAAAATGTTTTAACGACTACTGCTATGAGAATGTACTTTTAGTAAACATAGCAAATGTTTGAAAGATACATGAGATGAGAATATACTTTTAGGAAGTATACAAAATGTTTGAACGACTGTTGCGATGAGAATGTACTTTTAGTAAACATAGCAAATGTTTGAACGACTGCTGCGATGAGAATATACTTTTAGTAAGCATAACAAATGTTTGAACGGCTCCACTGATTAGAATGTACTTTAAGCAGCACAGCAAATGTTCAAACGACTTCTGCGATGAGAATGTACTTTTAGTAAAATAGCGAATATATGAAAGGCTACTGCGTTGCCAATGTACTTTTAGTAAACATAGCAAATGTTTGAACGACTCCTGCGATGAGAATATACTTTAAGGATACATAGCAAATGTTTGAACGAATCTTGCAAGGAGAATGTACTTTTAGTAAACATAGCAAATGTTTGAACGACTATTGCGATGAGAATATACTTTAATAAACATAGCAAATGTTTGAACGACTCCTTCGATGAGAATATTATTTTAGCAAATATGCAAATGTTTGAACGGCTCCTGCAATAAGAATGTACTTTTAACAAACATAGCAAATGTTTGAACGTCTCCTGCGATGTGAATATACTTTTACCAAATAGGCAAAACCTTGAACGGCAACTGCGATGAGAATGTACTTTTAATAAACATTGGAAATGTTTGAACGAATCAAGCTAGGAGAATGTACTTTTGGTAACCATAGCAAATGTTTGAAGTACTACTGCGATGAGAATATACTTTTAGTAAAAATAGTAAATGTTTGAACGACTCCTGCAACTAGAATGCTTTTAGTAAACATAGTAAATGTTTGAGCGACTCCTGCGATGAGAATGTACGTTTAGTAAACATAGCAAATGCTCGAACGACTACATCGATGAGAATATACTTTTAGTAAACATAGCAAATGTTTGACCGTCTCCTGCGATGTGAATATACTTTTAGCAAATAGGCAAAAGTTTGAACGGCTCCTGCGATGAGAATGTACTTTTAACAAACATTGGAAATGTTTGAACGACTCAAGCGATGAGAATGTACTTTTAATAAACATAGCAAATGTTTGAACAACTACTGCTATGAGAATGTACTTTTAGCAAAACAGCAAATGTTTAAACGACTCCTGCGAAGGGAATGTACTTTTAGTAAACATAACAAATGACTGAACGTTTCCTGCGATGAGAATGTACTTTTATTATACAAGGCAAATCTTATAATGACTCCTGCGATGAGTATGTACTTTTATTAAACATAGCAAATGTTTGAAGGTTTCCTGCGATGTGAATGTACTTTTATTAATAATAGCAAATGTTTGCAGGACTCCTGAACGACTCCTGCAATGAGAATGTACTTTTATTAAACACAGCAATTGTTTGAACGACTCTTGCGATGAAAACGTACTTTTCGTAATCCTAACAAATGTTTGAACGTTTCATGCGATAGAATGTACTTTTATTAAACAGAGCAAATGTCTGTACGACTCCTGCGATGAGAATGTACTTTTATAAAACAAAGCAAATGTTTACACGTTTCCTGCGATGAGAATGTGCTATAATTAAACATAGCAAATATCAGAACGACTCCTGCGATGAGAATATAGTTTTAGTAAACATAGTAAACGTTTGAACGGCTCCTGCGATTAGAATATACTTTTAGTAAACATAGCAAATGTTTGAACGTTTCTTGCGATGAGAATGTACTTTTATGAAACATAGCAAAGGTTTCAACGACTCATGGGATGAGAATGTACTTTTAGTGAACATGGCAAATGTTTGAACGGCTCCACTGATTAGAATGTACTTTAAGCAGCACAGCAAATGTTCAAACAACTCCTACAATGAGAATGTACTTTTAGTAAACATAGGGAGTATATGAACGGCTTCTGCGATGAGAATGTACTTTTAGTAAGCATAGCGAATATTGGAACGACTCCTGCGATGAGAATATACTTTTAGGAACCATAGCAAATGTTTGAACGACTCCTGCGATGAAAATGTACTTTTAGCAGTACAACAAATGCTCGAACGACTACTGCGATGAGAATGTACTTTTGATAAACATAGCAAATGTTTGAATGTCTTCTATGATAAGAATGTACTTTTAGCTGTACAGTAAATGTTTGAATGTTTCTTGCGATGAGCATGTACTTTTAGTAAACAAAGCAAATGTCTGAACGTTGTCTACGATGAGAATGTACTTTTATTAAACATAAAAAATGTATGAACGTTTTCAGCGATGTTAATCTACTTTTATTAAACAAAACAAATGTGTGAACGTTTCCTGCGATGTTAATGTACGTTTATTAAACACAGCAAATTTTTGAAGGACTCTTGCAATGAGAATGTGCTTTTAATAATCCTAACAAATGCTAGAACGTCTCCTGCGATTATAATGTACTTCTTTAAACATAGCAAATGTTTGAACGTTTCCTGCGATGAGAATGTACTTTTATTAAACATAACAAATGTTTGAATGTTTCCTGCGATGAGAATGTACTTTAATTAAACATAGCAAATGTTTGAACGACTCCTGCGATGAGAATGTACTTTTAATAACCATAGCATATATTTGAACGGCTCCTGCGATGAGAATGTGCTTTTGGTAAACATAATATTTGTTTGAACGTTTCTTGCGATGAGAATGAACTTTTATGAAATATATCAAATGTTTCAACGGTTCGTGCTATGAGATAATACTTTTAGTAAACATGGCAAATGTTTGAACGGCTCCACTGATTAGAATGTACATTAAGCAGCACAGCAAATGTTCAAACGACTTCTGCGATGAGAATGTACTTTTTGTAAACATAGCGAATATATGAAAGGCTACTGCGTTGACAATGTACTTTTAGTAAACATAGAAAATGTTTTAACGACTACTGCTATGAGAATGTACTTTTAGTAAACATAGCAAATGATTGAAAGATACATGAGATGAGAATATACTTTTAGGAAATATACAAAATGTTTGAACAACTCTTGCGATGAGAATGTACTTTTAGTAAACATAGCAAATGTTTGAACGCCTCCACTGATTAGAATGTACTTTAACCAGCACAGCAAATGTTCAAACGACTTCTGGGATGAGAATGTACTTTTATGGAACATCAAATATTTGAACGTTTCGTGCGATGAGAATGTACTTTTATGGAACAACAAATGTTTGAAAGTTTCCTGCGATGAGAATGTACCTTTTTAAACATAGCAAATGTTTGAACGACTCTTGTTATGAGAATGTACTTTTAGTAAACCTAACAAATGTTTGAACGTTTCCTGCGATGAGAATGTACTTTTATTAAACACAGCAAATGTTTGAACGACTCCTGCGATGAGAATGTACTTTTATGGAACAACAAATGTTTGAACGTTTCATGCGATGAGAATGTACTTTTATTAAACATAGCAAATGTTTGAACGACTATTGCGATGAGAATATACTTTAAACCATAGCAAATGTTTGAACGACTCCTTCGATGAGAATATTCTTTTAGCAAATATGCAAATGTTTGAACGGCTCCTGCAATAAGAATGTACTTTTAACAAACATAGCAAATGTTTGAACGTCTCCTGCGATGTGAATATACTTTTAGTAAATAGGCAAAAGCTTGAACGGCACCTGCGATGAAAATGTACTTTTAATAAACATTGGAAATGTTTGCACGAATCAAGCTAGGAGAATGTACTTTTGGTAACCATAGCAAATGTTTGAAGTACTACTGCGATGAGAATATACTTTTAGTAAAGATAGTAAATTTTTGAACGACTCCTGCAATTAGAATGTAGTTTTAGTAAACATAGTAAATGTTTGAGCGACTCCTGCGATGAGAATGTAGTTTTAGTAAACATAGCAAATGCTCGAACGACTACTCCGATGAGAATGTACTTTTAGTAAACATAGCAAATGTTTGACCGTCTCCTGCGATGTGAATATACTTTTAGCAATTAGGCAAAAGTTTGAACGGCTCCTGCGATGAGAATGTACTTTTAACAAACATTGGAAATGTTTGAACGACTCAAGCGATGAGAATGTACTTTTAGTAAACATAGCAAATGTTTGAACAACTACTGCTATGAGAATGTACTTTTAGCAAAACAGCTAATGTTTAAACGACTCCTGCGAAGGGAATGTACTTTTAGTAAACATAACAAATGACTGAACGTTTCCTGCGATGAGAATGTACTTTTATTATACAAGGCAAATCTTATAATGACTCCTGCGATGAGTATGTACTTTTATTAAACAAAGCAAATGTTTGAAGGTTTCCTGCGATGTGAATGTACTTTTATTAATAATAGCAAATGTTTGCAGGACTCCTGCTATGAGAATGCACTTGTATTAAACATAGCCAATGTTTTAATGACTCCTGCGACGAGAATGTACTTTTAGGAAATATAGCAAATGTTCGAACGACTCCTGCAATGAGAATGTACTTTTATTAAACACAGCAATTGTTTGAACGACTCATGCGATGAAAACGTACTTTTAGTAATCCTAACAAATGTTTGAACGTTTCATGCGATCGAATGTACTTTTATTAAACAGAGCAAATGTCTGTACGACTCCTGCGATGAGAATGTACTTTTATAAAACAAAGCAAATGTTTACACGTTTCCTGCGATGAGAATGTGCTATAATTAAACATAGCAAATATCTGAACGACTCCTGCGATGAGAATATAGTTTTAGTAAACATAGTAAACGTTTGAACGGCTCCTGCGATTAGAATATACTTTTAGTAAACATAGCAAATGTTTGAACGTTTCTTGCGATGAGAATGTACTTTTATGAAACATAGCAAATGTTTCAACGACTCATGGGATGAGAATGTACTTTTAGTGAACATGGCAAATGTTTGAACGGCTCCACTGATTAGAATGTACTTTAAGCAGCACAGCAAATGTTCAAACAACTCCTACAATGAGAATGTACTTTTAGTAAACATAGGGAGTATATGAACGGCTTCTGCGATGAGAATGTACTTTTAGTAAGCATAGCGAATATTGGAACGACTCCTGCGATGAGAATATACTTTTAGGAACCATAGCAAATGTTTGAACGACTCCTGCGATGAAAATGTACTTTTAGCAGTACAACAAATGCTCGAACGACTACTGCGATGAGAATGTACTTTTGATAAACATAGCAAATGTTTGAATGTCTTCTATGATAAGAATGTACTTTTAGCTGTACAGTAAATGTTTGAATGTTTCTTGCGATGAGCATGTACTTTTAGTAAACAAAGCAAATGTCTGAACGTTGTCTACGATGAGAATGTACTTTTATTAAACATAAAAAATGTATGAACGTTTCCAGCGATGTTAATCTACTTTTATTAAACAAAACAAATGTGTGAACGTTTCCTGCGATGTTAATGTACGTTTATTAAACACAGCAAATTTTTGAAGGACTCTTGCAATGAGAATGTGCTTTTAATAATCCTAACAAATGCTAGAACGTCTCCTGCGATTATAATGTACTTCTTTAAACATAGCAAATGTTTGAACGTTTCCTGCGATGAGAATGTACTTTTATTAAACATAACAAATGTTTGAATGTTTCCTGCGATGAGAATGTACTTTAATTAAACATAGCAAATGTTTGAACGACTCCTGCGATGAGAATGTACTTTTAATAACCATAGCATATATTTGAACGGCTCCTGCGATGAGAATGTGCTTTTGGTAAACATAATATTTGTTTGAACGTTTCTTGCGATGAGAATGAACTTTTATGAAATATATCAAATGTTTCAACGGTTCGTGCTATGAGATAATACTTTTAGTAAACATGGCAAATGTTTGAACGGCTCCACTGATTAGAATGTACATTAAGCAGCACAGCAAATGTTCAAACGACTTCTGCGATGAGAATGTACTTTTTGTAAACATAGCGAATATATGAAAGGCTACTGCGTTGACAATGTACTTTTAGTAAACATAGAAAATGTTTTAACGACTACTGCTATGAGAATGTACTTTTAGTAAACATAGCAAATGTTTGAAAGATACATGAGATGAGAATATACTTTTAGGAAGTATACAAAATGTTTGAACGACTGTTGCGATGAGAATGTACTTTTAGTAAACATAGCAAATGTTTGAACGACTGCTGCGATGAGAATATACTTTTAGTAAGCATAACAAATGTTTGAACGGCTCCACTGATTAGAATGTACTTTAAGCAGCACAGCAAATGTTCAAACGACTTCTGCGTTGCCAATGTACTTTTAGTAAACATAGCAAATGTTTGAACGACTCCTGCGATGAGAATATACTTTAAGGATACATAGCAAATGTTTGAACGAATCTTGCAAGGAGAATGTACTTTTAGTAAACATAGCAAATGTTTGAACGACTATTGCGATGAGAATATACTTTAATAAACATAGCAAATGTTTGAACGACTCCTTCGATGAGAATATTCTTTTAGCAAATATGCAAATGTTTGAACGGCTCCTGCAATAAGAATGTACTTTTAACAAACATAGCAAATGTTTGAACGTCTCCTGCGATGTGAATATACTTTTACCAAATAGGCAAAACCTTGAACGGCAACTGCGATGAGAATGTACTTTTAATAAACATTGGAAATGTTTGAACGAATCAAGCTAGGAGAATGTACTTTTGGTAACCATAGCAAATGTTTGAAGTACTACTGCGATGAGAATATACTTTTAGTAAAAATAGTAAATGTTTGAACGACTCCTGCAACTAGAATGCTTTTAGTAAACATAGTAAATGTTTGAGCGACTCCTGCGATGAGAATGTACGTTTAGTAAACATAGCAAATGCTCGAACGACTACTCCGATGAGAATATACTTTTAGTAAACATAGCAAATGTTTGACCGTCTCCTGCGATGTGAATATACTTTTAGCAAATAGGCAAAAGTTTGAACGGCTCCTGCGATGAGAATGTACTTTTAACAAACATTGGAAATGTTTGAACGACTCAAGCGATGAGAATGTACTTTTAATAAACATAGCAAATGTTTGAACAACTACTGCTATGAGAATGTACTTTTAGCAAAACAGCAAATGTTTAAACGACTCCTGCGAAGGGAATGTACTTTTAGTAAACATAACAAATGACTGAACGTTTCCTGCGATGAGAATGTACTTTTATTATACAAGGCAAATCTTATAATGACTCCTGCGATGAGTATGTACTTTTATTAAACATAGCAAATGTTTGAAGGTTTCCTGCGATGTGAGTGTACTTTTATTAATAATAGCAAATGTTTGCAGGACTCCTGAACGACTCCTGCAATGAGAATGTACTTTTATTAAACACAGCAATTGTTTGAACGACTCTTGCGATGAAAACGTACTTTTCGTAATCCTAACAAATGTTTGAACGTTTCATGCGATAGAATGTACTTTTATTAAACAGAGCAAATGTCTGTACGACTCCTGCGATGAGAATGTACTTTTATAAAACAAAGCAAATGTTTACACGTTTCCTGCGATGAGAATGTGCTATAATTAAACATAGCAAATATCTGAACGACTCCTGCGATGAGAATATAGTTTTAGTAAACATAGTAAACGTTTGAACGGCTCCTGCGATTAGAATATACTTTTAGTAAACATAGCAAATGTTTGAACGTTTCTTGCGATGAGAATGTACTTTTATGAAACATAGCAAAGGTTTCAACGACTCATGGGATGAGAATGTACTTTTAGTGAACATGGCAAATGTTTGAACGGCTCCACTGATTAGAATGTACTTTAAGCAGCACAGCAAATGTTCAAACAACTCCTACAATGAGAATGTACTTTTAGTAAACATAGGGAGTATATGAACGGCTTCTGCGATGAGAATGTACTTTTAGTAAGCATAGCGAATATTGGAACGACTCCTGCGATGAGAATATACTTTTAGGAACCATAGCAAATGTTTGAACGACTCCTGCGATGAAAATGTACTTTTAGCAGTACAACAAATGCTCGAACGACTACTGCGATGAGAATGTACTTTTGATAAACATAGCAAATGTTTGAATGTCTTCTATGATAAGAATGTACTTTTAGCTGTACAGTAAATGTTTGAATGTTTCTTGCGATGAGCATGTACTTTTAGTAAACAAAGCAAATGTCTGAACGTTGTCTACGATGAGAATGTACTTTTATTAAACATAAAAAATGTATGAACGTTTTCAGCGATGTTAATCTACTTTTATTAAACAAAACAAATGTGTGAACGTTTCCTGCGATGTTAATGTACGTTTATTAAACACAGCAAATTTTTGAAGGACTCTTGCAATGAGAATGTGCTTTTAATAATCCTAACAAATGCTAGAACGTCTCCTGCGATTATAATGTACTTCTTTAAACATAGCAAATGTTTGAACGTTTCCTGCGATGAGAATGTACTTTTATTAAACATAACAAATGTTTGAATGTTTCCTGCGATGAGAATGTACTTTAATTAAACATAGCAAATGTTTGAACGACTCCTGCGATGAGAATGTACTTTTAATAACCATAGCATATATTTGAACGGCTCCTGCGATGAGAATGTGCTTTTGGTAAACATAATATTTGTTTGAACGTTTCTTGCGATGAGAATGAACTTTTATGAAATATATCAAATGTTTCAACGGTTCGTGCTATGAGATAATACTTTTAGTAAACATGGCAAATGTTTGAACGGCTCCACTGATTAGAATGTACATTAAGCAGCACAGCAAATGTTCAAACGACTTCTGCGATGAGAATGTACTTTTTGTAAACATAGCGAATATATGAAAGGCTACTGCGTTGACAATGTACTTTTAGTAAACATAGAAAATGTTTTAACGACTACTGCTATGAGAATGTACTTTTAGTAAACATAGCAAATGTTTGAAATATACATGAGATGAGAATATACTTTTAGGAAGTATACAAAATGTTTGAACGACTGTTGCGATGAGAATGTACTTTTAGTAAACATAGCAAATGTTTGAACGACTGCTGCGATGAGAATATACTTTTAGTAAGCATAACAAATGTTTGAACGGCTCCACTGATTAGAATGTACTTTAAGCAGCACAGCAAATGTTCAAACGACTTCTGCGATGAGAATGTACTTTTAGTAAAATAGCGAATATATGAAAGGCTACTGCGTTGCCAATGTACTTTTAGTAAACATAGCAAATGTTTGAACGACTCCTGCGATGAGAATATACTTTAAGGATACATAGCAAATGTTTGAACGAATCTTGCAAGGAGAATGTACTTTTAGTAAACATAGCAAATGTTTGAACGACTATTGCGATGAGAATATACTTTAATAAACATAGCAAATGTTTGAACGACTCCTTCGATGAGAATATTCTTTTAGCAAATATGCAAATGTTTGAACGGCTCCTGCAATAAGAATGTACTTTTAACAAACATAGCAAATGTTTGAACGTCTCCTGCGATGTGAATATACTTTTACCAAATAGGCAAAACCTTGAACGGCAACTGCGATGAGAATGTACTTTTAATAAACATTGGAAATGTTTGAACGAATCAAGCTAGGAGAATGTACTTTTGGTAACCATAGCAAATGTTTGAAGTACTACTGCGATGAGAATATACTTTTAGTAAAAATAGTAAATGTTTGAACGACTCCTGCAACTAGAATGCTTTTAGTAAACATAGTAAATGTTTGAGCGACTCCTGCGATGAGAATGTACGTTTAGTAAACATAGCAAATGCTCGAACGACTACTCCGATGAGAATATACTTTTAGTAAACATAGCAAATGTTTGACCGTCTCCTGCGATGTGAATATACTTTTAGCAAATAGGCAAAAGTTTGAACGGCTCCTGCGATGAGAATGTACTTTTAACAAACATTGGAAATGTTTGAACGACTCAAGCGATGAGAATGTACTTTTAATAAACATAGCAAATGTTTGAACAACTACTGCTATGAGAATGTACTTTTAGCAAAACAGCAAATGTTTAAACGACTCCTGCGAAGGGAATGTACTTTTAGTAAACATAACAAATGACTGAACGTTTCCTGCGATGAGAATGTACTTTTATTATACAAGGCAAATCTTATAATGACTCCTGCGATGAGTATGTACTTTTATTAAACATAGCAAATGTTTGAAGGTTTCCTGCGATGTGAATGTACTTTTATTAATAATAGCAAATGTTTGCAGGACTCCTGAACGACTCCTGCAATGAGAATGTACTTTTATTAAACACAGCAATTGTTTGAACGACTCTTGCGATGAAAACGTACTTTTCGTAATCCTAACAAATGTTTGAACGTTTCATGCGATAGAATGTACTTTTATTAAACAGAGCAAATGTCTGTACGACTCCTGCGATGAGAATGTACTTTTATAAAACAAAGCAAATGTTTACACGTTTCCTGCGATGAGAATGTGCTATAATTAAACATAGCAAATATCTGAACGACTCCTGCGATGAGAATATAGTTTTAGTAAACATAGTAAACGTTTGAACGGCTCCTGCGATTAGAATATACTTTTAGTAAACATAGCAAATGTTTGAACGTTTCTTGCGATGAGAATGTACTTTTATGAAACATAGCAAAGGTTTCAACGACTCATGGGATGAGAATGTACTTTTAGTGAACATGGCAAATGTTTGAACGGCTCCACTGATTAGAATGTACTTTAAGCAGCACAGCAAATGTTCAAACAACTCCTACAATGAGAATGTACTTTTAGTAAACATAGGGAGTATATGAACGGCTTCTGCGATGAGAATGTACTTTTAGTAAGCATAGCGAATATTGGAACGACTCCTGCGATGAGAATATACTTTTAGGAACCATAGCAAATGTTTGAACGACTCCTGCGATGAAAATGTACTTTTAGCAGTACAACAAATGCTCGAACGACTACTGCGATGAGAATGTACTTTTGATAAACATAGCAAATGTTTGAATGTCTTCTATGATAAGAATGTACTTTTAGCTGTACAGTAAATGTTTGAATGTTTCTTGCGATGAGCATGTACTTTAAGTAAACAAAGCAAATGTCTGAACGTTGTCTACGATGAGAATGTACTTTTATTAAACATAAAAAATGTATGAACGTTTTCAGCGATGTTAATCTACTTTTATTAAACAAAACAAATGTGTGAACGTTTCCTGCGATGTTAATGTACGTTTATTAAACACAGCAAATTTTTGAAGGACTCTTGCAATGAGAATGTGCTTTTAATAATCCTAACAAATGCTAGAACGTCTCCTGCGATTATAATGTACTTCTTTAAACATAGCAAATGTTTGAACGTTTCCTGCGATGAGAATGTACTTTTATTAAACATAACAAATGTTTGAATGTTTCCTGCGATGAGAATGTACTTTAATTAAACATAGCAAATGTTTGAACGACTCCTGCGATGAGAATGTACTTTTAATAACCATAGCATATATTTGAACGGCTCCTGCGATGAGAATGTGCTTTTGGTAAACATAATATTTGTTTGAACGTTTCTTGCGATGAGAATGAACTTTTATGAAATATATCAAATGTTTCAACGGTTCGTGCTATGAGATAATACTTTTAGTAAACATGGCAAATGTTTGAACGGCTCCACTGATTAGAATGTACATTAAGCAGCACAGCAAATGTTCAAACGACTTCTGCGATGAGAATGTACTTTTTGTAAACATAGCGAATATATGAAAGGCTACTGCGTTGACAATGTACTTTTAGTAAACATAGAAAATGTTTTAACGACTACTGCTATGAGAATGTACTTTTAGTAAACATAGCAAATGATTGAAAGATACATGAGATGAGAATATACTTTTAGGAAATATACAAAATGTTTGAACAACTCTTGCGATGAGAATGTACTTTTAGTAAACATAGCAAATGTTTGAACGCCTCCACTGATTAGAATGTACTTTAACCAGCACAGCAAATGTTCAAACGACTTCTGGGATGAGAATGTACTTTTATGGAACATCAAATATTTGAACGTTTCGTGCGATGAGAATGTACTTTTATGGAACAACAAATGTTTGAAAGTTTCCTGCGATGAGAATGTACCTTTTTAAACATAGCAAATGTTTGAACGACTCTTGTTATGAGAATGTACTTTTAGTAAACCTAACAAATGTTTGAACGTTTCCTGCGATGAGAATGTACTTTTATTAAACACAGCAAATGTTTGAACGACTCCTGCGATGAGAATGTACTTTTATGGAACAACAAATGTTTGAACGTTTCATGCGATGAGAATGTACTTTTATTAAACATAGCAAATGTTTGAACGACTATTGCGATGAGAATATACTTTAAACCATAGCAAATGTTTGAACGACTCCTTCGATGAGAATATAGTTTTAGTAAACATAGTAAACGTTTGAACGGCTCCTGCGATTAGAATATACTTTTAGTAAACATAGCAAATGTTTGATCGTTTCTTGCGATGAGAATGTACTTTTATGAAACATAGCAAAGGTTTCAACGACTCATGGGATGAGAATGTACTTTTAGTGAACATGGCAAATGTTTGAACGGCTCCACTGATTAGAATGTACTTTAAGCAGCACAGCAAATCTTCAAACAACTCCTACAATGAGAATGTACTTTTAGTAAACATAGGGAGTATATGAACGGCTTCTGCGATGAGAATGTACTTTTAGTAAGCATAGCGAATATTGGAACGACTCCTGCGATGAGAATATACTTTTAGGAACCATAGCAAATGTTTGAACGACTCCTGCGATGAAAATGTACTTTTAGCAGTACAACAAATGCTCGAACGACTACTGCGATGAGAATGTACTTTTGATAAACATAGCAAATGTTTGAATGTCTTCTATGATAAGAATGTACTTTTAGCTGTACAGTAAATGTTTGAATGTTTCTTGCGATGAGCATGTACTTTTAGTAAACAAAGCAAATGTCTGAACGTTGTCTACGATGAGAATGTACTTTTATTAAACATAAAAAATGTATGAACGTTTCCAGCGATGTTAATCTACTTTTATTAAACAAAACAAATGTGTGAACGTTTCCTGCGATGTTAATGTACGTTTATTAAACACAGCAAATTTTTGAAGGACTCTTGCAATGAGAATGTGCTTTTAATAATCCTAACAAATGCTAGAACGTCTCCTGCGATTATAATGTACTTCTTTAAACATAGCAAATGTTTGAACGTTTCCTGCGATGAGAATGTACTTTTATTAAACATAACAAATGTTTGAATGTTTCCTGCGATGAGAATGTACTTTAATTAAACATAGCAAATGTTTGAACGACTCCTGCGATGAGAATGTACTTTTAATAACCATAGCATATATTTGAACGGCTCCTGCGATGAGAATGTGCTTTTGGTAAACATAATATTTGTTTGAACGTTTCTTGCGATGAGAATGAACTTTTATGAAATATATCAAATGTTTCAACGGTTCGTGCTATGAGATAATACTTTTAGTAAACATGGCAAATGTTTGAACGGCTCCACTGATTAGAATGTACATTAAGCAGCACAGCAAATGTTCAAACGACTTCTGCGATGAGAATGTACTTTTTGTAAACATAGCGAATATATGAAAGGCTACTGCGTTGACAATGTACTTTTAGTAAACATAGAAAATGTTTTAACGACTACTGCTATGAGAATGTACTTTTAGTAAACATAGCAAATGTTTGAAATATACATGAGATGAGAATATACTTTTAGGAAGTATACAAAATGTTTGAACGACTGTTGCGATGAGAATGTACTTTTAGTAAACATAGCAAATGTTTGAACGACTGCTGCGATGAGAATATACTTTTAGTAAGCATAACAAATGTTTGAACGGCTCCACTGATTAGAATGTACTTTAAGCAGCACAGCAAATGTTCAAACGACTTCTGCGATGAGAATGTACTTTTAGTAAAATAGCGAATATATGAAAGGCTACTGCGTTGCCAATGTACTTTTAGTAAACATAGCAAATGTTTGAACGACTCCTGCGATGAGAATATACTTTAAGGATACATAGCAAATGTTTGAACGAATCTTGCAAGGAGAATGTACTTTTAGTAAACATAGCAAATGTTTGAACGACTATTGCGATGAGAATATACTTTAATAAACATAGCAAATGTTTGAACGACTCCTTCGATGAGAATATTCTTTTAGCAAATATGCAAATGTTTGAACGGCTCCTGCAATAAGAATGTACTTTTAACAAACATAGCAAATGTTTGAACGTCTCCTGCGATGTGAATATACTTTTACCAAATAGGCAAAACCTTGAACGGCAACTGCGATGAGAATGTACTTTTAATAAACATTGGAAACGTTTGAACGAATCAAGCTAGGAGAATGTACTTTTGGTAACCATAGCAAATGTTTGAAGTACTACTGCGATGAGAATATACTTTTAGTAAAAATAGTAAATGTTTGAACGACTCCTGCAACTAGAATGCTTTTAGTAAACATAGTAAATGTTTGAGCGACTCCTGCGATGAGAATGTACGTTTAGTAAACATAGCAAATGCTCGAACGACTACTCCGATGAGAATATACTTTTAGTAAACATAGCAAATGTTTGACCGTCTCCTGCGATGTGAATATACTTTTAGCAAATAGGCAAAAGTTTGAACGGCTCCTGCGATGAGAATGTACTTTTAACAAACATTGGAAATGTTTGAACGACTCAAGCGATGAGAATGTACTTTTAATAAACATAGCAAATGTTTGAACAACTACTGCTATGAGAATGTACTTTTAGCAAAACAGCAAATGTTTAAACGACTCCTGCGAAGGGAATGTACTTTTAGTAAACATAACAAATGACTGAACGTTTCCTGCGATGAGAATGTACTTTTATTATACAAGGCAAATCTTATAATGACTCCTGCGATGAGTATGTACTTTTATTAAACATAGCAAATGTTTGAAGGTTTCCTGCGATGTGAATGTACTTTTATTAATAATAGCAAATGTTTGCAGGACTCCTGAACGACTCCTGCAATGAGAATGTACTTTTATTAAACACAGCAATTGTTTGAACGACTCTTGCGATGAAAACGTACTTTTCGTAATCCTAACAAATGTTTGAACGTTTCATGCGATAGAATGTACTTTTATTAAACAGAGCAAATGTCTGTACGACTCCTGCGATGAGAATGTACTTTTATAAAACAAAGCAAATGTTTACACGTTTCCTGCGATGAGAATGTGCTATAATTAAACATAGCAAATATCTGAACGACTCCTGCGATGAGAATATAGTTTTAGTAAACATAGTAAACGTTTGAACGGCTCCTGCGATTAGAATATACTTTTAGTAAACATAGCAAATGTTTGAACGTTTCTTGCGATGAGAATGTACTTTTATGAAACATAGCAAAGGTTTCAACGACTCATGGGATGAGAATGTACTTTTAGTGAACATGGCAAATGTTTGAACGGCTCCACTGATTAGAATGTACTTTAAGCAGCACAGCAAATGTTCAAACAACTCCTACAATGAGAATGTACTTTTAGTAAACATAGGGAGTATATGAACGGCTTCTGCGATGAGAATGTACTTTTAGTAAGCATAGCGAATATTGGAACGACTCCTGCGATGAGAATATACTTTTAGGAACCATAGCAAATGTTTGAACGACTCCTGCGATGAAAATGTACTTTTAGCAGTACAACAAATGCTCGAACGACTACTGCGATGAGAATGTACTTTTGATAAACATAGCAAATGTTTGAATGTCTTCTATGATAAGAATGTACTTTTAGCTGTACAGTAAATGTTTGAATGTTTCTTGCGATGAGCATGTACTTTTAGTAAACAAAGCAAATGTCTGAACGTTGTCTACGATGAGAATGTACTTTTATTAAACATAAAAAATGTATGAACGTTTCCAGCGATGTTAATCTACTTTTATTAAACAAAACAAATGTGTGAACGTTTCCTGCGATGTTAATGTACGTTTATTAAACACAGCAAATTTTTGAAGGACTCTTGCAATGAGAATGTGCTTTTAATAATCCTAACAAATGCTAGAACGTCTCCTGCGATTATAATGTACTTCTTTAAACATAGCAAATGTTTGAACGTTTCCTGCGATGAGAATGTACTTTTATTAAACATAACAAATGTTTGAATGTTTCCTGCGATGAGAATGTACTTTAATTAAACATAGCAAATGTTTGAACGACTCCTGCGATGAGAATGTACTTTTAATAACCATAGCATATATTTGAACGGCTCCTGCGATGAGAATGTGCTTTTGGTAAACATAATATTTGTTTGAACGTTTCTTGCGATGAGAATGAACTTTTATGAAATATATCAAATGTTTCAACGGTTCGTGCTATGAGATAATACTTTTAGTAAACATGGCAAATGTTTGAACGGCTCCACTGATTAGAATGTACATTAAGCAGCACAGCAAATGTTCAAACGACTTCTGCGATGAGAATGTACTTTTTGTAAACATAGCGAATATATGAAAGGCTACTGCGTTGACAATGTACTTTTAGTAAACATAGAAAATGTTTTAACGACTACTGCTATGAGAATGTACTTTTAGTAAACATAGCAAATGATTGAAAGATACATGAGATGAGAATATACTTTTAGGAAATATACAAAATGTTTGAACAACTCTTGCGATGAGAATGTACTTTTAGTAAACATAGCAAATGTTTGAACGCCTCCACTGATTAGAATGTACTTTAACCAGCACAGCAAATGTTCAAACGACTTCTGGGATGAGAATGTACTTTTATGGAACATCAAATATTTGAACGTTTCGTGCGATGAGAATGTACTTTTATGGAACAACAAATGTTTGAAAGTTTCCTGCGATGAGAATGTACCTTTTTAAACATAGCAAATGTTTGAACGACTCTTGTTATGAGAATGTACTTTTAGTAAACCTAACAAATGTTTGAACGTTTCCTGCGATGAGAATGTACTTTTATTAAACACAGCAAATGTTTGAACGACTCCTGCGATGAGAATGTACTTTTATGGAACAACAAATGTTTGAACGTTTCATGCGATGAGAATGTACTTTTATTAAACATAGCAAATGTTTGAACGACTATTGCGATGAGAATATACTTTAAACCATAGCAAATGTTTGAACGACTCCTTCGATGAGAATATAGTTTTAGTAAACATAGTAAACGTTTGAACGGCTCCTGCGATTAGAATATACTTTTAGTAAACATAGCAAATGTTTGATCGTTTCTTGCGATGAGAATGTACTTTTATGAAACATAGCAAAGGTTTCAACGACTCATGGGATGAGAATGTACTTTTAGTGAACATGGCAAATGTTTGAACGGCTCCACTGATTAGAATGTACTTTAAGCAGCACAGCAAATCTTCAAACAACTCCTACAATGAGAATGTACTTTTAGTAAACATAGGGAGTATATGAACGGCTTCTGCGATGAGAATGTACTTTTAGTAAGCATAGCGAATATTGGAACGACTCCTGCGATGAGAATATACTTTTAGGAACCATAGCAAATGTTTGAACGACTCCTGCGATGAAAATGTACTTTTAGCAGTACAACAAATGCTCGAACGACTACTGCGATGAGAATGTACTTTTGATAAACATAGCAAATGTTTGAATGTCTTCTATGATAAGAATGTACTTTTAGCTGTACAGTAAATGTTTGAATGTTTCTTGCGATGAGCATGTACTTTTAGTAAACAAAGCAAATGTCTGAACGTTGTCTACGATGAGAATGTAATTTTATTAAACATAAAAAATGTATGAACGTTTTCAGCGATGTTAATCTACTTTTATTAAACAAAACAAATGTGTGAACGTTTCCTGCGATGTTAATGTACGTTTATTAAACACAGCAAATTTTTGAAGGACTCTTGCAATGAGAATGTGCTTTTAATAATCCTAACAAATGCTAGAACGTCTCCTTCGATTGTAATGTACTTCTTTAAACATAGCAAATGTTTGAACGTTTCCTGCGATGAGAATGTACTTTTATTAAACATAACAAATGTTTGAATGTTTCCTGCGATGAGAATGTACTTTAATTAAACATAGCAAATGTTTGAACGACTCCTGCGATGAGAATGTACTTTTAATAACCATAGCATATATTTGAACGGCTCCTGCGATGAGAATGTGCTTTTGGTAAACATAATATTTGTTTGAACGTTTCTTGCGATGAGAATGAACTTTTATGAAATATATCAAATGTTTCAACGGTTCGTGCTATGAGATAATACTTTTAGTAAACATGGCAAATGTTTGAACGGCTCCACTGATTAGAATGTACATTAAGCAGCACAGCAAATGTTCAAACGACTTCTGCGATGAGAATGTACTTTTTGTAAACATAGCGAATATATGAAAGGCTACTGCGTTGACAATGTACTTTTAGTAAACATAGAAAATGTTTTAACGACTACTGCTATGAGAATGTACTTTTAGTAAACATAGCAAATGTTTGAAAGATACATGAGATGAGAACATACTTTTAGGAAATATACAAAATGTTTGAACGACTCTTGCGATGAGAATGTACTTTTAGTAAACATAGCAAATGTTTGAACGACTGCTGCGATGAGAATATACTTTTAGTAAGCATAACAAATGTTTGAACGGCTCCACTGATTAGAATGTACTTTAAGCAGCACAGCAAATGTTCAAACGACTTCTGCGATGAGAATGTACTTTTAGTAAAATAGCGAATATATGAAAGGCTACTGCGTTGCCAATGTACTTTTAGTAAACATAGCAAATGTTTGAACGACTCCTGCGATGAGAATATACTTTAAGGATACATAGCAAATGTTTGAACGAATCTTGCAAGGATAATGTACTTTTAGTAAACATAGCAAATGTTTGAACGACTATTGCGATGAGAATATACTTTAATAAACATAGCAAATGTTTGAACGACTCCTTCGATGAGAATATTCTTTTAGCAAATATGCAAATGTTTGAACGGCTCCTGCAATAAGAATGTACTTTTAACAAACATAGCAAATGTTTGAACGTCTCCTGCGATGTGAATATACTTTTACCAAATAGGCAAAACCTTGAACGGCACCTGCGATGAGAATGTACTTTTAATAAACATTGGAAATGTTTGAACGAATCAAGCTAGGAGAATGTACTTTTGGTAACCATAGCAAATGTTTGAAGTACTACTGCGATGAGAATATACTTTTAGTAAAAATAGTAAATGTTTGAACGACTCCTGCAACTAGAATGCTTTTAGTAAACATAGTAAATGTTTGAGCGACTCCTGCGATGAGAATGTACGTTTAGTAAACATAGCAAATGCTCGAACGACTACTCCGATGAGAATATACTTTTAGTAAACATAGCAAAATTTTGACCGTCTCCTGCGATGTGAATATACTTTTAGCAAATAGGCAAAAGTTTGAACGGCTCCTGCGATGAGAATGTACTTTTAACAAACATTGGAAATGTTTGAACGACTCAAGCGATGAGAATGTACTTTTAATAAACATAGCAAATGTTTGAACAACTACTGCTATGAGAATGTACTTTTAGCAAAACAGCAAATGTTTAAACGACTCCTGCGAAGGGAATGTACTTTTAGTAAACATAACAAATGACTGAACGTTTCCTGCGATGAGAATGTACTTTTATTATACAAGGCAAATCTTATAATGACACCTGCGATGAGTATGTACTTTTATTAAACATAGCAAATGTTTGAAGGTTTCCTGCGATGTGAATGTACTTTTATTAATAATAGCAAATGTTTGCAGGACTCCTGAACGACTCCTGCAATGAGAATGTACTTTTATTAAACACAGCAATTGTTTGAACGACTCTTGCGATGAAAACGTACTTTTCGTAATCCTAACAAATGTTTGAACGTTTCATGCGATAGAATGTACTTTTCTTAACCAGAGCAAATGTCTGTACGACTCCTGCGATGAGAATGTACTTTTATAAAACAAAGCAAATGTTTACACGTTTCCTGCGATGAGAATGTGCTATAATTAAACATAGCAAATATCTGAACGACTCCTGCGATGAGAATATAGTTTTAGTAAACATAGTAAACGTTTGAACGGCTCCTGCGATTAGAATATACTTTTAGTAAACATAGCAAATGTTTGAACGTTTCTTGCGATGAGAATGTACTTTTATGAAACATAGCAAAGGTTTCAACGACTCATGGGATGAGAATGTACTTTTAGTGAACATGGCAAATGTTTGAACGGCTCCACTGATTAGAATGTACTTTAAGCAGCACAGCAAATGTTCAAACAACTCCTACAATGAGAATGTACTTTTAGTAAACATAGGGAGTATATGAACGGCTTCTGCGATGAGAATGTACTTTTAGTAAGCATAGCGAATATTGGAACGACTCCTGCGATGAGAATATACTTTTAGGAACCATAGCAAATGTTTGAACGACTCCTGCGATGAAAATGTACTTTTAGCAGTACAACAAATGCTCGAACGACTACTGCGATGAGAATGTACTTTTGATAAACATAGCAAATGTTTGAATGTCTTCTATGATAAGAATGTACTTTTAGCTGTACAGTAAATGTTTGAATGTTTCTTGCGATGAGCATGTACTTTTGCTAAACAAAGCAAATGTCTGAACGTTTTCTACGATGAGAATGTACTTTTATTAAACATAACAAATGTATGAACGTTTCCAGCGATGTTAATCTACTTTTATTAAACAAAACAAATGTGTGAACGTTTCCTGCGATGTTAATGTACGTTTATTAAACACAGCAAATATTTGAAGGACTCTTGCAATGAGAATGTGCTTTTAATAATCCTAACAAATGTTAGAACGTCTCCTGCGATTATAATGTACTTCTTTAAACATAGCAAATGTTTGAACGTTTCCTGCGATGAGAATGTACTTTTATTAAACATAACAAATGTTTGAATGTTTCCTGCGATGAGAATGTACTTTAATTAAACATAGCAAATGTTTGAACGAATCCTGCGATGAGAATGTACTTTTAATAACCATAGCATATATTTGAACGGCTCCTGCGATGAGAATGTGCTTTTGGTAAACATAATATTTGTTTGAACGTTTCTTGCGATGAGAATGAACTTTTATGAAATATATCAAATGTTTCAACGGTTCGTGCTATGAGATAATACTTTTAGTAAACATGGCAAATGTTTGAACGGCTCCACTGATTAGAATGTACTTTAAGCAGCACAGCAAATGTTCAAACGACTTCTGCGATGAGAATGTACTTTTTGTAAACATAGCGAATATATGAAAGGCTACTGCGTTGACAATGTACTTTTAGTAAACATAGAAAATGTTTTAACGACTACTGCTATGAGAATGTACTTTTAGTAAACATAGCAAATGTTTGAAAGATACATGAGATGAGAATATACTTTTAGGAAATATACAAAATGTTTGAACGACTCTTGCGATGAGAATGTACTTTTAGTAAACATAGCAAATGTTTGAACGACTCCTGCGACGAGAATATACTTTTAGTAAGCATAACAAATGTTTGAACGGCTCCACTGATTAGAATGTACTTTAAGCAGCACATAAAATGTTCAAACGACTTCTGCGATGAGAATGTACTTTTAGTAAAATAGCGAATATATGAAAGGCTACTGCGTTGAAAATGTACTTTTAGTAAACATAGCAAATGTTTGAACGACTCCTGCGATGAGAATATACTTTAAGGATATATAGCAAATGTTTGAACGAATCTTGCGATGAGAATATACTTTAATAAACATAGCAAATGTTTGAACGAATCTTGCAATGAGAATATTCTTTTAGCAAATATGCAAATGTTTGAACGGCTCCTGCAATAAGAATGTACTTTTAACAAACATAGCAAATGTTTGAACGTTTCCTGCGATGTGAATATACGTTTACCAAATAGGCAAAACCTTGAACGGCACCTGCGATGCGAATGTACTTTTAACAAACATTGGAAATGTTTGAACGAATCAAGCTAGGGGAATGTACTATTGGTAACCATAGCAAATGTTTGAAGTACTACTGCGATGAGAATATACTTTTAGTAAAATAGTAAATGTTTGAACGACTCCTGCAACTAGAATGTACTTTTAGTAAACATAGTAAATGTTTGAGCGACTCCTGCGATGAGAATGTACGTTTAGTAAACATAGCAAGTGCTCGAACGACTACTCCGATGAGAATGTACTTTTAGTAAACATAGCAAATGTTTGACCGTCTCCTGAGATGTGAATATACTTTTAGCAAATAGGCAAAAGTTTGAACGGCTCCTGCGATGAGAATGTACTTTTAACAAACATTGGAAAAGTTTGAACGACTCAAGCGATGAGAATGTACTTTTAGTAAACATAGCAAATGTATGAACAACTACTGCTATGAGAATGTACTTTTAGCAAAACAGCAAATGTTTAAACGACTCCTGCGAAGGGAATGTACTTTTAGTAAACATAACAAATGACTGAACGTTACCTGCGATGAGAATGTACTTTTATTATACATAGCAAATCTTATAATGACTCCTGCGATGAGTATGTACTTTTATTAAACATAGCAAATGTTTGAACGTTTCCTGCGATGTGAATGTACTTTTATTAATAATAGCAAATATTTGAAGGACTCCTGCTATGAGAATGCACTTTTATTAAACATAGCCAATGTTTTAATGACTCCTGCGACGAGAATGTACTTTTAGGAAATATAGCAAATGTTTGAACGACTCCTACAATGAGAATGTACTTTTATTAAACACAGCAATTGTTTGAACGACTCTTGCGATGAAAACGTACTTTTAGTAATCCTAACAAATGTTTGAACATTTCCTGCGATTAGAATGTACTTTTATTAAACAGAGCAAATGTCTGTACGACTCCTGCGATGAGAATGTACTTTTATAAAACAAAGCAAATGTTTACACGTTTCCTGCGATGAGAATGTACTATAATTAAACATAGCAAATGTTTGAACGACTCCTGCGATGAGAATATAGTTTTAGTAAACATAGTAAACGTTTGAACGCCTCCTGCAATTAGAATACACTTTTAGTAAACATAGCAAATGTATGAACTTTTCTTGCGATGAGAATGTACTTTTATGAAACATAGCAAATGTTTCAACGACTCATGGGATGAGAATGTACTTTTAGTGAACATGGCAAATGTTTGAACGGCTCCACTGATTAGAATGTACTTTAAGCAGCACAGCAAATTTTCAAACAACTCCTACAATGAGAATGTACTTTAAGTAAACATAGGGAATATATGAACGGCTTCTGCGATGAGAATGTACTTTTAGTAAGCATAGCGAATGTTGGAACGACTCCTGCTATGAGAATATACTTTTAAGAACCATAGCAAATGTTTGAACGACTCCTGCGATGAAAATGTACTTTTAGCAGTACAGCAAATGCTCGAACGACTACTGCGATGAGAATGTACTTTTGATAAACTTAGTAATTGTTTGAATGTCTTCTGTGATAAGAATGTACTTTTAGCTGTACAGTAAATGTTTGAATGGCTCTTGCGATGAGCATGTACTTTTAGTAAACAAAGCAAATGTCTGAACGTTTTCTACGATGAGAATGTACTTTTATTAAACATAACAAATGTATGAACGTTTCCAGCGATTTTAATCTACTTTTATTAAACAAAACAAATGTGTGAACGTTTCCTGCAATGTTAATTGACGTTTACTAAACACAGCAAATATTTGAAGGACTCTTGCATTGAGAATGTGCTTTTAATAATCCTAACAAATGTTAGAACGTCTCCTGCAATTATAATGTACTTCTTTAAACATAGCAAATGTTTGAACGTTTCCTGCGATGAGAATGTACTTTTATTAAACATAACAAATGTTTGAATGTTTCCTGCGATGAGAATGTACTTTAATTAAACATAGCAAATGTTTGAATGACTCCTGCGATGAGAATGTACTTTTAATAAACATAGCATATATTAGAACGGCTCCTGCGATGAGAATGAGCTTTTGGTAAACATGATATTTGTTTGAACGTTTCTTGCGATGAGAATGAACTTTTATGAAATATATCAAATGTTTCAACGGTTCGTGCTATGAGATAATACTTTTAGTAAACATGGCAAATGTTTGAACGGCTCCACTGATTAGAATGTACTTTAAGCAGCACATCAAATGTTCAAAAGACTTCTGCGATGAGAATGTATTTTTTGTAAACATAGCGAATATATGAAAGGCTACTGCATTGACATTGTACTTTTAGTAAACATAGAAAATGTTTTAACGACTACTGCTATGAGAATGTACTTTTAGTAAACATAGCAAATGTTTGAAAGACTCCTGCGATGAGAAAATACTTTTAGGAAATATAGCAAATGTTTGAAGGACTCTTGCGATGAGAATGTACTTTTAGTAAACATAGCAAATGTTTGAACGACTCCTGCGATGAGAATATACTTTTAGTAAGCATAACAAATGTTTGAACGGCTCCACTGATTAGAATGTACTTTAAGCAGCACAGCAAATGTTCAAACGACTTCTGCGATGAGAATGTACTTTTAGTAAAATAGCGAATATATGAAAGGCTACTGCGTTGACAATGTACCATTAGTAAACATAGCAAATGTTTGAAAGACTCCTGAGATGAGAATATACTTTAAGGATATATAGCAAATGTTTGAACGAATCTTGCAATGAGAATATTCTTTTAGCAAATATGCAAATGTTTGAACGGCTCCTGCAATAAGAATGTACTTTTAACAACATAGCAAATGTTTGAACGTCTCCTGCGATGTGAATATACTTTTACCAAATAGGCAAAACCTTGAACGGCACCTGCGATGAGAATGTACTTTTAACAAACATTGGAAATGTTTGAACGAATCAAGCTAGGAGAATGTACTTTTGGTAACCATAGCAAATGTTTGAAGTACTACTGCGATGAGAATATACTTTTAGTAAAAATAGTAAATGTTTGAACGACTCCTGCAACTAGAATGTACTTTTAGTAAACATAGTAAATGTTTGAGCGACTCCTGCGATGAGAATGTACGTTTAGTAAACATAGCAAGTGCTCGAACGACTACTCCGATGAGAATGTACTTTTAGTAAACATAGCAAATGTTTGACCGTCTCCTGCGATATGAATATACTTTTAGCAAATAGGCAAAAGTTTGAACGGCTCCTGCGATGAGAATGTATTTTTAACAAACATTGGAAATGTTTGAACGACTCAAGCGATGAGAATGTACTTTTAGTAAACATAGCAAATGTATGAACAACTACTGCTATGAGAATGTACTTTTAGCAAAACAGCAAATGTTTAAACGACTCCTGCGAAGGGAATGTACTTTTAGTAAACATACCAAATGACTGAACGTTTCCTGCGATGAGAATGTACTTTTATTATACATAGCAAATCTTATAATGACTCCTGCGATGAGTATGTACTTTTATTAAACATAGCAAATGTTTGAACGTTTCCTGCGATGTGAATGTACTTTTATTAATAATAGCAAATATTTGAAGGACTCCTGCTATGAGAATGCACTTTTATTAAACATAGCCAATGTTTTAATGACTCCTGCGACGAGAATGTACTTTTAGGAAATATAGCAAATGTTTGAACGACTCCTACAATGAGAATGTACTTTTATTAAACACAGCAATTGTTTGAACGACTCTTGCGATGAAAACGTACTTTAAGTAATCCTAACAAATGTTTGAACATTTCCTGCGATTAGAATGTACTTTTATTAAACAGAGCAAATGTCTGTACGACTCCTGCGATGAGAATGTACTTTTATAAAACAAAGCAAATGTTTACACGTTTCCTGTGATGAGAATTTACTATAATTAAACATAGCAAATGTTTGAACGACTCCTGCGATGAGAATATAGTTTTAGTAAACATAGTAAACGTTTGAACGGCTCCTGCGATTAGAATAAACTTTTAGTAAACATAGCAAATGTATGAACTTTTCTTGCGATGAGAATGTACTTTTATGAAACATAGCAAATGTTTCAACGACTCATGGGATGAGAATGTACTTTAAGTGAACATGGCAAATGTTTGAACGGCTCCACTGATTAGAATGTACTTTAAGCAGCACAGCAAATTTTCAAACAACTCCTACAATGAGAATGTACTTTAAGTAAACATAGGGAATATATGAACGGCTTCTGCGATGAGAATGTACTTTTAGTAAGCATAGCGAATGTTGGAAGGATTCCTGCGATGAGAATATACTTTTAAAAACCATAGCAAATGTTTGAACGACTCCTGCGAAGAAAATGTACTTTTAGCAGTACAACAAATGCTCGAACGACTACTGCGATGAGAATGTACTTTTGATAAACTTAGCAAATGTTTGAATGTCTTCTGTGATAAGAATGTACTTTTAGCTGTACAGTAAATGTTTGAATGGCTCTTGCGATAAGCATGTACTTTTAGTAAACAAAGCAAATGTCTGAACGTTTTCTACGATGAGAATGTACTTTTATTAAACATAACAAATGTATGAACGTTTACAGCGATGTTAATCTACTTTTATTAAACAAAACAAATGTGTAAACGTTTCCTGCGATGTTAATGTACGTTTATTAAACACAGCAAATGTTTGAAGGACTCTTGCGATGAGAATGTACTTTTAGTAAACATAGCAAATGTTTGAACGACTCCTGCGATGAGAATATACTTTTAGTAAGCATAACAAATGTTTGAACGGCTCCACAGATAAGAATGTACTTTAAGCAGCACAGCAAATGTTCAAACGACTTCTGCGATGAGAATGTACTTTTAGTAAAATAGCGAATATTTGAAAGGCTACTGCGTTGACAATGTACTTTTTGTAAACATAGCAAATGTTTGAACGACTCCTGCGATGAGAATATACTTTAAGGATATATAGCAAATGTTTGAACGAATCTTGCAATGAGAATGTACTTTTAGTAAACATAGCGAATGTTTGAACGACTCTTGCGATGAGAATGTGCTGTTAGCAAAACAGCAAATGTTTAAACGACTCCTGCGAAGAGATGGTACTTTTATTAAACATAACAAATGTCTGAACGCTTTCTGCGATGAGAACGTACTTTTATTATACATAGGAAATGTTATAACGACTCCTGCGTAGAGAATGTACTTTTATTCAACATAAGAAATGTTTGAACGTTTCCTACGATGAGAATATACTTTTACTAAACATAGCAAATGTTTGAACGACTCCTGCGATGAGAATCTACTTTTAGTAAACATAGCAAATGTTTGAACGACTCTTGCGATGAGAATGTACTTTTAGCAAAACAGCAAATGTTTAAACGACTCCTGCGAAGAGATGGTACTTTTATTAAACATAACAAATATCTGAACGCTTTTTGCGATGAGAACGTACTTTTATTATACATAGGAAATGTTATAACGACTCCTGCGTTGAGAATGTACTTTTATTTAACATAAGAAATGTTTGAACGTTTCCTACGAAGAGAATATACTAAACATAGCAAATGTTTGAACGACTCCTGCGATGAGAATATGCTTTTAGTAAACATAACAAGTGTTAGAATGTTTCTTGCGATGATAATGTACTTTTATGAAACATAACAAATGTTTCAACGACTCATGCGATGAGAATGTACTTTTATCGAACATAGCAAATGTTTGAACGTCTCGTGCCATTAGAATATACTTTTAGTAAACATAGCAAATGTTTGATTAACTCCTTCAATCAGAATATACTTTTAAAAAATATGCAAATGTTTGAACGGCTCCTGCAATTAGAATGTACTTTTAACAAACATACCAAATATTTGAACGTCTCCTGCGATGTGAATATACTTTTAGCAAATAGGCAAAAGCTTGAACGCTCCTGCGATGAGAGTGTACTTTTAACAAACATTGGAAATGTTTGAATGACTCAAGCGAGGAGAATGTACTTTTAGTAAACATAGCAAATGTTTGAACAACTACTGCGATGACAATGTACTTTTAGGAAACATAGCAAAGGTTTGAACGACTCCTGCGATGAAAATGTACTTTTAGAAAACATCGCAAGTGTTTGAACGACTGCTACAATGAGAAGGTACTTTTAACAAACATTGGAAATGCTTGAACGACTCCTGCGAAGAGAATGTACTTTTATTATACATAGCAACTGGTATAATGACTCCTGCGATGAGAATGTACTTTAAGTAAACATAGTAAATGTTTCAACGTTTCCTAAGATGTGAATGTAATTCTATTAAACATAGCAAATATTTGAAGGACTCTATCTATGAGAATGCACTTTTATTAAACATAGCCAATGTTTTATTGACTCCTGCGACGAGAATGTACTTTTAGGAAATATAGCAAATGTTTGAACGACTCTTGCAATGCGAATGTACTTTTATTAAACATAACAAATGTTTACATGTTTCCTGCGATGAGAATGTTCTTTAATTAAACATAGCAGGTGCTTCAAGGACTCCTACGATGAGAATGTACTTTTGGTAAACATAGCGAATATATGAATGGCTTCTGCGATGAGAATGTACTTTTAGTAAACATAGGGAATATATGAACGGCGACTGCGTTGAGAACGTACTTTTAGTAAACATAGCAAATATTTGAACGACACCTGCGATGAGAATAATACTTTTAGGAACCATAGCAAATGTTTTAACGACTTTTGCGATGAGAATGTACTTTTAGCAGTACAGCAAATGTTCAAACGATACCTGCGATGAGAATATACTTTTAGTAAACAAAGCAATTGTTTGAACGACTCCTGCGACGAGAATGTACTTTTAGGAAACATAGCAAATGTTTGACGCCTCCTGCGATGAAAATGTACTTTTGTTAAACATAGCTAATGTTTGAATGGCTCCTGTGATAAGAATGTACTTTTAGCTGTACAATGAATGTTTGAACGGCTCCTGAGATGAGCATGTACTTTTACTAAACAAAGCAAATGTTTGAACGTTTTCTACGATGAGAATGTACTTTTATTAAACATAACAAATGTTTGAACGTTTCCAGCGATGTTAATCTAATTTTATTAAACATAACAAATGTTTGAACGTTTCCTACGATGTTAATCCTATTTTATTAAACACAGCAAATGTTTGAAGGACTCTTGGGATGATAATGTACTTTTAATAATCTTAACAAATGTTTGAACGTTTCCTGCGATGAGAAAGTACTTTAATTAACCATAACAAATGTTTGAACGTTTCCTGCAATGAGAATGTACTTTAATTAAACATAGCAAATGTTTGAACGACTCCTGCGATGAGAATGTACTTTTAGTAAACATAGCAAATGTTTGACCGACTCCTGCGATGAGAATCTGCTTTTAGTAAACATAAGAAATGTTTGAACGTTTCTTGCAATGAGAATGTACTTTTATAAAACATATCAAATGTTTCAACGGCTCATGCGATGAGAATATACTTTTAGTAAACATGGCAAATGTTTGAACGGCTCCACTGATTAGAATATACTTTAAGCAGCACAGCAAATGTTCAAAAGACTACTGCCTTCAGAATGTACTTTTAGTAAACATAGCGAACATATGAAAGGCTACTGCGTCGACAACGTACTTTTAGTAAACATAGCAAATGTTTGAACGAATACTGTTATGAGAATGTACTTTTAGTAAACATAGCGAATGTTTGAACGACTCCTGCGATGAGAATATACTTTTAGCAAACATAGGAAATGTTTGAACGACTCTTGCGATGAGAATGTACTTTTGGTAAACATAGAAATTGCTTGACGACTCCTGCTACCAGAATGTACTTTTAGGAAGCATATCAAATGTTTGAACGACTCCTGTGATGAAAATGTACTTTTAGAAAACACAGCAAATGTTTGAACGACTCCTGCGATGAGAATGTACTTTTAGTAAGCATAGCAAATGCTCGAACGACTACTGCGATGAGAATGTACTTTTGGCAAGCATAGCAAATGCTCGAACGAAAACTGCGATGAGAATGTACTTTTAGTAAACATAGCAAATGTTTGAGCGTTTCTTGCGATTAGAATGTACTTTTATGAAACATAGCAAATGTTTGAACGACTCCTGCGATGAGAATATACTGTTAGTAAACATAGGAAATGTTTGAACGGCTCCACTGATTAGAATGTACTTTAAGCAGCACAGCAAATGTTCAAACGACTTCTGCGATGAGAATGTACTTTTATGGAACAACAAATGCTTCAACGTTTCCTGCGATGAGAAAGTACTTTTATGGAAGAACAAATGGTTGAACGTTTCCTGCGATGAGAATGTACTTTAATTAAATATATCAAATGTTTGAACAACTCCTGCGATGGGAATGTACTTTTAGTAAACATAACAAATATTTGAACGGCTCCACTGATTAGAATGTACTTTAAGCAGCACAGCTAATGTTCAAACGACTCCTGCGATGAGAATGTACTTTTAGTAAACATAGCGAATATATGAAAGGCTACTGCGTTGACAATGTACTTTTAGTAAAAATAGCAAATGTTTGAACGACTCCTGCGATGAGAATATACTTTTAGGATATATCAAATGTTTGAACGACTCTTGCGATGAGAATGTACTTTTAGTAAACATAGCAAATGTTTGAACCTCACCTGCGATGTGAATATACTTTTAGCAAATAGAAAAAAGTTTGAAGGGCTCTTGCGATGAGAATGTACTTTTAACAAACATTGGAAATTTTTGAACGACTCAAGCGAGTAGAATGTACTTTTAGTAAACATAGCGAATGTTTGAAAAACTACTGCGATGAGAATGTACTTTTAGTAAACATAGTAAATGTTTGAACAACTCCTGCGACGAGAATGTACTTTTAGGAAACATAGCAAGTGTTTGAACGACTCCTGCGATGAAAATGTACTTTTAGTAAACATAGTAAATGTTTGAGCGACTCCTGCGATTGGAATGTACTTTTAGTAAACATAGCAAATGTTTGAACGACTCCCGCGATGAAAATGTACTTTTAGAAAACATAGCAAGTGTTTGAACAACTTTTGCGATGAGAATGTACTTTTAGTAAACATAGTAAATGTTTGAGCGACTCCTGCAATGAGAATGTATTTTTAGTATACATAGCAAATGCTCGAACGACTACTGCGTTGAGAATGTACTTTTAGTAAACATAGTAAATGTTTGAACGTCTCCTGCGATGCGAATATACTTTCAGCAAATAGAAAAGAGATTGAACAGCTCCAGCGATGAGAATGTACTTTTAGCAAAACAGAAAATGTTTCAACGACTCATGCGAAGAGAATGTACTTTTAGTGAACATGGCAAATTTTTGAAAGGCTCCACTGATTAGAATGTACTTTAGGCAGCACAGCAAATGTTCAAACGACTCCTACGATGATAATGTACTTATGGTAAACATAGCAAATATATGAATGGCTTCTGCGATGAGAATATACCTTTAATAAACAATGCAAATGTTTGAACAACTCCTGCGACGAGAATGTACTTTTAGCACTACATCAAATGCTCGAACGACTACTGCGATGAGAATGTACTTTTGGTAAACATAGCAAATGTTTGAACGGCTCCTGCGATGAGCATGTACTTTTAGTAAACATAGCATATGTTTGAACGTTTCTTGCGATGAGAATGAACTTTTATGAAATATATCTAATGTTTCAACGGTTCGTTCTATGAGAATATAATTTTAGTAAACATGGCAAATGTTTGAACGGCTCCACTGATTAGAATGTACTTTAAGCAGCACAGCAAATGTTCAAACGACTTCTGCGATGAGAATGTACTTTTAGTAAACATAGCGAATATATGAAAGGCTACTGCGTTGACAATGTACTTTTAGTAAACATAGAAAATGTTTTAAAGACTACTGCTATGAGAATGTACTTTTAGTAAACATAGCAAATGTTTGAAAGACTCCTGCGATGAGAATATACTTTTAGGAAATATAGCAAATGTTTGAACGACTCTTGCGATGAGAATGAACTTTTAGTAAACATAGCAAATGTTTGAACGATTCCTGCGATGAGAATATACTTTTAGTAAGCATAACAAATATTTGAACGGCTCCACAGATAAGAATGTACTTTAAGCAGCACAGCAAATGTTCAAACGACTTCTGCGATGAGAATGTACTTTTAGTAAAATAGCGAATATATGAAAGGCTACTGCGTTGACAATGTACTTTTAGTAAACATAGCAAATGTTTGAACGACTCCTGCGATGAGAATATACTTTAAGGATATATAGCAAATGTTTGAACGAATCTTGCAATGAGAATGTACTTTTAGTAAACAAGGCAAATGTTTGAACGACTCTTGCGATGAGAATGTACTGTTAGCAAAACAGCAAATGTTTAAACGACTCCTGCGAAGAGATGGTACTTTTATTAAACATAACAAATGTCTGAACGCTTTCTGCGATGAGAACGTACTTTTATTATACATAGGAAATGTTATAACGACTCCTGCGTTGAGAATGTACTTTTATTTAACATAAGAAATGTTTGAACGTTTCCTACGATGAGAATATACTTTTACTAAACATAGCAAATGTTTGAACGACTCCTGCGATGAGAATCTACTTTTAGTAAACATAGCAAATGTTTGAACGACTCCTGCGATGAGAATATGCTTTTAGTAAACATAACAAATGTTAGAATGTTTCTTGCTATGATAATGTACTTTTATGAAACATAACAAATGTTTCAACGACTCATGCGATGAGAATGTACTTTTATCGAACATAGCAAATGTTTGAACGTCTCGTGCCATGAGAATATACTTTTAGTAAACATAGCAAATGTTTGATTAACTCCTTCAATCAGAATATACTTTTAAAAAATATGCAAATGTTTGAACGGCTCCTGCAATTAGAATGTACTTTTAACAAACATACCAAATATTTGAACGTCTCCTGCGATGTGAATATACTTTTAGCAAATAGGCAAAAGCTTGAACGCTCCTGCGATGAGAGTGTACTTTTAACAAACATTGGAAATGTTTGAACGACTCAAGCGAGGAGAATGTACTTTTAGTAAACATAGCAAATGTTTGAACAACTACTGCGATGACAATGTACTTTTAGGAAACATAGCAAAAGTTTGAACGACTCCTGCGATGAAAATGTACTTTTAGAAAACATAGTAAGTGTTTGAACGACTGCTACGATGAGAAGGTACTTTTAACAAACATTGGAAATGCTTGAACGACTCCTGCGAAGAGAATGTACTTTTATTATACATAGCAACTGGTATAATGACTCCTGCGATGAGAATGTACTTTAAGTAAACATAGTAAATGTTTCAACGTTTCCTAAGATGTGAATGTAATTCTATTAAACATAGCAAATATTTGAAGGACTCTATCTATGAGAAGGCACTTTTATTAAACATAGCCAATGTTTTATTGACTCCTGCGACGAGAATGTACTTTTAGGAGATATAGCAAATGTTTGAACGACTCTTGCAATGCGAATGTACTTTTATTAAACATAACAAATGTTTACACGTTTCCTGCGATGAGAATGTTCTTTAATTAAACATAGCAGGTGCTTCAACGACTCCTACGATGAGAATGTACTTTTGGTAAACATAGCGAATATATGAATGGCTTCTGCGATGAGAATGTACTTTTAGTAAACATAGGGAATATATGAACGGCGACTGCGTTGAGAACGTACTTTTAGTAAACATAGCAAATGTTTGAACGACACCTGCGATGAGAATAATACTTTTAGGAATCATAGCAAATGTTTTAACGACTTTTGCGATGAGAATGTACTTTTAGCAGTACAGCAAATGTTCAAACAATACCTGCGATGAGAATATACTTTTAGTAAAAATAGTAAATGTTTGAACGACTCCTGCAACTAGAATGTACTTTTAGTAAACATAGTAAATGTTTGAGCGACTCCTGCGATGAGAATGTACGTTTAGTAAACATAGCAAGTGCTCGAACGACTACTCCGATGAGAATGTACTTTTAGTGAACATAGCAAATGTTTGACCGTCTCCTGCGATGTGAATATACTTTTAGCAAATAGGCAAAAGTTTGAACGGCTCCTGCATGAGAATGTACTTTTAACAAACATTGGAAATGTTTGAACGACTCAAGCGATGAGAATGTACTTTTAGTAAACATAGCAAATGTTTTAAAGACTACTGCTATGAGAATGTACTTTTAGTAAACATAGCAAATGTTTGAAAGACTCCTGCGATGAGAATATACTTTTAGGAAATATAGCAAATGTTTGAACGACTCTTGCGATGAGAATGAACTTTTAGTAAACATAGCAAATGTTTGAACGATTCCTGCGATGAGAATATACTTTTAGTAAGCATAACAAATATTTGAACGGCTCCACAGATAAGAATGTACTTTAAGCAGCACAGCAAATGTTCAAACGACTTCTGCGATGAGAATGTACTTTTAGTAAAATAGCGAATATATGAAAGGCTACTGCGTTGACAATGTACTTTTAGTAAACATAGCAAATGTTTGAACGACTCCTGCGATGAGAATATACTTTAAGGATATATAGCAAATGTTTGAACGAATCTTGCAATGAGAATGTACTTTTAGTAAACAAGGCAAATGTTTGAACGACTCTTGCGATGAGAATGTACTGTTAGCAAAACAGCAAATGTTTAAACGACTCCTGCGAAGAGATGGTACTTTTATTAAACATAACAAATGTCTGAACGCTTTCTGCGATGAGAACGTACTTTTATTATACATAGGAAATGTTATAACGACTCCTGCGTTGAGAATGTACTTTTATTTAACATAAGAAATGTTTGAACGTTTCCTACGATGAGAATATACTTTTACTAAACATAGCAAATGTTTGAACGACTCCTGCGATGAGAATCTACTTTTAGTAAACATAGCAAATGTTTGAACGACTCCTGCGATGAGAATATGCTTTTAGTAAACATAACAAATGTTAGAATGTTTCTTGCTATGATAATGTACTTTTATGAAACATAACAAATGTTTCAACGACTCATGCGATGAGAATGTACTTTTATCGAACATAGCAAATGTTTGAACGTCTCGTGCCATGAGAATATACTTTTAGTAAACATAGCAAATGTTTGATTAACTCCTTCAATCAGAATATACTTTTAAAAAATATGCAAATGTTTGAACGGCTCCTGCAATTAGAATGTACTTTTAACAAACATACCAAATATTTGAACGTCTCCTGCGATGTGAATATACTTTTAGCAAATAGGCAAAAGCTTGAACGCTCCTGCGATGAGAGTGTACTTTTAACAAACATTGGAAATGTTTGAACGACTCAAGCGAGGAGAATGTACTTTTAGTAAACATAGCAAATGTTTGAACAACTACTGCGATGACAATGTACTTTTAGGAAACATAGCAAAAGTTTGAACGACTCCTGCGATGAAAATGTACTTTTAGAAAACATAGTAAGTGTTTGAACGACTGCTACGATGAGAAGGTACTTTTAACAAACATTGGAAATGCTTGAACGACTCCTGCGAAGAGAATGTACTTTTATTATACATAGCAACTGGTATAATGACTCCTGCGATGAGAATGTACTTTAAGTAAACATAGTAAATGTTTCAACGTTTCCTAAGATGTGAATGTAATTCTATTAAACATAGCAAATATTTGAAGGACTCTATCTATGAGAAGGCACTTTTATTAAACATAGCCAATGTTTTATTGACTCCTGCGACGAGAATGTACTTTTAGGAGATATAGCAAATGTTTGAACGACTCTTGCAATGCGAATGTACTTTTATTAAACATAACAAATGTTTACACGTTTCCTGCGATGAGAATGTTCTTTAATTAAACATAGCAGGTGCTTCAACGACTCCTACGATGAGAATGTACTTTTGGTAAACATAGCGAATATATGAATGGCTTCTGCGATGAGAATGTACTTTTAGTAAACATAGGGAATATATGAACGGCGACTGCGTTGAGAACGTACTTTTAGTAAACATAGCAAATGTTTGAACGACACCTGCGATGAGAATAATACTTTTAGGAATCATAGCAAATGTTTTAACGACTTTTGCGATGAGAATGTACTTTTAGCAGTACAGCAAATGTTCAAACAATACCTGCGATGAGAATATACTTTTAGTAAAAATAGTAAATGTTTGAACGACTCCTGCAACTAGAATGTACTTTTAGTAAACATAGTAAATGTTTGAGCGACTCCTGCGATGAGAATGTACGTTTAGTAAACATAGCAAGTGCTCGAACGACTACTCCGATGAGAATGTACTTTTAGTGAACATAGCAAATGTTTGACCGTCTCCTGCGATGTGAATATACTTTTAGCAAATAGGCAAAAGTTTGAACGGCTCCTGCATGAGAATGTACTTTTAACAAACATTGGAAATGTTTGAACGACTCAAGCGATGAGAATGTACTTTTAGTAAACATAGCAAATGTTTGAACAACTACTGCTATGAGAATGTACTTTTAGCAAAACAGCAAATGTTTAAACGACTCCTGCGAAGGGAATGTACTTTTAGTAAACATAACAAATGACTGAACGTTTCCTGCGATGAGAATGTACTTTTATTATACATAGCAAATCTTATAATGACTCCTGCGATGAGTATGTACTTTTATTAAACATAGCAAATGTTTGAACGTTTCCTGCGATGTGAATGTACTTTTATTAATAATAGCAAATATTTGAAGGACTCCTGCTATGAGAATGCACTTTTATTAAACATAGCCAATGTTTTAATGACTCCTGCGACGAGAATGTACTTTTAGGAAATATAGCAAATGTTTGAACGACTCCTAAAATGAGAATGTACTTTTATTAAACACAGCAATTGTTTGAACGACTCTTGCGATGAAAACGTACTTTTAGTAATCCTAACAAATGTTTGAACATTTCCTGCGATTAGAATGTACTTTTATTAAACAGAGCAAATGTCTGTACGACTCCAGCGATGAGAATGTACTTTTATAAAACAAAGCAAATGTTTACACGTTTCCTGCGATGAGAATGTACTATAATTAAACATAGCAAATGTTTGAACGACTCCTGCGATGAGAATATAGTTTTAGTAAACATAGTAAACGTTTGAACGGCTCCTGCGATTAGAATATACGTTTAGTAAACATAGCAAATGTATGAACTTTTCTTGCGATGAGAATGTACTTTTATGAAACATAGCAAATGTTTCAACGACTCATGGGATGAGAATGTACTTTTAGTGAACATGGCAAATGTTTGAACGGCTCCACTGATTAGAATGTACTTTAAGCAGCACAGCAAATTTTCAAACAACTCCTACAATGAGAATGTACTTAAAGTAAACATAGGGAATATATGAACGGCTTCTGCGATGAGAATGTACTTTTAGTAAGCATAGCGAATGTTGGAACGACTCCTGCGATGAGAATATACTTTTAACAACCATAGCAAATGTTTGAACGACTCCTGCGATGAAAATGTACTTTTAGCAGTACAGCAAATGCTCGAACGACTTCTGCGATGAGAATGTACTTTTGATAAACTTAGCAAATGTTTGAATGTCTTCTGTGATAAGAATGTACTTTTAGCTGTACAGTAAATGTTTGAATGGCTCTTGCGATGAGCATGTACTTTTAGTAAACAAAGCAAATTACTGAACGTTTTCTATGATGAGAATGTACTTTTATTAAACATAACAAATGTATGAACGTTTCCAGCGATTTTAATCTACTTTTATTAAACAAAACAAATGTGTGAACGTTTCCTGCGATGTTAATGTACGTTTACTAAACACAGCAAATATTTGAAGGACTCTTGCAATGACAATATGCTTTTAATAATCCTAACAAATGTTAGAACGACTCCTGCGATTATAATGTACTTCTTTAAACATAGCAAATGTTTGAACGTTTCCTGCGATGAGAATGTACTTTTATTAAACATAACAAATGTTTGAATGTTTCCTGCGATGAGAATGTACTTTAATTAAACATAGCAAATGTTTGAATGACTTCTGCGATGAGAATGTACTTTTAATAAACATAGCATATATTTGAACGGCTCCTGCGATGAGAATGAGCTTTTGGTAAACATGATATTTGTTTGAACGTTTCTTGCGATGAGAATGAACTTTTATGAAATATATCAAATGTTTCAACGCTTCGTGCTATGAGATAATACTTTTAGTAAACATGGCAAATGTTTGAACGTCTCCTGCGATGTGAATATACTTTTACCAAATAGGCAAAACCTTGAACGGCACCTGCGATGAGAATGTACTTTTAACAAACATTGGAAATGTTTGAACGAATCGAGCTAGGAGAATGTACTTTTGGTAACCATAGCAAATGTTTGAAGTACTACTGCGATGAGAATATACTTTTAGTAAAAATAGTAAATGTTTGAACGACTCCTGCAACTAGAATGTACTTTTAGTAAACATAGTAAATGTTTGAGCGACTCCTGCGATGAGAATGTACGTTTAGTAAACATAGCAAGTGCTCGAACGACTACTCCGATGAGAATGTACTTTTAGTAAACATAGCAAATGTTTGACCGTCTCCTGCGATGTGAATATACTTTTAGCAAATAGGCAAAAGTTTGAACGGCTCCTGCGATGAGAATGTACTTTTAACAAACATTGGAAATGTTTGAACGACTCAAGCGATGAGAATGTACTTTTAGTAAACATAGCAAATGTATGAACAACTACTGCTATGAGAATGTACTTTTAGCAAAACAGCAAATGTTTAAACGACTCCTGCGAAGGGAATGTACTTTTAGTAAACATAACAAATGACTGAACGTTTCCTGCAATGAGAATGTACTTTTATTATACATAGCAAATCTTATAATGACTCCTGCGATGAGTATGTACTTTTATTAAACATAGCAAATGTTTGAAGGTTTCCTGCGATGTGAATGTACTTTTATTAATAATAGCAAATGTTTGCAGGACTCCTGCTATGAGAATGCACTTGTATTAAACATAGCCAATGTTTTAATGACTCCTGCGACGAGAATGTACTTTTAGGAAATATAGCAAATGTTTGAACGACTCCTACAATGAGAATGTACTTTTATTAAACACAGCAATTGTTTGAACGACTCTTGCGATGAAAACGTACTTTTAGTAATCCTAACAAATGTTTGAACATTTCCTGCGATTAGAATGTACTTTTATTAAACAGAGCAAATGTCTGTACGACTCCTGCGATGAGAATGTACTTTTATAAAACAAAGCAAATGTTTACACGTTTCCTGCGATGAGAATGTACTATAATTAAACATAGCAAATGTTTGAACGACTCCTGCGATGAGAATATAGTTTTAGTAAACATAGTAAACGTTTGAACGGCTCCTGCGATTAGAATATACTTTTAGAACACATAGCAAATGTATGAACTTTTCTTGCGATGAGAATGTACTTTTATGAAACATAGCAAATGTTTCAACGACTCATGGGATGAGAATGTACTTTTAGTGAACATTGCAAATGTTTGAACGGCTCCACTAATTAGAATGTACTTTAAGCAGCACAGCAAATTTTCAAACAACTCCTACAATGAGAATGTACTTTAAGTAAACATAGGGAATATATGAACGGCTTCTGCGATGAGAATGTACTTTTAGTAAGCATAGCGAATGTTGGAACGACTCCTGCGATGAGAATATACTTTTAAGAACCATAGCAAATGTTTGAACGACTCCTGCGATGAAAATGTACTTTTAGCAGTACAACAAATGCTCGAACGACTACTGCGATGAGAATGTACTTTTGATAAACTTAGCAAATGTTTGAATGTCTTCTGTGATAAGAATGTACTTTTAGCTGTACAGTAAATGTTTGAATGGCTCTTGCGATGAGCATGTACTTTTAGTAAAGAAAGCAAATGTCTGAACGTTTTCTACGATGAGAATGTCCTTTTATTAAACATAACAAATGTATGAACGTTTACAGCGATGTTAATCTACTTTTATTAAACAAAACAAATGTGTGAACGTTTCCTGCGATGTTAATGTACGTTTATTAAACACAGCAAATATTTGAAGGACTCTTGCAATGAGAATGTGCTTTTAATAATCCTAACAAATGTTAGAACGTCTCCTTCGATTATAATGTACTTCTTTAAACATAGCAAATGTTTGAACGTTTCCTGCGATGAGAATGTACTTTTATTAAACATAACAAATGTTTGAACGTTTCCTGCGATGAGAATGTACTTTAATTAAACATAGCTAATGTTTGAACGACTCCTGCGATGAGAATGTACTTTAATAAACATTGCATATATTTGAACGGCTCCTGCGATGAGAATGTACTTTTGGTACACTAATATTTGTTTGAACGTTTCTTGCGATGAGAATGAACTTTTATGAAATATATCTAATATTTCAACGGTTCGTTCTATGAGAATATAATTTTAGTAAACATGGCAAATGTTTGAACGGCTTTACTGATTAGAATGTACTTTAAGCAGCACAGCAAATGTTCAAACGACTTCTGCGATGAGAATGTACTTTTTGTAAACATAGCGAATATATGAAAGGCTACTGCGTTGACAATGTACTTTTAGTAAACATAGAAAATGTTTTAACGACTACTGCTATGAGAATGTACTTTTAGTAAACATAGCAAATGTTTGAAAGACTCCTGCGATGAGAATATACTTTTAGGAAATATAGCAAATGTTTGAACGACTCTTGCGATGAGAATGTACTTTTAGTAAACATAGCAAATGTTTGAACGATTCCTGCGATGAGATTATACTTTTAGTAAGCATAACAAATGTTTGAACGGCTCCACAGATTAGAATGTACTATAAGCAGCACAGCAAATGTTCAAACGACTTCTGCGATGAGAATGTACTTTTAGTAAAATAGCGAATATATGAAAGGCTACTGCGTTGACAATGTACTTTTAGTAAACATAGCAAATGTTTGAACGACTCCTGCGATGAGAATATACTTTAAGGATATATAGCAAATGTTTGAACGAATCTTGCAATGAGAATGTACTTTTAGTAAACATAGCAAGTGTTTGAACGACTCTTGCGATGAGAATGTACTTTTAGCAAAACAGCAAATGTTTAAACGACTCCTGCGAAGAGATGGTACTTTTATTAAACATAACATATGTCTGAACGCTTTCTGCGATGAGAACGTACGTTTATTATACATAGGAAATGTTATAACGACTCCTGCGTTGAGAATGTACTTTTATTTAACATAAGAAATGTTTGAACGTTTCCTACGATGAGAATATACTTTTACTAAACATAGCAAATGTTTGAACGACTCCTGCGATGAGAATCTACTTTTAGTAAACATAGCAAATGTTTGAACGACTCCTGCGATGAGAATATGCTTTTAGTAAACATAAAAAATGTTAGAATGTTTCTTGCGATGATAATGTACTTTTATGAAACATAACAAATGTTTCAACGACTCATGCGATGAGAATGTACTTTTATCGAACATAGCAAATGTTTGAACGTCTCGTGCCATGAGAATATACTTTTAGTAAACATAGCAAATGTTTGATTAACTCCTTCAATCGGAATATACTTTTAAAAATATGCAAATGTTTGAACGGCTCCTGCAATTAGAATGTACTTTTAACAAACATACCTAATATTTGAACGTCTCCTGCGATGTGAATATACTTTTAGCAAATAGGCAAAAGCTTGAACGCTCCTGCGATGAGAGTGTACTTTTAACAAACATTGGAAATGTTTGAACGACTCAAGCGAGGAGAATGTACTTTTAGTAAACATAGCAAATGTTTGAACAACTACTGCGATGACAATGTACTTTTAGGAAACATAGCAAAAGTTTGAACGACTCCTGCGATAAAAATGTACTTTTAGAAAACATAGCAAGTGTTTGAACGACTGCTACGATGAGAAGGTACTTTTAACAAACATTGGAAATTTTTGAACGACTCCTGCGAAGAGAATATTATACATAGCAACTGGTATAATGACTCCTGCGATGAGAATGTACTTTAAGTAAACATAGTAAATGTTTCAACGTTTCCTAAGATGTGAATGTAATTCTATTAAACATAGCAAATATTTGAAGGACTCTATCTATGAGAATGCACTTTTATTAAACATAGCCAATGTTTTATTGACTCCTGCGACGAGAATGTACTTTTAGGAAATATAGCAAATGTTTGAACGACTCTTGCAATGCGAATGTACTTTTATTAAACATAACAAATGTTTACACGTTTCCTGCGATGAGAATGTTCTTTAATTAAACATAGCAGGTGCTTCAACGACTCCTACGATGAGAATGTACTTTTGGTAAACATAGCGAATATATGAATGGCTTCTGCAATGAGAATGTACTTTTAGTAAACATAGGGAATATATGAACGGCGACTGCGTTGAGAACGTACTTTTAGTAAACATAGCAAATATTTGAACGACACCTGCGATGAGAATAATACTTTTAGGAACCATAGCAAATGTTTTAACGACTTTTGCGATGAGAATGTACTTTTAGCAGTACAGCAAATGTTAAAACGACTCCTGCGATGAGAATATACTTCTACTAAACATTGCAAATGTTTGAACGACTCCTGCGACGAGAATGTACTTTTAGGAAACATAGCAAATGTTTGACGACTCCTGCGATGAAAATGTACTTTTAGCAGTACAACAAATGCTCGAACGAATACTGCGATGAGAATGTACTTTTGGTAAACATAGCAAATGTTTGAATGGCTCCTGTGATAAGAATGTACTTTTATCTGTACAGTAAATGTTTGAACGGCTCGTGCGATGAGCATGTACTTTTAGTAAACAAAGCAAATGTTTGAACGTTTTCTACGATGAGAATGTACTTTTATTAAACATAACAAATGTTTGGACGTTTCCTGCGATGTTAATGTACGTTTATTAAACACAGCAAATGTTTGAAGGACTCTTGCGATGAGAATTTACTTTTAATAATCCTAACAAATGTTTGTACGTTTCCTGCGATGAGAATGTACTTTTATTATACATAGCATATGTTATAACGACTCCTGCAATGAAAATGCACTTTTATTTAACATAAGAAATGTTTGAACGTTTCCTGCGATGAGAATGTACTTTTACTAAACATAGCAAATGTTTGAACGACTCCAGCGATGAGAATGTACTTTTAGTAAACATAGCAAATGTTTGAACGACTCCTGCGATGAGAATATGCTTTTAGTAAACATAACAAATGTTGGAATATTTCTTGCGATGAGAATGTACTTTTATGAAACATAGCAAATGTTTCAACGACTCATGCGCTGAGAAAGTACTTTTAGTAAACATGGCAAATGTTTGAACGGCTCCATTGATTAGAATGTACTTTAAGCAGCACAGCAAATGTTCAAACGACTTCTGCGATGATAATGTACTTTTAGTAACATAGCGAATATATGAACGGCTACTGCGTTGACGATGTACTTTTAGTAAACATAGCAATAGCAAATGTTTGAACGACTACTGCTATGAAAATGTACTTTTAGTAAACATAGCAAATGTTTGAACGACTCCTGCGTAGAGAATATACTTTTAGTAAACAGAGCAAAGGTTTGAACGACTCTTGCGATGAGAATGTACTTTTAGTAAACATAGTATATGTTTGAATTATTCCTGCGACGAGAATGTACTTTTAGGAAACATAGCAAATGTTTGATCGACTACTGCGATGAGAAAGTACTTTTATTAAACATAGCAAATGTTTGAACGACTCTTGCGATGAGAATGTACTTTTAGTAAACATAGTAAATATTTGAACGATTCCTTCGATGAGAATATACTTTTAGCAAATATGCAAATATTTGAACGGCTCCTGCAATGTGAATATACTTTTAGCAAATAGGCAAAAGTTTGAACGGCTCTTGCGATGAGAATGTACTTTTAACAAACATTGGAAATGTTTGAACGACTCAAGCGTGTAGAATGTACTTTTAGTAAACATAGCAAATGTTTGAACAACTACTGCGATGAGAATGTACTTTTAGTAAACATAGTAAATGTTTGAACGACTCCTGCGATGAGATTGTACTTTTAGTAAACATAGTACATGTTTGAGCGACTCCTGCGATTGGAATGTACTGTTAGTAAACATAGCAAATGTTTGAACGACTCCTGCGATGAAAATGTACTTTTAGAAAACATAAAAAGTGTTTGAACAACTTCTGCGATGAGAATGTACTTTTAGTAAACATAGTAAATGTTTGAGCGACTTCTGCGATGAGAATGTATTTTTAGTAAACATAGCAAATGCTCGAACGACTACTGCGTTGAGAATATACTTTTAGTAAACATAGTAAATGTTTGAACGTCTCCTGCGATGCGAATATACTTTTAGCAAATAGAAAAAGTTTGAACGGCTCAGCGATGAGAATGTACTTTCAACAAACATTGGAAATGTTTGAGCGAGTCAAGCGATGAGAATGTACTTTTAGTAAACTTAGCAAAAGTTTGAACAACTACTGCGATGCGAATGTACTTTTAGCAAAACAGCAAATGTTTAAACGACTCCTGCGAAGAGAATGTACTTTTATTAAATATAACAAATGTCTGAACGTTTCCTGCGATGAGAATTTACTTTTATTATACATAGCAAAGGTTATAATGACTCCTGCGATGAGAATGTTGTTTTATTTAACATAACAAATGTTTGAACGTTTCCTGCGATGAGAATGTACTTTTACTAAACTTAGCAAATGTCTGAAGGACCCCTGCGATGAGAATGTACTTTTAGTAAACATAGCAAATGTTTGGACGTTTCCTGCGTTGTGAATGTACTTTTATTAAACATAGCAAATGTTTGAAGGACTCCTGCTATGAGAACGCAATTTTATTAAACATAGCCAAAGTTTTAATGACTCCTGCGATGAGAATGTACTTTTATTTAACATAACAAATGTTTGAACGTTTACTGCGATGAGAATGTACTTTTATTATACATAGCAAATGTTATAACGACTCCTGCGTTGAGAATGTACTTTTATTTAACATAACAAATGTTTGAAAATTTCCTGCGATTAGATGTAGTATTATTAGACATAGCAATTGTTTGAACGACTCCTGCGATGAGAATGTACTTTTAGTATACATAGCAAATGTTTTAACAACTCCTGCGATGAGAATGTACTTTTAGTAATTATAGCAAATGCTCGAACGACTCCTGCAATGAGAATGCTGTTTTTGTAAACATAGCAAATGTTTGACAGACTCCTGCGCTGAGAATGTGCTGTTAATAAACATAACAAATGTCTGAAAAGTTTCTGCGAAGAGAATGTACTTTTATGAAACATAGCAAATGTTTCAACGAATCTTGCGATGAGAATGCGCTTTTAGTAAACATAGCAAATGTTTGAACGTCTCCACTGATTAGAATGTACTTTAAGCAGCACAGCAAATGTTGAAACGACTCCTGCGATGAGAATGTACTTTTAGTAATCATAACGAATATATGAACGGCTTCTGCGATGAGAATGTACTTTTAGTAAACATAGCGAATATATGAACTGCTACTGCGTTGAGAACGTACTTTTAGTAAACATAGCAAATGTTTGAATGATTCCTGCAATGAGAATATACTTCTGGCAGTACTGCAAATGTTCAAGCGATTCCTGCGATGAGAATGTACTTTTAGTAAACATAGCCAATTTTTTGTTCGACTCCTGCGATGAAAATGTACTTTTAGCAGTACAGCAAATGTTCAAACGACTCCTGCGATGAGAATGTACTTCTATCAAACATAGCAAATATTTGAACGACTCTTGCGATGAGAATGTACTTTTAGTAAACATAGCAAATGTTTGAACGACTCCTGTGATAAGAATGTAGTTTTAGCTGTACAGCAAATGTTTGAACGGCTCCTGCGATGAGCATGTACCTTTAGTAAACATAGCAAATGTTTGACTGTTTCCTGCGATGAGAATGTACTTTTATTAAACATAACAACATTTTGAACGTTTCCTGCGACGTTAATGTACTTTTATTAAACATAACAAATGTTTGAACGTTTCCTGCAATGAGAATGTACTTTTATTAAACACAGCAAATGTTTGAACGACTCTTGCGATGAGAATGTACTTTTAGTAATCCTAACAAATGTTTGAACGTTTCCTGCGATTAGAATGCACTTTTATTAAACATAGCAAATGTCTGTACGTCTCCTGCGATGAGAATGTACTTTTATTAAACATAACAAGTGTTTAAACGTTTCCTGCGATGAGAAAGTACTTTAATTAAACAAAGCAAATGTTTGAACGACTCCAGCGATAGAATGTACTTTTAGCAGTACAGCAAAGTCTGAACGACTCCTACGATGAGAATGTACTTTTAGTAAACATAGCGAATGTTTGAATGGCTCCTGCGATGAGAATGTACTTTTAGTTAACATAGCGAATGTTTGAACGGCTCCTGCGATGAGAATGTATTTTAGTTAACATAGCGGATATTTGAACGGCTCCGGTGATCAAAATGTACTTTTAGTAAACATAACAATTGTTTTAACGACTCCAGCGATGAGAATGTACTTTTAGTAAACATAGCAAATGTTTGAACGGCGCCTGCGATGAGAATGTACTGTTAGCAGTACAGCAAATGTTCGAACGACTCCTGTGAATAGAATGTACTTTTAGTAAACAGTAAATGTTTGACCGACTCTTGCGATGAAATCTTACATGTTAATTACAAAGATAAGTTTTTTATTTCTCACATTATATCGAGCACGGTTAATTTTAATTGTTTGTCTGTTGATGTATACCCACTGATATCGTAAAATCGGAACCAAATTACTTTACGCTTGCTGCGGGTGGATTCCGTAAAAATCAAGAGTAAGATCTGAAATGAGCTCGTAAACTTCACAATTTCGTTCGGTCATAGAAAAATAATTTTTTTTGAACCAAAATTATTGTAAAAAATCTAATGTGTTCAATTCACATGTTTTCGCTACATCTCTGCAACAAAGTATTGTTAAAAAGCTCATTTTCCTATTATCTTCATTCTAATCAGGAAAAATTTGCAGAAATGGTCTTATTATAGTAAATAGAAGCCAACTAAGGGAGTATTAAAGGTTAAAGTGATAGTCAAAAGCTGGTTGCTATGTGACTGAAGTTCCTTTGTTTGTATGGACAGCAGTTGGCAAAGTCCTGTGTGACAAAAGTGTACTTTTTTAAAGCTGAAACCAAAAACAAGGAATATCCCAAAAACAGTCGACTCCATGCAAAGAAATGCGTATAACATAAACTGTATGTTTTAAAGCTCTCCATAATTTTTGTGTGGTAAGTTTTTTTCCATCTCTTACGATTTACCAGTTATGGAAAATTTAGTAAAATTCGTCCAGAATAAAGAGGTCTTCAGAGGCTATTCCTAGAAAATTCAAGATATACCTTTTATTTGTCAGGTTAATATGTTTAATGTATAATATTTTATTCAAAACCTATAGCAAACAGTTCCATGTGAAGGGTAGTTTGCGATGGGGGATTTTTCTCAAAATCTTCGTGTCGCATTCCTGGAAAATACTAAACTTAAATACCAATTTTGGTATTTTACCGACTTTTCTTTTTTGAGTTATCGTGTTTACAGATACACGGACACGCACACGGACCTTTTTCTGAAAATGCTTTTTTTGGATACAGGAGACCCTAAAACATATATTTCCGGTGAAATCTCGGTATCGAATTTTTGGGTGGAGTGCAATACCTTCTGTGTACACTATGTATATAGTATAGTTGGAGCAATAACACAAACCTGAACCCAATTGCAAGGAATACGATAAATCTGCTTGCGTGGAATCAAACAGGTTCGCTGTTCGGAAGCTGCTCCGGTATTTGGGTTAATGCAATGCGCGCCGAACTTATTACACATCAAACACATTTCTAACAACTTGATGGATCGACCTATAAGAGCCTTTAACCTTTTGCCATTTTCTGCACCGTATTATATAAAGTAGAACGACCAAGTTTACGACATTCCAATGCAGATTCTGACAGAGCTCTCATATTTGCAATTCACTTAAAATGAAAATGCAGTTTTATTTATGGATGTTCTCTAACATCCCATTCTATACTGGGCGTGAAAGACCGCTTAAATTTACTCAGAGGCCACTTTATCAGACTTTAGGTTCTTTTACATGCCGTATATCTACGATACGGGACCAACGGCTTTACTTCCCTTCCGAAGGAAGCCATGCTAAGGATTTTTACGCCCGAAAAAATCCATCGTGCTCTGCCGGGTTTGAAGCCGCGACCTTGGGTATGTGAGACCAGCATGGTATCCTTTACAGCACGGAAGGCGTCTGATCCACAAAGTTGTTGAAGTTGCCAGTGTAAAACAGTAGCTTGCTTTCCATTCTACAGCTAACTACTCTTACAAAATATTATTCTCATATACGTCATGGTGAGCGAGATTAACATTAACACAAATATTCTTCCTTCACAACATACTAGGCTATAGCGATGCTCAAATATTTTACAAGTTGGTTCATATATTGTACAACTGAAGTTCGGCTATCTTTGCATAAAAAACCTAGTTACTGTAAAGTTAAAATCAATAACAATGGAATATCTCGCAAAAGAGTAACTTCACAAAATTAATTTTGTAAAATCGATGAGATCTGATAAAAAAGTGCAAATTTGGTAAAATATGTTAGTACTGGTTAAAAAGTGTGAATTTGGAAATATATGTTAGTTCTGGTTAAAAGTGTCAATTAAGTAATATCTGTTAGTTCTGGTTAAAGAGTGTGAATTTGCTAATATCTGTTAGTTCTGGTTAAATATGTGAATTTGGTAATATATGTTAGTTCTGGTTAAAGAGTGTCAATTCGCTAAAATATTTTAGTTCTGGTTAAAAAGTGTCAATTTGCTAATATAAGGTAGGTTCTGGTTATAAAGTGTGAATTTGGTATTATATGCTAGTTTTGATTAAAAGGTGTGTATTTGGTAATATATACTAGTTCTGGCTATTAAGTGAGAATTTTATAATATATGTTAGTTTTGGTTAAAAGGTGTAAATTTGTTAATATATGTTAGTTCTGGTTATAAGGTGTGAATTTGGTAATATATGTTATTTCTGGTTATAAAGTGTGAATTTGGTAATATATGTTAGTTTTGGTTAAAAAGTGTGAATTTGGTAATATATGTTAGTTCTGGTTATAAAGTGTGAATTTGGTAATAAATGTTAGTTTTGCTTAAAAAGTGTAAATTTGGTAATATATGTTAGTTCCGGTTATAAAGTGTGAATTTGGTAATATATGTTAGTTTTGGTTAAAAAGTGTGAATTTGGTAATATATGTTAGTTCTGGTTATAAAGTGTGAATTTGGTATAACTGTTAGTTTTGGTTAAAAAGTGTGAATTTGTTATATCTGTTAGTTCCGGTTATAAATGTGAATTTGGTAATATATATTAGTTATGGTTAAAAATGTGAATTTGGTAATATATGTTAGTTCTGGTTAAAAATGTTAATTTGGTAATATATGTTAGTTCTGACTAAAAAGTGTAACTTTGGTAATATATGTTAGTTCTGGCTAAAAAGTGTAAATTTGCTAATATCTGATAGTTCTGGTTAAAAATGTGAATTTCGTAATATATGTTGGTTTTGGTTAAAAAGTTTAAAGTTCGTAATATATGTTAGTTCTAGTTATAAGGTGTAAATTTAGTAATAAATGTTAGTTCTGGTTAAAAAGCTTGAATTTGTTAATATATGTTAGTTTTGGTTAAAAGTGTAAATTTCATAATATATGTTAGTTCTGGTTATAAAGTGTGAATTTGGTAATATATGTTAGTTCTGGTTATAAAGGGTGAATTTGGTAATATATGTTAATTTTGGTTAAAAAGTGTAAATTTGGTAATATATGCTAGTTCTCGTTATAAATTGTGAATTTAGTAATATCTGTTAGTTTTGGTTGAAAAGTGTGAATTTGTTAATATATGTTAGTTCTGGTTAAAAGTGTGAATTTGGTAATATATGTTAGGTCTGGTTATAAAGTGTAAATTTGGTAATATACGCTAGTTCTGACTAAAAATGTGTGAATTTGGAAATATATGTTAGTTCTTGTTAAAAAGTGTAAATGTTGTAATATATGTTAGTTTTGATTAAATAGTGTGTATTTGGTAATATATGTTAGTTTTGGTTATAAAGTGTGAAGTTGTTAATATATGTTAGTTTTAGTTAAAAAGCGTGAATTTTTTAATATATGTTAGTTCAGGTTATAAAGTTTAATTTGTTAATATCTGATAGTTTTGGTTAAAAGTGTGAATTTCGTAATATATGTTAGATCTGGTTATACAGTGTGAAATTGGTAATATATGTTAGCTCTGGTTAAAAAGCGTGAATTTGGTACTATATGTTTGTTCTGGTTAAAAAGAGTGGATTTGTTAATATCTGCTAGTTTTTGGTTAAAAGTGTGAATTTGGTAATATATGTTAGTTCTGGTTAAAAAGTATGAATTTTTGTAATATATGTTAGCTCTGGTTATAAAGTGTGAATTTGTTAATATTTGTTCTGGTTAAAAGTTTGTATTTGGTAATATATGTTAGTTCTGGTTAAAAAGTGTGAATATGGTAATATATGTTAGTTCTGCTTAACAAGTGTAAATTTGCTAATATACATTAGTTCTGGTTAAAAAGTGTGAATTTGGTAATTATTGTTTGTTCTGGTTAAAAAGTGTAAATTTGCTAATATATGCTAGTTGTGATTAAAAAGTGTGTATTTGGTAATATATGCTAGTTCTGGTTATAAAGTGTGAATCTGCTAATATATGCGAGTTTTGGTTAAAAAGTGTAAATTTGTTAACATCTGTTAGTTCTGCTTATAAAGTGTGAATTTGGTAACATATGCTAGTTCTGGTTATAAAATGTGAATTTGGTAATATCTGTTAGTTTAGATAAAAAAGTGTGAATTTGCTAATATCTGTTAGTTCTGGTTAAAAAGTGTGAATTTGGTAATATATGTTAGTTCTGGTTAAAAACTGTGAATTTGGTAATATATGTTAGGTCTGGTTAAGAAGTGTAAATTTGGTAATATACGTTAGTTCTGGCTAAAAAGTGTGTATTTGGTAATATAAGTTAGTTCTGGTTAAAAAGTGTAAATTTGGTAATATATATTAATTTTGATTAAATAATGTGTATTTGGTAATGTATGTTAGTTCTGGTAAAAAAGTGTCAATTTGGTAATATATGTTAGTTCTGGTTAAAAAGTGTGAATTTGGTAATATATGTTAGATCTGGTAAAAATTGTAAATTTAGTAATATATGCTAGTTTTGATTAAAAAGTGTGTATTTGGTAATATATGCTAGTTCTGGTTAAAATGTGAATTTCGTAATATATGATAGTTTTGGTTAAAAAGTGTAAATTTCTTAGTATATGTTAGTTCTGGTTATAAAGTGTGAATTTGGTAATATATGTTAGTTCTGGTTATAAAGAGTGAATTTGGTAATATATGTTAGTTTTGGTTAAAAAGTGTGAATTTGGTAATATATGTTAGTTTTGGTTAAAAAGTGTAAATTTGGTAACATATGTTAGTTCTGGTTATAAAGTATGAATTAGCTAATATCTGTTAGTTTTGGTTAAAAAGTGGGAATTTGTTAATATCTGTTAGTTCTGGTTAATAAGTGTGAAATTGCTAATATCTGTTAGTTCTGGTAAAAAGTGTGAATTTGGTAATATATGTTAATTCTGGTTAAAAGTATAAATTTGGTAATATATGTTAATTTTGATTAAATAGTGTGTATTTGGTAATATATGTTAGTTTTGGTTAAAAAGTGTGAATTTCGTAGTAAATGTTAGTTCTGGTTAAAAAGTGTGAATTCGGTAATATATTTTAGTTCTGGTTAAAAACTGTGAATTTGGTAATATATGTTAGTTCTGGTTGAAAAGTGAGAATTTGGTACTATATGTTAGTTCTGGTTAAAAAGTGTGAATTTGTTAATATCTGTTAGATCTGGTTAATAAGTGTGAATTTGGTAATATGTTACTTCCTGTTAAAAAGTGTGAATTTGGTAATATATGTTATCTGGTTAAAAAGTGTGAATTTGGTAATATATGTTAGTTCTGATTATAAAGTATGAATTTGTTAATATCTAAAATAAGAACTAAGCTTTCCTGGCGACGTGTTAATTCAAAATCTGTTAGTTCTGGTTAAAAAGTGTGAATTTGGTAATATATGTTATTTCTGGTTAATAAATTGAATTTTGTAATATGTTAGTTGCTGTTAAAAAGTGTGAATTTGGTAATATATGTTACTTCTGGCTAAAAAAGTGTTAATTTGCTAATATCTGTTAGTTCTGGTTAAAAAATGTGAATTTCGTAATATATGTTAGTTTTGGTTAAAAAAAGTTAATTTCGTAATATATGTTAGTTCTGGTTATAAAGTGTAAATTTGGTAATATGTTAGTTGTGGTTAAAAGTTTTGAATTTGTTAATATCTGTTAGTTTTGGTTAAAAAGTGTAAATTTCGTAATATATGTTAGTTTTGGTTAAAAAGTGTAACTTTGGTAATATTTGTTAGTTCTGGTTAAAAACGTGAATTTGGTAATAAATGTTAGTTTTGGTTAAAAGGTGTAAATTTGGTAATATATATTAGTTCTGGTTAAAACGCGTGAATTTGGTAATATATGTGAGTTTTAGTTAAAAAGTGTAATTTTTTTAATATATGTTAGTTTGTTTAAAAATTATAAATTTGATAATATATGTTAGTTTTGGTTAAAAAGTGTGAAGTTGGTAATATATGTTAGTTGTGGTTAAATATGTGAATTTCGTAATATATGTTAGATTTGGATAAAAAGCTTGAATTTGGTAATATATGTTAGTTCTGGTTAAAAGGCGTGAGTTTTGGTAATATAAGTTAGTTCTGGATAAAAAATGTGAATTTGCTAATATATGTTAGTTCTGGTTAAAAAGCGTGAATTTGGTAATATATGTTAGTCCTGGGTAAAAAATATGAATTTGATAATATATGTTAGTTCTGGTTAAAAAGCGTGAATTTGGTAATATATGTTAGTTCTGGTTAAATAATGTGAATTTGGTAATATATGTTAGTTCTGGTTAAAAAGCGTGAATTTGGCAATATATGTTAGTTCTTTTTAAGAAATGAGAATTTGGTAATATATTTTAGTTCTGGATAAAAAGTGTCAATTTCGTAATTTATGTTAGTTCTGGTTAAAAAGTGTTAATTTTACTAACACATATTAGTTTTGGTAAAAAAGTGTGCATTTCGGGAGCTTTTGGGTAAATCGGAGTGAGCCAAACTCACTCTACAAAAAAGTCACACCAAAACTGATGAATTGACACATTTACTACATGACATATAACAACGTCACTACTTGTTTTGATATGAGAAAATGAAATGCTAAAATTGAACTGATAAGGGAAATGATTACTTTCCGCGGGTGTCCGGAATCTTTGACGTGTTTTACAATTTGCTCGAGCATCTGCGAGACCTGGGCTCAGAATGCTCTGATACAGTTTCCTCTCATTAGCCCCGTCTGACTGATTAACAGGCAACCCGCTCGTATGGGTTCCAAGTTTTGGCTTTCAGCTCTGAGCCCGGGGATTTGGGGGTTCATTTCTAAATATAACTGCCCTATCTCGCCTTGTTAAAAACATAATGCAGGCCTCTCTCTTATCGACCACATGTCCCACCGCGTATCAAACAACATTCACATGAGTTTCTCCGCATTTCTGCAAAGAAATGTTGTTAACAGGCTCATGCTGCCATTTATTTAATGCTAATCGAGAAAAAATTAGCAGAAATAGTCTTATTACTTGCTTCCTTGTAAGTAGAAGCGAAAAAAGGAAGTACGATAGGTTAAGTGATAGCCAAAAGTAGGTTGCTATGCGTCTTGCTTGTATGGACAGAAGTTGACAAATTCTGTATGAGAAAAGTATTAGGTTTTTCAAAGCTGAAATCAATAACAAGGAATAACTGAAAAACGACCAACTCCACGAAATATATATATATCAAACATAAATTGTGTGTTTTAAAGGGCTCTACATTTTTGTGTTTTACGTTTTTGTCCATCTCTTACGGTTTAGCAGTTATGTAAAATTCCATAAAATACATCCAGAATAAAGTAGTCTTCAGAGGCTAATCCTAGAAATTTCAAGATATTCATTTTAACTGTTATGTAAATATCTTTAATATATGATATATTAATCAAAATCGTTAAAGCCATTTTTTTTAAAATCAAACTTTTCGAAAAAAGTTCCATGTAAAGGATAGTTGTGGGTGGGGGGATTTTCTTGAAAATCTTCGTGTCGTATCCTTGGAAGATACCAAACCTAAATACCAAGTTTGGTTTATAAGGGACTTTTCGTTTTTGAGCTGCTCTGCCCACAGACACACACACACGAACATACTCAGAGACACACACACACATACACACATGGACATTTTTCTAAAAATGTTTCTTTGGGTTAAGGGAGTCTCAAAACATGTATTTCAGGTGAAATCTCGGTATCGACTTTTTGGGTGCATTACAATACCTTCTCTATACACTATGTATATAGTACGTGTAGAGAAAGTAAAAATAAGCAGTTTTAGAAGAGTTCCGCGTGTATCTGTGGACACCATAACACAAAAAAAAAAAGAAGAAAAAAACTTGATATTTCAGTTCAGTATCTTTCAAGGAAGAGTTACAGAAGAATCAGATTTCTCAAAAATGGTTCTAATGATTATCAATAAAATAGCACACGTTTGGGAAGGAAATGAACTTTCTGGGAGTGGATGTCAAGACCTGTTTATTCTCGATGACTTTTCTATAATTAGTGAACTGTGAGAGGTAGCGAAAAAGTAACACAATTTATGTCATATCTTTCTGTTTTGCAGCAAACCGCTTACGAAATATTTTTTCTTATTGCTTCACATTTTAGTACTCAAACTTTTATAAAACTGGAAGTCGCCTTTCCTTTGATACATCTTTTGTTGAACTCTGTTTCAGGTTATTCGTAGAGCAACCAAATTTTAAAATAGTTTAGCTTATTGGACACCCTTATTTCTCTTCTTCTTATAAGGAAATGAATAATTTGTACTAATATATATCTCGATTGGCATGAAATAGAAGACTAAGCTTTTATAAGAATAGTTAATTGCAGAATATGTAGAGAAAGTCATGTATATGTTGCATATCTACATTTTACAAAGACGCAATAAAACTTTCAATTGAATTAGATATAGAACATTAAAAAAGTAATCATGGTCTCACTAAAACAATAAAAATTTGTTCTATGCAATATAATTGATTAGCATATAGCATTTAAAGGCGGTTGTGTAAAACCTTAAATTTGGATGTACTGCAAGTTCAGATAAAGGGCATAGCGTTTAAAAGTCAGCTGAGTGATGTTGTTTTTCTGTCGCTATTGTCTGGGGTCACATGGCTTTCATGGACAAGGTCATTAGCGAGCGACTGGTGGAATGATAGTCGGGGGAAACATGGGCCTTATCCACCGCAAATCCCTTAAGGAGATCAAAGCGCTTCTAAAGCTGAGTGCACTAACCACTGCGCCACGGCCTAAACTAATATCCTGTAAGTGGAAAATATTATACTGAAATTGCGACGGTATTGGTTGCGGGTTCGTATACCGAGCGCAGGTTATGGTAGTGGGAACGGTGTGGGTATGTAGGCGACCTAGATCAGGATGTCAGTAGCATGGAAACTCTTTAAAGGCGTGGTGAAACACGAGAGCTTTATTAATTTAGTTGTGTCTTGCAACACACTCGTATTTCTGTGGGTATGTGGCCGCCGTAGCTCAGGATGTCAGTAGCATTAATAACTCTTTCATGGCGTGGTGAGACACAACTGCTTTATTACCTTAGTTGGGCCTTGCAACACACTCGTGTTGGTGTGAGTATGTGGGCGCCCAAGTTCAGGATGTCAGAAGCATGGAAACTCTTTAAACGCGTGAGGAGACACAAGAGCTTTAATACTTTAGTTAGGCCTGGCAACACACTCGTATTGGTGTGGGTATGTGGCCGCCGTAGCTCAGGATGTCAATAGCACTAATAACTCTTTCATGGCGTGGTGAGACACAAGAGCTTTATTACTTTAGTTGGGCCTTGCAACACACTCGTATTGGTGTGGGTATGTCAGAGAGCTAGATCAGGATGTCAGTAGCAAGGAAACTCTTTCATGGCGTGGGGAGACACAAGATCTTTATCACTTTAGTTGGGCCTTGCTACACACTCGTATTGGTGCGGGTATGTGGGCGCCCTAGTTCAGCATGTCAGTGGCATGGAAACTCTTTCACGGCGTGGTGAGACACAACAGCTTTATTACCTTAGTTGGGCCTTGCAACACACTCGTGTTGGTGTGGGTATGTGGGCGCCCAAGTTCAGGATGTCAGTGGCATGGAAACTCTTTCATGGCGTGGTGAGACACAACTAGCTTTATTACCTTAGTTGGGCCTTGCAACACACTCGTGTTGGTGTGGGTATGTGGGCGCCCTAGTTCAGCATGTCAGTGGAATGGAAACTCTTTCACGGCGTGGTGAGACACAACAGCTTTATTACCTTAGTTGGGCCTTGGAACACACTCGTGTTGGGGTGGGTATGTGGGCGCCCAAGATCAGGATGTCAGTGGCATGGAAACTCTTTCATGGCGTGGTGAGACACCGCAGCTTTATTACCTTAGTTAGGCCTTGCAACACACTCGTGTTGGTGTGGGTATGTGGGCGCCCAAGTTCAGGATGTCAGAAGCATGGAAACTCTTTCGGGGCGTGGTGAGACACAAGATCAATATTACTTTAGTTAGGCCTGGCAACACACTCGTATTGGTGTGGGTATGTGGCCGCCGTAGCTCAGGATGTCAGAAGCATGGAAACTCTTTAAACGCGTGAGGAGACACAAGAGCTTTAATACTTTAGTTAGGCCTGGCAACACACTCGTATTGGTGTGGGTATGCGGCCGCCGTAGCTCAGGATGTCAGTAGCACAAATAACTCTTTCATGGCGTGGTGAGACACAAGAGCTTTATTACTTTAGTTGGGCCTTGCAACACACTCGTATTGGTGTGGGTATGTGAGAGAGCTAGATCTGTATGTCAGTAGCAAGGAAACTCTTTCATGGCGTGGGGAGACACAAGATCTTTATCACTTTAGTTGGGCCTTGCTACACACTCGTATTGGTGCGGGTATGTGGGCGCCCTAGTTCAGCATGTCAGTGGCATGGAAACTCTTTCACGGCGTGGTGAGACACAAGAGCTTTATAATTTTAGTTGGGCCTTGCAACACACTCATATTTGTGCGGGTATGTTGGCGCCCTAGCTCAGGATGTCAGTAGCACGGAAACTCTCTCAGGGCGTGGTGAGATACAAGAGCATTTTTACTTTATTTCGGCCCTGCGACACATTCGCTTTGGTGTGGTTATGTGGGCGCCCTAGCTCAGGATGTCAGCAGCATGGAAACCCTTTCAGAGCGTGGTGAGACTCAAGAGCCTTATTACTTTAGTTGGGCTATGATACACACTCGTATTGGTGTGGGTATGTGGGCGCCCTAGCTCACAATGTCAGTAGTATGGAAACTCTTTCGGGGAGTGGTGAGACACAAGAGCATTATTACTTTAGTTGGGCCTTGCAACACACTCGTGTTGGTGTGGGTATTTGGGCGCCCTAGCTAAAGATGTCAGTAGCAAGGAAACTCTTTCAGGGCGTGGTGAGACACAAGGGCATTATTACTTTTTATGGCCTTGCAGCACACTCGTATTGGTGTGGGTATGTGGGCGCCCTAGCTCAGGATGTCAGTAGCATGGAAACTATTTCAGGGCGTGGTGAGACACAAGAGCTTTATTGCTTAGTTTGGTCTTGCAACATACTCGTATTGGTGTGAGTATGTGGGCGCCATAATTCAGGATGTCAGTAGCATGGACACTCTTTAAAGGCGTGGTGAGACACAGGAGTTTTATTACTTTAGTCTAGCCTTGCAACACACTCCTATTGGTGTGGGTATGTGGGCGCCTTTGCACAGGATGTCAGCAGCATGGAAACTCTCTCAGGGCGTGGTGAGTCCCAAAAGCTTTATTACTTTATTTGGGCCTGCCAACACACTCGTATTGGTGTGGGTATGTGGTCGACCTAGCTCAGGATATAAGTAGCATGGAAACTCTTTTACTGCTTGGTGAGACACAAGAGCTTTATTACTTCTGTTGGGCCTTCCAACACAGTCGTATTTGTGTGGGTATTGGGCGCCCTATCTCAGGATGTCAGCAAGGAAACTCTTTCAGGGCGTGATGAGACACAAGAGCTTTATTACTTTAGTTGGGCCTTGCAACATACTCGTAGTGGTGTGGGTATGTGGGCGCCGTATATAAGGATGTCAGTAGCAAGGAAACGCTTTCGGGCGTGAAGAGAAAAGAGCTTTATTACTTTAGTTGGTCCTTGCAACACACTCGTATTGGTGTGGGTATTTGGGCGCTCCAGCTCAGGCTGTCAGTAGCATGGAAACCCTTTCAGGGCGTAGTGAGGCACATGAGCTTAATTACTTTAATTGGGCCTTGCAACACACTCGTATTGCTGTGAGTATGTAGGCGCCCTAGCTCACGATATCAGTAACAAGGAAGCTCTATCAGGGCGTGGTGAGACAGAAGGGCTTTGTTAATTTAATTCGGCGTTGCAACACACTCGTAATGGTGTGGGTATTTGGGCGCCCAGCTCAGGATGTCAGTGGCATGGATACTCCTTCTTGGCGTGTTGAGATACAAGAGCTTCATTACTTTAGTTCGGCCTTGCAGCACACCCGATTTGGTGTGGGTATGTGAGTGCCATTTCTCAGGATGTCAGTAGCAAGGAAACTATCAGGGCGTGATGACACAAATGAGCTTTATCACTTTATTTGGGCCTTGCAACACACTGGTATTGGTGTGGGCATATGGGCGCTCTAGCTCAGGATATCAGTAGCAAGGAAACTCTTTCAGGACGTGATGAGATACAAGAGCTTAATTACTTTATTTTGGCCTTGCAACACACTTGTATTGCTGTGAGTATGTGTGCGCCCTAGCTCAGGATGTCAGTAGCAAGGAAACTCTGTCAGGGCGATGTGAGGTACAACAGCTTAATTACTTTATTTGGGCCTTACAACGCACTTGTATTGCTGAGAGTGTGTGGGCGCCATAGCTCAGGATGTCAGTAGCAAGGAAACTCTGTCAGGGCGAGGTGAGACACAGGAGCTTTTTTAATTTAGTTCGGCCTTGCAACACACTCGTATTGGTGTGGGAATGTGAGTGCCCCAGCTCACGAAGTCAGTAGCATGGAAACTCTTTCATGGCGTGGTTAGACACAAGAACTATATAACTTTAGTTGGGTCTTGCAGCACACTAATATTTGTGCGAAAATGTGGGCGCCCTATCACAGGATGTCAGTACCAAGGTAACTCTTTCAGGGCGTGGTGAGACACAAGAGCTTTACTACTTAAGTTGGGCCTTGCAACACACTCGTATTGGTGTGGTTATGTGAGCACCCTAGCTCAGGATGTCAGTAGCATTGAAACTCTTTCAGGGCCTGGTGAGATACTTGAGCTTGATTACTTTAGTTGGGCTTTGCAAAACACTCGTATTGGTGTGGTTATTTGGGCGCCCTAGTTCAGGATGTCAGTAGCATTGAAGCTCTTACAGGGCTCGGTGAGATACATTAGCTTTATTACTTTAGTTGGGCCCTGCAACACACTCGTATTGGTGTGGGTAGTTGGGCGTAATATCTCAGGATGTCAGTAGCATGTAAACTCCTTCTGGGCGTATTGAGATACAAGAGCTTCATTACTTTGGTTCGGCCTTTCAACCCGCCCGTATTGGTGTGGTTATTTGGGCGCTCCAGCTCAGGATGTCAGTAGCATGGAAACTCTTTCAGGGCACAGTGAGACACAAGAGCTTAATTACTTTATTTGGGCCTTGCAACACACTCGTATCGCTGAGAGTGTGTGGGCGCTCCGACTCAGGATGTCAGAAGCATGCTAACTCTGTCAGGGCGTGGTGAGGCACAAGAGCTTTATTAATTTAGTTCGGCCTTGCAAGACACTCGTAATGGTGTGGGTATTTGGGCGCCCAGCTCAGGATATCAGTAGCATGGAAACTCCTTCTGGACGTGTTGAGTTACAAGATCTTCATTATTTTATTTCGGCCTTGCAACACACCCGTATTTGTGCGGGTATGTGAGTGCCATAGCTCAGGATATAAGTAGCAAGGAAACTCTTTCAGGGCTTGATAAGACAAATGAGCTTTATTACTTTATTTGGGCCCTGCAAAACACTCGTATTGGTGTGGGTATATGGGCACTCTAGCTAAGGATGTCAGTAGCAAGGAAACTCTTTCAGGGCCTGCTGAGATACAAGAGCTTAATTACTTTATTTGGGCCTTGCAACACACTTGTATTGCTGTGAATATGTGGGCGCCCTAACTGAGGATGTCAGTAGTAAGGAAACTCTTTCAGGGCGTGGTGAGACACAATAGCTTTATTAATTTAGTTCGGCCTTGCAACACACCCGTAACGGAGTGGGAATTTGGGCGCCCTGCTCATGATGTCAGTAGCATGGAAACTCCCTCTAGGCGTGTTTAGATACAAGAGCTTCATTACTTTAGTTCGGCCTTGCAACACACTCGTATTCGTGTGGGTATGTTTGTGCCCCAGCTCAGGATGTCAGAAGCATGCAAACTCCTTCAGGGCGTGGTGAGACACAAGAGCTTTATTTCTTTAGTTGGGCCTTGCAACACACTTGTATTGGTGTGGGAGTGTGGGCGCTCCAGCTCAGGATGTCAGTAGCATGGAAACTCTGTCAGGGCGTGGTGAGGCACAAGAGTTTTATTACTTTAGTTCGACCATGCAACAAACTCGTAATGGTGTGGGTATTTGGGCGCCCAGCTCAGGAATTCAGTAGAATGGAAACTCCTTCTGGGCGTGTTGAGATACAAGAGCTTCATTTCTTTAGTTCAGCCTTGCAACAAACCCGTATTGGTGTGGGTATGTGTGTGCCCCAGATCAGGATGTCAGTAGCATGGAAACTCTTTCAGGGCGTGGTGAGACACAAGAGCTTTATTACTTTAGTGGGGCCTTGCTACACACTCGTATTGATGTGGGTATGTGGGCGCCCTAGCTCAGGATGTCAGTAGCATGGAAACTCTTTCACGGCGTGGTGAGACACAAGAGCTTTATTACTTTAGTTGGGCCTTTCAACACACGCGAATTCGTGAGGGTATGTGGGCCCTCCAGCTCAGGATGTCAGTAACATAGAAACTCTTTCACAGCGTAGTGAGTCACAAGAGCTGAATTACTTTATTTGAGCCTTGCAACACACTCGTATTGCTGTGAGTATGTGGGCGCCCTAGCTCAGGATGTCAGTAACAAGGAAACTCTGTCAGGGCGTGGTGAGACACAAGAGCTTTAGTAATTTAGTTCGGCCTTACAACACACTCGAAAAGGTGTGGGCATTTGGGCGCCCAGCTCAGGATGTTAGTAGCATGGAAACTCCTTCTGGGCGTGTTGAGATACAAGAGATGCATTACTTTAGTTCGGCCCTGCAACACATCCGTATTGGTGTGGGTATGTGATTGCCATAGGTCAGGTTGTCAGTAGCAAGAAACTCTTTCAGGGCGTAATGAGACTGAAGAACTTTATTACTTTATTTGGGCCTTGCAACACACTCGTATTGGTGTGGGTATATGGTCGCTCTAGCTCAGGATGTCAGTAGCAAGGAAACTCTTACAGGGCGTGGTGAGATACAAGAGCTTAAATACTTTATTTGGGCCTTGCAACACACTTGTATTGGTATGGGATTGTGGGCGCTCCAGCTCAGGATGTCAGTAGCATGGAAAATCTGTCAGGGCGTGGTGAGGCACAAGAATTTTATTACTTTAGTTCGACCATGCAACAAACTCGTAATGGTGTGGGTATTTGGGCGCCCAGCTCAGGATTTCAGTAGAATGGAAACTCCTTCTGGGCGTGTTGAGATACAAGAGCTTCATTTCTTTAGTTCGGCCTTGCAACACACCCGTATTGGTGTGGGTATGTGTGTGCCCCAGATCAGGATGTCAGTAGCATGGAAACACTTTCAGGGCGTGGTGAGACACAAGAGCTTTATTACTTTAGTGGGGCCTTGCTACACACTCGTATTGATGTGGTTATGTGGGCACCCTAGCTCAGGATGTCAGTAGCATGGAAACTCTTTCACGGCGTGGTGAGAAACAAGAGCTTTATTACTTTATTTGGGCCTTGCAACACACGCGTATTCGTTTGGGTATGTGGGCGCTCTAGCTCAGGATGTCAGTAACATAGAAACTCTTTCACGGCGTAGTGAGACACAAGAGCTTAATTACTTTATTTGAGCTTTGCAACTCACTCGTATTGCTGTGAGTATGTGGGCGCCCTAGCTCAGGATGTCAGTAACAAGGAAACTCTGTCAGGGCGTGGTGAGACACAAGAGCATTATTAATTTAGTTCGGCCTTGCAACACACTCGAAATAGTGTGGGTATTTGGGCGCCCAGCTCAGGATGTCAGTAGCATGGAAACTCCTCCTGGGCGTGTTGAGATACAAGAGCTGCATTACTTTAGTTCGGCCCTGCAACACATTCGTATTGGTGTGGGTATGTGAGTGCTATAGGTCAGGATGTCAGTAGCAAGGAAACTCTTTCAGGGCGTGATGAGACAAATGAGCTTTATTACTTTATTTGGGCCTTGCAACACACTCGTATTGGTGTGGGTATATGGGCGCTCTAGCTCAGGATGTCAGTAGCAAGGAAACTCTTACAGGGCGTGGTGAGATACAAGAGCTTAAATACTTTGTTTGGGCCTTGCAATACACTTGTATTGCTGTGAGTATGTACGCGCCCTAGCTCAGTATGTCAGTAGCAAGGAAACTGTCAAGCGTGGTGAGACACAGGAGCTTTATTAACTTAGTTCGGACTTGCAACACACCCGTAATGGTGTGGGTACTTGGGCGCCCTGCTCATGATGTCAGTAGCATGGAAACTCCTTCTGCGCGTGTTGAGATACAAGAGTTCATTACTGTAGTTCGGCCTTGCAACACACTCGTATTGGTGTGGGTATGTGAATGCCCCAGCTCAGGATATCAGTAGCATGGAATGTTTTCAGGACGTGGTTAGACACAAGAGCTTTATTACTTTAGTTAGGCCTTGCAACACACTCGTATTGGTGTGGGTATGTGGGTGCCCTAGCTCAGAATGTCAGTAGCATGGAAAAACTTTCACGGCGTGGTGAGACACAAGAACTTTATAACTTTAGTTGGGCCTTGCAGCATACTGATATTGGTGCGGGTATGTGGGCACCCTAGCTCAGGAAGTCAGTAGCCTGGAAAATTTTTCAGGACGTGGTGAGACACAGCAGCTTTATTACTGTAGTTGAGCCCTGCAACACACTCTTATTGGTGTGGTTATGTGGGAGCCCTAGCGCAGGATGTCAGTAGCATGGAAACTCCCTCTAGGCGTTTTGAGATACAAGAGCTTCATTACTTTAGTTCGGCCTTGCAACACACTCGTATTGGTGTGGGTATATGAGTGCCCCAGCTCAGGATGTCAGTAGCATGGAAACTCTTTCAGGGCGTGGTGAGACACCAGAGCTTTATTACTTTAGTTGGGCCTTGCAACACACTCGTATTTTTGTGGGTATGTGGGCGCCCTGGCACAGGATGTCAGTAGAATGGAAACTCTTTCACGGTGTTGTGAGACACAAGAGCTTTATTACTTAAGTTGGGCCTCGCAACACACTCGTATTGGTGTGGGTATGTGGGCGCTCCAGCTCAGGATGTCAGTAGCATGGAAACTCTTTCAGGGCGTAGTGAGACACAAGAGCTTAATTACTTTATTTGGGTCTTGCAACACACTCGTATTGCTGTGAATACGTGGGCGCCCTAGCTCAGGAAGTCAGTAGTCTGGAAACTCTTTCAGAACGTGGTGAGACACAGCAGCTTTATTACTTTAGTTGAGCCCTGCAACACACTCTTATTGGTGTGGGTAAATAGGGCGCCCTATCACAGGATGTCAGTACCAGGGAAACTCTTTCAGGGCCTGGTGAGACACAATAGCTTTACTACTCCAGTTGGGCCTTGCAACACACTCGTCGTGGTGTGGTTATATGGGCGCCCTAGCTCAGGATGTCAGTAGCATTGAAACTCTTGCAGGGCGTGGTGAGAAACATGAGCTTTATTACTTTAGTTGGGCCTTGCAACACACTCGTATTGGTGTGGGTTTTTAGGCGCAATATCTCAGGAAGTAAGTGGCATTAATAACTCCTTCAGGGCGTGCTGAGAACCAATAGTTTTATTGCTTAGTTGGGCTTTGGAACACACTCGGATTGGTGTAAGTATGTGGGCGCCCTAGGTCAGGATGTCAGTAGCATGGATACTCTTTAAAGACGTGGTCAGATTCAAGAGCTTTATTACTTTAGTTGGGCCTTGCAACACACTCGTATTGGTGTGGTTATGTGACCGCCCTAGATCAGGATGTCAGTAGCATTGAAACTCCTGCAGGGTGTGGTGAGAAACATGAGCTTTATTACTTTCGTTGGGCCTTGCAACACACTCGTATTGGTGTGTTTTGTGGGCGCCCTAGCTCAGGATATCAATAGCATCGAAACTCTTTCACGGCGTGGTAGGACACAAGAGCTTTGTTACTTTAGTTGGAACTTGCAACACAGTCCTATTGATGTGGGTATGTGGTCGCCCTATCTTAGGATGTCAGTAGCAAGGAAACTCTTTCAGGGCGTGGTGAGACACAAGAGTTTTATTACTTTAGTTGTGCCTTGCAACACACTAGTATTGGTGTGGGTGTGTGGGCGCTCTTGCTCAGGATGTCAGTAGAATGGAAACTTTTTAACGGCGTGGTGAGACACCAGAGTTTTATTACTTTACTTGGACCTTGCAACACATTCGTATTGGTGTGGGTATGTGGGCGCCTTAGCTCAGGATGTCAGCAGCATGGAAACTCTTTCAGCGCGTGGTGAGACTCAAGAGCTTTATTACTGTCGTTGGGCCTGGCATCACACTCGTATTGGTGTGGGTATGTGGGCGCCCTAGCTCAGGATATCAGTAGCATGGAAACTTTTTCAGGGCGTGGTGAGACACAAGAGCTTTATTACTTTAGTTGGGCCTTGCATCACACTCGTATTGGTGTGGGTATGTGGGCGCCCTAGCTTAGGATATCAGTAGCATGGAAACTCTTTCACGGCGTGGTGAGACACAAGAGCTTTATTACTTTAGTTGGGCCTTGCAACACAGTCGCATTGATGTGGGTATGTAGGCGCCCTAGCTCAGGATGTCAGTAGCATGGAAATCAATTCAGGACGTGGTGAGTCTCAAGAGCTTTATGACTTTAGTTGGGCCTTGCAACACACTCGTGTTGGTGTGGTTATGTGGGCGCCTTAGCACAGGATGTCAGCAGCATGGAAACTCTTTCTCTGCGCTGTGAGACCCAAAAGCTTTATTACTTGACTTGGGCCTTCCAACACACCCTTATTAGTGTGGGTATGTGGGAGCCCTAGCTCAGGATGTCAGTAGCATGGAAATTCTTTCACTGCGAGGTGAGTCACAAGAATTTTATTACTTTAGTTGGGCCTTGCAACACATTAGTTTTAGTGTGGCTGTGTGGGCGCTCTTGCTCAGGATGTCAGTAGCATGGAAACTTTTTAACGGCGTGGTGTGATACAAGAGTTTTATTACTTTAGTTGGGCCTTGAAACACACTCGTATTGGTATGGGTATGTGGGCACTTTAGCTCAGGATGTCGGTAGCATGGAAACTCTTTCAGGGCGTGGTGAGACACAAAAGCATTATTACTTTACTTGGGTCTTGCAAACACTCTTATTGGTGTGGGTATGCAGGCTTTACTACTTTAGTTGGGCCTTGCAACACACTCGCATTGGTGTAGGTATGTGGGCGCCCTAGCTCAGAATTTCAGTAGCATGGAAACTCTTTCACGGCGTGTTGAGACACAAGAATTTTACTACTTTAGTTGGGCCTTGCAACACACTCCTATTCCTGAGGGTATTTGGGCGCCCTAGCTAAGGACGTCAGTAGCAAGGAAACTCTTTCAAAGCGTGGTGAAACACAAGAGCTTTATTAATTAAGTTCGGCCTTCCAACACATTGGTATGTGGGCGCCTAAGCTCAGGATTTTAGTAGTAAGGAAACTCTTTCAGGGTGTGGTGAGACACAAGAGCTTTATTAATTTAGTTGGGCCTTGCAACACACCCTTAATAATGTGGGTATTTGGGCGCCCTGCTCATGTTGTCACTAGCATGGAAATTCCCTCTAGGCGTGTTGAGATACATGAGCATTATTACTTTAGTTCGGCCTTGAAGCACACTCGTATTGGTGTAGGTATGTGTGTGCCCCAGCTCAAGATGTCAGTAGCATGGAAACTCTTTCAGGGCGTGGTGACACACAAGAGCTTTATTACTTTAGTTTGGCCTAGCAAAACACTCGTTATGGTGTGGTTATGTGGGCGCTCCAGCTCAGGATGTCAGTAGCATGGATACTCTGTCAGGGCGTGGTGAGGCTCAAGAGCTTTATTACTTTAGTTGGGCCTTGCAACACACTCGTATTTTTGTGGGTATGTGTGTGCCCCAGCTCAAGATGTCAGTAGCATGGAAACTCTTTCAGGGCGTGGTGAAACACAAGAGCTTTATTACTTTAGTTTGGCCTTGCAAAACACTCGTATTGGTGTGGTTATGTGGGCGCTCCAGCTCAGGATGTCAGTAGCATGGAAGCTCTGTCAGGGCGTGGTGAGGCACAAGAGCTTTATTACTTTAGTTTGACCTTGCAACACACTCGTAATGGTGTGGGTATTTGGGCGCCCAGCTCAGAATTTCAGTAGAATGGAAACTCCTTCTGGGCGTGTTGAGATACAAGAGCTTCATTTCTTTAGTTGAAAGTTGCAACACAGTCATTTTGGTGTGGGTATGTGGACGCCCTATCTCAGGATGTCAGTAGCAAGGAAACTCTTTCAGGGCGTGATGAGACATTAGAGCTTTATTACATTAGTTGGGAGTTGCAACCCACTCTTATTGGTGTGGGTATGTGGACGCCCTAATTCAGGATGTCAGTAGCATAGAAACTCTTTCAGGACGTGGTTAGACACAGCAGCTTTATTACTTTCGATGAGCCTTGCAAAACAGTCGTATTGGTGTGGCTATGTGGGCGCCCTATCATATGATGTCAGTACCAAGGAAACTCTTTCAGGGTCTGGTGAGACACAAGAGCTTTACTACTTTAGTTGGGCCTTGCAACACACTCCAATTGGTGTGGGTATGTGGGCGCCCTAGCTCAGGATGTCAGTAGCATGGAAACTCTTTCTCGGCGTAGTGAGACACAAGAGTTTTATTACTTTAGTTGGGCCTTGCAGCACACTCGTATTCGTGTGGGTATTTGGGCACCCTAGCTAAGGATGTCAGTAGCAAGGAAACTCTTTCAGGGCGAGGCGAGACACAAGAGCTATATTAATTTAGTTGGGCCTTTCAACACATTGGTATTGGTGATGGTATTTGGGCGCCCTAGCTCAGGATTTTAGTAGCAAGAAAACTCTTTCAGGGCGTAGTGAGACACAAGAGCTTATTTACTTAAGTTAGGCCTTGCAGCACACTCCTATTGGTATGATATTGTGGGCGCTCTAGCTCAGGTTGTCAGTAGCATGGAAACTCTTCAAAGGCCTGATGAGACACATGAGCCTTATTACTTTAGTTGGACCGTGCAACACACTAGTATTGGTGAGAGAATGTGGGCACTCTAGCTCAGGTTATCAGTAGCATGAAAACTTTTTCACGGCGTGGTGAGACACAGGTGCTTTATTACTTTATTTGGGCCCTGCATCACACTCGTATTGGTGTGGGTATGTGGGCACCTTAGCTCAGGGTATCAGTAACATGGAATCTCTTTCAGGGCGTGGTGAGACACAAGAGCTATATTACTTTAGTTTGGTCTTGCACATACTCTTATTGGTGTGAGTACGTAGGCGCCGTATCTTAGGATGTCAGTAGTAAGGAAACTCCTTCAGGGCGTGGTGAGACACAATAGCTTTACTACTTTCCTTGGGCCTTGCAACAAATTCGTATTGGTGTGGGTATGTGGGCGCCCTAGCTGAGGATGTCAGTAGCAAGGAAACTCTTTCAGGGCGTGGTGAGATACAAGAGCTTTATTACCTTAGTTGGGCCTTGCTACGCATTCGTATTGGTGTGGGTATGTAGGCGCCTTAGCTCAGGATGTCAGCAGCAAGGTAACTCTTTCAGGGCGTGATGAGACGCAAGAGCTTTATTACTTTAGTTTGGATTTGCAACACACTCTTTATGGTGTTGGCATGTGGGCGCCCTAGCGCAGGATGTCAGTAGCATGGAAACTTTTCAGGACGTGGTGAGATACAGCAGCTTTATTACTGTAGTTGAGCCTTGCAACACAGTCGTATTGTAGTGGGTATGTGGGCGCCCTATCACAGGATGTCAGAACCAAGGAAACTTTTTCAGTGTGTGGTGAGACACAAGAGCTTTACTACTTTAGTTGGAACTTGCAACACACTCGTATTGGTGTGGGTATGTGGGCGCCCTAGTTCAGGACATCAGTAGCATGGAAACTCTGTCACGGCGTGGTCAGATTAAAGAGCTTTATTACTTTAGTTTGGCCTTGCAACACACTCTTTATGGTGTTGGCATGTGGGCGCCCTAGCTCAGGATGTCAGTAGCCTGGAAACTTTTCAGGACGTGGCGAGATACAGCAGCTTTATTACTGTAGTTGAGTCTTGCAACACAGTGGTATTGTAGTTTGTATGTGGGCGCCCTATCACAGGATGTCAGAACCAAGGAAACTTTTTCAGTGTGTGGTGAGACACAAGAGCTTTACTACTTTAGTTGGAACTTGCAACACACTCGTATTGGTGTGGGTATGTGGGCGCCCTAGCTCAGGACATCAGTTGCATGGAAACTCTGTGACGGCGTGGTCAGACACAAGAGCTTTATTACTTTAGTTGGGCGTTGCAACACAGTCGTATTGCTGTGGGCATGTGGGCGCCCTATCTCAGGATGTCAGTAGCAAGAAAACTTTTTCAGGGCGTGATGAGACACAAGAGCTTTATTACTTTAGTTGGGAGTTGCAACACACTCGTATTGGTGTGGGTATGTGGACGCCCTAGCTCAGGATGTCAGTAGCAAGGAAACTCTTTAAGGGCGTGGTGAGACACAAGAGCTTTATAACTGCATTTGCCCTGGCAACACACTCGTATTGGTTTGGGTATGTGAGCACCCCAGCTCAGGATGTCAGTAGCATGAAAACTGTTACAGGGCGTGGTGAGACACCTGAGCATTACTGCTTAGTTCGGTCTTGCATCTAACTCGTATTTGTGTGAGTATGTGGGCGCCATAGCTCAGGACGTCAGTAGTATGGAAACTCTCTAAGGGCGGGGTTGAGACTCAAGAGCTTTAATACTTTCGTTGGGCCTTGCAACACACTCGTATTGGTGTGGGTATGTGGGCGCCCAACTCAGGACATCACTAGCATGGAAACTCTTTCACGGCGTGGTGAGACACAAGAGCTTTATTACTCTAGTTGGGCCTTGCAAACACAGTCATATTGGTGTGGGTATGTGGGCACCCTATCTCAGGATGTCAGTAGCAAAGAAACTCTTTCAGGACGTGGTGAGACACAGCAGCTTTATTACTTTAGATGGGCCTTGCAAAACAGTCGTATTGGTGTGGCTATGTGGGCGCCCTAGCTCAGGATGTCAGTAGCATGGAAACTCTTTCTCGGCGTGGTGAGACACAAGAGTTTTATTACTTTAGTTGTGCCTTGCAACACACTCGTATTCGTGTGGGTAGTTGGGCACCCTAGCTCAGGATGTCAATAGCATGACAACTCTTACAGGGCGTGGTGAGACACAAGAGCGTTATTGCTTAGTTCGGTCTTGCATCTAACTCGTATTTGTGTGAGTATGTGAGCACCATAGCTCAGGATGTCAGTAGCATGGAAACTCTTTAAGGGCCTGGTGAGACTTAAGAGCTTTAAAACTTTAGTTGAGCCTTGCAACACACTCGGTATGGTGTGTATCTCAGGATGAAGTAGCAAGGAAACAGTTTCAGGGCGTGTTGAGACACAAGGGCCTTATTACTTTAGTTGGGCCTTGCAAAACACATGTATTGGTTTGGGTATATGCTCGCCTTTGCTCAGGATGTCAGTAGCATTAAAGCTCTTTCAGGGCGTGGTGAGACACAAGAGCTATAATACTTTAGTTGGGCCTTGCAACACACTCGTAATCGTGTGGGTATGTGGGTGCCCTAGATCAGGATATCAGTAGCATGGGAACTCTTTCAGTGCGCGGTGAGACACGAGAGCTTTATTGCTTAGTTCGGTCTTTCAACACACTCGTATTGGTGTGAGTATATGGGTGCGCTAGATCTGGATGACAGTAGCATGGAAACTCTTTAAAGGCGTGCTGAGACACATGAAATTTATTACTTTAGATGGGCCATGTAACACACTCGTATTTGTGTTGCTATGTGGGCGTCCTTGCTCAGGATGTCAGTAGCATGGAAACTGTTTTTGGGCGTGATGAGATACAAGAGCTTTATTACTTTAGCTGGGCCTTGTAACTCATTCGTATTGGTGTGGGTATGTAGGCACCCTAGCTCAATATGTCAATAGCATGGAAACTTATTCAGGGCGTAAATGGAAATGCCGCGTTATTTATGGACGCTCTTTAACTGCTGTGGATCTAAGCGTCCCATTCTATACTGGGTGGGAAGGACCGCTTAATTTTGCTCAGAGGCCTCTCTTATCAGACATGAGGTTCGTTTACGTGCTGTAAATCTAGGACATGGGACCAACGGCTTTACTTCCCTTCCGAAGGAAGCCATGCTAAGGATTTTTACATCGTCCTCCGCCGGGTTTGAACCCGCGACCTTGGGTATCTGAAGCTAGCATGGTAACCATTACACCACGGAGGGCGATCTCTTTCAGGGCGTGGTGAGACGCAATAGCCTTATTGCTTAGTTTGGTCTTGCAACACACTCGTATTGGTGTGAGTAAATGGGCGCCTTAGCTCAGGATGTCAGTAACATGGAAATTCTTTATAGCCGTGGTGAGGCACAAGAGCTTTATCACTTTAGTTGGGCCTTGCAACGCACTCGTATTGGTGTGGGTATGTGGGTGCTCTAGCTCAGGATGTCAGTAGCAAGGAAACTCTTTAAGGTCTTGGTGATACACCAGAGCTTTACTACTTTATTTGGGCCTTGCAACACATTCGTATTTGTGTGGGTATGTGGGCGTCCTATCTCAAGATGTCAGTAGCATGGAAACCCTTACAGAGCGTAGTGAGACACAAGAGCTTTATTAGTTTAGCTGGGTCTTGCAACACACTCGTATTGGTGTATGTGGGCGCCCTATTTCAGGATGTCAGTAGAATGGAAACTCCTTCTGGGCGTGGTGAGATACAAGAGCCTTATTACTTCAGTTCGGCCATGCAACACACTTGTATTGGTGTGGGTATGTGGGCTCCCTATCTTAGGATATCAGTAGCAAGGAAACTCTTTCAGGGCGTGGTGAGTCACAAGATCTTTATTACTTTAGTTGGGCCTTGCAACACACTCGTATTGTTGTGCGTATGTGGGCTCCATAGTTCAGGATGTCAGTAGCATGGAAACTCTTTAAAGCCGTGATGAGACACAAGAACTTTTTTCACTTTAGCTGGGCCTCTCAACATACAAGTATTGGTGTGGGTGTGTGAGCGCCCTAGCTCTGGATGTCAGTAGCATTAAACTCTTTCAGGGCGTAGTGAGAAACAAGTGCTTTATTACTTTAGTTGGGCCTAGCAACACTCTGGTATTGGTGTGGGTATGTGGGATCCCTAGCTCAGGATATCAGTAGCATGGAAACTCTTTCTGGGCGTGGTGAGACGCAAGAGCTTTATTAATTTAGTTCGGCCATGAAACACACTCGTATTGGTGTAAGTATTTGGGCGCGCTAGCTCAGGAAGTTAGTAGCAAGGAAACTCTTTCAGGGTGTAGTGAGATACAGGAGCTTTATTTCTTTATTTGTGCCTTGCAACACACTCGTATTGGTGTGGGTGTGTGAGCGCCCTAGCTCTGGATGTCAGTAGCAAGGAAACTCTTTCAGGGCGTAGTGAGACACAAGTGCTTTATTACTTTAGTTGGGCCTAGCAACACTCTGGTATTGGTGTGGGTATGTGGGATCCCTAGCTCAGGATATCAGTAGCATGTAAACTCTTTCTTGGCGTGGTGAGACGCAAGAGCTTTATTAATTTAGTTCGGTCGTGAAACACACTCGTATTGGTGTAGGTATTTGGGCGCGCTAGCTCAGGAAGTTAGTAGCAAGGAAACTCTTTCAGGGTGTAGTGAGATACAGGAGCTTTATTTCTTTATTTGTGCCTTGCAACACACTCGTATTGGTGTGGGTATGTGGGTGCTCTAGCTCAGGATGTCAGTAGCATGGAATCTCTTTCAGCGCGTGGTGAGACACAAGAGTTTTATAGTTTTATTTTGGCCTTGCAACACACTCGTATTGTTGTGAGTATGTGGGCGCCCTAGCTCAGGATATCCGTAGCAAGGAAACTCTTTGAGGGCGTGGTGAGACACAAGAGCTTTATTAATTTATTTCTGCCTTGAAACACACTCGTTTTGTGCTAGATATTTGGGCGCCCTAGCTCAGGATGTTAGTAGCAAGGAAACTCTTTCATGGCGTAGTGAGACACAAAAGCTTTATGGTTTTATTTGGGCCTTGCAACACACTCGTACTGGTGTGAGTATGCGGGCGCCCTAGCTTAGGATAAAAGAAGCATGGAAACTCTTTAAACGCGTGAGGAGACACAAGAGCTTTAATACTTTAGTTTGGCCTTGCAACACACTCGTATTGGTGTGGGTATGTGGGTGCTCTAGCTCAGGATGTCAGTGGCAAGGAAACTCTTTCAGGGCGTTGTGATGCTCAAGAGCATTATTACTTTGGTTTAGCCTTGCTACACACTCGTATAATTGTGGGTATTTGGGCGTCCAGCTCAGGATGATAGTAACAAGGTAACTCTTTCAGAGCGTAGTGAGACACAAGAGCTTTTTTACTTTAGTTGGGACTTGCAACCCACTCGTATTGGTGTGGGTATGTGGGCAGCCATGCTCAGGATGTCAATATCATGGAAACTCCTTCTGGGCGTGGTGAGATACAAGAGCTTTATTACTTCAGTTCCGCCTTGCAACACACTTGTATTGGTGTGGGTATTTGCGTACCCTTGCTCAGGATATCAGTAGCATGGAAACTCTTTCAGGGGGTGGTGGGATACAAGAGGTTTATTACTTTGGTTGGGCCGTGCAACACACTCGTATAGTGTGGGTATATGGGCGCCCTATCTTAGGATATCAGTAGCAAAGAAACTCTTTCAGGGCGTGGTAATTCACAAGAGCTTTATTACTTTAGTTGGGCGTTGCAACACACTCGTATTGGTGTGGGTATGTGGGTTCCCTAGCTCAGGATGTCAGTAGCATGGAAACTCTTTAAAGGCGTGATGAAACACAAGAGCTTTATTATTTTAGTTGTGCCTTGCAACATACAAGTATTGTTTTTGGTTTCTGGGCGCCCTATCTCTGGATGTCAGTAGCAAGGAAACTCTTTCAGGGCGTGGTGAGACACAAGAGCTTTATGAATTAAGTTTGGCCTTGCAACACACTCGAATTGGTGTGGGTATTTGGGCGCCCTAGCTCAGGATGTTTGTAGCAAGGAAACTCTTTCAGGGAGTAGTGAGACACAAGAGCTTTATTACTTTATATGGGCCTTGCAACACACTCGTATTGGTGTGCCTATGTGGGCGACCTATTTCAGGATATCAGTAGCATGGAAACTCCTTCACGGCGTGGTGAGAAAGAGCTTCATTACGTTATTTGGGCATTGCAACACACTCGTATTGGTTTGGGTATATGGGCGCATTAGCTCAAGATGTCAGTAGCAGGGAAACTCTTTAAGGGCGTAGTGAGACACAAGTGCTTTATTACTTTAGTTGGGCCTAGCAACACAAGAGCTTTATTAATTTAGTTCGGCCTTGCAAGGCACACGTACTGGTGTGGGTATTTGGGGGCCCTAGCGCAGGATGTTAGTAGCAAGGAAACTCTTTCAGGGCGTAGTGAGACACACGAGCTTTATTACTTTTGTTGGGCATTGCAACACAATCGTATTGTTGTGGGTATGTGGGCACCCTAGCTCAGTATGTCAGTAGCATGGAAATTCTTTCTGGGCGTGGTGAGAAACAAGAGGTTTATTACTTTAGTTGGGCCTTACAACTCACTCGTATTGGTGTTGGTATGTGGGTGCCCTAGCTCAGGATGTCAGTAGCAAGGAAACTATTTCAGGGCGTGGTGAGACACAAAAGCTCAAATTAGTTTAGTTCGGCCTTGCAACACACTCATATTGGTGTGGGTATTTGGATGCCCAGCTCAGGATGTTAGTAGCAAGGAAACTCTTTAAGGGCGTAGTGAGACACAAAAGCTTTATTACTTTAGTTGGGCCTTGCAGCACACTCGTATTGGTGTGGGTATGTGGGCGCCCTTGCTCAGGATGTCAGTAGCATGGAAACTCTTTCAGGGCGTGGTGAGACACAAGAGCTTTATTACTTTATTTGGGCCTTGCAACACACTAGTATTGGTGTGGGTATGTGGGCGCCCTAGCTCAGGATGTCAGTGGCATGGAAACTCTTTCAGGGCGTGATGAGACACCAGAGCTTTATTACTTTAGTTGGGCCTTCCAAAAAACTGGTATTGGTGTGGGTATATGGGCACCATAGCTCAGGATGTCAGTAGCAAGGAAACTCTTTCAGGGCGTGGTGAGGCACACTTGCTTTATTAATTTAGTTCGGCCATTCTCCGAATCCAACACACGCCTATACCTATTATTTTTCTACTATGAAGTTCACTTTACCCATGCCGGACTATTATTATTATTTATTAGTTTGATTCAATGCTATGTTTCGTAGTCTGATCGGTCTTAAAAATATTTCCGTCACAAGTACTGGTTACACCACGCGCTGAAATATCATATCTTGGTGCTGCCGATGCTCTTCTCCAAGGGCCTCACAGTTAAAAGATAGCCTGTGTGACTCCACACCGGATTCTAAATATTACATCTTGGTTGTGCGGAGGTTCTTGACCAAGTGCCTCAGAAAGCGTCCCCTTGACCAGCGGAGTGCGTTGCTTTCTGTCCCGTTATGTCCCCTCGGGCAGTGTCCATTTATCCCAGGTGGACGTAACGGTATCTTGTGCCACCAGCTCCTGACAACAACTCGGCTACCTATATGGGTTTAAAGTCTTTCTTCCCTTCCCATTTATATTTCCCTTCTTGGTATAATTTAGCTATGATTTATCTTTCCCTTCTGAATAACTTTTAGCCCCGTGACATGTACTCTCTCAAAATACAGAGTTTGTATTACGGTGATTTTGGTTTTTGTGTTATGGTGTTGACAGTTTAGGACACAGACACAATTTTTTTCTAAAAGTGCTTCTTTAGATTCAGGGATACTCAACGCAATATTCCCGATGGGATGCCGCCTCTACTTACTGCGCGTAATAGAGAAATTAACAATGCTATGTAAAAAGACGATTAGAAGTTGCATCGTTTGTGGTCTGTTTGTTAAAATTGTCTTTTTCCTGCTGCAAAATGAGCATCGAGTATTTTGCTTTCGCTCTCCACCTCCCTCCTTGCAAGCGGCAGGTGTTAGATACAGTCTTACTGCCTAAGTCGGGATTTGAACCACGGATCTCTCGGTCTGTAGGCAGATGCTCTAACCACTGAGCCACTTGTGGTTTACCAGGGTAGCTCAGTGGTAGAGACCATGGTTCAAATCCGGGTTTTGGCATTGGATTGTTGAGTCTGTTATCGATGATAGACTTACAGGATGTATTATACAAACAAGTTATTGTAAACAGCGACAGACAATATTATATGTTCTGTTCAGGAAATCTTCCTGTTGGTACAAGCTCTCTAAGTTGCTTCCAGTAAGCTCGTTACTGAGTGGACAGGTTCATTGCTTACTCAGTTAATTGCAGCCCAAGTGAGATATCGTATTACTCTCCCCTAGGGGCAGGTTCCTACCTCTAATTGTGGTGTCACTAGAAGTTGTTGGGCCGAGCCCCTGTTAGGATTGGGTTGGGCTCGACATAACAGTGGCCCGAGACTCTTGTCACGGGGTTGTCAGACACCTGAATGTCCCGCGGCACGAACCTAAGTTAGACGGTATGCTAGATATCAGCCCTGCCGATATTCTCTTCCCTTCTGGGTTGACACGCGTCAGGTTCCCATACCTGGGGTTTCCAGTAGCCTAGGTATTGCAAGCCACACTTCTGACAGCGGGTACATAGAGCGCAAACAATAGTGGCTTCCCATGGTCGAGTTCAGCTCTTCAGAGATATTATAATCTAACATATTCTATTGGCCAGCAAGACTGAAGAAGCTTTAAGTTTAAATGCGGGGTTTTAGTAAGAGGCTCATCCAGAAAGTAACAGACGATTTGACATAACAAAACAATAACGAAAGTTAACGCAAAACTTTATTTACAAAGTTACACTACCTTACTCTATTTCTCAACGTCATTGCTATCAAGGTAATTATTGCCACGTTGTACAGATGTTATATTTTTCCACCGCTAAACATCTGAGACAAGATGTCACTGTCACTTTGAGGTCTTCATGTCTGGGATATCTTTTCCATCCAAAAAGTCATGTACAGTGACCCAATTGAAACACGGTTTTTTTTCTGATTTCTTTTATCAAACTTTGCTTTCAACTGCTCCATAACGATTGATGAACTTCCACTCCGGTCTTTATCGTACACACTGTTATGTTCCTCCTTGGTTACTCGTAAATTATGTGACATTTCCTCACTGAAGACTCGTTCATTGCATTATCGCGATATACTTGTGTTATTTGTATATAAAATTCGATTGGACGAATATTTTGTGCATTCAAAAAAACTAATAATTTCTTTGACGGTAGAAAAGTATAAGATCTGCATTAAAGTACCGGTACCACGTGACAATAAATACGTAAGGTAGTGTAACTTTGTAAATAAAGTCTTGTGTTGATAACTTCTCGATGACCCTCGTACAATATTCCAACTTTCTCCTATTAAACTTGCAATTTATTTTTTTTCGGATGTAGCAACTGCTGCTACAATTCTTTGTGAGAAGTAAATATTGAGAGAATGCGTGCCTCGTACCTTGTCTGGTGGACGCGATGTAGATCTTGACTACTCTGGGCGAGCAACATCTGGCTGAGGTGAGATGACCCTCCAGGACCTCTTGTATGGTCTCCTCGCTGCTCATGGCGCAACAGGTGTATGCGCCGCACAGATCAATGTTCCTGCAACACATCATCTTAAAGAGAAACAATCGCTACCACACGTGACACTGCATATTACAGCTTATTTGCCTAAACACTTCATGATAAAAATATGATGTATACTATTCACATGACTTTCTCTACATCTCTGCAACAAATTATTGTTAAAAAGCTTACTCTTCTATTTACTTCTTGCTAATCGAGAAAAAATTACTAAAAATAGTCTTATTACTTGCATCCGTGAAGCAGAACCGAAATAAGGGAGTACCATAGGATAATGTGATAGTCAAAAGCTGGTTGCTAAGTGAATGAAGTTCCTTTGTTTGTATGTACAGGAGTTGACAAATTCCTGTGTAAGAAAAGTAAATGTTTTTCAAAGCTAAAACTAAAAACGAGGAATATGTTGAAAACAATCAACTCCATAAAACAAATGTATAAAACATAAATTGTGTGTTTTAATGTGCTCTACAGTTTCTGCTCGGTAAGTTTTTCTCCATCTCTATGCGGTTTAGCAGTTATGCAAGAATCCGTCTTCAGAGGCTATTCCCAGCAAATTCAAGATATACATATTATTTGTCAGGTAAATATCTTAAATATACGAGATTTTAATAAAAATCATTAGAACCATTTTTAAGAAAATCAAAATTTTGAATTTTTTTTCCATGTAAAGGGTAATTTGGGGTGGGGGAATTTTCTTCAAAGTCTTCCTGTCACATCCTTGAAAATACCAAGCTTAAATACCAAGTTTGGTTTTTAACGGTCTTCTCATTTTTGACCTATGCTACCCACAGACACTCACACACACAGACATACACACATAGACACAAAAAAACACAGACAAACTCACAGACAAACTCACACACTCACAAACACACACAGACATACACACAGACACAAACACACACAGACATACACACACAAACACACACAGACAAACACACACAGATATACACACAGACGCAAACACACACAGACACAAACACACACAGACACACTCACACAGACAGACACAGACATACACACAGAGACACACAAACACACACAGACACATACCGACACACAGACACACACAGTCACAGACACACACAGACAGACACAGGCAAACACAGACAGTCAGGCGCAGACACACACACACACAGTCAGACACACACAGACACAGACACACACAGTCAGACACACACAGACAGACACAGTCAGGCACACACAGACAGACACACACAGTCAGACACACACAGACAGACACAGTCAGACACACACAGTCAGACACACACAGACACAGACACACACAGTCAGACACACACAGACACACACAGTCAGACACACACAGACAGACACAGTCAGACACACACAGTCAGACACACACAGACAGACACAGACACACAGACAGACACAGACACACACAGTCAGACACACAGACACACACAGTCAGACACACAGACACACACAGACACACACAGTCAGACACACACAGACACACACAGTCAGACACACACAGTCAGACACACACAGACAGACACAGACACACACAGTCAGACACACAGACAGACACAGACACACACTCAGACACAGACACACACAGTCAGACACACAGACAGACACAGACACACACAGTCAGACACAGACACACACAGTCAGACACACAGACAGACACAGACACACACACTCAGACACAGACACACACAGTCAGACACACAGACAGACACAGACACACACAGTCAGACACAGACACACACAGTCAGACACAGACACACACACTCAGACACAGACACACACAGTCAGACACACAGACAGACACAGACACACACACTCAGACACAGACACACACAGTCAGACACACAGACAGACACAGACACACACAGTCAGACACAGACACACACAGTCAGACACAGACACACACAGTCAGACACAGACACACACAGTCAGACACAGACACACACAGTCAGACACACACAGTCAGACACAGACACACACAGTCAGACACACAGACACAGACAGTCAGACACAGACACACACAGTCAGACACACAGACAGACACAGACACAGACAGTCAGACACACACAGTCAGACACACAGTCAGACACAGACACACACAGTCAGACACACACAGTCAGACACACACAGACAGACACAGACACACACAGTCAGACACACAGACACAGACAGTCAGACACAGACACAGACAGTCAGACACAGACACACACAGTCAGACACACAGACACACACAGTCAGACACACAGACACAGACAGTCAGACACACAGACACAGACAGTCAGACACACAGACACACACAGTCAGACACACAGACACACACAGTCAGACACACAGACACAGACAGTCAGACACAGACACACACAGTCAGACACACAGACACACACAGTCAGACACACAGACACACACAGTCAGACACACACAGACAGACACAGACACACACAGTCAGACACACAGACACAGACAGTCAGACACAGACACACACAGTCAGACACACAGACAGACACAGACACAGACACAGACACACACAGTCAGACACACAGTCAGACACAGACACACACAGTCAGACACACACAGTCAGACACACACAGACAGACACAGACACACACAGTCAGACACACAGACAGACACAGACACACACACACTCAGACACAGACACACACAGTCAGACACACAGACAGACACAGACACACACAGTCAGACACAGACACACACAGTCAGACACAGACACACACAGTCAGACACACACAGTCAGACACAGACACACACAGTCAGACACACAGACACAGACAGTCAGACACAGACACACACAGTCAGACACACAGACAGACACAGACACACAGTCAGACACACACAGACAGAAACAGACACACACAGTCAGACACACACAGACACACAGTCAGACACACAGACAGACACAGACAGACAGACACAGACAGACAGACACAGACACACTCAGATACAGACACACTCAGACACGCAGAGACAGAGACAGACAGGATCACACACGGACATTTTCCTAAAATGCTTTTTTTTATTTTGGGGGTCTCAAAACACATATTTCTGGCGAAATCTCGCTATCGAATTTTCGGTGCAAAGCAATACCTTTTCTATACACCATATACATGTAACGTATACACAAAGAAAAAATTAATATTCTAATTACATGCTTCTTTGTAAGTAGAAGACAAATAAAGGTATACAGGATGTTTCAAAAATACGGGGCATAATTTCAGGTATGTATTTCCCACATGAAGACAATCAAAATAGTTCATCATAACATGTGTCCTGAAATGCTTCATTTCCGAGTTATGGCCTTTACAACATTGAAAGTCCCACCTGTAGACAATCAAAATAGTTCATGTCCGGAAATGCTTCATTTCTGAGTTATGGCCTTCACAACATTGGAATTCACTGGAACGTTTTTCTTTCCGCAGGTCTTTGCAGTTAAAGGAGACATTAGGAGGGCGCTCTGATAGTTCATTCTGAGGAAGGTTACATTCAGTGTTCTTTAGGCGTTAAGACTGTGCGACATGAATTCAAATCAAGAGCTGACAGAGATACACTTCATGTACGGTAAGGCGGACGGCAATGCTGCGCTGTCTCGTCGTTTGCACCAGGAGAGGTACCCACAGCGACAATGTCCAGATCGGAAGACATTTGTACATCTCCATACCCGTCTGTGCGAGTATGGAACATTCACCTCTCCTGGTTTGGGAAGGGGACGACCAAGATCTACAACTCCAGAAGTGCAGGAGGAGATTCTGGAGGCTGTGGGCAGGACTCCTTCTATCAGCACACGACGGTTAGCGTTGCAAGTCAATGTTCCTCATACGACTGTCTGGAGACTGTTGAACGAGTATCAATTGTATCCTTATCATTTGCAACGTGTACAGGCCCTGTCACCAGCAGATTACCCTAAACGAATTAGGTTCTGTCAGTGGTTCTTGCAGCAGTGTGGTGTAAATCCGAACTTTTCTGCCGTCATATTATTTACCGATGAAGCACAGTTCATAAGAGATGGCATAACAAATTCTTACAATCAGCATGTATGGTCGCATGAAAACCCACGTGCAACTGTTGTATCTCATCACCAGGTGCGGTTCTCCCTCAACATGTGGGCCGGTATCATTGGTGATCGATTAGTTGGACCCCATGTACTTGTAAGCAGACTTACGGGGCCAGCGTACACAAACTTCCTGGAAAACACCATACCTGACGTTTTCGAAGACACTCCACTGATCAATCAACACATTCACTTCTTGCATGATGGCGCTCCTGCACACTTACGGTCAGTCTTACGGCTCGCCGGTACTTGGATCGAAGGTTTCCCGATCGATGGATAGGTAGATGTGGCCCAATTGCTTGGCCTCCACGCTCACTTGATCTGAACCCTCTCAATTTCTACTTGTGGGGACATTTAAATTCATTGGTTTATTCGTCTCCTGTGCCGGATTTGGAATCCCTTCGGAATCGAATTGTGGCAAGTTGTGAGGACATACGCAATACTCCTGGAGTTTGGGATCGTGTTCGCAGGTCAATGAGACAACGATGTGAGGTCTGTATAAAGCAGGAGGTGGACATTCTGAACATCTTCTGTAATGAAAACAACCTGCTGAAAGAAAAACATTCCAGTGAATTTCAATGTTGTGAAGGTCATAACTCGGAAATGAAGCATTTCCGGACACATGTTATAATGAACTAATTTAACTGTCTACATGTGGGAAATAAATACCTGAAATTATGCCCCGTATTTTTTAAACATCCTGTATATTAGATTAAGGTGATAGTCATATACTTTAAATGCTATCACTATGTGAAACAATTGGAATTCTATTTGCGTAGCTTGGAGTGAAACTAAAGAGGTGTGAAAGGAAAGATGACTTCCCGTTTAAGAAGAGTTTAAAAATAAAACCAATAACAAGGAATATCGTTTAAAGGGTTAACGCTACAAAAAATGTATACGACATAAACTGTATGCTGTGTAGTTTTTGTGCATAGCATTTTGTATATCTCTTACGGTTTGCCAGTTATACAAAAGTCATCAGATTCTATAGCATGTTACACAGTTTTTGACAGCAGAAATTTATCTTTTGTAAACAAAACGATGTCAGCTAATAAACAATATATCGTCCCAGTTCACCTGTACGTGGCTATCATTTCAAGCTTCCGCAACTTTAATATTTCCAACAATATGTCGTCTCAGTTCTCCTGTACATGGCTATAACTTCAACCTTCCGCAACTTGAGTATTTCCAACAATATGTCGTCTCAGTTCTCCTGTACATAACCATCACTTCAGGTCTCCGCAGCTTGAGTATTTCCAACAATATGTCGTCTCAGTTATCCTGTACGTGGCTATCACTTCAAGTCTTTGCAACTTGAGTATTTCCAACAATATGTCGTCTCCGTTCTCCTGTACGTGGCTATCACCTTAGGTCTCCGCAACTAGGGTATTTCCTACAATATGTCGTCTCAGTTCTCCTGTACGTAGCTATCGCTTCAAGTCTCCGCAACTTGAGTATTTCCAACAATATGTCATCTCGGTTCTCCTGTACATTGCTATCACTTCAAGTCTCCGCAACTAGGGTATTTCCAACAATATGTCGTCTCAGTTCTCCTGTACGTGGCTATCACTTCAAGTCTCCGCAACTAGGGTATTTCCAACAATATGTCGTCTCTGTTCTCCTGTACGTGGCTATCACTTCAAGTCTCCGCAACTTGAGTATTTCCAACAATATGTCGTCTCAGTTCTCCTGTACATTGCTATCACTTCAAGTCTCCGCAACTTGAGTATTTCCAACAATATGTCGTCTCAGTTCTCCTGTACATTGCTATCACTTCAAGTCTCCGCAACTTGAGTATTTCCAACAATATGTCGTCTCAGTTCTCCTGTACCTTGCTATCACTTCAAGTCTCCGCAACTTGAGTATTTCCAACAATATGTCGTCTCAGTTCTCCTGTACATTGCTATCACTTCAAGTCCCCGCGACTTGAGTATTTCCAACAATATGTCGTCTCGGTTCTCCTGTACATTGCTATCACTTCAAGTCTCCGCAACTAGGGTATTTCCAACAATATGTCGTCTCTGTTCTCCTGTACGTGGCTATCACTTCAAGTCTCCGCAACTTGAGTATTTCCAACAATATGTCGTCTCAGTTCTCCTGTACATTGCTATCATTTCAAGTCTCCGCAACTTGAGTATTTCCAACAATATGTCGTCTCAGTTCTCCTGTACATTGCTATCACTTCAAGTCTCCGCAACTTGAGTATTTCCAACAATATGTCTCTCAGTTCTCCTGTACATTGCTATCACTTCAAGTCTCCGCAACTTGAGTATTTCCAACAATATGTCGTCTCAGTTCTCCTGTACATTGCTATCACTTCAAGTCCCCGCGACTTGAGTATTTCCAACAATATGTCGTCTCGGTTCTCCTGTACATTGCTATCACTTCAAGTCTCCGCAACTAGGGTATTTCCAACAATATGTCGTCTCAGTTCTCCTGTACGTGGCTATCACTTCAAGTCTCCGCAACTAGAGTATTTCCAACAATATGTCGTCTCAGTTCTCCTGTACGTGGCTATCACATCAAGTCTCCGCAACTTGAGTATTTCCAACAATATGTCGTCTCAGTTCTTCTGTAAGTGGCCATCACTTTAAGTCTCCGCAACTTGAGAATTTCCAACAACATGTCGTCTCAGTTCTCCTGTAAGTGGCTATCACTTCAAGTCTCCGCAACTTGAGTATTTCCAACAATATGTCGTCTCAGTTCTACTGTACGTGGCTATCACTTCAAGTCTCCGCAACTTGAGTATTTCCAACAATATGTCGTCTCAGTTCTCCTGTACGTAGCTACCGCTTCAATTCTCCGCAACTTGAATATTTCCAACAATATGTTGTCTCAGTTCTCCTGTACACTGCTATCACTTTAAGTCTCCACAACTTGGGTATTTCCTACAATATGTCGTCTCAGTTCTCCTGTACGTGGCTATCACTTCAAGTCTCCGCAACTTGAGTATTTCCAACAATATGTTGTCTCAGTTCTTCTGTAAGTGACTATCACTTTAAGTCTCCGCAACTTGAGTATTTCCAACAATATGTCGTCTCAGTTCTCCTGTAAGTGGTTATCACTTAAAGTCTCCGCAACTTGAGTATTTCCAACAATATGTCGTCTCAGTTCTCCTGTACGTGGCTATCACTTCAAATCTCCGCAACTTGAGTATTTCCAACAATATGTCGTCTCAGTTCTCCTGTACGTAGCTATCGCTTCAATTCTCCACAACTTGAGTATTTCCAACAATATGTCGTCTCAGTTCTCCTGTACATAACCATCACTTCAGGTCTCTGCAGCTTGAGTATTTCCAACAATATGTCGTCTCAGTTCTCCTGTACGTGGCTATCACTTCAAGTCTTCGCAACTTGAGTATTTCCAACAATATGTCGTCTCAGTTCTCCTGTGCATTGCTATCGCTTCAAGTCTCCGCAACTTGAGTATTTCCAACAATATGTCGTCTCAGTTCTCCTGTACGTAGCTATCGCTTCAATTCTCCGTAACTTGAGTATTTCCAACAATATGTCGTCTCAGTTCTCCTGTATTTGCTATTGCTTCAAGTCTCTGCAACTTGAGTATTTCCAACAATATGTCGTCTCAGTTCTCCTGTACATCCCTATCACTTCAAGTGTCCGCAACTTGAGTATATCCAACAATATGTCGTCTCAGTTCTCCTGTAAGTGGCTATCACTTTAAGTCTCCGCAACTTGAGTATTTCCAACAATATGTCGTCTCAGTTCTCCTGAAAGTGGCTCTCACTTCAAGTCTCCGCAACTTGAGTATTTCCAACAATATGTCGTCTCAGTTCTCCTGCACGTGGCTATCACTTCAAGTCTCCGCAACTTGAGTATTTCCAACAATATGTCGTCTCAGTTCTTCTGTACACGGCTATCACTTCAAGTCTCCGCAACTTGAGTATTTTCAACAAGATGTCGTCTCAGTTCTCCTGTACGTAGCTATCTCTTCAATTCTCCGCAACTTGAGTATTTCCAACAATATGTCGTCGCAGTTCTTCTGTACATGGGTGTCACTTTAAGTCTCCGCAACTTGAGTATTTGCAACAATATGTCGTCTCAGTTCTCCTGTAAGTGGCTATCACTTCAAGTCTCCGCAACTTGAGTATTTCCAACAATATGTCGTCTCACTTCTCCTGTACATGGCTATCGCTTCAAGTCTCCGCGACTTGAGTATTTCCAACAATATGTCGTCTCACTTCTCCTGTACGTGGTTCCACTTCAAGTCTCCGCGACTAGAGTTTTTCCAACAATATGTCGTCTCAGTTCTCCTGTACATGGCTGTCACTTTAAGTCTCCGCAACCTGAGTATTTCCAACAATATGTCGTCTCAGTTCTCCTGTACGTGGCTATCACTTCAAGTCTCCGCAACTTGAGTATTTCCAACAATATGTCGTCTCAGTTCTCCTGTACATGGTTGTCACTTCAAGTCTCCGCAACTTGAGTATTTCCAACAATATGTTGTCTCAGTTCTCCTATAAGTGGCTCTCACTTCAAGTCTCCGCAACTTGAGTATTTCCAACAATATGTCTTCTTAGTTCTCCTGTACGTGGCTATCACTTCAAGTCCCTGCAACTTGAGTATTTCCAACAATATGTCGTCTCAGTTCTCCTGTACGTGGCTATCACTTCATGTCTCCGCAACTTGAGTATTTCCAACAATATGTCGTCTCAGTTCTTCTGTACACGGCTATCACTTCAAGTCTCCGCAACTTGAGTATTTCCAACAATATGTCGTCTCAGTTCTCCTGTACTTTGCTATCACTTCAAGTCTCCGCAACTAGGGTATTTCCAACAATATGTCGTCTCAGTTCTCCTGTACGTGGCTATCACTTCAAGTCTCCGCAACTTGAGTATTTCCAACAATATGTCGTCTCAGTTCTCCTGTACGTGGCTATCAATTCAAGTCTCCGCAACTTGAGTATTTCCAACAATATGTCGTCTCAGTTCTCCTGTACGTGGCTATCACTTCAAGTCTCCGCAACTTGAGTATTTCCAACAATAATACCTACAGTTGAATTGAGAATGTGGTTTTCTTGATATTTGCATTTTTTTGAGTTTTTATTTCCATTATGACTCATATTTTCAGATTGTTTTGCGTCTGTGAATAACATTTCACTGTCTGCCTTCCTGGTGAAATGCTTTCCATGCTAATTTCATTTACCCAATGTAGCGGGTTCGAACCCGGCGGAAGTAAAGTGTTGGTCCCGTGTGGTAGATTTACGGCACGTAATCAACCTCAAGTCTCATAAAGAGGCCTCTGAGCAAAATTAAATAGTATTTCACGCCCAGTAGAGAATAGCATGCTGAAAACTACAAGAGTTAAAGAGCTTCCATAAATAAAAGCTCTAATTCGTATTTTACCTCCGTGGTCAGCGAGCTAATTTCTGAGCCGCAGGTCCCGGGTTCAATTCCCGACTGGGCGAGGAATGTTTTTTTAAGCAGAACTATTTCCTATCCCCCAAAGAGTCTGGAAGTATGAATGAGTGTGTTTGAGGAAAATAAAACGATTTAAAGCCAACAAACAACTAATGCTGCAAAGCCCCCGATATCACCTTACATGTTAAAGAGGGCTATGTAAATGGAACAATAGAAAACAAACAAAAACATGTGAGTCACTTGTTGCTTTGTAAAGTAGAGTGAGTGGAATGAGATGAGGAATCACGACGCTGCCTCCAGAGATTGAGGTTAGGAACTAACTCGATCACAGAAGCAGTTACCTACCTGGTGAACTTGGAAGGATTCGCTCCTGTTATTAATGCCCAAAGGGCCTCACTATGTAAATAAATAACCTGCAACATTCCACTGCTCTGCGAGCAAAATGAGATTTTATTTCAGAGCACAAGTGCTGGCTGAAACATATTCCGTAACAAGGTTTGTTACTACATAACAGCATTCCTTTCCACTCATACGTCAGTTTTAGCTTTTTATAGAGGCTATAAAAATATATTGTGATGCCTTCTCTACCTGTTCTTTAACAAAATATCCCTAAAAAATCTTACTGTTCTAATTAATGTTCTTTAAGATAAAGATTACCCGAAATGGTTTTACTGCATATGTAAATAAGAAGATATATTACTTTAAACCGATAGTCAAATGTTTGAAAAGGACTTCTGAAGCTATTTCTAAAAAATTAGGATGTATATTATTTATCATGAAAACATCTCAAACATACAGTATTTTGAAACATTGAAACGATTGGAAATAATGTTTCATGTGAAGTGTAGTTTTTTCTTTAAAATCTTCCTGTCGCATCCTTAAGGAACACTGCCAGCAACACAATCGTTAAAAAAATGTAAATTTGCTTTTTTATGGTACATACTTGTTACCCTTTAAGTGTGTATATAGACTGTCCTGTCCTTGCCTCGGACTCTACACTCATCTGTTTCCTAGATGGTTGCTATGGCAATTTCCTGTTTTAAAACTAAAATCAATAACAAGGAATATCTTGAAAACGGTCAAGTACACAAAAAAGCTGTATATCACATTAATTGTCTGTTTGATATAGATCTACATTTTTGCGCAGTAACCTTTGCAAATACCTTACTGATTGTCAGTTATACAAAATTCAGCAAACTTTATTCACAATAAAGTAGTCTTCAGCGGCTATTCCTAGAATGTTCAAGATATATATTTTATTTGTTATGCTAAAATCTTAAATATAAGAGATTTTATTCAAAATCGTTGCAGTAATTTTTAAGAAAAACAAAATTTTCGACATTTATTTGATGTAAACGGTAGTTGGGGCGGGGGATTTTCTTGAAAATATTTGTGTCGCATCCTTGCCACATACTGAATTTAAATATTCAATTTGGTATTTAACGGACTCTTCGTTTTTGAACTCCGCTAGATACACGGACATTTTTCTAAAAATGCTTTTATACTTTCTCTATACATACTGTGTACATAGTGTATAGAGAAAGCATTGTAATGCACCCAAAAATTCGATACCGATAATTCACCGGAAATATATGTTTTGAGAGCCCCTGAATAAAAAAAAAGCATTTTTAGAAAAATGTCCGTGTGTGTATCTATCTGTCTTTCTGTGTGTGTGTGTCTGTGGGCAGCATAGTTCAAAAACGAAAATACCGTTAAAAGCCAAACTTGGTATTTAAGTTTAGTATCTTCCAGGGATGCGACACGAAGATTTTGAGAAAAATGCCCCCACCCCAACTACCCTTTACATGGAACTTTTTTCGAACATTTTGATTTTCTAAAAAATGGCTCTAACATTTTTTTTTAAATATCCTATATTAAAGATATTTACCTGACAAATAAAATGTATGTTTTGAATTTTCTGGAAGACTGCTTTATTCTGAGTAAATTTTAGGAATTTTGTATCACTGCTAAACCGTAAGATGGACAAAAACCTACTTCACAAAATATGTAGAACACACAGTTTATGTGGAGCTGATCGTTTTTTAGATATTCCTTGTTTTTGGTTTCAGCTTTGAAAAACTTATACGTTTCTCATATAGGAATTTGTCAACTCCTGTCCATACAAACAAAGGAACTTCAGTGACATAGCAATCAGCTTTCGACTATCACTGTAACCTATGTTGTTCCCTTATTTCGCCTCTACTTAAAAGGAAGCAAGTAATAAGACTATTTCTGATAATTTTTCCTGATTAGCATGAAGTAAACAGAAGCATAAGGTTTTTAACTATAGTTTGTTGCAGAGATGTAGAGAAAGTCATGTGAATGGAACACATGAGATGTTTTACTTTCTCTAGGCCCATATGTAAAATGTGTGTGTCTGTGGACAGCAAAGCCCCAAAACGAAAAGACCCTTAAATACCAAACTTGGTATTTAGGTTTAGTATCTTCCAAGGATGCGACACGAAGATTTTCAAAAAAATACCCCCCACCATAAACTAGCGTTTACATGGAAAAATTTTCGAGAACATTTTGCTTTTCTTAAAAATGAGTCTGACGATTTTGATTAAAATCCCGTATATTAAAGCTATTTATATGCGAAACAAAATGTATGTATCGTGATTTGCTGGGAATAGCGTGTAAAGACCTCTTTATTCTGGATGAATTTTGCAGAATTTTCGTTAACTGATAAACCATAAGAGGTGGAGAAAAACTCACTACACAAAAAATGTACATGATATCAAAACACACAATTTATGTCCTTTACATTTTTATTGTGGAGGTAACCGTTTCCGAGATATTCCTTGTTATTGGTTTTAAATCTTATACTTTTCTCAGACAGAAAGTGTCCGTGACTCTTTTGTTCTACTCCTGGCCAAGCAAAGAAGCGATTTACAATGACAATCGCATAACGACAGCTTTTAAAACATTTGACTATCATTTTAACATAGCACATGCCTTTGGTTCCCTTCTACTTACAAGGAACTAAGTAACAAGAACATTCTGCTAATGTTTATCTCTATTAGTATTACGTAGAAAGAAGAATAATATTTTGTATAGTAGCTAGAGAGAGTCATGTGAGTGTAACACGTCGGGACTTTTTTTTGGTTCAGTGGTACCAAAACATGCACAACCGGTGAATCTCGGTATTGAAATTGAGGCTGCAGTAGAAGTTGTGAGCGGGACCCCTGACCGGCAAAGTATGGTCCTGCACAGCAATACAAACCGCCTTCTTCCACACTTATGTAAATATTATAAAGTCCTGCTATTCTTATATTGCAAGTCGAACATGAGGCTTGTTTCAGTGCTTCACAGCAGATGGTGTTGCTGAACCCACTTGGTGTTACCATCCTCTATTTTTACTTTCTCTGCACGTACTATGTAGGTATATAGTGTATAGAGAAGGTATTGTATTGCACCCAAACATTCAATACCGAGATTTCACCGGAAATACATGTATTGGGACCCCCAGAAACCAAAAGAAGCATATTCAGAAAAAGGTCCGTGTGTGTGCGTATGTGTGTGTCTGTGGACAGCATAGCTAAAAACGAAAAGACCACCAAGGATGCGACACGAAGATTTTCAAGAAAATTCCCCGACTCCCAACTAAAGTTTACATGGAACTTTTTTCAAAAATTTTGATTTTCTTAAAAATGACTCTAACAGTTTTCATTAAAATAATGTATATTAAAGATATTTTCCTCACAAATAAAATTTATATCTTAAATTTTCTAGGAATAGCCTCTGAAGACTACTTTATTCTGGATCAATTTAACTGAATTTTGCATAACTGGAAAACCGTAAGAGATAGACAAAAACTTACTGCACAAAAACTGTAGAACAGGATAAAACACAGGATTTATGTCATATACATTTTTTTCGTGGAGCTGACCGCTTTTCAGATATTCGTTGTTTTTTGGTTTCAGTTTTGAAAACTTACACCTTTCTCGTACACGAATTTGTTAACTGCTGTCTAAACAAACAAAGGAAGTTTAGTCACAACAGAACCCAGGTTTGACTATTCCTTTAACCTGATACTAATTCAGATTCCCCTTCAGCGAAATCGAACGGCCTACGATTTGTTTCAGCAAGACAAGAAACAAATCACACATTACATAAAGGTAAACATAAAAAGAGAAATCATGGCACTCCCTTATTTCCCGCTACTTAAATGCAAGCAGGTATAAAGAATATTTCTGATAATTTTATCTCGACTAGAGTGAGGTAAATATAACCATAAGTTTTTATTAATAATTTGTTGTGAAGATGTAGAGAAGGTCATGTGAATGAAACACATCAGATTTTTCATTTGTAGACCGCGTATCTTTAATGCACATAGTAGATAGAGAAGGTGTTATAATCCACCCAAATACTCAATATCAAAATTACACAGATCATAAATGTTTGGAGACCCCTGAATCATAACAAATTATAAAACGGCTATTGTGTGTGTTTGTGAACAGTAAAGCTCAAAGACGAAAACCTAGTTAAGTCCTAAACTTCGTATTAAGATTACTTTCTTCCCGTAATGTGAAGAAAAGATTTTCAGGAAACTCTCCCCACCAGAAACTGCTGTTTAAATGGAATATTATATTTTATAAAAATATGATACCATCCATTCCATGCCTTTCCCTACACGCCTACAAGAATTTATTATTGCTAACAAGCTTATACTTCTATTTACTTCATGCTAATTGAGAAAAAATTAGCAGCAATAGTCTTATTACTTTGACCTTGTAAGTAGAGGCGAAATAAGGCAGTATTATAGTTTAAAGTGATAGTCAAAAGCTGGTTGCTATGTGACTGAAGTTCCTTTGTTATTTTGGACAGCGTTTACTAAAAACCAGTATAAATATCAAGCAGTTGTTAAACATTTGACAATCGCTTGTATCTATAACATGTAATGTAGCTTTTTCTGTAAACGTTTATCTGTATTAAAGACCAGTATAAATATCGTCCAGTTGTTAAACATTTGATTATCGCTTGTATCTATAACATGTAATGTAGCTATTTCTGTAAACGTTTATCTGTATTAAAGACCAGTATAAATATCGACCAGTTGTTAAACATTTGACTATCGCTTGTATCTATGACATGTAATGCAGCTATTTCTGTAATAGTTTATCTGGATTAAAGACCAGTATAAATACCGTGCAGTTGTTAAACATTTGACAATAGCTTGTATCTATAACATGTAATGTAGCTATTTCTGAAAACGTTTATCTGCATTTAAGACCAGTATAAATATCGTCCAATTGTTAAACATTTGACAATCGCTTGTATCTATAACATGTAATGTAGCTAAATGACAGTAGTACCGGCTATTTGTAGCTAAATGGCAGTAGTACCGGCTATTTGTAGCTAAATGACAGTAGTACCGGCTATTTGTAGCTAAATGACAGTAGTACCGGCTATTTGTCGCTAAATGACAGTAGTACCGGCTATTTGTAGCTAAATGACAGTAGTACCGGCTATTTGTAGCTAAATGGCAGTAGTACTACACAGCTATTTGTCGCTAAATGACAGTAGTACCGGCTATTTTTCGCAAAATGGCAGTAGAACCACGGGTATTTGTCGCTAAATGGCAGTAGTACCACGGCTATTTGTCGCTAACTGACAGTAGTACACGGCTATTTGTAGCTAAATGGCAGTAAGACCACGGCTATTTGTCACTAAATGGCATTATTCCGTCGATTTGTCGCTAAATGACAGTAGTATCGGCTATTTGTCGCTAAATGGCAGTAGTACCACGGCTATTTGTCGGTAAATGACAGTAGTACACGGCTATTTGTAGCTAAATGGCAGTAAGACCACGGCTATTTGTCACTAAATGGCATTATTCCGTCGATTTGTCGCTAAATGACAGTAGTATCGGCTATTTGTCGCTAAATGGCAGTAGTACCACGGCTATTTGTAGCTAAATGGCAGAAAGACCACGGCTATTTGTCACTAAATGGCATTATTCCGTCGATTTGTCGCTAAATGACAGTAGTATCGGCTATTTGTCGCTAAATGGCAGTAGTACCACGGCTATTTGTCGCTTCATGGCAGTAGTATCGGCTATTTGTCGCTTCATGGCAGTAGTACCACGGCTATTTGTCGCTAAATGGCAGTAAGACCACGGCTATTGTTCACTAAATGGCATTATTCCGTCGATTTGTAGCTAAATAACAGTAGTACCGGCTATTTGTCGCTAAATGGCAGTAGTACCACGACTATTTGTCGCTTCATGGCAGTAGTACCACGGCTATTTGTCGCTAAATGACAGTAGTACACGGCTATTTGTAGCTAAATGGCAGTAAGACCACGGCTATTTGTCACTAAATGGCATTATTCCGTCGATTTGTAGCTAAATGACAGTAGTACCGGCTATTAGTCGCTAAATGGCAGTAGTACCGGCTATTTGTGGCTTCATGGCAGTAGTACCACGGCTATTTGTCGCTAAGTGACAGTAGTATCGGCTATTTGTCGCTAAATGACAGAAGTACCGGCTATTTGTCACTAAATGGCAGAAGTACCACGGCTATTTGTCGCTAAATGACAGTAGTACCGGCTATTTGTCGCTAAATGGCAGAAGTACCGGCTATTTGTCGCTAAATGGCAGTAGTACCACGGCTATTTGTCGCTAAATGACAGTAGTACCGGCTATTTTTCGCAAAATGGCAGTAGAACCACGGGTATTGGTCGCTAAATGGCAGTAGTACCACGGCTATTTGTCGCTAAATGACAGTAGTACACGGCTATTTGTAGCTAAATGGCAGTAAGACCACGGCTATTTGTCACTAAATGGCATTATTCCGTCGATTTGTCGCTAAATGACAGTAGTATCGGCTATTTGTCGCTAAATGGCAGTAGTACCACGGCTATTTGTCGGTAAATGACAGTAGTACACGGCTATTTGTAGCTAAATGGCAGTAAGACCACGGCTATTTGTCACTAAATGGCATTATTCCGTCGATTTGTCGCTAAATGACAGTAGTATCGGCTATTTGTCGCTAAATGGCAGTAGTACCACGGCTATTTGTAGCTAAATGGCAGAAAGACCACGGCTATTTGTCACTAAATGGCATTATTCCGTCGATTTGTCGCTAAATGACAGTAGTATCGGCTATTTGTCGCTAAATGGCAGTAGTACCACGGCTATTTGTCGCTTCATGGCAGTAGTATCGGCTATTTGTCGCTTCATGGCAGTAGTACCACGGCTATTTGTCGCTAAATGGCAGTAAGACCACGGCTATTGTTCACTAAATGGCATTATTCCGTCGATTTGTAGCTAAATAACAGTAGTACCGGCTATTTGTCGCTAAATGGCAGTAGTACCACGGCTATTTGTCGCTTCATGGCAGTAGTACCACGGCTATTTGTCGCTAAATGACAGTAGTACACGGCTATTTGTAGCTAAATGGCAGTAAGACCACGGCTATTTGTCACTAAATGGCATTATTCCGTCGATTTGTAGCTAAATGACAGTAGTACCGGCTATTTGTCGCTAAATGGCAGTAGTACCGGCTATTTGTCGCTTCATGGCAGTAGTACCACGGCTATTTGTCGCTAAGTGACAGTAGTATCGGCTATTTGTCGCTAAATGACAGAAGTACCGGCTATTTGTCGCTAAATGGCAGAAGTACCACGGCTATTTGTCGCTAAATGACAGTAGTACCGGCTATTTGTCGCTAAATGGCAGAAGTACCGGCTATTTGTCGCTAAATGGCAGTAGTACCACGGCTATTTGTCGCTAAATGACAGTAGTACCGGGTATTTGTCGCTAAATGGCAGTAGTTCCACGGCTATTTGTCGCTAAATGACAGTAGTATCGGCTATTTGTCGCTTCATGGCAGTAGTAGCACGGCTATTTGTCGGTAAATGACAGTAGTACACGGCTATTTGTAGCTAAATGGCAGTAAGACCACGGCTATTTGTCACTAAATGGCATTATTCCGTCGATTTGTAGCTAAATAACAGTAGTACCGGCTATTTGTCGCTAAATGGCAGTAGTACCACGGCTATTTGTCGCTAAATGGCAGTAGTACCACGGCTATTTGTCGCTAAATGACAGTAGTATCGGCTTTTTGTCGCTTCATGGCAGTAGTACCACGGCTATTTGTCGCTAAATGACAGTAGTATCGGCTATTTGTCGCTAAATGACAGTAGTACCACGGCTATTTGTCGCTAAATGACAGTAGTATCGGCTATTTGTCGCTTCATGTCAGTAGTACCACGGCTATTTGTCGCTAAATGACAGTAGTATCGGCTATTTGTCGCTAAATGACAGTAGTACCACGGCTATTTGTCGCTAAATGACAGTAGTATCGGCTATTTGTCGCTTCATGGCAGTAGTACCACGGCTATTTGTCGCTAAATGACAGTAGTATCGGCTATTTGTCGCTAAATGGCAGTAGTACTACACAGCTATTTGTCGCTAAATGACAGTAGTATCGGCTATTTGTCGCTTCATGGCAGTAGTACCACGGCTATTTGTCGCTAAATGACAGTAGTATCGGCTATTTGTCGCTAAATGACAGTAGTACCACGGCTATTTGTAGCTAAATGGCAGTAGTACTACACAGCTATTTGTCGCTAAATGACAGTAGTATCGGCTATTTGTCACTTCATGGCAGTAGTACCACGGCTATTTGTCGCTAAATGACAGTAGTAATGGCTATTTATTGCTAAATGGCAGTATTACAGGCTGGTAATCATGCCGAGAAAGGGATTTAAGCACTCTTAGTCATACCAGCTAAAACAACTAAAAATGAAATTAAATACATTTCATTCTTATTAAATAAACAATCCAAATAAAAAACATAATTTCATCTTACAAAATTTATTATTCATGCAATAGCCATTAATAAAGCAACATCCCCTACCCGATTAGACAAAGCAGTTAATATTCCAGCATTATAAGACTTTACATTCTGATAATAAATAACTAAACAATAAGAAACTAAACCTAAGCCATCCCATCCTAACAAAATTCTAATTAAATTAGGACTAATAATTAAAAAAATTATTAATTCAAAATCTTCTCGGGCTTCTAGCCAGGTAATAACTTGGCTTGATCAAGCCAAGTTATTACCTGGCTAGAAGCCCGAGAAGATTTTGAATTAACACGTCGCCAGGAAAGCTATAGTTCTTATTTTAAAAAAATTATTGATAATACAAATATTAAGACTAAGAAAATAAAACAATTTAACGTAACATCCCCTATTATATAATCTTCACTATATAAAATCACTAAAGAAGAAATTAATATTACAAAACTTATAAATAATAAAGATATTCAATCCAAAAATAAGGTTATAACAATAGAAGAAGATCTTAATCTAATTAATTCCCATTCAATAAAATAAATTATATTATTTATAATAAAATATATACTGAGAATAAATATTATTAATGATATAAATATTAACAAAAAAAACTAATAAAACATAAAAATAAATATATCATAACCTAAGATAAATTTTATTATATCTATGACACCACAAATCATAATTTTTATTAAACTACTTAAGTAAATTTAAAATCAAATTAATACATAATCTCTCTTCAAAATCAATAAATTTAAAGGTAATCAATGTAACATAAGTAATAGATATTCACGACAATAACCTCTTACTCTTCTATAAATACCAGAATAATAAATTCCATGTTGACTATAAGAATATAAATATAAAGTATAAGCAGCTCTATAAAATGAAATCATTATTAAAAGTAACATAACTAATCATATTCAACCAATCATTCTATTTAATAAACCAATTTCTCCTAATAAATTTAATGAAGGAGGAGCTGCTATATTACAAGAAGATAATAAAAATCATCATAATGCCATTCTAGGCATCAAATTTAATAAACCTTTATTAATTAATAATCTCCGTCTACCTAAACGTTCATAACTAATATTAGCTAAACAAAATAATCCTGAAGAACATAAACCATGAGCAATTATTAAAACAAAAGTTATATAAAACCCTCAAGTATTTAATGTTATTAAACCCCCAATTACTAATCCCATATGAGCTACAGAAGAATAAGCAATTAAAGCTTTTATATCCACTTGACGTAAACATATTAATCTAACTAAATAACCTCCTACTAATCTAATTGATAATCAAAATACATTTATTAATATACCAATTTCTATTAAATATTCAAACAACCGTAATAATCCATAACCACCTAATTTAAGTAATACTCCTGCTAAAATTATAGATCCTGAAACAGGAGCTTCAACATGAGCTTTAGATAATCATAAATGCACTAAATATATAGGTATTTTAACTAAAAAAGCCAAAATTATTCTAATGTATAAAAATAAATTCATCTGTAAATGTTCTGGTTGATACCCTCAACCAAAAATTAAAAATAAAGTAGGAATTAAACTACCTTCAAAAAAAAAAATAAAAAGAAATTATATTTAATCTACAAAAAGTAAAATATAATATAATTAATAACATAAGAATTATAAATAAAAATAACTTATTATAAAATTTATAACAAATAACAGAATAACTAGCTAAAATTATTAAAATACAAATTCAAAATCTTAATATTACTAACCCATATGATAAATAATCATAACCAAAAATATATCTTAAACCTCTTCAACAAAAAAAATCAATATTCACTAAAAATATTCATCTCAAAAACAATAATAAATTCTGAATTAAATATCACCCCCCATAAATAAAACATAAAGGAATTATAAAAATTATACAAAATATATATATTAACATTGTAATAAACCGAATGAATTAAAATAATCATTACCATGAGTACGAATTATTGACACCAAAATAGATAAACCTAAAGCTCCTTCACAAACTGCAAAAGATAAAAAAAATATTGTTATATACAATTCTCTATTTATTATAACCATATAATAATATAAAATAATAAATAAAATTAAAACAATAAATTCTAATCTTAATAAAGTTATTAATAAATGCTTATGTTTTGAAGAAAATACCCATAAACCACAAAAAAATATAAAATAAAATATTATTAACATTAAATGTTTTAATAGTTTAAAAATAAAACATTGGTCTTGTAAACCAAAATTAAGTCTTCTTACTTTTAAAACTTCAAAGGGAAGAAATTCTTATCATTAATTCTCAAAACTAATATTTTACTTTAAACTACCCTTTGATATTATATATATATATTATTAAGAATTATATTAACTTTAAGAATTATATTTTTATTTCTAAATCATCCTTTATCTATAGGATTAATTCTATTTTTACAAACAATTTGTATATGTTTAATTAGAGGATGTATATCCTTAAGATTTTGATTCTCCTATGTTCTACTCCTAATTTATTTAGGAGGTATATTAGTTTTATTTATATACGTAACTAGTTTAGCCTCAAATGAAATATTTTTCTATTCTAATAAAATTTTACTAACCATAATTTCTTTTCCAATTATCTTTACAAGAATTTATTATATCAATATAAATTATTCCATAAATTTATACGAAAATTTAGAAAATAGATTAACACTAAACCTACGACCTAATAATTTTTTACTAAAAATATATAATCAACCTATTAATATAATTATAATTTTAATTGCATCATATCTATTTTTAACTTTAATTGCAGTTGTTAAAATTATAAATATTTATAAAGGACCCCTACGTCAAATAAATTAATGTTTAAACCCTTACGTAAAATTCACCCCCTAATTAAAATTTCCAATAACGCCCTAGTTGATTTACCAACACCATCAAATATTTCAACCTGATGAAATTTTGGTTCTCTTTTAGGATTATGTTTAGGAATTCAAATTATAACAGGTTTATTCTTAGCAATACATTATTCAGCCCATATTGATTTAGCATTTTCCAGAGTAGCTCATATTTGTCGAGACGTAAATTATGGTTTACTCCTACGTACTTTACATGCAAATGGTGCCTCAATATTTTTGTTTGTATTTATTTACATATTGGACGAGGAATATATTACGGCTCATATAAATTTTATTATACATGAATAGTTGGTGTAGTAATTTTATTCTTAGTTATCGCAACAGCATTTATAGGTTACGTATTACCCTGAGGACAAATATCTTTTTGTGGAGCTACAGTAATTACTAACTTATTGTCAGATATTCCTTATTTAGGTATTGATTTAGTTCAATGAGTATGAGGTGGTTTTGCCGTTGATAATGCAACTTTAAACCGTTTTTTTACATTTCATTTTGTTCTCCCATTCATTGTAGCAGCAACAGTTATAGTCAATTTATTATTTCTACACCAAACTGGATCCAATAACCCATTAGGATTAAATAGAAATATTGATAAAATTCCCTTTCATCCTTATTTCACATTTAAAGACATCTTAGGATTTATTATATTATTTATTATCCTATCTTTATTATCCTTAAAAGAACCTTATATCTTAGGAGATCCAGATAACTTTATCCCCGCTAATCCATTAGTGACACCAGTGCATATTCAACCAGAATGGTATTTCTTATTTGCTTATGCCATTTTACGATCTATTCCTAATAAATTAGGAGGAGTAATTGCCTTAGTTATATCAATTGCAATTCTATTTTTTATACCCTTAACTATTACATATTCATGAGGATTACAATATTATCCAATTAATCAATTTATATTCTGAACCATAGTTATAATTGTAATTCTATTAACCTGAATTGGAGCCCGACCCGTTGAAGATCCTTATATTCTAACAGGACAAATTCTAACCATTTTATACTTCCTTTACTATATTTTAAATCCCTTAATTATTAAAATATGAGATAATACTCTTTATCAATAATATTCAGTTATAAACTTAATGAATAAGCTTATGTCTTGAAATCATAATGAAAGGGTTTAATTCCCTTATTAACTTTATTACATAACTAAACCCTTAAAAGAAAATTTTTAATCCTAAATATAAAAATAAAAAATTTAAAGATAAAGGTAAAAATCTCCTTCATGCCAAATATATTAACTTATCATACCGATATTCAGGTAATGTCCCTCGCACTCATACATATAAAAAAGCAATAAAAATCAGTTTTAAATAAAATATAAAAGAATTTAAATCAGACCCAAGAAAAATGACACATATTAATATTCTTATAAATAAAATTCTAGAATATTCTCTTAAAAAACTTAAGGCAAAACTACCTCTTCCATATTCAACATTAAATCCTGATACTAATTCAGATTCCCCTTCAGCAAAATCAAATGGTCTACGATTTGTTTCAGCAAGACAAGAAACAAACCATACATTACATAAAGGAACATAAAAAAAGAAATCATATACCCATTTGATAATAAAAAAAAATCTAATAAAGAATATCTTCTAATTAAAAAAATAAATCACAATAAAATTAAAGCTAATCTTACTTCATAAGAAATAGTTTGTGCTACTGCACGTAAACTTCCTAATAATGCATAACTAGAATTAGAAGATCAACCAGCCAATATTACTGAATATACTCCTATACTTGTACAAACCAAAAAAAAAATAATCCTAAATTGAAAGTATATAATCCTCTTATATAAGGCATTAAGCTTCATAAAATTAAAGATAAAAATAAAGAAAAAATAGGACAAATATAATATAATAAATAATTAGATACTAAAGGATTCATGTGTTCCTTACAAAATAATTAAACAGCATCACTAAAAGGTTGTAAAATTCCTATAAATCCTACTTTATTAGGTCCTTTATGAAGATGGATATATCCTAATACCCTACGCTCCAATAAAGTAAAAAAAGCCACACCAACTATAACAAAAATAATTAAAATTAAACCTACTAAAATTAATATTAATAATTCCCTTATCATTTACTACTTATGATTATCTATCATATTTACAGATTCTAAATCTGTTACACTCCGTTCTGCCAAAATAGTCAAATTAATAAAATTCAATTTCAATTAAAATTATTTTTAATATCTGGTTCTCTCGTACTAAGATATTTAACATTATTAAAGATAGAAACCAACCTGGCTCACGCCGGTTTAAACTCAGATCATGTAAGATTTTAAAGGTCGAACAGACCTAGTTTATGAACATCTACACCCATAACTAATCTTAATCCAACATCGAGGTCACAATCTTTTCTTTCAATAAGAACTCTTAAAAAAAATTATGCTGTTATCCCTAAGGTAATTTAATCTTTTAATCATTATTAATGGATCATTCAACTAATCATCATATTAAATCTTAAAAAGAGTTTTATTTATCTTTTAGTCACCCCAATCAAATAAATTTTACAATAATTTAAATTACCTATTAACCCAAATAATCTATACATTTATTAAACTCTATAGGGTCTTCTCGTCCCTTAATAACATTTAAGTCTTTTTACTTAAAATCTAAATTCAACTTAATAAACATAAAACAGAATTCACCTTATTCAACCATTCATACAAGCCTTCAATTAAAAGACTAATGATTATGCTACCTTCGCACAGTCAATATACCGCGGCCCTTCAAAAAATGTTCAGTGGGCAGGTTAGATCTCTTAAATATATCAAGAAACCATGTTTTTAATAAACAGGTGAGCAAAATATTTACCTAATTCTTTATATTTATATATAAATAATTCATCATAATATAAATTAAACATTTTACTAATTAAATCATTTTGTCCAAAACTATAAAATTTTATCTAACATTTTAATAAAAAAATGAAATAAAAATTAAAATAAAACAAGAATTAAATTTTATCATCCTTAAAATAATAACAAATTCTAAATTCATATAATCCTAATATAAAAACCTTTTTATAATCTTATTTTTTAAAAAGCTATTCCCCTATAAAATTAGAAATATTTTATATTCTAATAATTAAATAAAAAATAATTAAAATATTTCCCGAATTAAATTCGTTTATTAAAAAACTAGATATTCTTAAAAACGATAAACATTTCATTACCAATAAAGCATTATTAATATTTATGAAACAATAACTAAAATACTAAATTAAATCTCTTAAATTCGAGACAAAAAAAATTTATAATTTATTTTAATATACTCTGATACACAAGATACAACTAATAAAATTACCTTCAATTAATTATAACATCATCCTTTAATTTCCTCCACAGTATCAATTTACTATAGTAAAGATAATTTTATCAATTCATTCTACAAAAACATAAATTTATTCAATTTAAATATATAAAATAAACTTAATAATTAAACAATTCTATTAATTTCAGATTACATCGAATTGCACGATTAACAGCTTCAGTGTAAATGAAAATCTTAACTTTAAGTTTAATCTGTAAACCATTCTAGGTACATCTTCCGATACACCTACTTTGTTACAACTTATCTCGTCTTATAACGAGAGTGACGGGCGATGTGTACACATTATAGAGCTATGATCATTTTATTAATCTTCATAAAATTACAATTAAATCCACCTTCAAATTATATTTTCAATAATAATCCATATTATAAATAAAATTTATTGTAATCCATTATTCAACTTATATATAACTGCACCTTGACTTGAAATACTAATTAATAATATTTCCAGAAAATTACCTGAAAGTATTTTCTTAAACAGCGGTTTACAAAAACTTAACATAAGTAAGGTTCAACGTGGACTATCGATTACATAACAGATTCCTCTAAATAGACTATAAAACCATCAAATTCTTTAAGTTTAAAGATCATATCTATTAATACTCTAGTATAAAAATTTACAATAAAAATAATAGGGTATCTAATCCTAGTTTATATCTTTAATTTCATAAAAATCATACTATTAATATTCATATAACACCTCAAAATAATATATATTTCACCCTAAATTATCCTAATTACTATATTAAAAATAATATTAATTACTTAAGAACCAATAATGCTCATTTGATTTTGCTGTCTAACCGCGGATGCTGGCACAACCTTTACCAAACCTTAAAATAATACATTTACTAAATCTAAACTAATTTAATATCAATAAAATTATCTACTGCTACACCACTTAATAATTTTAAATCCCTTCTAGAAACTTCAAAATACACAGATTTACATATAGATTATAGTAATAACGAACAAATTTAAGCAAGAATAAAACTCTTCCTCTCCCTTTCCAGTAAGAGAGAGGTGAATTGGATCAGTAAGAGAGAGGTGAATTGGATCAGTAAGAGAGAGGTGAATTAAGTAAAAATAAACAAAGGCCTTTCCTCCCTAAAAAAGAATTTTGCCCAAAATTCAAACTTTTAGGAATAAAGAAAAACATTGGTCCTATTTATATATTTTTAGTTATTTTTATACTCATAGATTCCATTTTTTTTTTAATTCTCTTAAAAAATGGAATCTATGAGTATAAAAATATACTGTAAGTATATATAATAAGAATTTAATATATATATATTTATCTTATTAGAATTAATAAAAAATATTGGAATACACATTTTATGTATTTATTATTTTGATCTTTTTCTTTCTCGTGTAGGTTATTATACTTTGTATAAATAAAGGTGTTAATTTATACGAAGAATATTAAATAAATCTTCCTTGATAAGATCTTAATATAAATAAAATAAATACATACTATTAAGTTATTATTATACTATGAGTACAATTTTTACTGAAGTCTACCTTTAATAAAAAAAATATTAATAATAATAAAAAATATACCAATGAATATAAAATTTTCTAAAAAGAAATAAATTTTTATTTAAAAAATAGTAAAATGCCTGATTTAAAAGGATTATCGTGATAGGATAAATAATGTAATTTTATTACTTTTACTAAATTGCTGACCATAATCTATAATTATTACATTGAACAGAATTAAACTGTAATCTTAAAATATCAAAAATTTTTGTGCACCTTACACCAAAATGTAGAAAAGTAAGCTAATTTAAGCTAATGGGTTCATACCCCATCTATAGAGTTAATCTCTCTTTTCTAATGCCCAATAATTCAACTAAAATCCTCTTTTTAAGAACCTTAATTAGAGGTGTATTAATTTCACTTTGTGCCAATTCATGAATAGGAGCATGAATAGGTCTAGAAATTAATTTACTCTCCTTCATTCCTTTGCTATCTTCCAACAAAAACATCTATTCTACTGAAGCATCATTAAAATACTTTCTAATTCAAGCTATCGCATCCTCATCTTTATTATTCCTGATTCTCTTAAAAACCAACCTTTATGAAATATTTTATTTTATAAAAAATAGAACATGAAATAATCTTATTATAATTCCCCTTTTAATAAAAATTGCGTGTGCACCTTTTCACTGATGACTACCTTCAGTAGTAGAAGGACTTTCCTGAATAAACTGTTTCATTATTTTATCAATTCAAAAAATTGCCTCATTAATGTTAATTTCCTATATACTAATCAATAATTACTACATTCAAATTATAATTATCCTTTCTGCATTTATTGGGGCAATTGGAGGATTTAATCAAATTTCCATCCGAAAAATCTTATCCTTTTCATCAATTAATCATATTGGTTGAATGCTAACTACCATAATTATAGGTATAAATTTATGATTAACTTATTTCCTCATCTACACTATCAATATTACCTCCATTATTTTTTTAACAAATATGAGCAATATATCCTACATTTCACAAAGATTTAATTCACTAAACCATAAAAAAATCATCAAATTTACATTCTTTATTTCAATATTATCCTTAGGTGGCTTACCACCCTTCTTAGGTTTTTTCCCAAAATGAATTGCAATTCAATTTATAACTCAAAATCTAATAATTTTTACATCCACTATTCTTATCATATCATCTTTAATTACTCTTTTTTATTATATACGAATAATATACACAACATTAATAATTACTAATACAGAAATCATTTGAACCACTTTAATTCAACAAAAAAATTTTTGCTTAAAAACAATTATATTCTCACTAATTACACTATTTTTAGGGATATTAGTTAGCACTTTAATTTTATTGATATATTAAAGACTTTAAGTTAAAAAAACTAATATCCTTCAAAGTTATAAATAAAGAAAATTTATCTTTAAGTCTTAGTACAATTAATACACCACTAGAATTGCAATCTAATATCATTTCATGAATATAAAACCTATTTTACTGGTAAAAGAGAAAAATTCTCCTTAATAAATTTACAATCTATCACCTATAATCTCAGCCATTTTACCTTGCAACGGTGATTATTTTCAACCAACCATAAAGACATCGGAACATTATATTTTATTTTTGGTGCATGAGCAGGAATACTAGGGACATCTTTAAGAATTTTAATTCGAACTGAATTAGGTCAACCTGGATCTCTAATTGGAGATGATCAAATTTACAACGTGATTGTAACTGCACATGCTTTTATCATAATTTTCTTCATAGTAATACCTATTATAATTGGAGGATTTGGTAATTGATTAGTACCTTTAATATTAGGAGCACCAGATATAGCATTCCCTTGAATAAATAATATAAGCTTTTGACTTCTACCTCCTTCTATTATTCTATTAATTATTAGAAGAACTGTTGAAAGAGGAGCAGGTACAGGATGAACAGTATATCCTCCTCTTTCAGCCAGCATTGCCCATGCTGGACCTGCAGTAGATTTAACTATTTTTTCTTTACTCCTTGCAGAAATATCTAGAATTATAGGAGCAGTAAATTTTATTACTACTATAATTAATATAAAACCAATTTATATAAATCAAGCCCAAATACCATTATTCGTTTGATCAGTTGGTATTACCGCACTTTTACTTTTATTATCCCTCCCAGTTTTAGCTGGAGCTATTACTATACTCTTAACTGATCGAAATTTAAATACTTCTTTCTTTGATCCAGCAGGAGGTGGTGATCCTATTTTATATCAACACCTATTTTGATTTTTTGGACATCCTGAAGTCTACATTTTAATCCTTCCAGGGTTTGGAATAATTTCCCATGTAATTTCTCATGAAAGAGGAAAAAAAGAAGCATTTGGAAATTATGGAATAATCTGAGCTATATCAGCCATTGGTTTCTTAGGTTTTGTAGTATGAGCTCACCATATATTTACAGTAGGAATAGATGTAGATACACGAGCTTATTTTACAGGAGCTACAATAATTATTGCCGTACCAACCGGTATTAAAATTTTTAGTTGACTCACAACAATATATGGATCCAAGTTTATTTTTAGTCCTGCATCTATATGAGCTCTAGGTTTTATTTTCCTATTTACAGTAGGAGGCTTAACAGGAGTAATTCTAGCTAATTCAGCCATTGATATTATTCTCCATGATACTTATTATGTAGTCGCCCATTTCCATTAGGTACTTTCCATAGGAGCTGTTTTCGCAATTATAGCCGGTTTTGTCCATTGATATCCACTATTTACAGGATTATCCCTGAACCCAAACTGATTAAAAGCTCAATTTTTAACAATATTTGTAGGAGTTAATTTAACATTTTTTCCTCAACACTTCCTTGGATTAGCAGGGATACCTCGACGATATTCAGATTATCCAGATGCTTACACTTCATGAAATATTGTATCATCAATAGGATCAATAATTTCATTCATTGCAGTTGTTATATTTATTCTCATTTTATGAGAAAGCATAATTTCTAAACGATCCGTTCTATATTCATCCCAAATGAATAGATCAATTGAATGAATATATAATTTTCCTCCTGCTGAACATACCTATAATGAATTAACTTTAATCACCAAGTAATTCTAATATGGCAGATTAGTGCAATGGATTTAAGCTCCATAAATAAAGTCTATATACTCTTTTTAGAATATGTCTACACAAGCAAATTTAGGCTTACAAGATAGTGCCTCACCTTTAATAGAACAACTTATATACTTTCATGATCATTCAATATTTATTATTACCATAATTGTAATTTCAGTAGGTTATATAATTCTATCACTTATAATAAATAAATTTATAGATAGATATGTAATAGACGGTCAATATTTAGAAATTCTTTCAACAGTTTAACTGCAGTAGTTTTAATTTTTATTGCACTACCATCAATCCGAATCCTTTATTTAATTGATGAAAGTGTTAAACCCACATTAACACTCAAAACTATTGGACACCAATGATACTGAAGTAATGAATATTCAGATTTTCTAGATATTGAATTCGACTCCTATATAATTCCTCAAAATGAATTAGATCCTTATAATATTCGACTACTCGAAGTTGATAATCGAACAACATTACCAATAAAAGTATTAACACGAATTCTAATCTCATCTGAAGATGTAATTCATTCATGAACAATTCCTAGTCTTGGAGTAAAAGCTGATGCTACTCCAGGACGATTAAATCAAGCAACCTTTTGATTTAATCGTCCTGGAGTTTTTTACGGACAATGTTCAGAGATCTGTAGAGCTAACCACAGATTTATACCTATCGTAATTGAATCTACCTCTGCTAATGATTTTATCAACTGAATTTATAGTCTACATGAAGAATAACATCAGATGACTAAAAAGCAAGTAATGGTCTCTTAAACCACATTATAGTAACATAGCAATTACTTCTGATGAAAAGATGTTAGTTAAAAAATAACATTAATATGTCATATTAAAATTATTAATAATTTAATACCTCTTTATCCCACAAATAATACCCTTAAATTGATTTTTACTATTCTCATTTTTTTCTATTATATTAAATCTATTTAATGTAATAAACTATTATATATCTTATAATAAAAGAAATTCTCTTCCTTCAACTAAAGTAAGTATTAAAACTTTAACTTGAAAATAATAACTAACTTATTTTCAGTTTTTGACCCCTCTTCGAATCTTATAAATTTATCAATTAACTGATTAAGAACCTTTATTGGACTTATACTAATTCCAACCTCAATATGACTCATCCCATCTCGAAGAGTAATAATATGAAATTTAATAATTAATAAATTACATGAAGAATTCAAATTATTAATTGGAAAAAAAAAATTAATAAAGGATCCACATTTATCTTCATTTCTATTTTTTCTATTATCTTATTTAACAATTTTTAAGGCCTATTCCCATATATCTTTACGAGAACTAGACATATAGTTATAACCCTTTCATTAGCTCTACCAATATGATTAAGTTTTATATTATTTGGATGAATTAATAACACCAAACATATATTTGCCCATCTAGTTCCCCAAGGAATCCCAGGCACTTTAATACATTTCATAGTATGTATTGAAACAATCAGAAATATTATTCGACCCGGTACACTAGCAATTCGATTAGCCGCTAATATAATTGCAGGACATCTTCTTATAACACTATTAGGAAATACCGGTAGTACAATAGTAATATACCTTTTACCCCTTTTAATTATTACACAAATTCTACTTTTAACCTTAGAATCTGCAGTAGCTATTATCCAATCTTATGTATTTGCAGTCTTAAGAACACTTTATTCTAGAGAAGTTAATTAATGTCAATACATACTAATCACCCCTTCCATTTAGTTACTTATAGACCATGACCCATTGTAGCAGCAACAAGTATTATAATTGCAATAGTTGGATTTATTACATTTTCCTATGAATTTAATGAAAAACTTATATTTACAGGTATAATAATTTTAACATTAACTATTATCCAATGATGACGAGATGTAGTCCGAGAAAGAACATATCAAGGATGACTTACTAGAGAAGTAATAACAGGATTACGATGAGGAATAATCCTTTTTATTGTCTCAGAAGTATTTTTCTTCGTTTCATTTTTTTGAACATTCTATCACAGAAGACTTGCTACTGCTATTGATATTGGATCACTTTGACCTCCCTTAAGAATTATTCCTTTTAATGCCTTACAGGTTCCCTTACTTAATATTACTGTATTACTAGCTTCAGGAATTACTATTACATGAAGTCATCATGGATTATTAGAAAATAATAATAATCAAGCCATTCAAGGATTATTATTTACTGCTCTATTAGGTATTTATTTTACTTTTTTATAACTCTTTGAATATATTGAAGCACCGTTCACCATTGCAGATTCAGTATTCAGCTCCTCTTTCTTTGTAGCAACAGGATTTCATGGTCTTCATGTAATTATTGGAACTACCTTTCTAATTACATGTTTATGCCGAATATTATCTATACGTTTTACATCAATTCATCATTTTGGATTTGAAGCAGCCGCTTGATATTGACATTTCGTTGATGTAGTATGACTTTTCCTTTACGTATCTATTTACTGATGAGGAGGATAAAATATTTATTTAGTATAATCAA